>OY728142.1:337741994-338366994 GCA_963277665.1 Viscum album | reverse complement strand
GTTACGGGCATTTGACCGAAAACGGTTCGAAGACGGGGGTCTGGGCCCGGGCCGACCCGGCTGGCCCGGCCAGGGTGCGGCCTGGCTCGGCTGGCCTGTCCGACTCGGCTCGGCCGAGCGCGGAAGCTGCGGGGGCGCGCTGCCCCCGCGGCCCCGGTTGGGGCCGCCTTGCCAGCGGACGCGGCGGCTGGGCCACGTCCCTCCACCGGTTCCGCGCGACGGCGGAACCGTGTCGCCGCCGCGGCTTCAGCCGCGACGGGTTTTGCCGGCGGCGCGCCGGGTGCCGCCGCCGCCTCTGACCGCTGGCGTTGCCGCGCCGGCGGGAGTTTCTACGGGCCACCGGACGCGCTCCGGTGGTCCGTTTTGTGTGCGGTCTTCGCCAGTGGTCCCCCCCGGGACCCGATCTTCACTGCGAGGCCCTCAAAATCACCTTGCGGCCTCGTTTGTCGTTGCCTGTCGATCCACACATCAATAAACAATCTTCAGAGGGTTGTCGGGCCGTGTTTGTTTGGCTCGCACCCTCTGCGTTAGATAATAACAACGGAAGAAATTTATTCATCACATGAATACATAATCAAAAACAATTTTAATGAATTAAAATCGTTCTTATTATCCGGGTTCTTCACTTTGAACGGAAACATTCACGGTGTATAGAACATTCAAATAAAACCCCTACCTTGGGTATAAGCCAATCGGAAGGAGGCGTCGTCGTTCGAGGTTCGTCGCGGTATGGCGTCGCGAGGATGACGACGTCGAAGGGGGACGTCGGCGTTCGTTCGACTCGAGGGAAGGCGAAGCCGTCGTCACTTGCTACCCGATTTCGCTTCCAAGCTTGTTCGTCGAACTCCAATAGATGATTGAAGATTTTGTTGCGGAGGGAGGAATGTCGCAGAAGAGGAAACATCGGCGTCGCGGCACACGGTGTCGCGTCATCGATTTCCGCGGTTTCGGCGTTCTTCGTCGGAGGTCGGAGCATTCTTCACGTTCTTCGAGTTCTTCGCGTTCTTCGTCGAAGAACGAAGAATTCTCTCTCTGCTCTCTCGAAGGTTTAACACAACACAAACCCCCTCAACCCAAAATAAAATAAGTCCTCAACTTATTTTATTATCAACTTAAGATTTGAAAAACAAAAGATAAGAAACGACCCATTAATTCGCAGAATTAATTCAACGAAATAAACCGATCAATTAATTCAACGAAGAAAACTGCCCAATTAATTCAACGAAGAAAACCGCCCAACTAATTGGTGCGTTAAAAAATTAAGAAAACGTGTCAGTTGACTTTCCATAAAGACGGGTTTTCGCGGGTGCGTTACTTAGCGGAAAAGAAACGGTGGGGCTCGTGCGGGTCCCACGTCACAAATATCCTACCAAGAGGGTAGGATATTTTTGGATAGCACCCTATCCGTAACAACTCCACTTAAGCAGCTTTAAGTGGCTTTCAGGTGGCTTCCAAGGGGCTTAAGTGAAATAAAATAAAGTTTGTCGTACAATTATTTTATCTCTTAACTTTAAGCCTGAAAATTAAAAACCACACCTGAGTAAACGCAACTCTAGAAGAGGCGTTTCTATGAAATTACCGGTGCTGCGATTCCATCGGTGCCCTCAGAATTCGATTCTGAGCACCGGTTCAAAAGTTAGAAAGAACCCGCTCGTCCGTTCACTGAACGTACCCGAGCCAAACTTCAGAAATTGATTCCGGGCACACCGGGCCTCGGAATCAGGCGCCGTCAGAAATTGCATTCTTGTAAAATTTCAAAGAAAATTTAGAAAAAAAATTTCCCTTGAAATTTCTGGGTATTTACATTACTCCCACCACAGGTCTTTACGTCCCTGTAAAGCTTCACCTCAAACTTAGGGAAACAAAGGCGGTACTAAGCACGCATTTGAGCCTTCCACTCCCATGTTCTCACTTGGAGGTTCCCGTGCTGCCAAAGAAAGTGTACCCGAGAAATCGATCGTCCTCCTAGGATCTTCTCCTGTCGATCCTCGATCCCCACTGGAACCTCTGCGAAAGACACTCCATCTCCATCGTCTAGCTTCTCATGGTCGATGATATGCGAAGGGTCGAGCACGTATCTCCTCAGTAAAGATACGTGGAAGTCGTTGTGCACCAGGTGCAACTGAGGTGGATGGGTCAAGCAGTAAACAACCTCGCCTACCCAGCTGAGGACCTAGAAAGGTCCATTGTACCTCGGAGATAACTTGCCTCCCTGGCCACATCTCTGTAAACCTCGTCGAGGTGAGACCCGTAAGAATACGTGGTCGTCATCCTCGAACTCCAGAGGTCTCCATTTTCTGTTAGAACTGAAAATCAAAAGACCACTGCCATGAGAGTATGGTTGACTAACTCAAGAGTGATCAGTCGCACCCTCCTGTGAAAGAGTTTATCCCGTGCTACCTGGGGTTTCCTTTTCGCCAACCAAGGAAATCCCATCCTGACGTTTGCCTAAAACCGTCAATTTGTGTATGAACTGTGATTGCCCAGTCTATACTCAAACCAACGTCGTAAGGCCTCGACGCTGCCACCAAGAGATTCCAACCGAAACTCTCGCCTCGAGGGTCTGACCACACCGTCGGCGTAAGTGTGGTTATCGAGTCTCCTCCCAAGGTATCTCCAGACGTGAGGGTCAAGTCCATGGCTTACCGGAAACTCTAGGTCTGGGACAAGATTGTGAAAGCGAGGAATGATTCATATCGACGTCTATTACTATAGGAGCTAGTAGTGGACACAGACTGTCCCTTGAATCATTTTTTAGAGCCATTGGGTCACACTCCTTGACCGCATGCAGCCGCACTCTTCCTCCGCCCTCCAGCTCCCTGAGCCTGGTGGGGATAACTAAGGCGGGTGGTTGTAGCATGTTAAGATGTACACCACCTCACACTGCTCTCCTAGCTCTGCCTCCACATCTGCTGCTTCGTAGACTCAACTCTATTTAAAGCTTCCACTTCTTGAAACATTTAACATGCCCAAGTCTCTAAGACTGGCACCAGTCTTCTGTTTCTTACTGCACTGTGCAGTCTTCATCCGCTCCTGGATGAACTGCACCTCCTTTGCATACGATCTGGAAGAGCTGCTAAAATTTCTCCTTTGCCGAAAAGAGAAACCTGGTCTCATCCCCTGGATGAACCACATTCGTTGCCTAATACAGTCAATCCCAACATGAATGATGCGTTCATGCCATGGATGACGTCGTAAGGCCTCGATGTAACTACCAAGAGATCCAACTGTCACTCTCACCTCCAAGGGTCGAGTCACACTATCAGCATCAGTGTGAGGTCACTGGGTCTCCTCCAGAAGAAATCTTGAAAGTGAGGGTCAAGTCAACAGTTTTAACTGGGACCACTCAGTATCAACCAAACAAAAGGACAAGAAGGCAAACAAAGATAAGTGTCTTTTTAATATTGCATCTCATAATACGAAGACACAAATACAACAGCAACATGGAACTAGAAGTACAAAGGACGTATCCACTAGTTCCTCTCCTGCCCACCTGCTCTCGGAGCTCTACTGCCTTGTCCACCGCTCGGCTGTTGCTCAAGCACCAGCCGCTGCTTCTGTCTCGGTGGCTCCTCCAACACTTGCTGATCAACCGTACGAGGATTCGGACAGTCACGTGCCAGGTGACCCTTTCCGCCGCATGAGTAACACAACCTGCTTTTGGCTCAGGTACGTTCAGTGAACGGACGAGCGGGTTCTTTCTAACTTTTGAACCGGTGCTCGGAATCGAATTATGAGGGCACTGATATAATCGTAGCGCCGGTAATTACTTAGAAACACCTCTTCTGGAGTTGCGTTTGCTCGGGTGTGGTTTTTAATTTTCGGGCTTAAAGTTAAGAGATAAAATAATTGTACGGCAAACTTTATTTTATTTCACTTAAGCCCCTTGGAAGCCACCTGAAAGCCACTTAAAGCTGCTTAAGTGGAGTTGTTACGGATAGGGTGCTATCCAACAATATCCTACCCTCTTGGTAGGATATTTGTGAGGTGGGACCCGCACGAGCCCCACCGTTTCTTTTCCACTAAGTAACGCACCCGCGAAAACCTGTATTTATGGAAGTCAACTGACGCGTTTTCTTAATTTCTTAACGCATCAATTAATTGGGAAGTTTTTTTCTTTGAATTAATTGGGCGGTTTTCTTCGTTGAATTAATTGGGCGGTTTATTTCGTTGAATTAATTCTGCGAATTAATGGGTTGTTTCTTATCTTTTGTTTTTCAAATCTTAAGTTGATAATAAAATAATTTGAGGACTTATTTTATTTTGGGTTGAGGGGGTTTGTGTTGTGTTAAACCTTCGGGAGATCAGAGAGAGAGTTCTTCGTTCTTCGACGAAGAACGCGAAGAACCCGAAGAACGCGAAGAACGCTCTGACATCCGATGAAGAACGCCGAAACTGCAGAAATCGACGACGTGACACCGTGTGCCGCGACGCCGACGTTTCCTCTTCTACGACGTTCCTCCCTCCGCAAAAAAATCTTCAATCATCTGTTGGAGTTCGACAAACAAGCTCAGAAGCGGAATCGGGTAGCAAGCGACGACGGCTTCTCCTTCCCTCGAGTCGGACGAACGCCGACGTCCCCCTTCGACGTTGTCATCCTCGCGACGCCATACCACGACGAACCTCGAACGACGACGCCTCCTTTCAATCGGCTTATACCCAAGGTAGGGGTTTTATTTGAATGTTCTATACTCCGTGAATGTTTCGTTCAAAGTGAGGAACCCGGATAATAAGAACGATTTTAATTCGTTAAAATTGTTTTTGATTATGTATTCATGTGATGAATAAATTTCTTCCGTTGTTATTATCTAACGCAGAGGGTGCGGGCCAAACGAACACGGCCCGACAACCCTCCGCAAATTGTGTATTGATGTGTGGATCGATGGGCGACGACAAACGAGGCTGCAAGGTGATTTTGAGGGCCTCGCAGTGAAGATCGGGTCCAGGGGGGGGACCACTGGCGAAGACTGCACACAAAACGGACCACCAGAGCGCGTCCGGTGGCCCGTGGAAAGCCGCACCGGCAGTCAGAGGCGGCGGCCGGCACGCCGCCGGCAAAACCCGCCGCGGCTGAAGCCGCGGCGGCGACACGGTTCTGCGGCCGCGCGGAACCGGTGGAGGGACGAGGCCCGGCCGCCGCGTCCGCTGGAAAGGCGGCCCCAACCGGGGCCGCGGGTTCCTCACGCGGGGGCAGCGCGCCCCCGCAGCTTCCGCGCTCGGCCGAGCCGAGTCGGACTGGCCGGCCGAGCCAGGCCGCACCCTGACCGGGCCGGACTGGGCCAGCCGGGTCGGACCGGGACGGGTCGACCCGGTTCGGCCGACCCGGGGGGGGGGGGGGGGGGGGGGGGGTTGGGCCGGGTCGGCTCGGGGCCAGACCTCCGTCTTTGGACCGTTTTCGGTCAAATGCCCGTAACTTGAGCTACGGGCCTCCGAACGACGCGCCGTCAGCGGCAACGTGATCCTTGGATCGAGACGGTCATTTCGGTATATTACACTCAAGGTTTCGGATTACTTTGAGTTCAGACGGGTTGGTTCGTACACAAAACCAACTGGGCCCTCGGAGCGGAAACACTCATATCTTGAGCTACGAACGTCCGATTGATGTGACGTCAGATCTGTTGAATTCCTCTCAGGGAGACGGACCTTTTGGATTACTCCGCTCGAGGTTTGGATACCTTCGGAGTGTGGTCGGGTTGGTTTTAACTTAAAAACCAACCGGGCCCCCGGAACGAGAAAGCCAATAACTTCCAGACGGAGCGTCCGATTGACGCGCTGTCTGCTGCGATGCTTTCCTGTTGACGATACGGAACTTTTGACATCCTCTGCCCGAGTTTTGGATACAGTTGGGTTATATCCGGGTTGTGTTGTACCCGAAATCCAACTGGGCCCCTGGAACGGAAAAAGACGATATCTTTCAGACCGGACGTTCGTTTGACGAACCGTCAGCGGTGTTGGTGATCTCATCGAGAAGCGGTCCTTATGAGTATACCCCATGAGAGTTCAGGGGTACTGTTGAGATACGGCCGGGTTGGTTCGCTTACGAAACCAATCGGGCCCCTGGGATGAAAAGACTAATAACTCACAGACCGGGCGTCCGATTGATGCACCATATGTTGTGTTGAGACCCCAGTGGTGAAGAGGTCATTGAGAGATACTTCTTCGTGGAAACTTGTGATACTTGTAGTATCGACCAGCAGCTCGTGGAGCGAACCCTCCTGAAGACGAGCATGCGGAATACGGAGACCGTGTAGCTGACTGAGACCCGAAAACTGCTGATCGAATGACTCAGTGTGTTACAGAGGTGCGCTTAGTTGTAGCGGCACATGAGAGCGCTTGGTTGTAGCGGCAGACCCATGACAGAGGTGCGCTTGGTTGTAGGAGCACATGGGAGTGCTTGGTTGTAGCGGCAGACCCACGACAGAGGTGTGCTTGGTTGTAGCAGCACATGGGAGCGCTTGGTTGTAGCGGCAGACCCACGACAGAGGTGTGCTTGGTTGTAGCGGCACATGAGAGCACTTGGTTGTAGCGGCAGACCCACGACGGGAGAGCGCTTGGTTGTAGCGGCACATGGGAGCGCTTGGTTGTAGCGGCAGACCCATGACAGAGGTGCGCTTGGTTGTAGCGGCACATGAGAGCGCTTGGTTGTAGCGGCAGACCCACGACGGGAGAGCGCTTGGTTGTAGCAGCTGGCCCGCAGTACTCGATCGGTGGAGTTCTACAGCAGTCTTAGGTTAGTGAGCAGTACCTCGGAGTCGTGACAGGACCACTGTACACTCCAGAGACGGAGCTCTTCAGTAGTTACGGTTTCGATAATGGAAATCCTGGTTTGAGCTGAGACTTTTGACCTTTGTGTTTACCTCATGATTGAGATGGGTCACTTGATAACTTAGGTATATGTATGGGCATATACCTGGGTAGTGGTTATCCGTTGTTTTCACAATCCCTGTGTTCCCTCATGATTGAGATGGGTTACTTGATAACTTAGGTATATGTATGGGCATATATCTAAGTAGAGGTTATCTGTTGAGATCTTCTTGTGGTTATCCTTGTTGGTTTAGTGAGACCTTGAGGGTCTCGGGGTCCCTATTGAGTATCGTTATACTCACCCCTGCACGGGCTATGCCCGCACCTCGTTGTGTTGGTTGCAGACGACGGACAGTGCTGACGGAGGCCGAGTGTTCGAGGACTGGATGGTACCCGGAGGTGGACTACACGACGAGTCAGTACCTGGAGGTGGACTACACGACGAGTCAGTACCCGGAGGTGGACTACACGACGTGACGACTCACGGAGGAGGTTGACGGACGAGAGCATGGAGGGGGCTACCTGTACCTACCCTTCATGTAGGATCCGAGGAGGACGACCCAAGAGATGCTTCCTACTTCCAGCTGTTTGTCTTTTGCTGTTGTACCTTGTTCAGTTGTATTCGTACTTTCTTTTGGGTTTGTATTCTGGCCCATTTACTTTTCAGCTTTTCTTTTGTACTTAGTGTCTTGCTTCTGCTTGTACTATGTGGTTCTTGTTTCCTTTTATAAAGGCAATGACTTCCCAGTTATTGGGATTTTATGCCTTTGGTGCTAGTCGCCAGCCCCTGGCCTATGGAAGGTGGGCTTGGGGTAGTCACGGCACGGGCCCCAAGGCCGGGACGCTGAGAAGCTGGGGAGGCTGAGTGCGGGTCACCGGTCATTGGCCGGGGCGGGGGGGGGGGGGGGGGGGGAAGCCGGGAGTTGCGTGGAGCGGTGACAGGAGGCCGGCAGAGGGGTGTGCGGGCCTCGGTGACAGCACAGCCACCCCGCCTTAACACGGCCGTCGGGTCCTTGCCCACTAGGTACCACCAGTTTCCCCCGCAGACATGTGTGGCCCACCCCAGGGTGCACCCACATGCCCGAACGGGTCATCTGACTAATGATAGTCCCCACAGGCCAACACATGTCCTTTCTAGTGTGCTTTGTCCTCACTCACACACACCCTGGGAAACTTCCCAGAGGGTCACCCATCCTGATCACTACTCCAGGCCAAGCACGCTTAACTGTGGAGTTCTAACCAGGTAGGTTCCCGAAAAGGAAGGTGCACCTTGTTGACATGAGTCATATCATTTAGTCATTTAACCCTTTATCATTTGGGGATGTTACAATCACCCCCCCTTTAGAGCACAACGCCCTCGTTGTGGTCCCTACATCTCAACCCAGGCAGTGCACCGCACTTAAGGCTGGTTTCCTCCTCTGATACCAAATGTGACAACCGGGCCCCGGTGACAGCACAGCCACCCCCGCCTTAACACGGTCGTCGGGTCCTTGCCCACCAGGTACCACCAGTTGCCCCCGCAGACATGTGGGGCCCACCCCAGGGTCCACCCACATGCCCGAACGGGTCATCTGACTAATGATAGTCCCCACAGGCCAACACATGTTCTTTCCAGTGTTCTTTGTCCTCACTCACACACACCCTGGGAAACTTCCTAGAGGGTCACCCATCCTGATCACTACTCCAGACCAAGCACGCTTAACTGTGGAGTTCTTACCAGGTAGGCTCCCGAAAAGGAAGGTGCACCTTGTTGACATGAGTCATATCATTTAGTCATTTAACCCTTTATCATTTGGGGATGTTACATTTACCAAGTGGTAAGAGCTTATTGAATCAATCTCATCATTTATTGAGATTGTTTATGATTATGATTACATTGATAAAATTTTATGATCTATCTCTCAAGAACAATAATTAGTTTTCTTATAATCTATTTATTCAAGATATATCCATGTATTAGTACAATTTTTACACTCTTTGGTCATTAATATAAATAATATCTTTTAAGAAAAATTTGACAGCATATCTGTTTTCAGTTAGAAATATATTTTACTTCAAAAGCTGTGATTTCAAAAATGTTTTCAAAAATATTTTAAGATGATACTTGAAGATAATTTTTAAGGAAAAATTATTTTAAAAATGTTTTTTGGATTTCAAAGCATTATTTATAAGTTTTAAAAGTTATTTTTAGAGAAATTGTTTTTAAAATGTTTTTAATATTTCCTTATAAGTTTTGAAAGTATTTTATATGAAATGGTTTTAAAAATGTTTTAAAGATTTATTTATAAATTTTAAATGTTATTTTCAAAGAAATTTTTTTCAAAATAATTTCAATATTTATTAATATGTTTTAAAATTATTTTTCAAAATTGTTTAGACTTTTTTTTATAAGTTTTCAAAGATTTTTTTGAAAGTGTTTTCAAACTTCTTTTATAAGTTTTCCAATAAAATAGTTTTCAAAAAGTTTTCAAGACTTATTTATAAGTTTCCAAAGTATTTTAAAAGAAATTGTTTTCAAAATGTTTTCAAGATTATTTTATAAGTTTTCAAAGGAAATGTATTTCAAAAAGTTTTCAAGTCTTCTTTCTATGTTTTCAATATATTTTTAAACAAAATGGTTTTCAAAATGTTTTATGTTTTAAAGATAATTTTTTAATTAATAATGGATATTTTACTCAAGAATTGTTTTTAAAATATCTTTAAAAATTATTTCCCATCTAAGATGACATCTATTGGTGTTACTCATGCCTTTTAGGGGAATTTATTCAATGTTTCCATTCATATTTTTTTAATGGTTTATGTTTAGATGGAAAGATTATGAAACATTTTTATCTTTCATGGGTAATATGATTTTAAAACCCGCTTGTTTTCATGGTTTATGATTTTAGTGAAATGATTATGAAACATATATCTTTTTCCATAGTTTATGATATGTTTAAATTTTTTATCCCCATTTCATTTCATATGTTATGATATTATTTTTTATGATTTTGTAGAACACATGGGTATGATTTAATTATGTTAAGGGTGAGACCTATATCTCCCTCTAATGCACTGGGTAAAGATTTATATCTCATGAGATGGACTAATATGGTCTTGGAAGTGAATATTGACTACTAATTTGGCCATGGGAGTGAACCATAACTACCAAGATAGTATGAGAATATGGTTATAGGAGTGAACCATGACTACCAAGATGGGATGAGGAGTGAACTCATTCTACTAATATGGACATGGGAGTGAACCATGATAACTAATATGGTATGGGGAGTGAACCCATCACACTAATATGGCCTTGGAAGAGATTACTTGACTACTATGGAAATCATTTTATATTATTATGTATCTACTAAAATACTATGCCTTATTCCTATGTTATGGTTTCATGGATTATGTTCTTTATTCCCTTATGATTCATATCTTATGAACTGCCAAGATTTAGTCCATGATTCATGTTTATGATCTATGATAAATAAGGAATAATCTTATAATTTTATGATCTTGCTCTCATACCACTATGATCATGTTTATTATTACATGTGTCCCTTGTTTATCCTTACCGAGCATCTGATCTCACCCCTTTTTATGTTTTCTTTCCTAGGTTATGAAGATATTTATTAAGTATGATTTGTCTAAGAAGGGTTCTAGTCATGGAGAACCAATGGGTTTATTCTCCACTATCTAGGATCATATTAAGCACATAAAACATTTAAATTTAGTTAATTTAACATTTAATAGGCACCACCAGAAAGGTAAGGTGCACATAACAATGAAGCAAAATAAAAACACAAAAAGTCATTAAGAAAGAATCTAGACCACCCATCTTAGGTTTGTGGCACCCTCCTATTCCTATGTCGGCCCTTGAATCAATGTAAAATGAGAGATATTAGATGAATTACTAAATTCCATGAAAATAGGGAAAATGATGTTTCACATAAATACAATAATAGAGAATTAAAGGAATTAGAAATAGAAGGAAGAGTATTATGGAGCTTACCGAGATGAGTCCAATGCATTTGGTAATGAAGGATTTGAAGATTGTATAAGGGAGATAGAAAAATACATAGGAGAAGGGAAAATGGAGAGCTCATGAAGCTGCTAGAGAAGAAAATGAGGGAGGAGTAGAATTTTTGGGTTAAAAAATTCATAGGGGAAATAGTCCTTTTCCCTTCAAAATATAGGGTTTCACAGTTTTCCAAACAATATGCTAACTGTGCGCATGATTCTTCATAAAGAGGGACCCCACATGTGTTAGGCGCATGCTTTGGATAACCATGCACAAACCATGCGTGAAGCCACTATCCAAACCCTCTAAAACCCAAACGAGCATGTTCCCTATTCCGCATATTTTTAGACAAGCCGTGAGGCTTCCCCTGAGCACTAGGTAGCCTGCATAGTTGAGTCACAAAGTTAGCACTAACCATATGCTAAATATGTTTCTCAACCTGTATTCCCATTTTCCAAAACACCGAGATCTGAATGAACCAAATAATCTCCCGAACCACTCCTTTAGACATTAGATCCCAAAATTAGAATAAAACAAGAAGTTTTTAATAGAAAAACAATGATATATACCTCTTTGAAAATCTTGGATGTTACAATCTTCCCTTCTTAAGACAACTCACCCCTAAGTTTCCCTTCTGAGGTTGGTAAATTTTCCTCTAAAAAGAGTTCTAGACACTTCACACATACATTGGCCTCTCACTTTCAGATTTCATCCTATACACATCTGTGCTACCATAGCACCTGAACCGGTGGAACAGATAAGACTCAAAGAGCCTTTATGATATGATCAATAATATATCAGATGCTCCTCAATGGACTCATCTGACTCCATATCAATATCCTTAGGGTTAAACAAATGATATGGGTTAATATGATAATGATGAAGCTGTGATAAGTGGAATACATTGTGCATGGAACAACAACTATATGGTAACTACAATCGATAGGCTACCGGCCCGAATCTTTCCAAGACCTCTAAAGACCTACATATCAAGGTGATAACTTTCCCTGTCTCCATATTTGTATGTGATCCAATCTTGGTGATACATGAAAAAATACTTGATGTCTCACCTTGAAATCCGTAGGTTGATGATGATGATCAGTAAAAGAATTCTCCCTAAACTGAGATGTATACATATGTTTTTGAATTAGTATTATATGCTCTGAAGTCTCCTAAATGAGATGAGGACCCAGTAGAGCTGCCTAACCTACCTCTAACCAGTATAGAGGTGAATGGAATGAATAACCATAATGGCCATAGTATAGATCCATCTGAATTATTTTATGGAAATTGTTATTATAGGAAAAATACACAAGAGGTATATGATTTTTCCATGAACCTATAAAATCAAGGGCACAAGACTGAAACATGTCCTCTAACACCTATATCATCCACTCAGACTACCCGTTGATCTAAGGGTGATATGATGTACTCAAGAGAACATATGAGACCAGTGACTTCTGCAACCCCTTCTTTGAAAAATGACACAAAAGGAGAATCTTGGTTTGATATGATATAACATGGAACACTATGAAGGCACAATATCTCCTAGATAAAAAGCCTCCCAATATCATCAAATAAAAAGGTCTCTTAGATCAGCAGGAAGTGTGTGACCTTGGTTAACCTATTGATGATCAACCATAATGCATCACTACCTTAAGAGGATCTCAACAATCCCATCACAAAATCAATGGTGACACCATTAAATTTCTACTCAGGAATGGATAAAAGCTTTAAAAGTTTGTAAGGTCGCTTGTGCTCAGCCTTTACCTACTAATAAGTGAATCACCAAGTGATAAAATCTACAATCTAACTCTTCATACCCAAGCACCAATACTGATGGTATACATCTTGATACATATTGGTAATCCTAGGGTTAAATTCCCAAACAAGGGCATGATATTCCCACATCAACTCTTCCCATATATCAAAAGTCACCCAAACACACCCACAAAAGAGCAGGATCTTATTTCCATAAAAAACTCTACCAGGTAGTGGGTTCTCACCTGAAACACTCTCACTCAAGATGAGGCCCTCGAGACCTGATAGTTGTTTCAACTACACCCACTCCAGAAGAGAGGATACGACTGATAGAGCTACTAAAACTAGCTATCTATGCTATTATTGAACCTCTAGGTTCATCTTAGAAATTAGATACATCAACTGCTACTCACCGTTGACCTCCTAGATAGCCTGTACCCAAGTATTTTGGTTCAGGTAATCATCCACGACATTAACCTTACCAGGTGTATAAACATGATCAAAGTTGAAGGACTACATGTACTCTACCCACCTTCCCTGCCTCAAATTAAAGTCTCACTATGTATGGATATATCTGAGACTTTTGTGATCTGTATAAACCATGAACCACACACCCAATAAGTAATTCCTCTATCACCAAAGAGCATGAACCATAACTGCTAGCTCGAGGTTGTTCCTTGGGTAATTCTACATATGAGGTATCATATAGAGGGTACTATATGTTACAACCCAATCAACCTACATCAAAACTACTTCCATCCCAATCCTTTAAGCTTCACAGTAAATAGTTTAGCTCCTGTCTTCTTTGGAAGAATCAGGATAAACATTGAATTTGGTCTCCACTTCAACTCCTGAAAGTATGTCTCACAAGAACCTGACCATACAAACTTATCACCATTCTTAGTCAAGCCTATAATAAGTGTTGATGGGTGTGAGAAGTTCTAAAATAATTTCTTGTAATATCCATCCATCCCTAAGAAATTTCAAATGTAAAACACATTCTTGGGATGTTCCCAGGTAACCATGACACTCACCTTATATGAGTCAACAAATAATCCTACCATTGAAATGATATAACCCAGTAAGTGAACCTCATTGATCAAGAAGTAGAATTTGATGAGATTCATATATATATGGTGTTATTTCAATGTATTCAAAATGATCTCAAGATGGATGGAATGGTCATGTCTAGTATGATAATATACCAAGACATTGTGAACGATGACTACCACAAATGAATCCAATTATGGGGGAAAACCTGATTTATGAGTTCCATAAAGTCTTCTTTCATGTTCGTAAGACAGAACAACATGACTTGATACTCATATAGGTTGTACCTACTCTATAACACTACATGTGGTATGTTAGATAGCCTCACACACACCTGATGGTAGATGAAACTCAAATTGATTTCTGAGAAAACTATTACTCTTCAGAGTTGGTTAAAGAGGTCATCTATATGAGGAAATGGATACCAGTTCTTCACCATAAGCTAGTGCAATCATTATAATCCATGCCCAAATGGAGGGAACTATCTACCTTCTTGGTGAAAATGATATGTGAACCCCATATCTATGTGTTGGGTTGGATAAAACCTTTTCCCACTAGGTATTCCAACTGCTTCTTGAGTTCTTGGAGATCGGTAGGTTCCATCCTATAGGGTGGAATATACACTAGTTCCACACCAGAACTAGATTGATGATGAAATATACCTCTCTATTAGAAGGAAATTATGATAAATCATTAGGAAATACATCCCTAAAATGATCCACAATAGTAGGGAATTCCATGAGTTTCCCTCCCTGATCGCTCATAAAGAGACTCACCGTCTGGGTTGTTACCCTACCCAGCCTAGTATGCTCAGGTCCATCTCCACTAGCCCGAATATCCCACTCACCCTTATGAATATACATGTTTCCCTTAGGTGATTTTAAAAACACCCACTGACAATAGAAATAAACATGGGCATGAAAGGCACTATCCAGTCCATACTGAGAATGAAATCAATGTCGATCATCTTGAGGATGAAGAAAATTCAGAGGATGCAATACCCAATATTTCAAGGGGAACTCCTTGAACTGGTGTATAATCTTAGAGAGAACCCCCAAGAGCACGTTCAGAGTCATAATTTCATAAAATCATTCTATTGATAGGACCAAAATTTCTATAACCATAGAAGATATGAAGGAGTGTTATGCACCTATATAAAAAAATAAATAAACTAAAGTAGAGGCAACTATAATAATACCTCTAACTATATACATACTTTTAATCTTCTCCTCAGGTGTAGGATACATTACATAGACATGGTTTGAAATGTATCCCTAAGATGCAACTTGACTAGCATGAGAAGATCCACTCTACTGGTGATCAACATCTAAGGCCTGACTACCTCAGTCAAGGCCACCTCCTCGGCCTGATCGACTGGTAGAATACCAAATACCAACCTGAATCAAATTCACTAATCCTTCAACTAAAATCATAGTCGTCATAGATCCTTGTTCTTTGGGAATTAGAGGGAAATATCATAAGAAACACTGGATGTGATGTATCCTTTTATAAGCCTGACACTCGATCGGGTTCCTCATACACTGGGGATTCTTATGGCCTGACCCTATACACTGGTGAAACACTACATAAGTGTTTGTGTATGCTACATGGATAGTTTTACCCCATATGCACCCTCAAAATGTTATTTCTTTCCACCAGATAAACCAATTCCCTACCTAGAATCTAAAATTCCCTTGCTCACATTTCCAGATTCCTTTAAGTTTCACTCAGTAATGAGGGTCTAGTTCAATATCATTAAAATAGTTCTTATCCAAAAGACATTAACCTATGATCGAATGGTGTATACAATCCCAACCTAAAATCACCTCATAGTATTCATCTCTTCACCAGTAAGTGTTGGTGAAAAATTATAGAGATTGGTGAAACAAGTTGAATATTCCATCACCAACATGTCACATTTCTCTATGTGCATAAACTGTTGATCACGTTCTATTCTCAATTTCTAATTAAAGAAGTAGTTGAAGAAAGATTTCTGGAATTCCACCTAGACCATACCTTAATGTAGAATATCCTGAGTGAGGTCACCCCACCAAATCTTGGTAGATTCATGAAGAATATAGGCGGTGAGCTTAACCCTCCACTCTGGATGCGTCACTATATGATCAAAGATAGACAACATGGCCTTTAGCCACGACTCAATGGCCTGAGGTCCTCCATCCCCTGAGAAGGTGGTAGTATGCTGCTGCTAAAGTTCCTAGGTCAACTCTTCCATATTAGGGGCTAGTTGGGGAGCACCCTACATTGACCACATGAAGAGGAAAAAGATATCATGGAATTGAGAATCGATGCCCATCAAAAGATCAACAAGAGGTGAATTAGGAGGCACTATAGGAGGCTTCATGGGTGGATTAGGGCCCACCACTTCAAAAGCATTCTCTTCACAACTTTCTTGGCATATGATGTGAGGGCATTGAGGTGGAATAACTCTACAATTTTCAAGTTCACTCATTAGATAAAATTTATAAGTGACAAGATCAATGAAATTAGGTAAAGAAAATGATAACAAGAGTGGAAATGTGCAAGGCATTCCTATAAGAAAATTAAACCTAACTTCATGCTCATAAATCCAGGTCTAGGTGATAAGATGGGTCAAAAAAGGATCAAAATACACTACCTACTGCCCACTACTAAGGTTTGGATAGGGTCAAGGTCTTGTTCCACATCAAAGGTTTTGGTATATGGAGTGTCAAATGAAAGGTATGGAGGAAAACACCCTTTAATTTTCATTTGGAATCCTCATATAGAGGAAACCTTTTAATTTTAAAACTTTAAGTTATCAAGATTAATTATTATATATTTAGTTATATATATCTTAATACAGTTAATTGGGTCACCAATTCCAAATTTATAAAGGCCCATAATCTTTATAAACTGAAATTGGCACATCAAGTGACAATGACATGGCCTGTACATCTAGTTTTAGGATGTAACATTCCATGAATAGTGATTTTATTGAATAAACTACCATTCCCAATTTATAGAACCACTTTCCTCTTAAATTTCAATTGGAATTCATCAATAAAATCAATTAATGTGTAATAATTAGTTAATTAAGGTTCCACGATCAATATATGTGGGAAAAAACAATTTAGATTGATGATGTCACTTTAATTAATCCAATTATTTCATTCTCACAAGAAACTCTAACACATTATAACATATAACAAATGAGGTACTATAAAAAGTAAATACAATGCAAGCAATGAAAAAAAGAAAATATAGATATGGCCTGGAATAATGCATGACATTTAAGTCCTATGGTGTCTAGAATGTTACAAGAATGTATACTCCATCAAATCATTGGTCCATGGAAGAAGAAATCCCCTCACAAAAATATCAATAATAACAAAAACACAAAAAAAGTGCATCACCCAATGGTGAAATCCAGAAAATTATAATAAGCACAACCAATAGCATCATTTACCCATCCTAGGTAATTTGGGTTTCTCCTATATATGGGTTATTTACTCCCAAGTATAGTCTCATTACCAAACTCTATTACATCCTAGTATCATGAATAATACCCAAATAGTAAGATAAAAGGAAAAAGATCCTCTAATACCTATTTATAGAATCCCATCCTGGAATCCACTAAGTGGTGCCCCAAGATAGTTGACCACATGATCTCAAGAACACCTCCCCATATACCAGAGGCTGTCGACTTGCACCTAGGGCCTAAGGAATATTCATTTAGAGAATATTCCCTCATCATCCAAAGTGTATCATAGTGGTAACCAATATAGATAAGAAACAAAAATAAATAAGATCACACGGTAGCAGAATAATAAATAAAAATCCAAGATAAATAAACCAATATAAGATGAATAATAAATAGTTAAAAAATTATGATGATGATCACGTAGCTATTCAAAAATGAGTACATAGAGAAACAGGGGACACATGCATATACCACATGCTATCAAAAATTTCAAAAAGGATAAAAATAACTACTTCTAGCATCATAATCATAGGTTGGGTCCCTTGATCCTATAATCTATCCTAGAAATAAATCAAGCCTCAGAATCTGGACACTTCCCTTTATCTATATCTATAACCATGAATTCATCTTGGGTACCAAGGGTGGCCCAAATAGGGTGTGAGATATATTCAGCAGGCCACCATTAATGGTGTCTAGATCAAACTAGTTAATGTAATATAAAATGAGAAGTGTTCCAATAATAATAAAAAATTAAAGATGAAAATAAATAAATAAATAAATCATCAGGCTGGGTTCCACTTGGCATACTTATCCGACTCTACCTACTTCAGCCTAAGACATATGTGTTTGAACCAAGGTAAACTGCATAGGTGACAAATATGGTGAATGGACTCATAATCAATGACACTTAAATGGATGACCATTCCCAATAATTTGGTTTTTCTTGGTGGAATTTTCCCAAGAAATTATAGTTATGATTTCTTATTCTTTAATTACATTTCCATCTTTAGTATTTAAGAAAATTCACCCTGATCCCATCTGAGGTAATTCAGAAGGCATCACAAGTATCACTCTTGGGGAACTATGTCTAAATAAAATTACATGGGAGTCTATACAAGGTGACCCATGAATGAGATCCCATGTATCACTGCTATAATGGTGTGAAGACTAAATTAAAAAACCTTCAATTTCATCCTAGATATATCACATAAGGGTTCGAGTCTCTCTCGTGGCATGATACATCCCTATCACTATCGAGCCTGTCTAGGGTGTCTCCCCTAGGGAACTAGTACCACTCATCTGAAGGTAAAGGAAAATTCATGGTGATACTATCCTAGACATAGCTAGTATCAAACTCAATATATTTATAATTCATTAATATAAACTAACTATAAGGCACGATGAACCTTTACAAGGCACCCTTAAGTCGAGACCCTTGTACCGCCCTTTACATAAAGTGAGGGTATTATTTGGATATCAATATCATACCATATAGAAGAGAAAAATATTTATAAATTGATTAACAAGTTATGCATTCCATTTAAATAAAATAATCAACCATGGAACAAGGCATAAGTCATAATGAATATGTCACAAAGGCCCAAACAATTATCCTACCACCACCCTTGGTTCACATTACATCTCAACAGTATTATTCTAATCCAACAAAATCCCCTAATGTGGATCATAAATATGAGGCAAGGGAAATATTGTTTTTGATGGATGGAACACCCATTGGGGTGGCTCAAGACAAGGTGATCAACCAACGGGTTGATTAACCACTAACTAGGATCATACTAAGCATAAGAAACCATTTAAATTCAGTTAATTTGATATTTAAGAGGAATCACTGAAAAGGTGTGGCACACAACACAATAGTGCACAATAAAAATGCATCGAGAATTTAGAAAATAATATAGACCACCAACCTTAGATTTTTAGTGCTCTCGTTGTCTAGTTTTAGCCATTAAATCGTGATAAAACAAGAGATATTAGAATAATCACTAAATTCCTTGAAAATGGGGAAATAGAGTTCACACCTAAATATTTAAATAGAGGATAAGAGAAACTAGAAGTAAAAGGAACAATGTTATAGATATTACCAAGTAGATTCCAACACATCTGATAGTAATGTATTTTGAGATCATATGCGTGAGATATCAAAATCTCTAGGAGGAGGAGAGGAAGCTAGCTCATGTGACTACTGGAGAAAAAACAAGAGAGGAAGTAATTTTAGGATTAAAAAAATTATAGGGGAAAAATATTCATTTCTCTTTTAAATGTATGGTCTAGATGGTCTGACCGCACGGTTAGCCAAACTGAGCACCAATCGTGTGCCTGATTCTGCTTAAAAAGGAACCTCGCACATGCTAGGTGCATGGTTTGTCTAACCGTGAACAATCCATGCACAAAGACACTATCCAAAACCCTCTACAACCCACATGAGATTGTTTCCCATTCTAAAAAATTGCATAAAATCTATGTGGATTTCCCTGAGAACTCAGTAGTCTGGATAGTTAGCACTAACCATGCGAAAGATGTGAGACTCAGCTTGTCTTCCCATATTCTAGAATTATGTGCTCCAAATGAGCCCCAAAATCTCTTTTAGAACTCCTTATCCATTATATCCCAAAATTAGCATGAAAAAAGAGTTTTCTTATAGTAAAATAAGGATATGTATCTCTCCAAAAATCTAGGACTTTAATATTTTTATATAAAAACCTAACTCCCTTCTAGGTAAACTTGGTCAGTGGAGTTGATAGCCATGAGAAATTTCTCAGAGAACATTGGTACTTTCCTAACAACCTAAGAAAACTATGGATCTTAGTCACTGTGGTTGTTCTGGGTCTTTTTTAAATAAATTTTATCTTTAAAGGATTCACCTATATACCCTCACTTTAATTTTTTTTCTTCAACCAAGAATGAGTCTTTTTGTAGCCAAAATCCACACTTGGTATATTTGGCATATAACTTAACCTTTTTGGGGTCTTCATCACAATCCTCAAATATTCTTCATGACCTTATTTCTCTTTGAATATATAAAAATACTATCTCTAAAGTCTAATGTAAATCTATCAAGGTAATCTATAAAAATATTAATTAAATCTATGAAGATAGCAGGAGAATTTTCAAGTCTAAAAATAATTACTATAAATTCCTAATGAACATACCATATATAGATGGTTTTCTGTATATCCACTTTATTGAACCTTAGCTGATGATAACCAAATTATATAATAATCTTGGAAAAATATTATGCTCCTCATAATTGATCAAAAATTTTATCAATATGGGGTAGATGATACTTGTTCTTAATAGTGATATTGATAATTTCTTGATAATCAATGAAAAGATGCATTGAGCCATTTTTTCTTCTTAAAAAAATGAAGAGGTGCACCCCATAGTGAAGCACTAGGATGAATAAATCCTTTATCTATATTCTCTTGGAGTTTCTTCTTTAATTCATACAACTCAATTAGTACCATTATATATGGATTATTTGAAATAGGTGTAGCACCAAGTTTGATTTATATTGAAAACTTAACATCACAATTCAAGAAAAGGATAAGAAATTATTTATAAAATACATCATTATATTTTAGAAAAATATGAAAATATTCAATGTTGAATTTCCCCCCAACTATTTGAGATACATATCCCTCATGAATAGGTAGTAAAACTCATATAATGGAATTAGTTTCCACTGGGAGTTTAGGTTCATCCTTGCACTCATAGATGATAACAAGTTAGTTCAAAATATTGAATGTGATTACTTTATTCAAGAAATTTATAAGGGATATTTGAAGAGAGAGTTAATCAATGCTAAATATTACATCAAAAATGAATATAAAAACATTCTATTAGGGTTAATTATTATAAATTTCAACATGGTATTCCTAATTATAGAGTGAAGGATAAGTGTGATATAATCATCATGATCCACTTTAGTGGTTATAAGGATCTTCTTTAGTTTAGGATTTAACCATTGTAATATGGAATTGACTTAAATAATTACCAATTTCTCTACATATAAGACATTGAAATCTTGGGAAATTCATTACTGTATGACTTTTATTTCCACATAGAAAAAATCTTCCATTTACTTTGATACATTTTATTGGCTTATTATTCCTATATAATTGATATGAAGTAAATTAAATTTTCATTCCTCCATTATCATTACCACCTGAACTTATATAAAAGTATATTTTCCTCTTATTTTACGTGTTAGGAAACTCTCTTATGTTTATATTTTTAATCATATATCATGATAGCTTAAGAGTCATAATTATAAGGTTTGACATTCTAGATTCTACTTCATTTGGTTTCCCAAGAAGACAATCAATGCATTTATCACCACATTCAACACTAACACAGTTTCATTTGGTTCTAAACATTGATTGAAACTAAAAAAATCATAGTATGGGAAACAATAATCATAGTGAAAAGTAATATAATAATGAAAAATAATTTATAGGATTCATAAATCCTGACACATTATTTTCAATCCATGACACCTTAGGTTTAACCTATATCATCCATGGTCATTATCTATAAAAATCCTTTATATTGGTTTATAAAGAAAATATAAGTTAACCATGAATTTCTATTAGGAGTGTCAAACTAGGTGCATAGTAAGGTCCCATTCCCCATGCACTATTAGGATGACTGAGATATACTTGACCAACTATTTTTTGGATTATTACACCTAGATACATTTTTTCCAAAATAATGACCACTTTTAGTATCCATACAAGTATTTATTTCTAGGAAAACCACATAATCTATACTTTACCCAAAAAATATATGATATTATCCTATAATTATACATATCTTCAAGGTTATTCATATGGTTATTTCCCCTAATCTACGTTTTCATAAATATTGTCCTCAAAGAAAACTACTAACTTTCTCTGATACCAACAATAACAATCTAGATCTAATGAACCATAGTTAGTGTATAATTTATTACACTTGTATAAGATACAAGGGGTATCACTATATCGTATTGATAAATTTAGAATCATTGGGAAACTAGATACACATATGATCCTCATATTATATTGGAAATATAAAAACTTAGCATAGAAAACATTCTTGCATCCTTGATATCATTCATAATTCCCTTATTCATATCGAAGGGAAATTAAAAAAATAAAGGGTGATATCAGATTCATAGTAAGGGTTATGTATAATGGAATATATCATGAGTAAATAAAGAATAGTTAACAAGGAATAGTGGATAATAAAAAAAATATATACAATAAAAAACTTAATATCAATGAGCATCCATATCTAATAAAAACACAGAAAACACATGGATAATGAAATATGAATTATTAATGAAGAAAATGTATAATTATATAAATTTATGATCAAGGCCTCTAATACAATATGTCAAGAATCTTACCGTTATGTCCTATCAAAAAATAAATCATTCTTAATAAATGGGTAGGTGTAATCCAAATACCCATCTAATATAGAATTCCTGCTATTTTGTCACATAAGGCCTATCTATGTATCTAGGGGCTATCTATAACTAGAACACACCTACCAATTTCACATCCTATGAATTACTCATATTTTTAATGATCAATACAATTCATTTTCAAGATTACTTATAAGTAAAAAATTATCCTTATTGAATCAAGGATATAAAACATCAATATTTCATTATAATAAATCATCTAGAGAAAGAATAAAGATGTTATCATTAGATAATATCTGGAGTAACATCAATTTGTGTTTTCATAGATTAAAATAACTTTAAAATACCACTTGAACATTTCTTGAGGAAAACAACCTTTTAATTTTGAAATCACTTATTTAAAATATAAACATTTATATAATATTAGAAAACACATTATCATTGAAAATAACCATCAAAATTTGTTTTCGAATATTCAAAGAAAATTATACTTAGGACATTAGGAAATCTCTTTCATATGGTGTATGTTAAAAAATTATTTATCTCACAATTTTGGTAAAAAATAACTTGTTTAGAAAACGCTAAGAAGTTTCCTTTTAAATTTTTTTAAATAATTTTTTTTAAAAATAAAGGACCTTACATGTAACTTACTTGATGTTTCTTGGTAAAAAAAATAGAAAAAATAGAAAATAAACAAGTAAAATATAAACTTAACCATATGATAATAAAATATATGGGGTTTAAGATATTAGGATCATAAAATTTTCTCAATGGAAACTTGAACATAAATAATCATGAAATAAAAAAGATCGTAGAAGAAATACCTTACCTCAGGTTGACTTACCTCATAAGTGATTTTAAAATTCTATATAATAAATATATATTTATTTTAATTCTATAATAGAACCATATAAATAATTATAATATTATATATAATCCACTTATAACAATCCAACACCCATTTATTAATAATTATTTATTAAAATCGTTATTTTTGAGTGTTAACTGTTTCATTTTTCATGTATGTTTTAGTTTGATGGTCTTGGTCCTTGAATCTTGAAAATTATTCCATAATCTAAAAAATTCTATTCATGATATAAATATAATATAAATATATATATATTAATTAATTATATATATATATTTATAATACTCCATGAAAGGTGAACATAAAAAATGGGTCACATTGCTTTGTGGAGGTGGTAGTCCACACGTATGGATGAGCGACATTATCATTTTTATTAAGTGGAAGGGAAAAAAGTAAATGTCATATTATATGTACAAGAACATAATTATTTCATAAATATAATATTTATTCATTATTTATGTCTTTATAACCATCTAAGTAAAATGGTGATGAAAAACGAATTACACTACTACATAGAGACGGTAAGCCGTACATATGCATAAGAAATATTTTTTTCTTTATATATGTAAATGTGATGGAAAATGATTGTAACATAATAATAATAAAATATAATTTTATTTATAAAACTAGATTAATTATTTTAGTATGGTTACAATATATTTATAGGAAGTAGAAGAAGAGATAAATCTGAACAAGTCAGTAAAAATGATTACCCCTTCTCCGATAGACCTCCTTTAGATCCCTTATTAAAGACCATTGTAATGGTATTTTAAAGATACTAGCACATATAATTCATAGATAGGTAAGTTTATAAGAGAATTTTTTAGGTTCTAGTTGATATAGGTGGCTCAATGTGGTGTAAAAAAGAGAGAGGATGGGTATCCTTTTATAAGTGGGGGGAGAGACACCCCTTGAATTTTTTTATTGAATTATAATATTATTAAGTAATTTTTAGAAAAAATTAGCCCATAAAAAATTAAATATACAAAATAAGGTTATAATGGTAGAAATAATTGTCTAAAATAATAATTAATATGAAAAATTGTGTCCATATCACTTAGTTTTAACCTAGGTTAACCCAGTTTACTCTTTTACTGTGGTGATACATTTTTACTATCTTACTATTCATTATGAAGAAAAATTAGGTTGAATTTATTATGTAATATTAATTATTCTGATACAAAATATGGAAACTATTTTAAAAGATTAAATTTATATAAGTTTCATAAATTTATTTTAAAATTACCTCCCAAATTGCGATGAATAAGTTTTTCTAAAAAACGACTTTTTAAGTATAAAAGTATTTTTATAAAAAGATAAAGTATAATACTAATCAAAAACGTATAAATTGAATTATTTTTAACAAAAAAACATTATGAAATTTTAAAACCAATCCAAATTAAAACTAGTCATTGAAAATACTAAAAAATAAAGAACAGATTTCTTTAAAAATTGGTATTTTCACAATTCACCCAAAAATCATATTTTTCAGAAGTTCCCAAAAATTTACCCGAAGATAATTTTAATATGATTATTTAAAAAATGAAATCATTTTCATTAAAGTAAATTTATGAAAGTTTCAGAAATTAATTACAATATTTGCAGAAAAAATGCAATAAAAACCAATTTATAGAAAATATATATTTTTAGGCATAAAATGATATTATTGGAAATTATGTTCTCATTTCCTAATAACTAATAAATATATTTGTATTAAATAAAAACATTATTCATATTTTAATAACCTTCAATTAAATTACTAAGCGATTACTATTACATTAAATAACAATATTTTAACAGTATATCACAATTTGTTTAAACCCGGTGGTGCATGTAAAACAAGCTATCAATGAAATAAAATTTATTAAAGCTAAATATATCTTAAAATATCAATGTGTTATATCCATAATGCCTCTATCAATATATAAGAATATCATGAACTTTCCTTGTAAAGACCCGCAAATTTCAAGGAAATTTTTTTTCTTAATTTTCTTTGGAATTTTACAAGAGTGCAGCTTCTGACGGCACCTGATTCCGAGGCCCGGTGTGCCCGGAATCAATTTCCGAAGTTTGGCTCGGGTACGTTCAGTGAACGGACGAGCGGGTTTTTCTATCTTTTGAACCGGTGCCCGGAATCGAATTCTGAGGGCACCGATGAAATCGCAGCGCCGGTATTTGCTTAGAAACACCTCTTCCGGAGTTGCGTTTGCTCAGACGTGGTTTTTAAATTTTGGGGCTTTAAGTCAGAAATAAAATAAAATTTGTGCGACAACTTTATTTTATTTCACTTAAGCTGCTTGGAAGCCGCTTGGAAGCCACTTGAACTGAGTTAAAGCGGATAGGGTGCTATCCGGAAATATCCTACCCCTTGTTAGGATATTTGTGCGGTGGGGCCCGCATGAGCCCCGCCGTTTCTTTCGCTAAGTAATGCACCCGCGAAAACCCGTCAAAGTAACTGAAAAGTCAACCGACGCGTTTTCTTAAATTCTTAACAGACCATTTAATTGAGAGGTTTATTTCGTGAATTAAATGGGCTGTTTCGCTCGTTGAATTAATTCAACGAACTGATGGGTCGTTACTTACGCTTTTGCGTTTGTTGGCATGTTTATAAAATAAGACCAACCTAAAAATCTTTTGAAAGGATTTGAGAGGACCTTTGTTTCTTCATCTCCCCTCCCAGCGAAGAACGTGAAGAACGCGAAGAATGCGAAGAACGCGAAGAACGCCGGCGACCGGAATTCGACGACGCACACCGTGATCTGCGACGTCGATGAGCTCTACCCGCGACGTTCTTCGGCGACGCCTCTTCTTCCGCGGCCGATCCTCGTTCGGCAATTAAGGTGAGAAACGAATCGTTTATTTCTCCCTTTTTATTTTCAATAACAACGGATTTAATTAATTAAATCCAGTTGTTCTAGATCCGGAGATCGTCGGCGCGACGTTTTTCCCGCGGTGCGACGAACGTCCCTTCCGCGACGAGCGATTCCGCGACGACCTCACGTCCGACGACGACAAGGTAGGGGTTTATTTTCTTGATGATTCTTTCCCGTGTTTATTCTTTTGAAATAAAGAACCCGATCACGGAACAATTTTAATTTGTTTAAAATTGTTGATTGGTTTTTTCCTTTTCCCCCGTTGAGTTTATGACTAACGCGGAGGGTGCGGGTCTAACGAACAAGACCCGGCAACCCTCCGCCGATCTTTTGTTGTGCGGATTTGGCGGACGATGACGAACCGTGCGGCAAGGGCGATCCGTTGATCCCGCAGTGAAGATCGGCCCCCGGGAGGAGCAACGGCGCAGACGGGAGGCAAAACGGGCCACCGGAGCAACTCCGGCGGCCCGCGGAAGGCTGCGGCGGCGCGGGTCGCCGGCAAGGCGGCGCCGGCGACCGGAGGCGGCGGCGCCCGGCGCGCCGCCGTGGAGGAGATCGGCCACGGCTGAAGCCGCGGCGGCGGCGGCCGGTTCCGCGGCCGCGCGGAACCGGGGAGGGACGCGGCGGCCCGGCCGCGTCCGCGTGACAGGCGGCCCCCCGCGGGGCCGCGTTTCCACCAAGCTGCGGGTCAAACCCGCGGCAGTCCTTCGGCCGCTCGGCCGAAGCCGAGCCGGCCGGTCCGGTCGGCCGGGCCGCGCCCAGGCCGGACCGGACCCGGCCTAGCCGGGTCGGGCCGGGTCGGGCCGACCCGGTGCGGGCCGGGTCGCCCCGGGCCCAGAACCCCCGTTTTCGGGCCTTCTTCGGTCCTTTGCCCATAACTTGGGCCTGGGACCTCCGATTGACGAACCGTCAGCGGCTACGCGATCCTTGGATCGAGACGGTCGTTTCGGTATATTATACTCAAGGTTTCGGAAGACTTTGGGTTCGGCCGGGTTGGTTCGTACACGAAACCAACCGGGCCCTCGGAGCGGAAACACTCATAACTTGAGCTGAGGACGTCCGATCGACGTACCGTCAGCTGTGGTAGTTTCCTCTAAGTGAGACGGAACTTTTGGCATACTCCGCCCGAGGATCGGACACAGGCGGAGTACGGTCGGGTTGGTTTTGCCCTAAAAACCAACCGGGCCCCTGGGACGAAAATGCCAATAACTCTCAGACCGGGCGTCCGATTGACGCGCCGTCTGTTGCGTTGAGATCCTGTTGTCGATATGGAACTTTTGGATACATCAACTTCGGACTACGTGTCAGTTGATGTATCAGCCTCTCGGCTCATGGAGCGGACCCTCCTAAACGAGCTCGCTGCGTGCGGGAACCCTAGCGCTGGCTGTGACTTCGACGACAGAGCAGAGATCCTCCGTGGACTGCGACGACGGCAGAGCAGAGATCCTCCATGGACTGCGACGACGGCAGAGCAGAGATCCTCCGTGGATTGCGGCGACGGCAGAGCAGAGATCCTCAGTGGACTGCGTCGACTACTGCACTCAGCGATCCTACGTGGATCAGTGCTACAGGTTCTGTGTGAGCCCGATCCTATGTGGGTCCTTACTACCGGTTCTGTGTGAGCCACTGCCTACAGGTTCTGTGTGAGCCCGATCCTATGTGGGTCTTTTGCGGGGGTTAGTACCTATCGATCCTTCGTGGGTCCGACGACTTAGATGGATCAGTGATCATCTTTGACGTCATCTGAAAAAGTATACCTGGTTGAGCTGAATCTTATGTTACTCTCCTTTGTGGATTGTGTTGAACTATCCTTTGTGGATTTACTGTTTACTCTCCTTGTGGATTTGAGTCTTGCTTTCCTTTGTGGATTGAGTTGTTCTTGAGCTCGTGAGCAGAGCTAGAATTGGGGACTTAGGTATATGTATGGGCATATACCTAAGTCGAGTCAGATGTTACTTCGTGATTGCATCTTTCTTTTGTGCTATATCCTTTGTGGATTTCGGGAGACCTTCGGGGGTCTCGGGGTCCTTACTGAGTAGCTTATACTCACCCCTGCACGGGCTATGCCCGCACCTTGTTGTGTTGGTTGCAGACGACGGACAGCGCTGATCACGGTTGGGGCGTGGAGCAGGATGGTACCTGGAGGTGGACCACTGGGCGGGACGTGCTCGGAGCGGACGTGGGACCCGAGGAGCCTGGAGGCTATCTGTACCCACCCTTCAGGTGGGATTTCCAGTGGACGACACGAGGCCGCCGTCTTTTCTTCAGTTGCTGTTCTTTACTTTTCAGTTGTACTTTCAGTTGGGCTTGTTTTCCGGCCCCCTTTACTTTTCTGCACTTTGTAGTTACTTTCCACTTGCTGACTCTGTGGTGGTTGATACTTTTAAAGGCAATGCCTTCCCTGTTTACCGGGATTTTACGCCTTGGTGCTAGTCGCCAGCCCCTGGCCTATGGAAGGCGGGCTTGGGGTAGTCACGGCACGGGCCCCGAGGTCGGGTCATGACAAATTGGTATCAGAGGTGGTCGGTTCTACCGCAGACTCTGATCGTCTTTTCTTTCTATGTGAAGCAATAGTGTTTAGTGTATTGAGTGTGGTTATCAGTTCAGGGAGCCCAGTGTTGGTGCGGCGGCCGACGTATCCGTACACCAGGACCCTGACTCCTGATTTCTGACTTAATGCATGAAAACATTGATTGCGTGTGTGTTCCAAGTTTTCTTTGTGATTACTTGTGTCAGCTCACCGGGTATACTGATCTGCTTTATGAAAGTCTCAAGTTTTCCTTGTGATTACTTGTGCCAGCTCACCAGGTATACTGTTCTGACTATGGTGCTCTTGTTCTCCTTTTCAGGATGGCCCTGCGACGATAGCCAGCTAGGGTTCCGAGTGTAGGGCGCGACGGCAGCCCACCGAGCGACGAGGCCTCGGTGCAGGGCCCTTTGCCAGTAGTGGCACCGGCGGTAGCTTTACCCGCCGAGCCACCGATGCTACCAGTACCAGACGCTGACGATGCACGTCGCCTCAGGGCACTGCATGAGTTTCAGAGCCAGCGACCGCCCAGGTTTCACGGTGAGGCGGACCCCCAGGCCGCCGAGGACTGGCTAGAGGCGGTGGTACGGATCTTTAGGCTAGTGAGGACACCAGCGGATCTCATGGTGATTCTCACGGCGAGCCTCCTGCAGGCGGCGGCAGGATGATGGTGGAGCTTGATGCTCCAGGTTCACGATGAGGCATCCTTGCTCTGGGCGGACTTCGAGAGCCTCTTCCGCTCTGAGTTCGTCCCGGACACCCTCCGAGCGGTGCGCATCCAGGAGCTTCTCCAGCTGCGCCAGGGCAGCATGACAGTCGCTCAGTACGCGGCGAGGTTCACTGACCTATCTCGCTACTCGACCGACATGGTACGGGACCCCTTCTTCCGGGCCCGGACCTTCGAGCAGGGCTTGCGACAGGAGATTCGGGCGTCACTGGTCTCCCTCAGCATTCCGACCCAGGCGGGAGTGCTGGAGCGAGCCCTCCTGATCGAGAGCTTCCTGGCAGAGCCTTCTTCAGCGGCGAGACCTAGCGCAGGGCGACAGGTAGCTGAGTCTTCGGCAGAAGGTAGCCGACGGATGACTCTCGGGTCCAGGCAGACCAGACCCCCACGCAGACGGCCTCAGGACACCGGCTCAGCAGTGAGAGGCACACAGCGGAGTGCCAGCCTTCCGAGAGGCAGGCTGTGCTACTCCTGCGGCGGGCAGGGTCACATGGCTCGTGACTGTCCGACTCGCCGACCAGAGGAGCAGCAGACGGTGGAGGGGCCACCCAGGTAGAGGCAGAGGGTCGACCGTGGCGGTCCGCAGGGAGGAGGCGGACGAGGCAGAGGAGCTGGCCGAGCAGCGGGTGGTGGGCGACGCTTCCAGGCTCTACCCCCACCACCACCAGGAGGGCCACCTCGACCACAGGGAGCTGGCGGGCAGGGACAGGCCCAGCTCTAGGCAGTGGAGGCCTACGACCCCGACATGCCAGAGATGATTCGAGGTACGATCTGTGTCTATTCCACCCTTGCTGCAGTACTTATAGACACAGGAGCGAGTCACTCTTTCATAGCCTCTGCCCTTGTTCGGAGCTCAGAGATTCCGACTGAGCCGTTGGCTCGATCCTTACGGCTAGAGACTCCTACGGGAGCAGACTCGACGATTACGCACTGGTGCCGGCAGTGTGAGCTTACTCTAGGAGGCGAGAGCTTCGGCTGGGATCTCCTTGTAGTGGCGTCGAGGCCTTACGACGTCATCTTGGGCATGGATTGGCTATCCACGGTTCATGCCCAGATCGACTGTTTTAGGTGCAAGGTGCGATGTGTTCGCACCGACGGGAGCAGGTTTACCTTCACCGGCGAGAAGGGAACCTTTGCAGCACAGGATGGACTTCCGCGGAGGAGAGTGCAGCCCATCACTCATCAGTTGGCTAGCCTCATCCTAGGAGCAGTGGACGTGCGGAGTCCAGTTTTTCCTGCAGTGGTGGACCAGTACGTGGACGTCTTTCCCGACGACGTTCCAGGGCTACCTCCTCGTAGAGAGGTAGACTTTTACATCGACTTGTACCCCGGGACAGCCCCGATATCTGCTCCAGCATATCGGATGGCCCCCGCCGAGCTTCGAGAGCTGCGGGTACAGTTGGAGGACTTGCAGAGCAAGGGGTTAATCCGACCCAGTGTTTCACCCTGGGCTTCCCCAATTTTGTTCGCCAAGAAGGCGGACGGGAGCTTGCGACTGTGTGTCGACTATCGTCGCCTGAACCAGGTGACAGTAAGGAACAAGTATCTGCTGCCACGGATTGATGACCTCTTCGATCAGCTCAAGGGAGCGCGGTGGTTCTCGAAGATAGACCTCCGGTCAGGCTATCATCAGCTCAGAGTTCGAGACGAGGACGTGCAGAAGACGGCCTTCAGGTGTCGGTATGGCCATTATGAGTTCTTGGTTATGCTGTTCGGTGTAACCAATGCTCCAGCAGTGTTCATGAGCCTCATGAACAGGATCTTCCAGCCATACCTCGACCGATTTTTCGTGGTCTTCATTGACGACATTTTGGTATACTCGACGACTGAGGAGGAGCATGCCTACCACCTGCGAGATGTTCTAGACACACTCCGAGAGCACCAGCTTTATGGAAAGCTCTCAAAATGCCAGTTATGGTTACGTGAGGTCCATTTCTTGGGGCACTTCATCTCTGAGGCGGGAGTTGCAGTGGACCCCGCGAAGATCGAGGCAGTGCTAGCTTGGGAGCCACCCAAGAGCGTGACAGAGGTGCGGAGTTTCTTGGGCTTAGCCGGATACTATCGGAGATTTGTGCCGGACTTCTCCAGAGTTGCGGCACCACTCTCAGCCTTGAAAAAGAAGGGGAAACCCTTTGTGTGGTCAGACAGATGTCAGCAGAGCTTCCAGGAGCTGAGACAGAGATTGACCAGCGCACCTATCTTGAGGTTGCCTGAGGAGGGAGTTGGATACGTAGTTTACTGCGATGCATCAGGGACTGGAATCGGGTGCATCCTGATGCAGGAGCGGGCCGTGATCGCCTACGGATCACGTCAGTTGAGGCCGCATGAGCAGAACTACGCCACTCATGACCTGGAGTTAGCAGCAGTGGTCTTCGCTCTGAAGACTTGGCGGCACTATCTGATGGGCGAGCGCTTCACAGTCTTTTCTGACCACCAGAGTCTCAGGTATATCTTCTCTCAGAAGGACCTGAACCTGAGACAGCGGAGATGGCTTGAGTTCCTCCAGGACTATGACTTTGAGATAGTCTATACTCCTGGGAAGGGGAACGTGGTAGCTGATGCCCTCAGCAGGAGGACGGGCATTCAGCTACTTGAGGAGGCGACAGAGCAGCTAGCCTCCTTGCAGATATCCTTCGTGGATAGAGACGGAGCAGCCTTTCTTCAGTCTCTCACAGTCTCTCCTCCACTTCTACGGCGGGTCAGAGAGGCTCAGCGTGGGGACGCTGACTGTGAGACCCGGCGTACACTGATATCCTCAGGTCAGGCGCCTGATGGCTTCTCCCTTGGAGCAGAGCACGACATCCTTTTCAGAGGACGTACCTTCGTACCAGTCGCTTTACGAGAGGAGGTGCTGAGAGAGTTTCACACTTCTCCCTTGGCGGTGCATCCCGGAGTGGCGAAGATGTACCAGGATCTCAGGCGACAGCACTGGTGGCCGGGCATGAAGAAAGCTGTGGCAGAGTTCGTTTCACGATGCCTCACCTGCCAGCAGGTGAAGGCAGAGCATCAGGTACCAGCAGGCTTGGTACAACCCTTGGAGGTCCCGGAGTGGAAGTGGGACGGTATATCTATGGACTTCGTGACTGGACTTCCACGCACTTCCAGAGGTCACGACTCCATTTGGGTGATTGTCGACCGACTCACCAAGTCGGCACACTTCTTACCCATCAGAGAGTAGGGCTCAGTGGAGAGCTTGGGACGTCTTTACGTCCAGGAGATCGTACGGCTTCACGGTGTGCCATCGTCTATCGTCTCCGATCGAGATGCTCGTTTCACTTCCCGGCTTTGGAAGGGGTTGCAGGAGGCGTTCGGGACGCGGCTCCATCTGAGCACAGCCTTCCACCCTCAGACGGATGGTCAGACGGAGAGGACCATACAGACACTCGAGGACATGCTCCGTGCATGTGTTCTCGACTTTGGTCGCAGCTGGGAGGACCACCTACCCTTGGTGGAGTTCGCGTACAACAACAGATACCACTCCACCATCGGGATGGCACCATACGAGGCATTGTACGGCAGACCCTGCAGATCACCGTTGTGCTGGACAGACCCTGGGGAGTCAGCACTTGTGGGACCAGAGATGGTCCGAGCCACGACAGAGAAGGTCCAGATCATCCAGGAGAGGATGAGGACAGCTCAGAGCCGGCAGAAGTCATATGCTGACAGGAGGCGGAGGCCACTAGAGTTCGAGGATGGCGACCACGTCTTTTTCCGTGTCTCACCTCGACGTGGTTTACGGAGATTTGGCCGAGGCGGCAAGTTGTCTCCACGCTTCATCGGGCCCTTCCAGGTCCTCAGCAGGATAGGAGAGGTGGCTTATCGCCTGGCTCTACCACCTCAGTTGCACCGGGTGCACGACGTCTTCCACGTGTCTCAGCTGAGGAGATACGTGCACGACCCGACGCACATCATCGACTTTGGGGAGCTGGACGTGGACGATGGGGCGACTTTTGCGGAGGTCCCAGTGGAGATCGAGGATCGACAGGAGCGGGTCCTACGTGGGCGGTCGATTCCCCTTGTGCGCGTCATATGGCAGCACGGGTACCTCCAGGAGAGCACTTGGGAGCGGGAGGCTCAGATGCGTGCTCAGTACCCCCATTTGTTTCCCTAGTTTTTGATGTATCTTTACGGGGACGTAAAGCCCTGAGGTGGGAGTAATGTAAAGACCCGCAAATTTCAAGGAAATTTTTTTTCTTAATTTTCTTTGGAATTTTACAAGAGTGCAGCTTCTGACGGCACCTGATTCCGAGGCCCGGTGTGCCCGAAATCAATTTCCGAAGTTTGGCTCGGGTACGTTCAGTGAACGGACGAGCGGGTTTTTCTATATTTTGAACCGGTGCCCGGAATCGAATTCTGAGGGCACCGATGAAATCGCAGCACCGGTATTTGCTTAGAAACGCCTCTTCCGGAGTTGCGTTTTCTCAGACGTGGTTTTTAAATTTTGGGGCTTTAAGTCAGAAATAAAATAAAATTTGTGCGACAACTTTTTTTTATATCACTTAAGCTGCTTGGAAGCCGCTTGGAAGCCACTTGAACTGAGTTAAAGCGGATAGGGTGCTATCCGGAAATATCCTACCCCTTGTTAGGATATTTGTGCGGTGGGGCCCGCATGAGCCCCGCCGTTTCTTTCGCTAAGTAACGCACCCGCGAAAACCCGTCAAAGTAACTGAAAAGTCAACCGACGCGTTTTCTTAAATTCTTAACAGACCATTTAATTGAGAGGTTTATTTCGTGAATTAAATGGGCTGTTTCGCTCGTTGAATTAATTCAACGAACTGATGGGTCGTTACTTACGCTTTTGCGTTTGTTGGCATGTTTATAAAATAAGACCAACCTAAAAATCCTTTGAAAGGATTTGAGAGGACCTTTGTTTCTTCATCTCCCCTCCTCGCGAAGAACGTGAAGAACGCGAAGAACGCGAAGAACGCGAAGAACGCCGGTGACCGGAATTCGACGACGCACACCGTGATCTGCGACGTCGACGAGCTCTACCCGCGACGTTCTTCGGCGACGCCTCTTCTTCCGCGGCCGATCCTCGTTCGGCAATTAAGGTGAGAAACGAATCGTTTATTTCTCCCTTTTTATTTTCAATAACAACGGATTTAATTAATTAAATCCGTTTGTTCTAGATCTGGAAATCGTCGGCGCGACATTTTTCCTGCGGTGCGACGAACGTCCCTTCCGCGACGAGCGATTCCGCGACGACCTCACGTCCGACGACGACAAGGTAGGGGTTTATTTTCTTGATGATTCTTTCCCGTGTTTATTCTTTTGAAATAAAGAACCCGATCACGGAACAATTTTAATTTGTTTAAAATTGTTGATTGGTTTTTCCTTTTCCCCCGTTGAGTTTATGACTAACGCGGAGGGTGCGGGTCTAACGAACAAGACCCGACAACCCTCCGCCGATCTTTTGTTGTGCGGATTTGGCGGACGACGACGAACCGTGCGGCAAGGGCGATCCGTTGATCCCGCAGTGAAGATCGGCCCCCGGGAGGAGCAACGGCGCAGACGGGAGGCAAAACGGGCCACCGGAGCAACTCCGGCGGCCCGCGGAAGGCGGCGGCGGCGCGGGTCGCCGGCAAGGCGGCGCAGGCGACCAGAGGCGGCGGCGCCCGGCGCGCCGCCGTGGAGGAGATCCGCCGCGGCTGAAGCCGCGGCAGCGGCGGCCGGTTCCGCGGCCGCGCGGAACCGGGGAGGGACGCGGCGGCCCGGCCGCGTCCGCGTGACAGGCGGCCCCCCGCGGGGCCGCGTTTCCAGCAAGCCGCGGGTCAAACCCGCGGCAGTCCTTCGGCCGCTCGGCCGAAGCCGAGCCGGCCGGTCCGGTCGGGCCGGGTCGGGCCGACCCGGTTCGGGCCGACCCGGTGCGGCCGACCCAGGGGGGGTTCGGGCCGGGTCGCCCCGGGCCCAGAACCCCCGTTTTCGGGCCTTCTTCGGTCCTTTGCCCATAACTTGGGCCTGGGACCTCCGATTGATGAACCGTCAGCGGCTACGCGATCCTTGGATCGAGACGGTCGTTTCAGTATATTATACTCAAGGTTTCGGAAGACTTTGTGTTCGGCCGGGTTGGTTCGTACACGAAACCAACCGGGCCCTCGGAGCGGAAACGCTCATAACTTGAGCTGCGGACGTCCGATTGATGTACCGTCAGCTGTGGTAGTTTCCTCTAAGTGAGACGGAACTTTTGGCATACTCCGCCCAAGGATCGGACACAGGAGGAGTACGGTCGGGTTGGTTTTGCCCTAAAAACCAACCGGGCCCCTGGGACGAAAATGCCAATAACTCTCAGATCGGGCGTCCGATTGACGCGCCGTCTGTTGCGTTGAGATCCTGTTGTCGATACGGAACTTTTGGATACATCAACTTCGGACTACGTGTCAGTTGATGTATCAGCCTCTCGGCTCGTGGAGCGGACCCTCCTAAACGAGCTCGCTGCGTGCGGGAACCCTAGCGCTGGCTGTGACTTCGACGACAGAGCAGAGATCCTCCGTGGACTGCGACGACGGCAGAGCAGAGATCCTCCGTGGACTGCGACGACGGCAGAGCAGAGATCCTCCGTTGACTGCGGCGACGGCAGAGCAGAGATCCTTCATGGACTGCGGCGACGACTGTGCAGAGATCCTCAGTGGACTGCGTCAACTACTGCACTCAGCGATCCTACGTGGATCAGTGCTACAGGTTCTGTGTGAGCCCGATCCTATGTGGGTCCTTACTACCGGTTCTGTGTGAGCCACTGCCTACAGGTTCTGTGTGAGCCCGATCCTATGTGGGTCTTTTGCGGGGGTTAGTACCTATCGATCCTTCGTGGGTCCGACGACTTAGATGGATCAGTGATCATCTTTGACGTCATCTGAAAAAGTATACCTGGTTGAGCTGAATCTTATGTTACTCTCCTTTGTGGATTGTGTTGAACTATCCTTTGTGGATTTACTGTTTACTCTCCTTGTGGATTTGAGTCTTGCTTTCCTTTGTGGATTGAGTTGTTCTTGAGCTCGTGAGCAGAGCTAGAATTGGGGACTTAGGTATATGTATGGGCATATACCTAAGTCGAGTCAGATGTTACTTCGTGATTGCATCTTTCTTTTGTGCTATATCCTTTGTGGATTTCGGGAGACCTTCGGGGGTCTCGGGGTCCTTACTGAGTAGCTTATACTCACCCCTGCACGGGCTATGCCCGCACCTTATTGTGTTGGTTGCAGACGACGGACATCGCTGATCACGGTTGGGGCGTGGAGCAGGACGGTACCTGGAGGTGGACCACTGGGCGGGACGTGCTCGGAGCGGACGTGGGACCCGAGGAGCCTGGAGGCTATCTGTACCCACCCTTCAGGTGGGATTGCCAGTGGACGACACGAGGCCGCCGTCTTTTCTTCAGTTGCTGTTCTTTACTTTTCAGTTGTACTTTCAGTTGGGCTTGTTTTCCGACCCCCTTTACTTTTCTGCACTTTGTAGTTACTTTCCACTTGCTGACTCTGTGGTGGTTGATACTTTTAAAGGCAATGCCTTCCCTGTTTACCGGGATTTTACGCCTTGGTGCTAGTCGCCAGCCCCTGGCCTATGGAAGGCGGGCTTGGGGTAGTCACGGCACGGGCCCCGAGGTCGGGTCGTGACATTCCTATTAGGGCCTTCCTGATGGGTGGTAAGCTAAGTGTGACACCCGAAGCCTACCTCCAAAAGAAGAGGGGCTGGAAACAAGTTTTGAGTATGCATATCTCACACATGGGAGGCCCTATCCTAAGTACCTATACACAAACACACATTTCCAAATACCTGTACAATTTTGAAATCTAAATTATAATTGATACCATAATGCATGTATAACATCTATCCTATATCAGAGTATGACATAAGTACTAGAAAGTATAAAGGGCCAAATACAACCCCATTATGAAAACTGCAAAAAAGGGTTCAACCTGCTAAGAAGGAGGGGACTACCATCTAATTGGAAACCTTATATGAATTATATCATCCCAAATTTTAGTAAATACAATCTTTTCACTTGTTTTAAAATGTTTTTCTTATAAGGGAAATTAATTTATTTTGTTTAATAATAAGTATATATATATCCATATATATGACTATGGTTTCTAGAATAATATTTTGGTGTGTCTGTATATATATATAATACCATGTGCAAATAATTTACTAAATTAAAATAATCCAAGAAACATTTAGTTAATATATTAATTTTCTTTTTTATTCATGTTTTGAATTTATGGTTATTTAATAAAAATTATTTAAATTGCTTATTATGTGTATTTCATCCCCAATTAAAATAAAAAAATGATATATATATATATATTAATAATATTAGTATTATTAATGAACATTTAAGTTAAATATAAAGATCTATATTGTTGTTTATAAAAGTAAATAATGTTTTTTTCAAAAAAATATTTTTTATTCGAATGCAATAGAGTTTTGGTCGCGTAAATGTAAATATTTTTTTGTGAAAATATAATATTTTAAATTTTTAAAATTTACATTTAAAAAAAAAAAATTTATAAATAAAAAATATACATATAAGTTTATAGAAAACATAATTTTTGATAACTTTAATAGTATTTATTTTGCAAATAAAAATTATATTATTTATAAAATTATTTTCTAATTATAATGAATTAAATGAAATCTGTTTAAAATAGAATATATGCACTTAAATATATAACTTAAAATCAAGGGTGATGTATGAAATGTATTTTTGAAAATTAAAACACATTATTATATGAATATTATAACAAAATTATTATAATATTTGAATATTAATAATAATTTGTAGTATATGAAATATATTATTATAAAATATATGAAATATATTAGTAGTGGGGTATTATTTTAGGGGAAATAAAAGATATTCTATAGGGGAAATCACCCTCTTCACACCACATATATATATTCCAATTGACGTAGCTCTTTTAGATTTTTTAGGGTGGTAAAATAATGGAGAGGTTTTCCCATGAAACTGGTTTATATATATATATATCACGGTAGTGTTGAAGGTGGGTTGGATAGAGGGATTTCTTAAGCCCTTATTCCACCTCTCACTGAAGGGTTGACCTCCGTAGTCCTGTAGTTGTGTTTTTCCTATTTCATGGGAGTCATATTGAGTCTGATGTAGTGATATATCAGAGTGAAACAGTGGCTTAGATGCAAGGGTATCATTTTTGTTCTTAAAATATTTTTTCTTTAAATATTCAAGTGGTTTATGAATTTAAAAATTTATATGTATGTTTTTATTCCATTAGTATTATATTTTTATATAAAGGTATTTTGATTGCTTAGATAATTTTAATTATGTATTTATGATGGAAATGGTATTTTTTATGATTTCTTTAAAGTATATTGAAATAGTTTATGTTCTCTCTAATCATTGGATGCATAACCCTTCTGGAACCAATTTTTTTTTCAGAATAAATTTATTTTTACAAGAATGTTCAGATAACTTCCAATTCTTCTTATACTTTAAAAATTCTTATTTTATGAATTATGTTAAAGTATGAAAGTTTCAAATATTAAGAGTTTTTATTCTATGAGTAACCTCTCTTATAAGAAAACTATTTTAAAGGGTTATTTTCATTTAAAATATTTTCTTATTTTTAGGGTAAGGGAAATAACCTATTTTACATTAACATTAAAATTGTTTCTTTCCATGAAAAATATTTTTATCTATTTTAAGTAAAGTATATTTATACTTATATGAATGGAATGGAATCTATATAATTTTAAATTTTTTTGAAGGAAAAATGTGCTTTATTTTCAAGTAGGTGTATATTCACATATATATTTTGTTCTATTTAAAAATATTTTTACTCTAATATCTATAAGTATATAAATGTATATTTATTTGTATCATTTTATGTATATCAAATATTATTTTTATATATATTTATATATGTATATAAATGTATATATATGTATTAATTTATGTAAAATTGATTTTATACTTATAAATATATGTATATCAATATTCATATATATATATATATGTATCAATTTATGTAAAACTATTTTATTATGATATCTATATATATGTATATAAATGTATATATTTTTATATATGTATCATTGTATGAAAAACTATTTTTATTCTATTATCTAAACATATGCATACAAATGTATCATTTTATGTAAACCTGTTTTTTTTTTGTTTTGATATCAATATATACATAAATAAATGTAACTATATATATATATGTATCAATTTTTGTAAAACTATTTTTAATATGATATATATATATATGTATATATATATTAGTATATATATATTTATATATATATACATGTATATATATATATATATATATTTGTATATATCATTTCATGAAAATATTTTATTTCTAACATCCCTTGTTTTGAGAACCTAACAAAACTTATGAATACTTAAAAGAAGTATTCTCCATATCTAAAACCATCTTTATGTGTTCTAAATTATAGAATGTTTAATTTCCTTTTTGAATTATCGCTCATGAGTTTTTATTAAATGAATTAAACATGTATATATATATATAAATGTAGCCAAGAAATCCCTCCTTTATGAATTGAATATCGATGCTCATGGTTTTAAAGGATGATGATGTTTTTTTATAACGAAAAACACAAAGTACTAAGTTCTAATTCCAAATAATTATACCTGGTTATTATACGAATGAAGGCAGGGGATAAAGAGTAAACCCAAAACCTTATAGGGATTTGTCCTACTATATGATGGGTGAGCGCAAAATTATATATCCCTACAATCCATTGGGTAATGTTTTAAACTCATGATATGTCATGTATGGAACACAAGAGGTTATCCTAAGAATAATATGGGATTAGGGAGTGACCTAATCCATTATGTGACAATGTACACCATGATTATGTTGTATTAGGAATAATCCATGCCTTTATGTCATGATCCAAAGAGCCTTAAAAAATTAATTATGATTTCTTGTGAGAATTTAATAGTCTTTTATGATTTTATGAATGAATGAAATGAAATTTTGAAGGAATAAATATATTTAAATTTCCTATAGTACAAGTATTTTTCTTTTATACAAGAAATCATGATATCTATATAAGGCATGTACTTTAAACATATATGTAACGATGTACTCTTTTAAATATTGAAAAACCCTATCTGGTTTTCTCATGTTTTTGAAACCCCTTATTAATATTCTCATCGCTCACCCTACATTTTCAAAACCACTTTTCATATGGTATAAGGACATGTAGAAGTGAGTGAGTGGTCAAGATACCTCTATGATGTTTAAATCTTGTTAAGAAGATGATGTGTTTTTAGGTCTTTTCTTTTATAGGTATTGTAATTAGAATGTTATGATGTATCATGAATCTATAAAACTCCAAAACCTTGTGATATTGGGTTGTTTTAATAAAATAAATGATAAAAAAAATAAAAATATGTAATAAAAAATAGAACTGGTTTTGGGTTTTCTCTCAAACCATGGTCTGTCTAGATCACTATGCTCTGTCTAGTCCTGATCCTCATTGGACTCCATCAAAAGTCCAGTCATTTGCATAAGAAACTACATGTGTGGGAAGAGAACATTCAAGGGTTAGTATAATAATAACTAGTAAGGAACATCAAAATAACCAAACACAAGAATTAATTGAGTAGTAATCTCATCATAATTTATGTCAACAGGATATGATACATAGTGATAAGAACAATAAAAATTTAGATATACCCATGAAAGACTTCAAGTATCAAAGAGGTCTCAACCATAATTCAAGCCACATGATTATATTTGAGGCTTCAAGGTAACACTCATCTGGAAGAAGTCAATCCATGATCTATGCAATCACTGATGGAGCTCATCCGAGAAGTTATGCTCATATGGACTTAATAAATAAGTGCTCAATGGATCTCCAAATATCATGATACACAAATATGGGACCTCACCTAGTGCTCATGGGGAGAATGAAAACCCAATATAGAATAACTTTCTAAGTAAGGGATCATAATACCATATAAGTTGGTCAGAATGATCAATCAAACCCCACAAAGGGAAGGTGATATAATATAGAATCTCACCATGGGCCTCATGGATGGATTCATTACATTTCTATCTAAGGATAACCTATATAGGGGATCAAACTATTACAATGAGGATGTAATTCCACAATTTACCCTCATAGGGTTGTACCAAGGGAACACAATCAACTGATATTGGTATAAAATGTAGAGGTGAAGGGACTTAACTGGCCCTAGAAAAAGTACACAGTGTGTAATAGGGGGTATGCGACGTGTCCTTCCTACCTTGGGTTTGACTGTGTCTCACCATCTCACATAACTTGTATTACTCTATATACACAGTGTCATCCATTGGTATAAATGAAATGTAGAGGTTGGACAACACTCAGTGTGACATTATCCTATGCCTGTGTACATCTGGCCATGCCTTTGTACCTAGTCGTGTTCGAGTATTGGGTCATGCCCATGCACTCTATCCGTGCCTGGCCATATCCTTGCCCATGTAACCCTAGGGTAAATGTCGAGCCTCTAACATTAGGTCACATGGTGTGTGATATTTTGCTTTATACATAAACTCTAGTACCATAGATGAGGGAATACACAGTGTGTGTTTATATGAAAACAAAATGTATAGTTGGGGGATTTCAACAAATTCAAGAAAGATTCATGAATCCTCCTGGGTTGATTCCACCATTGATTCCACCACTAGACTAGATAATAATTTTGGACCCAGGATTGATTGATCCTTGTCATCATCAATGACTAGATTATGATAATTTTGGGACTAGTATTGATTGATCTTTATCATCATCGATGATCGGATTTTGACAATTGATTTTCCTAGTAATCATTATATACTTCTTGGTCATATTGAGATTAAAAAACCCCTGATCTAGGGATATATAAGTCAAAAAAAAATCCTTCTCCATAATCATGTACCAGAGAAATATCATAATTCTCAATCCCAAACCCATGTTAAAGAATCTTTTATGCCAAATTTTGTATGCGTAATGATAGTTCACCATGCATTTGTCGAATTATAGAGAAAATTAAACCTTGATGATAGTCTCATGTATAACAGGGGATAAATTAATAAAGCACAAAAATGAGGTAAAAAAATTGTCCAATGTTTATGTTGTACTCGATTAACTATCATGAATATGAAGAACAAAGAGGTTTTGAAAAATTAATATCAAATTTCTATTTCTAGGAAGATAAATCCAAACCCACACAACATGATTGACTCATGAATAAAACTATTAATGGAATTAATTCATGTTTTCTAAGGGATAAAAATAGGATATATCCACATGAAAAAATTTCATACCTCAAGTTAAGATCAATTTATGAAGAAGAATATATTTTTTTGTCATCATTGGAAAGATCAACAAACTTTTTTGTCGTTGGAAACCCCTACTATACTGTAATTATTGATCCATGATCCTGACATCTTCCAATGTTACTTCATGATATCCTATCAAATACATAGGGTTATATGGATAAAACTAGATTTTTTAGAATAATATTGAATTTATAGAGTTTATTAGTCTTTGGGGAATTAATAAATAATAAATCAAATGATTTACTAATATATTTATTATTTATCACACTCTCGTGCCCAACCTAAGCACCCAAAGTGCCATAGGGTTATGTCGCACCTAGGGTTGAACCTACATTCTAGATTCAACAATAATATTAGTTTTTCCATTCAAGACACTATTATTTATTTATTCAATTATTTTTGAAAAACCACATGTGTGTGATATAATATATTTAATATTTTAATTATATCATCACTGTGGATCCCCGAGCCTCAGAATATCATGTTGTCTCAATGCCTGACTACAAAAATATTCCTAAATATATTCTAAAGTATTAAAAGGTAAAAAAATGGATGTCACATTCTCCCAAACTTAGGGATTTTTGTCCTAAAAAGTAAAAATCCTACTAAAAAGATGAGTGTAATGTGTTCGTATTTGGGTCTCCTACTCCCAGGTGCTCTCCTATAGATTCCCATACTACCACCAAAAATGAACCAAGATAATCTATCACCCATAGAGGGTATTATACTATTGATCCTTGATCTCAACTGGGAACTCTAAAAAGGCATCCCCATCATAGATGTACAACTTTCACTAGTTGATAACATGTGGTGGTTGTGCACATACCTCCCTATATGTGACACATGGAAGACATTATGAACCAAGTCTAACTATGATGGTAGGGATAAGAGGTAAGACACATAACTGAACCTACCTAGTATTTTTAAAGTTCTAATGATTCTAGGAGATAAATTTACACCTCATATGAATATCTGCAATCCACATCGAGGTGAAAACTTTATGAACACATGGTCTCCCTACTCAAACTATAATATCCTCAATAGTCAGTCTGTATAGGACTTATGATGGTTCTGGGATCTCCTCATCCACTCTTGGATGATCCTCACCATCCTTTACTTCACTTTCACTAACTATAGGAACATGAATTCTAACTCACCTAGATTATCCCATCCTAGTGGTAACCTATAGGGTCTCCCATACAAGGCCTCTAATAGTTCCATATTTATGGGGTAATGATAACTGTTTTTTTATGAAAACTCCTCCAAGGGTATGTGATCCTCTAAACTATGGAAAAATTTCAACATGAAATCCTATAGAATATCCTCCTAAACATGAATAGTCTTCTCATTCTGGCCATCAGTCTAGGAGTGAAATGCCTTACTTAAATGGAATTGGGTCTCAAGGGTCTCCTAAAATCCTCTCCATAACCATGATGTGGAATGAGAATCATGATCTAAAATGATCACCAAGGTAACCTTATGAAGCTAAACTATCTCTTTCACAAAAGACATCCCAAATTCTCAATGGAACCCTAATTTTAAATAGATAGGAACTGGGCTGACATTGTGAGTCAGTCTATGATTACTGAGATGGAATCTTGTCCTCTAGAAATTCATGGAATATATTTCAAAAAGTATATAGATATACCATCACCCTTACACTTTGGAACCTCAAGGGGTTAAGATAAACCCACAAGAAACTAGTTCTCAGACTTTATATACTAACAAGTGAGGAATCAAGAGAAAAACTCTGCTATACACTTCTTCATCCCTAGACACCAGAATTGATGTCGAAGGTCAGTACATCCTTTCCACACTTGTACATACTACCAAAGGAGATGTATGAAACTTTATTAGAACCTCCACATGCAAAATCACTATTACCATTCTCCATCCTCTTAAAATGATGGAATAATCCCCACCTTCAAAAAATCCATCAGGATCACATACAGTGGATATCATAACACACAAGGTCTCACCATCGATATCTCCAAATTGAGCCTCCCTGAGATTTTATAGAAGAGATGGGGTAACGGCCATCAACTGGAGGTAAGATACACCATCATTTTCCACTAATGACAATTTCAATGAGGACAACTACTATGATTCCTCACTCAGTAACTATGAATAAGATTTCCTACAGAGTGCATCTTCCACTATGATCCCCTCATTGGGAGTGTAGACTATCTCAAAGACATAATAATAGGGGAACTCTACCCATTTCTTCTATCTCATGTTGAGATCCTTCTATGAGATGATATACTTGAGACTCTTATGGTAAAAATGGAATATAAAACTCTCACACAAAAGGTAGTGTCACCACATCTTCAGGGTGAAGACTATCACTGCGATCTCAAGATCATGATTCATGTAGTTATGATCATGTGGTCTTAAATACTGGGACCTATATGTAATCAATTCTTGGATATGCATCATAACACACCCAAGTCCAATCCATGAGGCATCACATAACACTACGTACTTGACACCCATATATAGAAATTTCAAGATGGAGGCTCTCATCAACCTATTCCTCAACTCTTGAGAAGCCCACTAGCACCTTTCCTTCTAAAAAAGGCTTCCCATTTATAGTAAAAGAGATAAAGGGTGCCACTATAATGAATAAATCAAGATAGAATCTCTTATAGAAGCTGACCAACCTAATGAAGATGCAAACCATTATCATGCTCTTGTGTGGCTCTTAAAAGAACACCGCCTCAACCTTAACCAGGTCCGTTACTACACCCTTTATTGAGATGAAAATTCCTAGAAATTAGATCTCTGAAATATATAATTGACACATCAATATATTCCCATAAATATGGTACTCTTAGAGTATGTCTATATACATTCTCAAGTTTCTTGCATGTTTCTCCTCGAACACCAAATACCCCAAAATTTCATCAATAAATACCACCATATACTGGTCTAAGAAATAATAAAATATCTGGTTCATGAGTTCCATGAGGAATATTTAAAAAGTAGTATCACATAAAGGCATCACCAAGTACTCATAATGACCATAGTTACATCAGAATTTCTTTTTCAATATATCCATGTCTTGTACAAAGAGATGGTGATAACCCAATATGAGGTGTATATTTGATAAATATCTCTCCCTTATCAACTAATCGAAGAGGTTGTTAATCCTCAGTACTGGATACATATTATTTATAGCTACATGGTGAAGGTGATAGTAATCTACATGAAACCTAAAGCTCCCGTATTTCTTCATGGTGAACAAAATTAGGGCTTCCTAGGGTGAAACATTGGGTATGACAAAGGCCCTCCTCTAAAAATCCCTAAAATGCACCCTTATCTCACAAATCTATGTAGGATACATTAGATATACTAGAGAAGATATTAGGGTAGTCCCCTGGTGAAAGTATGTTATGAATTCTATCTTTCGGTGGGGAGGTAATCCCAACACGTCCTCGGGAAAGACATCCTCATACTCCATTACCATTGTAAGAAGCTGGAATCCCATAGAATCCACTAGTGCTAAGGGTAATACTAACCAATTAATTAAAAATATATTGTATCATACTAAATATGATCTTGTCCTAATCTACCTATGTTTTCTTCTCACCCATGAATGAAAACCTTATTCCATATCCATAGATAAACCACATCCTTAGTCTAAAATAGTCGATATAGGCATGAACAATGAAAATCTATTCTATACCTAAGATTATAGAATAAGGAATCATAAATACTATAAATATATCTCTTAAGAAGATATCTTCTTCAAGAGTTAGGTAAAACTATTGGTAGAAGTGTGTGATCTCTATATCCCATTGATTAAGAGTATATAAGCATAATGGTTGAGCTAGGAGCTCAACCATAATATCTAAGTCTCAAACAAGGTAAGTGGCAAGAAAAGAGTAGATTTCACCTGTGTCAATATTTAACACAAATAAAGTATATAAGACAAAAATAATTCCATTAATAATCCCTAGAGCCTTGAGGTCATAGGCCTCCATGGCCTTCAACTGTCCTCGTCCCTTCCCACCAGCTCCTTGATCCTAGAACATACTACCTGGGAGTGGTGGTGGAAACAAGTCAAAACATCAACCACCTCCAACTACATTCCTTGATTCTATTAAATGTAAAACACCTTAATATTTCCACTATCTCTATCTGAGAAATATATTAACCATATCTATGTTAGTTGTACGATGGGTCATAAAATCCCACATGAGGTGTCCTTGACCATTGCAAGAGAAACAATGCCTCTATCTAGGATAACTAGTACAATATTGAGAGACCTGAACCATATAACATCTATCATAAGATCATTTCTAGAATAACCCCACACACCCAGATCCCTATTTCTACTATCAACTACCATCTACTGAGGTCTCAACTCTTATGTTCCCAATACTACCACTGACTGTTGGAGTCTACTCACCAAGAAAGATATCCACCATTAAGGCTCACTCAATCACTCTAATATAGGTGGTAATTCATAGAGATATCACTAAAATACTAAAATCTTTCCATAGGTCAGGATTTAAGTATTATGATAAGAATAACTATGACTTCTTGGACCTAGATTCCACTTAATAGGTCCCCCAAGCATAGTAGGCCACATGGCCTCAATCACATATCCCTAAATAATGGAGGCTACCAACTAGTAGCGAGGGCCTAGGGTGTGCCTGTGGGGAGAAAATTCCATCTTTACTAGATTATAGAACAATAGATAGTTATAAAAAGATGTAAACTGTGGAATAAATATAAGTAAACATAAGGACAAATGGAAATAGAGACAATACTAAAAATAAGTAAATCTACTAGAATAATATACAAAAACTGATGATGAAATGTCATGTATCTAGTAAGCTGGAAAAAATGTATACAAGGTAACAAGAATACAAGAAAAACCGAAAGTATAAAAAGAAAATACATAAACTATCCCAAGAATCCTGAGTTATAACTTCGTCATTTGATACTAGCCCCATCCTAACATAAAAAGAAATCAAGTGTTCAATGTTGTATGATTCCCTTTATCAACAACTACAATCATGTAGTCTTCCTGGGTATCAATGGCACCTGGATAGGGTGTGAGATAAATATCAGTGGGCCACAACCAATGGTGTCTATAACATATGGCCCATGTAATGGAAACATAACAGTGTGCAAGCATGCATATATAAAGTAAACAATACAATGTAACTAAATACCCAAGTACCTTGTTTAGCCCTTGGTTGGTTTCTGAACATGTAACTAGTTCATTATTTGTTTATTAATAGTTTATAAATAAGTCACATGATATCAATAGTGATGGTTCCAATATGTAAGAACGAAACCTATTATAATATTTAATAATGAATTTCCAAGGTAATAACCAAGGAAGCATAGACCTCAAGGGTCTCCAACTCAGTAATGAATATAGCCTAGATAAGGTTAAGAGTGTAATCTAAGGATCATATTCCATGTAATTCCACAATAAGACACCTATCGAGTCAAAGGAGTTAATACAAGGTAAAACAGGGCTAAGCAATGACCAGGTCTGATGGGGTTTGACCATGATACCTACTTTTCAATGTTGAATCCAAGGAGTGTATCCAAGGAATCCTATAGCACTACATGAGGGATCCTATGGTGTCATACTGAGCATCCAAAGTTAGTAAAGGATCAAGTTCTAGGTGGGTATCAACCTAAGAAAGTCATATCCTTTAATTTAGAGTGGGATCCTCTAGTGCTCAAGGCATTCCCTTGGAAATCCAAGGTGATATCGAGTCAAAACACTCTTATTTTGATAATGAAGTAATATATAATTCATAAGGTTCAAGAATTATTTTTCATTAGTGTGACAAGGCTAATTGAGAATGAAACCATTTAATACAGTCATAAGTAATAAATAATTCCATTTTTTTAACCCTTGCCTTTCATTAGTGTGACAAGGCCAAGTAGCTTGTAAGCATTCATTTAATCCTTTTAAGTAATTTTCAATAATCAAGGTTTACTAATCTACCTTCCAATAACATGGTAAGGCATGCTATAGACATGCAACCTATTATTCAATTACATTTAATAAGGGAAAGTCTTATATTTAGTATACTTTCCAATTTCTATTTCACATTTAATTATCAAATTAAAGAACTTAACTTAGGTAGGTCAAGTGGTGAGAATACATGTTACTTTCAACTATAAAATTCACAATTTAAATCAAGAAATTTAATATATAAAATCTTATCCTTATAAAGGTCAATCCAAGGCACACCTGAACAATGTCTGAATCATGTCAAAACGCTAAAATGAAAATTATAGAAAAACATCCTACATGGGATGGATGGAGTTTTCGGTGTATCCAAAAACAACTAATCACATATTTGGAAAGAGCAGAACCATATGGTTATAATTATTATAAGCATGGAATATAAATTTAGTAAACGATAGCCGATAAAATTGGTGGGCCCTACATGACAATTCCAAAATCAACGAACATGAGTGATGAGTTATAGACCACCCACTTTAGGCTTTTACAACTCTCCTCATCAAGTATTATCATCTAATATAGATTGGAATGAAGTAGATATAAGAAAAAGGTAAAAACACTTACACCTCAATAACTAGATCAAGATTAAGAGAGATGAACAATGACTCAAACAAACTTGATTACTAATAGTTTCAAATACAACATGAAAAATAGAAACTTTAACGGATCCCAAATGATGGATATCTCTTGATCACTAGGTTAGGTCTTCCAAAGCTCTAAAATGAGATAAAATAGAGGTTATGTCCACTGGAAATCGTATTAGGGAAGAAGGAATGATTAATTAGATCATTAAGGGAAAAAGGTAAAATTACCTAAAATTTATCTTGTTCAGGGTTTGGATGCATGAATTGGAAAATTGTACACAAACCATGAACATGTCCCTGACTAAGAGGGGGATATCACATGGTTAGGCCGCATGGTTATGGAAATTTTGTGCTAACGGTGCGATATGGCTCTACCCGAAGATCCAAACCATCCACATGGATTCATCTAGCCATGTATCCTACTCACACGATTTCATCTAACCATGTGACATGCTCAATTTCCCCCCAAAGATGGGTTTTGGGATCTGAATAAGCCCCTGACACCCTTAGGACCTTCACTAACTCATTAGTCATCCATATTAGGTCTGGAATAAATAATTATATTGAAATGTAAAGGATATATACCTAAGTGGAAAATTGGGTTCTTATATTCTTCCCCCTTAAAATAACTCATCCCCGAGTTCACCTTCCAAGGGTGGTGAAACACTTTTTGAACACTGGTCACTGGGCACGTATATCAGCCTCCCACTCCCAAGTCTCATCCTGCCTGCGTCTGTGCTTTTATAGCACCTGTACTATAGGAATAGATTTTCCTAAAAGAGCCTTCATGCTCTGATCAATGATATGTACTGGATACTCCTTAATGGTATCATTAGAACCTAAATCAATTTCTTCAAGATCAAAGGTATGACACATGTTAGCATGATATTGGTGAAGTTTTGAAACATGGAAGATGTCATGCATAACATGATACTTATATGGTAGTAAAAACTAATAGTCTATTGGCACAAATCTTTCTAATATCTCAAACAACCCTACATAATGAGGTGACAACTTCCCTTACCTACATAACTGTATATTCTTTAGTCTGGGTGATACTAGAAGGAAAACAAGATCCCTGAACTCAAACTCTAGAGGTTATTGATGGCGATTGACATAAGATTTATATCTAGATTGAGTAGTAGATATACACTTCCATATTAGTTAAACATACTCCAAAGTCTCTTGTACGAGAGGGGACCTAGTAGGATTGGCTCACCTCCCTCTATCTAGCACATGAGTGAATAGAACAACCTACCATATAAGTAATAAAAAGGAGCCATCCGAATTTTTTTATTGAAAGCTGTTATTATAGGAAAACTCAACGAGAGGGATATGATTCTCCCACAAACCACCAAAATCAAGGACACATGCTCAGAGCATGTCCTTTAAAACCTGTATTGTCTATTCCAATTTTCTATCAGTTTGAGGGTGAAAGGTTATGCTTATAAGCACCTATGTACCCATATATTTCTACAAACCCTTCCAGAACCATGATGTAAAACAAGAATCCCTATTTTAAATGATTTCACGTGGGACACCATGTACTCATATGATCTCACAGACATACAGTCTTCCCTTATCATCAAATGAGAAAGTCTCTTGAATAGGAATAAAGTGAGCCACTTTCATTTTTCTGTCAATGATAACCCATAGAAAATCACTACCTCTAGGCAACCTATGTAACCTGACAAAAAAGTCCATGGAAACATCTTCCCATTTCTATTCCGGGTTTGGAAGCATCTATAACATACCTGTATGTCTCTTGTGCTCCAACTTCACCTACTTACAAGTGGAACACCTAGTGATGATGCCTGTAATATGATGTTTAATCCCATGTCACCAATACTAGTGTCACATATCTTGATACATTTTGGAGATGCTTGGATGAAGTTCCCACTGAGAAGCATGAGAATCACACATCAAATATTCTATTATATCTATAGGAACCCAGAAAAACCCATGAATATGTATGATGTCATCTCCATCAATAGACCGATCCAGTGGTGGGTTATCTACAGATATACTCTCATGGATAACCAAGACCTTAGGATCTGAAAATTGTATACTCTTCACCTTAGTAAGGAGAAAAGAGTTAAATTTCAAGGATGAGAGGTAAGACTACTCATGACTATCATGAAACTCTAGAGGTATCTTAGAAAAAAGGGTGATTAACTTCAATTCATCCTTGGTTTCCCATATGGCATGTGTTTAAGTTTTCTGACTCAGTGTATGAGCAACCACATTGCCCTTCCCCAGCGTATAGGTAAGCTAAAAATAAAAGGACTATAGATATTCAACCCATATCCACTATCTGTGGTTCAAGTCACACTATGTAAATATATATTTTAGGATCTTGTGATCTGGGTACACCATAAAGTTATCACCTAACAGATAATGTCTCCACCGACGTAAGGCATGGACAATGACTGATAGCTCAAGGTCGCGCATCAGGTAGTTTCTCTCATGAGGCCTCTACTGCCGATATTCGTATGTAATGAATCTATCCTTCTGTATTATCACTACTCCTATTGCAATTCTTAATTCATAACAAAAGATGATATATCCTTTTCCAAGATCTACAAGAATCAGAATAGGTGCTGAAACAAGAATTCCTTTCATCCTCTAAAAGGATTCCTCGCACACTTTTGACCAAAGGAACTTTATACCCTTCTTTCTACGATTGTTGAGTGGTGAAGAAAGGTGTGAGAAGTCCTATATGAAATATCTATAATATCTAGCTAGCCCTAGAAAACTTCATATATCAAACATGTTCTTGGTATTCTCTTAGGAAACTACAATACTAACGGTCTTAGGGTCCATATATACACCTGATTCTGAGATGATATGACCTAAGAAGTGAACTTTTTCAATCCATAAGTGGTACTTATCAATATTTTCATAAACTTTATGAACTATCAGTGTACTCAGAATGATCTCAAGGTGTTTGGCATGGTCACTACGAGTATGAGAACACACTAAGATGTCATCTAAAAAGACCATGACAAAAGAATCCATATAGGGATGGAAAACCCTATTCATTAGATCCATGAAAAGAGTAGGAAAATTTGTAAGACTAAAAGAAATAAATAGGTACTCATACATTCCATACCTACTATGGAAAGTTGTATGATGTATATCTGATGGTCTGACTTGCACATGATGATAACTCGATCTAAGGTTAATATTAGAGAAGACCCTAGATCCTCAAATCTAGTCTAAGAGATCATCTCTTTGAGGTAGTGGATACCAGTTCTTGACTATAAGATTGTTCAAACCTCTGTAATCCATGCATAGATATAAGGTTCCATCCACCGTCTTGGTGAAAAGAATAGGTGAACCCCAAGAGGATGTACTGGGTCGTATAAAATCTTTGGCCTCAAAATCCTATAATTTTTGTTTGAGCTCCTAAAGCTCTGTAGGTTCCATCCTGTATGAAGGAATAGACACTGGATATACTCCTAGAAAAAGATTTATCATAAACTCTACTTATATTTGAGGAGATAATCTAGAAAATTCATCGGAAAAAAAATCCCTAAAACAATTTAATATTGGAGGAAATTCAGACAGGACTAATAATTAATCTTCTATGAAGATATTTTCAATATGGGTGGTCACTCCACGTACCCTATGATTCTCTAGTACCAATCTACCAGCCTAGAAATCCCACTCACCCTTATATAGATAACTACTACCCTTTGGTGATGTAAATGATACCCTATAGTGATTGAAGGCTAAAAAAGTAGAATACTTAACTAACCAATTCATCTTGTGAATGACGTAGAAGCCTGTCATCCCAAGAATGAATAGATTCTATAAGAAAGGGTAACTACCTACCTCATGGGGACAATACATACATTGGCATATTTCCTATGACCGTACTCATAAGGGTGTATCTAGGGTCATTACACCATGGTAAAAATGTATATCTAGTCTGAGACTTTCCATGATAGATATAGGGATAAAAGTGTTTGTAGAACTTATATAAAATAAATAAGATACTATAGTAGATGCCACTAAAATAGTACTTAGTACTATAGATGGTCTTCTAGCATGATCCTTGGTTATCATCTATAGAGCATGCAAATGGATTAATCCATGACCATTTGCAACATCTAGACCACCAATATCATAACTGTTCGGTTGGAACTACTAGTGATCAAGGGTTTGTCTACCATGACCATGAAATCCTCCTTATCTAGTCATACCACTGCTATTCCAACTTCCCACATCACATGGTACAAAAGAACCCACTTCTAAATGTGGAACTGGCACTGATCCCTTTCCACTCAAAGATGGTAAAAAGGTCCTACTGAAATGAAAAAGATTCCCCATATGTCCGCAAGTCTGACAATCAAATAGGTCTCTATCATACTGAGGCTTCAACTTCCCCCATCATCCACACTGATGAAACACCATGGAGTTATCAAAAAAGGTACTCTAGTAGTCACTACCCTAATGAGAAACCTCGAGGGATTGTTTCCTTCATCGGGAGAAATACTAGCCTGCAACGACACTAATCCTCTATGCATTATGCTATTTTCACCAATCAAGTTGTGCTCAGTGATATGATCCTGATTGAATATTTTATAAAAACTAGTTAAGTGAAATACATTCACCTGCATATGGATGACGTACACAAACCCAACCTTGAATCATCTGACATGCGAAACCCCATCACCAGTTAGAAGCGGTATAAAGCACTGTAACTCAATGAAATGATTTGAATATTCCATAACAGATATAGAACCCTGATCAAGGTGCATGAAATCTCTAGATCTTTCATCTCTCAATGTATTAGGAAAGAAATGACCATAGAAGGAAGTCTATAAATAAACCCATAACATGCCCGGATGATGACCAGTCTGGTTAATCACATCCCACCAGTTCTTGGATGAATCTTGAAGCATGTATGTGGAAAGTTTAAGCCTCTGATATGGAAGTATCTCTAGATTCTCAAATATATAAAGGGTGGACTCTATCTATGTCTCAATATCCGGTGGACTACCATCCCCCAAGAAGTTGGGAGGATGATGCATTTGAAACTCAACAACCAAATCACCCATTATAGGTGCAACTTGTGGAACACCATGCATGGAATGCATCAAATGTATGAAACTATCACAGAATTGGGAATCAGTTCCCATATTAGGTAAAATAGGTGGTGCCTCTAGTGGAACTCCTGGTGGAATTACTGGTGGATCAGGGCCCACCACATCTGGAGCATGGTAATCGCCACCTTCCTCGCCTATGATATGAGGACGTCGTGGCGGCATTGGTCTACAAATACCAAGAAAACCCCTCATAACAAACTTTAAGTAGATAGATTGAAATACTAGAAGATGATGAATGTAATAAAACACACTAACCAAGGAATACTACCCTAAATACCTTCTTATACGGCCATGTATCGGTAAGTGATCAAGTATAAGTTTCATTTCACTTTACATTTAATTACCAGGTTAACTCCATTATCTTTTATAAAAATGACAAGGAAGGATAACGATGCACAAACACTTCATTTTTTATGTCATGTTTTTTACTTTATAATGGATAGTCATTTCCATTGAATCAGTTACCATACAACTTATTATTGAAAACTACACCCATTTATTTATATCATAGTGGATTGACTTGGTAAATTAATTATCTTGGCCCACAAGGGCACATACACCTCATGAATTGAGACAAAAAATCACTCAATTGAAAGAAAAAGTAATAAAAGCATAAGTTAACTATCATTGCACCACTCAAAAATCATAGGAATATTAAGAAATGTAATTTGTGAGATGCACCTATATGGAATGGAAATATGCATGGCATGTGAATTCTAGGTGCATATAATGATGTATGAACTATGCTCCTTTCCCTCATATCATCGGTCCAAGGATAGAAGAAATCCTTTATCATAGTAATAATAATAACCACAAAACAAAATGTGAGTCACCCAATGGTGAAATAATGTCAACTATAATAGGAAAAACAAAACAACAATTATATTTTGTGTAACTTGGATTTTACCCCGAACCTAGGTTCGTGATGCCCAATCAGTGCTTATGACCAAGTTCCAAACATTACTAATCTCTAGAATAGTGTTTCTAAATAGTAAATCAAGAAAGGAAACCTGCTCTGATGCCACTTTATAACATCCCAGACCATAATTCCACTTAATAGGTACCCCGAGCCTGGTGGGACACATGGCCTCAAACACATCTCTCAAAATGCTAGAGGCTGCTGACTAGTAGTGAGGGCCTATGGTGTGTCAATGGAAAGACTATACCCTCATTACTAGAGTGTATCACACTAGATAGTTATAAAAAGAGGTAAATAGAGTAAGAAATATATGTAAATAGAAGGAAAAATAGAAATATAGACAATAGTAACAATAACTAAATCAACTGGAATAACATACAACAACTGATGATGATATGTAATATATCTAGTAAGATTGAAAACATGGATACAAGGTAGCAAGCATACATTAAAAACCCAAAGTAGAAAACGGAATACATAAACTATCCCATGCATCTGGAGCTATAGCCCAGTCATCTTCTACCATATCCATCCTAACACAACAAGAAATCAAGTGTTTGAAGTCGTATGCTTCCCTATATCAACACCTGAAATCATGTAGTCAGCCTAGGTACCAATGGATCTTGGATAGGATGTGAGTTAAATCTCAATGGTCCACCAGAAATGGTGTCTATAACATCCGACCCATGTAATGGAATTATAACTGTGTGAAAGAATGAAAATATGAAGTAAGCAGTACAATGTAACTAAATACCTAAGTATGTAATTTATCCCTCAGCTAGTATATGAACATGTAACTAGTTCAATATTTGATTATTTCCAGCTTATAAATAAGTTACATGATTACAATAATGAAGGTTCCAAGATGTAACAAGGCAACCTATAATGATATTTAATAATGAAGTTCCAAGGTAATAACCAAGGCAATATAGACCTCAAGGGCCACCAAATCAGTAACAACTATAGCCTAGCTAAGGGTAAGATTGTAATCCAAGGAGCATAGTCCAAGGAATTACAAACAAAGATAGCCACCGAGTCCAATGAGTACATCCATGGTAAAATGAGGCAAATCAATGATCGGTCCCAGTGGTCTTTAACCATGGAACCTAATTTTCAATGCTGGATCCAAGGAGTGTATCCAAGAAATCTTGTAGTACTCAATGAGGGATCCTACGGTGTCATACCAGGAATCCAACGTAAGATAAGGATTAGGTTCTAGGTGGGTATCAACCTAAGAAAGCAATATCCTTGAATTTAGAATGAGGTCCTAGAGTTCTCAAGGCGTTCCCTGGGTAATCCAAAGTGAGATCATGTTTGGCCACTCTTTTTTTGATAATGAAGTCATATATAATTCATAAGGTTTAATCCATTACCTTTCATTACCGCAACAAGGCTAATTGAGCATGAAACCATTTAATCAATTAATAATTAATCAATAAGTCTATTTGGTTCAATATTTGGATTTCATTAGTGTGAGAAGACCAAGTAGCTTGAAACCATTAATTTTATCATTTTATTTCATTTTCAATAATCAAAGTTCACTCTGATACCTTCCAATAACATGTTAAGGGGTTCTACGAACATGCAACCTATTTTTCAATTATATTTAATAAGGTAAAGTCATACACTTAGCATAATTTCTAATTTCCATTTCCCATTTAATTATTAAATTTAAGCACTTACCTTAGGGAGGTCAAGTGGTGAGAATACAGGGTACTTTCCACTATGAAATTCAAAATTTAAATCAATCCATTTAATATAGAAAAGCTTATCCTTAGAAAGGTCAATCCAAGGAACACCTAAACGATGTATCAAATGTGTCAAAACACTAAAATTAAAATTATAGAAAAACATCCTACATGGGATGGATGGAGTTGTGAGCATAACCACTAACAACTAATCACATATTTGGAAAGATCATAATCATACAGTTCTAATGATTATTAGTATGAAATATAAATTCAGTAAACAACACCCAATGAAATCAGTGGGCCCCACACGACAATTCTAAAATCAACAAACATGAGGGATGACTTATAGACCACCCACATTAGACTTGTAACACTCTCCTCATCCAGTTTTAGCCTCTAATCTAGCTTGGAATGTATTAGATCTGAGAAAATGGTAAAAACACTTACACATAGATAACTAGGTCGAGAGAAATATAGATGAAAAACAGCTCAACAAGACTTGAGTACCTACCATTGCACATTGAATGTGACAAACGAAAGCTTGAATGGATCCAAGATGTAGGAGATATCTTGATACCTATGTTAGGCCTTCAAAATCTCTAAAATGAGAGAAAATAGAGGTTTTTTTCCATTGTAAATCATATTGGGGAAGAAGGAAGGATTAATTTGATCATTGAGGGAAAAAGGTAAAATTACCCAAAATTTATCCCATGCATGGTTCGCCTGCATGGTTTTCAAAACCATATACAAACCATGATTAGGTACCTAGAGAAGTAGGGAATAGTGCATGGTTAGGCCACATGGTTAGGGAAACCATATGCCAGACGTGTGAGATGGTTCCGCCCGAAGATGAAAACCATCCACATGGTTTCATCTAAGTATGTGGCCTACCCTCACAGTTTCATCTAACCACGCGACATACCCACTTTTCCCCAAAATATTGTTTCTAGGCTTTGAACAATCCCTGAACACCCTCGAGACCTTCATTAACTCATTAGGCATCCATATTAGGTCTGAAATAAAGAATTAGACCAAAATTTAAAGGGTCCATACCTGAGTGAAAAACCAAGTTCTTACTATAACAAATATCAACCTATATATAGTAAGTATCATGAGAGGTTTTTGAACCTAAATGAATACTCTGCCATGGTTTTTCTGTCCTACCAAAGCTATAGAAGCATCTGGATGTACATTTCTCACAGTGTGGCAGGATAGAACTCCTCCTTGAAAATTCAGTTGAACTATGAACAAAAGGGAATTGTCTCATTATGTTTCTAAATCACCAGACTCCACTATCTCCCTATGAATCCCTGAATATTACTTTCGACAAAAATGAACATCCAATTTAGAGGTGTCATCACAAGGGAGAAAACTCGGTTAACCACCACTAGTGAGTCTTTAGCTCTGTAGGGGTCTGGGTCACCTTAAAACCTGGGAGGTCAATACCTCTGAAACATATGGAGTGAACATTGCCTTCAAACATCTTCAATTGGTTGTTATGGTATAACCTGCTACTCAACTAGTGAAGAAATGACTAGAAAACCACATGGAGGTACCACCTCATGTACATGACCCTACACTGAAGCCTCATCACATGGTGGATCATCGTCATGATCTTGATGTGGAATCCTATATGTCTATATTCATAGAGTCATCTTTAAATAAAATCAATATTTACCATTATCAAAGAGTATATATTGGGAGATGACTCTAGAAGGGCATGGAAACCAAAAACTATTCCAATATGATGCATGTAATAATGTTGTCCCTATTACTTATGTTTGTATGTACTGAGTCAAAAAACATGTTTTTAGTGTCATGATGAATGGATATTTTGGATTCCTCAACTATAATGGGGTCCCTAAAAATGAAATTCAAACACAAAATACTTTAAAAACTCTTTATATGAATTCAAAACCAAACCTCACAAATAAAAAATATCCAAACTCCAGTCATAAAATGAACCTCCTGTGATACCACTATACTATGACCCATCCAATCAGGGCCCACCTGGCCAGTGGTAAGCTGAGTGGGACACTCCAATCCCACCTCTAATAGTCTAGGGAATGGTGACCAATTACATGTAGGAATATCTCACACATGGGAGGCCTTAGGCTAAGTACACGTACACACACATACATCTTCACATACCCATACAATGCTAAAAGAAAAAGTAATAATGATAACCTAATGAATGAATAACGTCTATCCCACATTAGAGTACAACATAAGCACTGAAAATCATAATGGTACAAATAGAATACCACCAAAAAAACTATAAAAGGGTCTAAATTTACAAGAATAAGGGGACTTCCATGTAATACAACACTTGTTAGAACCCATGGCTGGTCTATCACACTATGCTTCATCTTCTCCTCATCCTAATAAGACTCCATCAAAAGGTATATCATCTATATAATACACAACATGTGTGGGAAAATCCCATACATGGGTGAGTATAACAATTCCCAATAAGACACCCCAATATAACCAAACATATGCATCAGAGAGAGTAGTCAGCTCATCACAAGGTATGTCAACAGGATATGAGACACAACGACAAGAAAAGTAAAAACATAGACATACTCATAACAAAATTAAAGTATCAAAGAGGTATCAAACATACTTACATCCATAAGATTCTACTCGATACTTCAAGGTAATGATCATCTGGTAGAACTCACTCTATGGTCCATGCTATCACTGATTATTATTATTTGAGATTTCATTCTTATCAGGCTTCAATAAATAAGTTCTTGTTGGATCTATGAAGACAATGATACATAGATAGGGGATCACCCCCAGGGCTCATAGGGTACACCACATAACCAATATAGAATAAACTTATATGTAGGGAATCATGCACCGATATAATTTGGTCTTGAAAACTCCTAAAAAACTACCTAGGGAAGGTGATATGATAGAGGATCCCACCCCAGGCATCACAAGGAGATACGTAAAAACTTGATTCAACCCTAACCCATAGAGGTGATCAAAATCCTATACTGAGGATGTAATCCCACACTATACCCTCATAGGGGTGGACCAAGGTAACACACTCAATTGATACCAATCCAAAATAAATATAATGAGGGCATCAACCTACCCTTGAAAAAGTACACGGTATGTATTGGGGGGTAGATGATGTGTCTTTCCAACCCCAGGTTTGTCGGTGTACTTTCTTACCACACAACATGTATTCCTCTATATACACAATGTGTCTCTTTGATATTAATGGATTGTAGTGGTTAGCCGATACTTGGTCTGACACCAACCTATACCCATGTATATCTAACCATGCCAATGCACTTGGCTATGTCCGGGTACCGTGTCATTCCTATGTACTCTGGATGTTCATGTATTCTTAGTTGTGTTTGTACCAATGTATCCCTAGGGTACACGCCGATATTCCAACACCAATAAACATGGAATGTGACATTTTTCACATGTCATCTAATATTTTTCTCTATTTGTAAACCCTATCACCACAAATAAGGAACTAAAAGGTGTGTGTTCATAGCACTACACGGTGAGTAGTTGAGAATTTTCCAAAAAATTCCAGAAACCATCTTGCATGCACCTGATCCACCAACACCACCAGTTTTTTCACTAGACAAGCCAATAATCATGTATCTAGGATCAATATAGGATTTCCATTGATGATGATTAGATTCCAGACACTGATATTCTTGGAAGTCATCAACCATCGATTCACTGTACTGAGATACCAAAACCCACACACTAGGGATTGCTAAATCTAAAACAATCCTCCATCATGGACGCACACTAAAAATGTATCTTTGGTATTGATCCCAAACCCACGATGATGAATTTGTTGTACAAAATATTGGTCATTCAATGATAGTTCACCAGGTATTTGTTGAATCACCGGGAAAACGAAATAGCGACAACGATCACACGTAGAATAGAGAGAGAAATGCATAAAACATAAACATGTGCTAAGAAACTTATTTAATGTTTCTATTGGAATCAATCCATTTTCATGAATATCATGAATGAATAGGTTTAACAAATTAATATCAAATTCTTATTTCTAAGAAGATAAATCAGCACACAACATGATCAACCCACAAATCAAACTGTTCGAATAATTGATTCATGTTTATCATGGGAGAAACAAACAAGGATAAATATAGAAAAAATAAAATCCCAACTCAATTTAGGATCAATCAGGTTTTAATAATACACTTTTTTTATCATTGTTGAGATCCATGAACTCCTTTGCTATTAGGGATCTCTGTGGCACTCCAATCATTGATCCATGATCTCAACATCCTTCAATGCTCCTCCACACCCTCTTATAAAATCCCTAGGGTTATACGACTAACCCTTGAGTTTTTTTGTAAGACTAAATTTATAGAGGAGATTAGTTTTAGTAGAATTAATAATAAATAAATAAATAGATAAATTGATTATTCCACCCACGATCATGCTCAAACCAAGAACCCAACACGCTCCAATGTTAGTCATGCCTAGGGTCAAACTTGCTTTCCCGATTCAATGGCAGTGTAGGTTCTTTCATATAATAATATATTGAGGAGTTATTATATTATTTCCAAAAAACTATGTGTGCATGATATAACATATTTAATATTTTTATTAAATCAACAACGAGGCTCACCAGGCCTTAGAATATTCTGCTGTCATAGCACCTAGATCTGAAAATATTCTTTAATATATTCTAAGGTTTTACAAGGAAAAATAAAGACGTTACATAGAATCTGTTAATGTTAGAGTAGAGTTGTGAAAATAATGACTATGCCCACACAAAATTTAACTATGAATTTAAAAACTTAGACCATCCTCAAGGTTCTATAAAAAAAATATATTTGATAATTTTAAATTATGCAACCTATATATTTTAAAATAACCCAAGAACACCTATAATTTAATTAAAATCAAGTAATTTTTAGGAAAAAATAAATTTTTTTATTCAACTATAAAAATCCCATCAACATTTATAAACAAAAATTATTTCATAAAACAATTTTTCCCAAAAGAATAACCTGAAAAAACATAATTTTTAAAAAACTTTACTTAAGAAAGTAACATTTAATAAAAAAAATAACACTTAGAATAAGTATCATAAGTTTTAAAAATCCCTATTTGTATCACCCAAACACATATGTTTTTACCATATAAAAAATAAATACTTTTATCCACCTACCTCATGAATGTTACCATAGATCAACAAAACTTTATCCTTGAAGATCCCATTCCCTCTAAGGAAATGTTGAACCTTAAATATATAACCCCAAATATTATAATAAATATAACTCTCTAAAAATATAATTATTCATATCTTGGGTTAAAATGATATAGAAAAATGAGTAACTTGGAGAAAATGAAGTTATTAAAGAGTTATTAACATATATCTAGGGATTAAATGCCCAAATAATTATAATAAAAGGCTTGGAGATGGAGGAAAAGATCTAAAATCTCCCTAGGAGGTCAATGGTTTTTATGATAATTGAAGAGAGAGTCTAGAGTTAAATAAATATTTTTTTGTACATATTTTTAAGTGTTTCATGATTACTATGAAATATTTGTAAATTGTAAACCTTAATTCTTCAAAACCCATTCCATCATTAAAGATGAATAACATTGTTTTTTGTGCATGATTTAAAAATAATTCACTTAACCATGAAATATTTAAAATCATTAAAATTTATATATTTCATATAAGAACTAAGTAAAAATAAATCATTATAATGTACATCCAATTATCTAGAATTTATAAATATCATCACCATAAAACTTTCTACTTTTATAAATTCATTAAGAATATTACTCAAAAGATAACTTCATAAAAATACATCAAACTCTCACCATACATTCATATCCTTATTTTTAAGATCATTTCAATCAAAGAATTTATACATCCTTACATGAATATCCTTGAAAACATCTATTTCATTCCAAGATCATCTAAGGTCATAATAATACAATGGTCTAAAAATCCCATCATGTTCCATGAATTCTTTCTATTTTTAAACTTATAGCTTAACATTACACCATCAAACCCATTTTATCATATCATAATACAATTAAATTTACCTTATAGAAAACCCAAAAAATTAATTTTGCGTTTCAAATATTCTCCCTATTAATGATCCCCAATATAGAGGCTTTTTCTAATAATTTTTTTTTCTAATCAAGAATCCCTTATTTTTTTATAGAAAAACCCCAAGGGTTTAAACACAAACCCAAAAGGGAGAGCATGTGAAACCTAATGGGGTTATTAATATTATAAATATTATATATTTAGATGATTATAGAGAATATTAAGATATATTTAAGTATTTATAGAGTGATTTTGATAAGTGAAAATTCATTTATTTGATGAAGGAAAGGAAAGAGCATATTCCATCCACTCAAGGGAAGGAAATACTTTTTGTCACCCATAACTCACTTTTAAATGGTAAAATAATTAATGAGAGGTATATTGATATAATATGATCTCATAAATATGTTTATAAAGTTTTAGAAAATTTATAGTATAATTAGAGGCTATTTAGATAAGATTAGAAAACATTAGCAGTGTTATAGAGGATCGAAAAACATATATAAAAAGGATAAAACATATGTTATTTGACCATTTTGACACTCTAAATGAAAAAAAATCAGATTTTTAGTATATATAATTAAATTTATACGTGAATGTTATCTTTAAAACTCAATTTAAAAAATTTCAAGCATATATTTTTTGAAACTTTTATGGATCCTATAAGATTCTATTCAGAATTAGTAAAACAGAGGAGCATCAAGGAGATAATATATGTTTTTTTATAATGTTTAACCCTAAAAATGAATTATTTAGGTAATTATATTTTCTAATAAAATTTATTTCATGGAAATATTTTTAGAAATATTTAAAACAAAATTATCCAATGTATTTATCAAAAATCACAACCCTTAAAAATGTAACCTAGTAGTCACACAATAGCTACTTGAAAAATTTAATGAGGATAATTAAATATAATTTTATACCATGAAGTATTTTGGAATTGGTTTTTCTTAAATTTAATGAAACTTAGTTCAAGAATTTATTTTTACAATTAATTTTTAATTACCTAAATTGGAGATGTATTAGTGAGTTATTTCAAAAAAAAAGTTCCAAAGTTGTAGTGGGATAATAACACATCATCAACATTGCTTTCCAAAATTTCATCCAACATTCATTATTTCAATGGGAGATGATTTTTTTATTTTATAATTTATTTGATCGAATATTAAATATGTTTAAAGGTAAAACTTGAGTGATGGAAAACCAATTAAATTGTAAAATCAATTTATGGGTGACAAACCAAGACCCAAAAAATTAGTTCTCATGGAATATTTTATTATATTATGGTTAAATTTTTTCACCTTGGTATTTGAATTGGTTTGAATTTTTTTGATGGTTTGATCTCATATAATAATAATAATAATAAAAAGGAACTAAAATAAACCAAGAGTGGTGTGGTGATCCCATTTTAGAGATGTTAAATACACATAATTCATGAAGAAAATTTCTAATTAAAGTGATCACTAAATTTTATAATTATTATTGTATGTCATATTTATTTTAGTGAATCATATTAAAATACATGAATAGGTTTTTATTGTGTGTAAATTTTTATTAATTTAATACCATATTGGATTAATTCATATCCCTTGTAAAATAATTTTGTTGAGTAATTTTCATCAGTGTATGTTATGTACTTGACGCCAAAAATTGTTCATCAAGGTAAATCAAATAATAAGATCATTTTTTATTCTTGGAACCATGTTTCTTATCTTATTCATCATTACATAATCTCATTTTTTGAGAGAAACAATATTTATATTGAGACACATTTTTAATAGATGTTAAAGGATATCCCCTTGTATAATATTCTTATTGAATCCAAAATAATTAAATAAACCCTTGAGAAGCAGTAAATCACCCACCCCTCACTATGAAATATCAACTTCTCTTGAGTGTTTAACCATGTAAAAATATTGGTTCTCATGTGTGGTTGTTTTGGTCTTGTCGATTGTATTATAAAAATAAAAATTATAAAGGAATGTTTTTGGATCCATTTCTATAACTTAAAATAAGGGAAATGATCTATTTATAATAAATAGTTTAAAAAGTTACCATGATCTCTAATTCAACCCCTATCAGTGCTCATCAGTTCATAGGGTCTCTTCAATTGGTATTAAATACCATTTCACCCCTCTATTTGTTTTCATTCTTTTTTAAATGTTTATATTATTTTTTTATCATTATGGAGTTCATCAACTCTATTAGAAAAAAATGTACACCCAAAAATTTTGGAAATACCTTTCATTTATGAAATGGAGAAACGATTCCTTACTAGCTATCATTGATTTTTGAGGTGATGGAGATTAAATTTTCTAGATTCAATATTCTTAATGAAAATGTAACATACACTTAAAACTAATTAGAAAAACATTTAAGTTGTTATTAATGCTAGAAATGAATCTTTTCATCATTCATAAAAGATTAAAAAAGGTTATAGTGTAAAAATTAGTAAAATCCATATATGGAAAACTTCAAGAAATCTATAAAATTGATAAAAATTTTAAATACTCTCAATTATATATTTCTAGAACCCAATTGGTAGACTTTTTAATGGTGGATAGGGAGTCCATTATATAATTATTTATCTAAGTGAACATGATCATGTAAACCATGTTCGAATATCAAGAAATTCTTGAAGATTTAGTGGTTTTCAAGAAGTCACTTTCAACCATTCTAAAAACTTTCAATGCAAAGATCTCAATTTTGGAAGAGTGGGATTAGGATGCTTTCAAAATTTAAGAACGTTATAACATCTTAATATCCTTCAAAATTAGTATTGGAATAATTTGAAATGGGAATAAAGGTGATAAAGTGTTTTCATTCAAAGATTTTAAGGGGATAAAAAATATTGGGAAGAAGGAAACATGTCATGATGGTTTGCAAGATGGAAGAGGAATATTTGAACTATTAATAAATTATATTCCTCATATAAAAGTTTGGTTTCCTCATATTTATTATCTTAAATAATTCCAATCCATAGAACCGCATAACCTCAACTGTGCCTCCCCATATTCTTGAGGTCTTCGACTATCATAGAGGGTCTATCGATACCATGGAAATACTATACCATATATCAGATGAACATAAATAATATAAGAAATGAAAAAAATCATCACCTACTAGTGTAATATTAAAATATAAATTTAAATGGTAAACCAACTATAAAAATATATCACATTCCATAATAAAATATTGAAACAATGTAAATTTCATAAAAAACATACATGAGATGAAGAATCACTTATTGGGTTTATCGCATACAAAATATAATATGAAATAAAAAAAAATACAGAAATAAAAAAATTGGATCAAAAGTTTCCCTTGGTCCTATATAACAATTAATGTTATCCATCCTAGCTCAACCTTCAATCATACATCCCTTTCACTTACTTGGATCATTGGATGGGAATATTTCATGCTCAACAAGGTGCATGGATAGGGTGTGAGAAGTATACTAACATGGACACCACCAATAGTGTCCCTAAATAAATATAACATATATAGGTTCATGAATAATATGATATAGGATCAAAATAAAAATAAATAAAAATATTTTTATATCCCCAACTGCTAATAAGATGTCTGGTTGAGTAAACATTCTTGCTGCAACCAATGTCATACTGGTATGGGTGCTCCAATGGATTGATCAAAACCAAAGGGGGAAATGTTATAAACTTTTATAATATTTGATAGTGATTGGAAATGGAATATCACCACAAACATAGATTAATGAGTTATCAACGCCAATAATAAAAATAACACAAGTGAACAGGTTATCACCACTAGTATAATCATAAGTTAATGATGATTTTCCATTAACAACATGATTATCGATGAATGGTCTATCACCAATGCAGTCGATATCCATAGGTGAATGGACCATCACCATAATAACAATAAAGGTGAAAGGGTCATCACTATAATAAAAAATAAGATTGAACGGGCTATCACCACCACCAACAAGAATAATATATGCGAATGGGTTATCACCACTCATACAATCAATGGTGAATGGTTCATCACTACTAATAAAATGAGTATAGAATAATGGGTCACCACCATACTAAAAAACATTAATAGGTGAATGAGTCATCACTATAATAATAATATAGATTAATAGTTTATCACCATAATCAATAATAAGGGTGAATGCGTTATCAATACTAATGAAAATAGTATGGGTGAACATGCCATAACCACTCATAAACCAAACAAGATTAATGTTTTATCAAAAAAATTAACACTTACTAGATTTATTGGGGATCTACAAGAGTAGACCAATGTCATTGGTAAGTTAATTCCAAAACTCTCTTTTAATAGGAAAAGGGCAAGTGACCAATGTTATGGTGCCCGAAAAATGAAATGGTTGACATTACCTCTAAATATAACATGTCACCTTTTAACATTTATCTTCATCCACAATATAATATATTATATCTATAAATATTGAAAAATATAACATGCATGTATATCATAGTGAAACAAAAATACATCATACAAATCATAAAATATGATACATCAATTTAATAGCTCATACTAATCACATGGGGTATAATGAAAATTGAAGATAAGTAAATTCTAATGTGATCTCTCCTAAAAGGCTCTAAGATATGTACCACTATATCTCAATACCATATGAAGTATTTTATAACAACTCGAACTACTCTTGCTGATCTACATGGTCACAAGAGGAGAAATTTTTAAGTGTGCATGTATGAGTGAGTAATAAAACTTAGTATGGTAAAGCCACAATGGTTCAACACACTCAATATTATATAATAATTCATGAGAAATTATTCAATTTAACTCACCTCATATTACGCATATTTAACTTCTAACTACAGTAGAGGACCCTCACATCATCCTGGATGGTTCAGGGAGTACTAAACCCATAGATCAATTACTGGCACCTTGTACGTTATGGGATCAACTTACCCCATTAATCAGATTGGGGACCTTCACCATGATGTTAGTGTAACAATCAATGGAGTACCTACACCTTATTCCTACTTTGAATAATTTTCCCTTTGATGTTCATGAAACTTAGTAATAAATGAGGGAGAGTAATTACACAAGAATTATAATCACCCTCAACATTGAAAAATAGGTGAGGAATAAAGAGTTACCAGGATATAGTCATCTATCTCCAACTCAAGTCATCTGGTGAAGATAATAATAAATATACTATAAGATTGTTTCCACCACTATATTACACACAGAAATATGAATCACACATATCCTCAGAGTTACATCACATATACACAAATATACATCACATATAATAAGTGAGAATCTCTCACATAGTCAATCACTAGAAGTATAAGATAATATTTAGGAAATAACATGTCCTAATAATATGTAGCTCATAACTATCCTAATTGGAATAAAAAATACCTCATACATCATCACTAAGAACATTATCACCATCATCATAATCCATTTATAAATACCTATATTATCAGTACTTGGGTCCCCACCATTTCTATGATATGTTTACATCCTCTATAGGATACTCACATCTTAACCACATCACATGATAATAATTTTAACCCTACTTATATCCGACACACCAAGCTGTCTTATGTTTATGATTATCTTTCACATCTTATAATCCACCTCATGTAGTCATAAGTGAGTTAGAATATTATTTCCGGTCTTTATCTCCAAATTTATTCATATGATCATGGAATTAATTTTATCACTTCAATTAATTACTTTCACATTCTACTTATTTTTTATTTATCAAAAGTAACTTCATTCATCATTTAAAGAGGATAACACCAAGATAATATTATCCTATTAATTTTTCTATATATCCATTCCTTTCCCTCTACATTAATTAATCACATATTCATAATGAATCCTTATCTTAATTATATATTGATATTATTATGGAGAATTTCAGATCCACTTTAGAATTTTTTGATTTCTTTAGATATGGGAGAATTCCTACAATTTAAGATGACAAGGAAAGAATATATTCTATCCACTCAAGGATAGAGCATATGTTATCCTCCACAACTCATGTTTTTATGAGTTTTAATTATTAATAAGTTCTATATAAATATAAATAGATGTATTCAATATGTTTATAAAGTTTGATCACATTTAGAGTATAATTAAAGACTATTTGGATAAGATTATAAATCACTAGTAGTGTAGTAAAGGAGGAGAAACCTATATACTGAGTAAAAAACATATTTTATGTAAAAATTTTAAACTTTTAATGAAAAAAATCATATTCCATGTATTTTTAATTAAATGTATCAATGAATTTTATATTTCAAACGCAATTTTGAGTAATTTAAATCATTGTTTTTTATAAAAAGTTATGGATCCTATAATATTATGTTTAGAAGCATTGGATCAGAGAAGCATCAAGGATATAATATTTTATTTCAGGCTAGTTTGACCATAAAAATTGAAGATTAAGGTTGTAAGATAATCTAATAAAATTTATTCCATTTAAATATTTTTATTGATATTTGTATCATATTAATACAATGTATTTAAAAAAAATTATTACCTTTACAAGATGTTATATAGTATTAGTGCAGTGGTTAGTTGAAAAATTACATGAGTTGAATTAAATATAATTTTATTCCATGAAGAATATTGATCTAGTTTTTTTAAAAATAATGAAAATTATTTCATGAATTTATTTTTTAAATTAATTTTTAATAACCTAAAATTGAGATGTATTGAGGGTGTTATTTCCAAAATAATTTTTTATTCAAAAGTTGATGAGGGATAATAACACATCATTGACTTTTCTTTCCAAATATTCACCCAAATATCATTATTTTAATGGGAAATGATTTTTTTTATTTTGTAATTGATTTTATTCATTTTAAACTATGTTTAAAGGGAAAATTTTATTGATTTAAAACCAATTAAATGGTAAAATTAATTTATATAAGGACAACCAAGACTCAAGAGAAGTTGATCTCAAGGAATATTTTATTCCATTATGACTATTTTTTGTCTTCTTGATCTTTGAATTGGTTTGAACAATTTTATTGATGGTTCCATATCCTATAATAGTAAAAAATAGAGGTATAACTACAAAAAATCATGAGTGGTGCGGGGATTCCCATAGAGATATACTTAACACACAATATTATAAAAGCTAATTAATTTACATTGCATGAAAGACATTGCAAATTAAAGTGATCACCATATTTTATAATTATTGAGTTCTTTCATGTTGTTTTGAGTAAAGTTTATTAAAATAATTTAATAGGAAATTTTTTATGGAAATTGATATTAATTTAATAATATATTGGACTCATTCCAATAACTTGTGAAGAAATTTTGTTGAGTAAATTTCATTGGTGCATGTTATACACTTATAACCATAGTTAGTTTATCCAGGTAAATCAAAGAAGAAGAGCACTTTATTTGGTCATCGTATTATGTTTATCATATTATTTATCCTTCTAAAATGTAATTATATTTCTATGAAATACACTATTACTATCAAGATACAAATTTGTAATGGAATACCAAGGCTATCCCCTTGCATCTGATTCTTTTTGAATCTTGAAGAACAAAATCAAAAATTGAGAAGAGGGAACCTAGAAATTCATCACCAAGGAATATACACTCATATTGATTGTTTATCCATATAAATACTCTAGTGATCATGTGCGGTTGTTGACATGACCCAACCCACTGAGGTCCCACCCATCCTGGTGGTAAGTTGAGTGTGCCACCCATGTTTTCTTATATTTGTCCATGGGTTGATGACTAGTAACAAGAAGGAATAATATACATGATATACTTTTGATTATAACACCCTGCAAAAAATATTTATCTCCAATGTGTATGATAACTACGTACCAAAGTAATATATATCAAAAAACCACTAAAACATATAAAATTTATGAATGAGACATCATCTGATAGGTACAATTCCACATAGTAAACCATGGAGGGAAAATGAAAATTGATGAAAAAACATCACCAGGTAAAATTAACTCATGTTGAGAGAAGAAAACTCCACATTGAAAAAACCCCAGGATCAATTTTAAATAACAATTATCACTACCATGTACCACTATATTCCACCACACATTAGAAATTATAGATCTAATAGATCTATTCCTACCAAGGGTTGCCTCCAAATTGTGAATCATTAGTAAAAAAGATACATGTTTTAGAATAGAGCCCATACAGGGATGACTATAAGCATATCCAGTAGGACATCCTAAAAACCATGAAGGTTAAAAATAATGACAAGTTTCATTAAACTAGTACAAGGAAATAGTATAAGAGAATAATATATTCTAAATTTTCTCTAAGATTAATAGAACTTTGGATGATAGGATAATACATTCTTTACAAATTAGCTTCATGAAAGAAAATATCTTGTAAGAAGTTAGAGATACCTAAAGTTATAAAAATACCTTTAAGGATCACAATTGATATCAAAGTTGTAAGTTATCATCCAAAGGAAACAATGGGTTCCTAAAGTGTCATAAGGTTCAGAGAATTTGAGGTACTCATCCTTTATAACTTCCATGTTTCCAACCTAAACCATAGTAGGGGACCTGTACCTCATTGAGATACAAATTTTGGTAGAATAATTACCAAACCTTTCCTTCTATAACTACTATATAAACTTTTTTAAAATCATATAACGGGTCTCAAACCTTATAAAATAATATATTTCAATCAAGGAGCAATAAACCTTACTAAAACCATGCAACTCACTATACAGAATAATTGATCAAGGGAGTACCAAATCTAATGTTAAAAATAACTACAATTTTGGAACTATCCATCACTAACAACTATCTAGCCTTATGAAAACTGATGTGATCTCAAAAAATCTATAATCAAGTACCTATGAATCACTAATGTATTTATGTCAGTTGAGGGAGATATGAACCCCTATAGAGGAATCATGACTTACTGAGGTACACATGTAAAAAGATGGATTACCTAATTCTAAAAAAGAGGACCCCTTCTTTGATAGTGGAGGAGTTCTTAACTCCTCCCGTTATATAGGTAACCTATGATTTTTTTGGAATAATGGGGTACCAAATACACACCCAAATGTAGAGAAAACACACCCCAAGTATTTTGGGGAGTTCTTAAATCCATAAAGAATATAGGGGACCCACACCATTCCACTAACATGCTACTAGGAAGTACCTGACCATGTGTCCACTCTGATCAACTCACCTAAACCTAGTTGTCACCTTCATGGCGATAAGATAGTTAAACTACAAAAAATCTCATAAATGGTATATAATTACTAATAGGATAATTTCACTATTTTTTATGTGAAAAAACTCACATAATGTACTATTTTATTTTCCAATTTTGACACATGGTCAAGAATATATGTAAACCACTAGAGGAAATACAATACACAACATGTTATTTTATACATGCTACGTATAGGTCCAATGGGCATGTACCATCTCCATCATGCTATGTGAGTTCAATAAATATGAAATGTAATTTTATATAAATGATGTATAGAACTATTAGGTTAACATGGAATGTACTCTAATATTCCCCATGTTGTGTAATAGTATACAATGTGTTCATTTTACTTACATGCCATGTACTCTTATCAATGTGTTTGGGTGTGTAATACAATACACACAATAGAGATTTACCCAACACTACACGACATGTAATTCTATACTACACACTATATAATATTTACAGATCTATTATAAACCATATCCACCAACTGTGGCCACATAATAAATATAATTCAGTGTTAAATTTCATGTGATATTTTTCTCAAATATAAACCCTAGCCATCATATGGAAAATAGTAAATGTTTTGTAGTTATGGACTTCTCACCGTATAGTTGGAAAATTTATAGATTTTTCTAATTTTATCATTTTCACCATTCCTATAACTCCTTCTATGTTTTTTCAACTCTAAATTCTCATGATTCACCACCATCGAGCTCCACTATAACCACTATACCTTCGTTGGTCATCACCGCTCTCTGATGAGTCCCCTATAGCCATACTTTTCTAGATAATTTCCCCCAAATCAACCTTTATGATCCTATATGCTTCTTCACAATGAATATCACATCAACACTCCTCTAACGACCCACTTATACTCATTGAACAACCATCTTCATCCCCTTCACTATTGTCTCACGTAAAGTGGCCGTCATCAAGTACAAATATCAAGCGTTAGTCATCTCAATACATTTTAATCAAACCACCCATAGTGTAGAAGGATGGAGGTGACTATGAGAAGTGAAAGGGGGAGAAGAATAAAGAAGAATAAGGGTTTAGTGGCTATTGTGATTTCCAAGCCACAATTCATTATGTGTGAATCTACAAACTATGCAGAACATGTGATGGTTCATATATTTCAGTCAATAATATAGAAAAATAATAATTTTAAATTCATAAATCATGAAAAAAATAAATCATGAAGGGTAATAATGAAGAATAAGGCATAGATGAAAGCAAATCCCTACATTTTGAAATTAACATAGATGCTTCAATCCAATCATTAATTTCAAATGATCTGATCAACTATGTCATCACAAATTCAACTCTGTCACTCTAATTTGACATTAGATTCACTAAGATCCATTCTCGCTTGTCTCTTGTACTCCTCATAAGACTTTTCATGAAATTTTTTAACCGTAGAGTAATTCCATAATAAGAATCTTGAAATAACCAATAAGTTTAAAATCAATATTTTAATAAATGTATCTAAATGGGATTGACCCATGGCCTAGAACCCAAATGAATACTACACCTCTTATAAGCATAAACCCTGGATTTTAACTTAATAATGGTGTTAAAATTTCCATCTACGACTCAGTTTAGGATATATAATAGCTCACTCATGTGTGATAAATATTTATTTATTTAATAAATATTAAATTTCCTTTAAAATTTTTCCAAAATTGAATTCTACTAAACATTACCGTAAGGATAAACACCATGATCCAGATCAACAAAATGATTAATTTTTTTTCAAGATCATATACAAGTGTAAATTCCCCTTTTTACCCCTTTATGGGACACATAACCACAATAATCAAATATTAATTGGGTATCACATGATGAAATATCCAGGTCACTACATCCTCCTCACTTTATAATTTTTTCATCCCTGAAATGGAAACTACTAGTGTCACACAATAAGGGTGTTCATAAAAAAACTTACACGGAAACAGACCAACCTTGAACATATTTAATCCACCTCTAAATGCCCAATATCCATGAAAACATAAGATGAAACCATATAGAAAGGTGTCACATTCTCTACCACTTAATTCTAAGAAATTCCTCCCTATGTTTCAACTTACTCACCAAAAAATACAACACAATATTAATCTGAAACAATGCGTTGATAAAAACACAAGCTCTTATTTTGAAAAATTAAAAATGACCCCTTACCAAAGACCATTACATAAAAAATTCATCCATTGATATGGAACTAAGAAATTATAATAACTATAAACATCAGTATGGTCACAATCCATTAACAAGAACACCACCAAAACGAGTTCCACTCTCATAATATTTTTTGAGTGGCCTAGAGGACTATCGAACAAGGATTATAAACCAAAACAATTACCCCTATAGGTCATACCCATGATAATTATTCACTAATTTATTATGTGATTTATAAAATCACACCCCTTAATCTCTACTTTTATTACCCAACATCACCCATAAATAAGAATACAACAACATCACTAGTACTAATCTTAAAGTTCACATATGTTCTTAATGAAATATTATAGCACTAGTGAGAGTAGATATACTCAATGGATCCCTTCTCCCCCGACTCCCCTCTCTCGCTCTAAGCCTCATCTATGGTTTCTCTCGAATACCTTCTCTTTGGGGTTGGCGGTGCTTCTAAACATTGTTCCCTCTTCTCTTCCTCTCTTCATTCCTTCCTTCATTACTCTCACTTTTCAGAACCTCTATATTTTCTTATTCGTGTTGTTGATTCTCTCTAGAGGTTTGGTTTTTGGACATTTTTTGCAAGTTGGTTGTTGCTCCTGATGATGGCTGTTGATATATCCCCCATCTGCTTCATCTACTCTCTAACATCTTGTTCGAGCACTTCTATCCAGGTCAGATTCGGAGCGATGGGTACATCGTATTTTTGGGAAAAGCGGAATGGTGGTCTAGGGATTTCCAGGATCTCCTATGTCGGCATGTTCTTGGTTTCAGCTTCCTATTACATTTTAGGTGAGATGGGGTCTCTTGGAGGCACTGACTACTCTTATCCCTGCTCTGAACCCAAGGTCCTCTGCTCCTCTCCTAGTTGGTCCTGGAGTAGTGGTTCCTCAACGATTTTGGGAGGTGGGTTTTGGTGGCGATAGATGCTTCTTGCATGAAATGTTTCTCATAGTTTTGATGAATTTTTGTGGTTTATTTCTATGGTGGTGGCTTTATATGAGGATGATGGTGGTGGTGTTAAGCTAGAGATGGTCCGGTTTTAGGAATCAGCTAAACCCATGGATGACGGCATGACATTTCGTGTTTTGAGTATGGTGGTGATGATAAATCTTTCAACATTGATGGAAACGATGATGAAAGATACCGGTGAAGCTTGACGATGGTCTGGTTTGTTGCGAACATGGTAGACATCATGTAAGGTGTGTGAATTGTTGTAGGGTGTGAGGCTCAAGGTGATGCAGGAATCAAGATGACTCGTTTATCGAGAATGGTTGATGTTATCTTGATTTTTTAATTTAGTATTTTATGAATTTTGGGTAGGCCGAAGTGGCGGTAGGGTTTTCCTATAGTGGTTTTCTGAATTTTAAATTTTCATTCTATGTGGGGATCATCTAGGTGGGGTATGTGCGGGTGATAGGTGGTGGGTTTTCTATGGTTCCCACTTTTCCAAAAAGTGGACTCTTAATAAATTAATAAAAAAATGGATTGTGGATAGCACTAGTGAGAACATCATATCTACTACTATAGTAAGGTCTCATCTACCACCTAAGATAACTCAGTTGGATAGTAGTTACTATTTAAAAAAGTGACTAATGATCACACCAAGAATAATAATAACTCTTTAAATAAAAATTCAACTAACCCCTATCTCTTCTATGACCCATTACACCATAATTTGAAGAAAACGGTATACACCCCATTCATATTACCCCACTATGTCAGCTCCAGACTATAAAAAAACCTTCACCAAATTTATTAACCAAAAACCTTATCCCACAAAGAAATACTGTCTAACATATAACTAAATCTTCCACAAAATGAACATCAATTCATAGTTATAACTACACCACCAGTGTCCCATACAACATTGGGTAACCTTATCTCAAAACTACCCATCACAACAACCAAGGTGTGATTTATAGAAATAACAAAATCTAAACCTATATGATGCACTCCTCACCTTTTGGAGATTCCATTTGGGGAATTGTAATACCTAAGACCCTACTTTATAAGGTAGACACTACATGCCAAAACTATTACATAATGTGGAATATAAAGAGACTTTATTCAAGACATCACTTAAAAGTTAAATTTTAATTTTAATTTAATAAATTAACTTCATTTTTTATATTTATAATTTAAAATTTATTTTAAGATGAATTTTTAGGTTTTTTCTAAAATAGTTGATTTTTAGGTGAATAGTAAAAGATATTATTTTTATCAAAACCGCAACCCTTAAGAATTCATTATTATATGAACAAGAAATATAAATTTATAAAACCTTTTAATTTGTAAAATATGTGTATGAAGAGTAAAAAATTACATTTATAAATATTATTATGAATTTATAAAACCTACCATTACCATTTTATGAATTTAAGTAATATTTTCCAATGAAAGAAACTATTTTTGGTATTTTGTAAATTAAATATTATATTGGTAACATTCAGTTTTGGCTTGATTTGAAATACAAATCAATTTTATTTATTTTATAATAAACCAATTTATATCATGAAAATCAAATAAATTGGTAATTTTATCCTACACATAAATTTTAAAATTAAAATTACACTTTTTCAAAAAAAACATGTTTTTATGTGTTATATGTGTTAATGTTAAAAAATAGTTTTATAAAAAATTTAAATTTTATCTAATAAAATGTATTTTATATTTTTAATTAGTAGAATAAATTATTTAATAATTAACATTGTATGTTTATTCATTAAAAGTAAATTACCTTGGTAAAAAATAGCAATCACGGTAAAACCAAAATGGTAAAAGTGGGAATTCTCTGAGTAAAGGACTTAAAATAATATTTGAAACAAGCGTTAAAATTAATTTTTGAATTCTAATTGACCTTATACCATCCTATAATTAGTTATTTTCCTTTTATGGATACACTTGACATGTGAAACATGTGCCCTCATTATATTAAGAATAAATATTTACAAATATGTCATTCTCACCACTTAAAAAAGGGTCCTTTCACCACCCCTTAAATATCAATAAAAACATAGTTTAATATTAAAATCATGACTTTAACCATTACACTAGAATCATTTTTCATCAACTTAATATTTTTTTCACAATAAATAATCTTAATATCTCCCTTTTTATGGAGTCCACCAAGGGAAATCCCAAGTTCTCAACATGAGTACTAATTTTCACTTTCCTTTATTTTCTATATCACTTTTACAAATCCATTTTTTATCATTAATATATAATTAAATATTTATTTTTTCACACTTAATTATATTATTCAAATATAATAACTATTATCTACTTTTCCCCTTTCCCCTTAAAGAAAACCAAAACCACTTTCATGCGTGTGTGGATACAACCACCTCCATGAAGCATCATATTTGTTTCCTCACCCACATTGGAAATAAAGTCCTAATGTTTAATTTGATAAATAATTATGATATTTATATATATTATAAATTTTTAAATGATATAATATATTTTAAATTTTTACAGTTTTATGGAGAATGAAATCATTAACCATGCCTACAAGCAGGCTATATCCTCAAAGGAACAATTGATTCCCATTTTTTTTATTTCCATCACCATATATAATGAAAATTCATGAGAATTATTTTAATGGATAAATATTAGGTTTATGATATTATTAGGGATTTATAAATAATAATTTACATCCTATTAACAATATTATCAACAAACAACTGTGGTAAATCCAATCGTCCAAAAGAGCATTCTATGAGAATAAAATGACTTCTTCATATTATGAAATAACTTAGTATAGGTTATATTGTTGTTATAATTACTATTGGACTCACCTATTTTGATAATCCCAAATCATGTTTAAATATTGACCATGATATATTAAGCCATTTGATAACCCTTTTTAATCTGTATTTATATTATTTATCCTGAAAAATTTATATTCTTAGTCTCACGACATTGTTGCATCAACTTACAGTTTACATTTATCTAAATATAAGTTCACTATTAAAGGCTATTGGTAAGAGCCTTCTGTTCAAGGTCACCGTTATAGCTCACTATTACTCTAGGTTACTGATTCTAGAAGGTTACTTTTGAAGATCTACAAGGCCACTATCACAAGTCTACCGTTGATCTGCTTATCAAAGCTCACAGACAAAGAGTCACCGTCACAAGGTCACTGTTGTGACAAGGCTTCTGTTAGAAGTTCACTATCAAACTCTTTCTCAAGTCTTTTATTGAGAGCATCACTATTCAAGTATATTGTTGGACGTGTCTACCATTAGTAGAAGGCTACTTCTAGACAACTCCTACTATCGATATAGTCGACTGTTGTTAAAAGTCTACTGATGGAAATATTCCACTGTTAATGAAATTACCTATTGAGATAAGTCTGCCAGTGGAAAGGTCCCTGTTTCAATAGTCTGATGTTACAGACCTACCGATGAAGTCCACTGATGAGGAGATACTATTACATAGAGCAACAACTACCGTTACACGACATCCACTGACACAAAGTCCACCATTACAAGCCTACAGATATAGAGCCTATCGAGGAAGCTCACAGTTGAATAGCCTACCGATGAAGTTCACAGTAAGAGAGACTACCGTTGAAGTATACCCCATATCAGGAGATAGTATGAGGTACAAGGAAGACCACACGTGGTTGAAACATTTCTCTTGTCAGCCACTACTGAACCAAATGAGAAAAAGATGAGCTAGAAAAGTGTATATATATATGAGTAGAGACAGACATCAATAGACACATAGAAGACACACAGAAGATACACAGAATATATTGAATATACATAAGAGAGACACATACAACACCCAAAAAACAAGAAAGAAGAAGAACACTCAAGCATGTATTCTGAATAATAGAGAGCTTCATAAAGATCTATTGAAAGAACATTTTTCAAGCTATAGTGGTGTGCTACAAAGAGCTTTAAACCCAAGAAGTTGATCATCTCTACATCTGGAAGTCCGAACCTAGAAGTTGCGACACTCTTTTTTGGAGACAACTTGCAGAGAAGGAAAAAAACTTCATTTACTTCATTCCAACGAGTCCAGAGCTGATCTGCCAACATATAGAGCTTTCTAAACTTCTTTCAAATATCTCTAGCTCTACTGTGTTTAAGTATTTTAGATTTGTGAGCAGTGTGTCTATGTTACACACGTTGTCTCTTGTGCTTGAACTGAGGGATACTGAAAATCCCCATACCAAACTCTCTTTACATTTGTTTCCCACACATAACTGTGTAAGAAGCATAGTGTGGCTTGTTAGTTTATTTTTCCCACGTATAATTTTGGTAGAGGTTTCAAAACCTGGATAGTTTGTGAAAATTGTTTTAAAGCCCGATACAGGCTGTGTATCACTTTTTAATATAATTTCTTGGTGGTAGGTGATCAACAAGTGGAGAGGACTAGGTCTTGACTTAAGACTGAACCTCTTGTTTAGTTTGTTGTGTTTATATTTCACTTACTCTATTGTATACTTATCCACTGTGCATATATTAGAAAATACAGAAATCTATTTTTAAACTCACTCTGATAGTTAGTTCTGGTTAGTGTGTATATCTGACTCATTTAGTAAACTTGTTCCAAAAGTCGAATTAGTTCTCAAACTGATTCAACTGAGGAGTAATCAACCCTTGAGAAACCTGTTAAACAATAAGTTACTTATATCTTTACTGCCTTAATTGACTGGGCTTTTTCAATTTGGAGGATTTTAATACTAAAAGTTTTTAACAGAAATTTTAATTGGAACTCAATTCACCCCCTCTTGAGTATCCACTCCGACCAACATTTGGTATCAGAGGTGAAATTTTTTATAAAAAGTTTTCAAACCCTATGTTTTTCAAACTGTGATTTTAGTTTTATCTTAAAGATCTTAAATTTATGTTAGTTCTAAATTTTATCTCTTTAATATATTTTCTAAAATCTAGTTATGGACAATAGACTAGAAGGTGTTGCTTCTAACAAGCCACCTTTCTTTAATGGTGTGAATTATGATCAATGGAAAATTAAAATGAAAAGTCATTTGGAAAGTATTGGTTTTGATATTTGGTCTGCTATAGAATCAGAATATGAGATCCCCAAAACTGCTAGATCAACTTGGGATGATGCTACAAAGTCTGACTATAACAATAATCGCAAAGCTATGAATTCCCTTTACTGCTCTTTAGGAGATAAGGAATTTAACCGAATTTCTGCATGTAAAATGGATCATGAAATCTGGGACACCTTGGCTATTTATCATGAAGGAACAACCAACGTGAAGGAAATGAGATTAAATACTTATACTATTAAATATGATAATCTTAATATGAGACCTAATGAACCCATTTCTGACATGTACATCAGGTTTAATGAGATTTTCAACACCATGAGTTCACTAGGAAAAGCTGTTCTATAGAAAGAGCAGATCATGAGAATATTGGGATATTTTCCAGACAGATGGAGAGGCACTTCTGTGTCTATCTGAGAGTCATGTGACATCAGCAAGCTAGCTGTTAAGGATTTTATTGGTAAACTAATGATGTATGAAGAAGAACTGAAGGTGAACAAAGAATAATATGATGAACCCAAGAGAAAATTCGTGGCATTCAAGTCTACTTCTTCAAAGAGAAAAGACAAAGAGAAAATACATGTACCTACTGAAAGTTCAACCAGTAAAGATTCAGATTCAGACAGTGATGAAGAAATGGCTCAAATATCCAGGAGATTTAAGAAGTTCTATAAGAAGAAGTTTTTCAGAAAACCAAACTACAAGGGTAAGTATGGTCAACAAGGTAAGTGTAAGAAGGATTGGATGAAATCTGATAAGGAAGATGATATAGTCTGCTATGAATGAAAGAGGAAAGGACACATCAAGGTTGACTGTCCGAAGTTAAAATTCAAAATGAAATATGATTATAAGGACAAGAAGTAAAAGAAATCCATGAAAGAAACCTGGAGTGATTCGGAAGACAACACAAGTTAATCAGAAGCTACTGATTCTGAAAAGAATCATGCCAACATGTGCTTCATGACTAACATACCTAAGGTACCTATTTCCCCTGTTCTAAATGATTATTATTCTGGAAATAATAGTGATTAAAATAATGATAAAAATATGTCTAAGGCTGAATTGTTTGAATATTACAATATGCTGGAAGATACTTGCAATGAACTAAAATATAAATATAAATATTTGAAGAAACAACATGCCTTGACTAGTAATGTTAAAACAGATCTAAGTGTAAAAAAAGAAAAGAATTCTCAACTGTTGAAAGAGAATACTCAACTAAAATTATCTAATGAACAATTAAGAAAGGATATTGAGAAGTTCAATATTGGTATGGATACCTTAACACAGTTGCTAGGAAAACATATTTCTCCTAAATATACAACTGGTCTAGGATATCAGCCTCGATAGATAAAAATTAGCAAAACCAAATTTGTTCCAAAATCTGTACAGTTCACTTCTAATTCTGGATCATATTTTGAGAAAACATTTTCTAAAGGAACTAACAAATTATTTATGTCTAAAAATATTTTTGTTGATTTTATAAAACTTATAAAGTAAATATGGGTTCCCAAAGTTTTACTAGCTAACCTCTCTGGACCCAAGAAGATCTGGGTACCAAAATTACACCATGTATAATCTGTTTTGCAGGGAAGTTGCTTAAAGAGTTCCTGTAATACTCTATGGTATTTGGACAGTGGATGTTCAAGACATATGACAGGAGACTATTCTTGCTTCAAGAGTCTAATTAAAGTTGATGGTGTTCATGTCACCTTTTGTGACAATGCAAAAGGAAAAATCATCGGCTTAGTCCAGATTGGTACCCCTGATACAATATTAATTTCTAAAGTACTTTTTGTTGATGAATTAAAGTATAATTTACTTAGAATATCTTAGTTATGTGATGATGGCTTTAATGTTAAGTTTGAAAATGATGCATTCCATGTCTTTAATTCAAAAAATGATTTAGTTTTTACAACATGTAGAAATGAGAATTTATATGCTGTTGATTTAAATTCCTTAGCCAAACAAAATGTTTCCTGCTTAATTGTTTTTCATAAAGAGTCTTGGTTGTGGCATAGAAGATTAGGACACTGTAATGTGCACTCACTTAGGAATATATCTAAGAAATGTTTAGTTAGAGACTTACCTAAATTAGAATTCCCACTTGATAATGTGTGTAATCCCTATCAAAAGAAAAAACATCACAAAGTTTCTTTCAAACCAAAGAAAGAAGTTTCAACTTCTCAACCACTTGAGTTGGTTCACATGGATTTGTTTGGACCATAAAGAGTTTCACATCTAAATGGGAAGAACTATGTTTATGTTCTTGTAGATGACTTCTCTAGGTACACATGGGTATAATTCTTAGATCACAAAAGTGAATCATGTTCTTACTTTATTAAATATTCCAAGTCTGTAGAAAATCTTAGTGGAATTAATATTAAGACCCTGAGAAGTGATCATGGCTGTGAGTTTGAGAATCATGAGTTTGAATCCTACTGCTCACACAATGACTATAGGCACAATTTCTCCGCCCCTAAGACACCTCATCAAAATAGAGTTTTAGAAAGAAGAAATACGACCCTTCAAGAAATTTCAAGGAATATTCTTAATGAGTATGACCTACCTGTTTATTTTTGGGCTGAAGCTATAAATACAGCTTGTTATGTTATAAATAGAGTTTTAATTAGACCTATTCTAAAAAGGACCCCTTATGAAATTTGGAATAATAGGAAGCCTAAGGTTAATTACTTTAGAGTTTTTGGTTGTAAAGTCTTTATTCTTAATACTAAAGATAATCTTGGAAAATTTTCTTCCAAAAGTGATGAAGGAATTTTCTTGGGTTATTCTATCTCAAGTAAAGCCTATAGAGTGTTCAATAAGAAAACCAAATGTGTGGAAGAATCAGTTCATGTCAAATTCAATGAGACTGATCCACATGAGCCTTAAACCTCTCTTGAAAATCTTGAAGAAGATTTGTCAATTTTGAACTTTAATGATAAGGATAGTGAATCCCCTATAAAAGTATCTAGTTCTGGAAATTTTCCAGAATCTGCGCCTGCTGATTCTAAACAAACAGACAACAATGAAGAATCTAGTTTAACCCTTCTTAGAGGTATTAGGACTCTCAAGAATCATCCTCTAGATGCTGTTGTAGGCGATTTAAATAGTGGAACAAAAACTAGAGATTCTCTATGAAACCAGGTTGAACATCAAGATTTTCTTTCACAGCTTGAAACCAAAAATATTAATGATGCTATCAATGATGAATTTTGGGTAATGGCTATGCAAGAAGAACTAAATCAGTTCGAAAGAAACAAATTTTGGGAAGTAGTGGAAAGACCTAAGGACACTTTGACCATAGGCACTAAATGGGTGTTTAGGAACAAAGTTGATGAGTCTGGGAATATAGTTAGAAACAAATCTAGGATAGTTGCACAAGGATATAGTAAATAGGAAGGAATAGACTATGAGGAAACCTTTTCACCTGTAGCTAGACTAGAAGCCATTAGGATACTACTTGCATATTCAGCTCATCTGAATTTCAAACTTTATCAAATGGATGTTAAAAGTTATTTTCTAAATGGGTATATAGTTGAGGATGTATTTTTTGAACAACCTCCTGGTTTTACAATCCCCATTTTTTCAATCATGTTTTTAAACTATCTAAATCTTTATATGGTTTAAAACGAGCTCTAAGAGCATTGTATGTTAGGCTCAACTCTTTTCTTATTTTAAAAGGTTTTACCAAAGGGATAGCTGATCCTAGTCTTTTCATTAAATGAATTTCTAAAGATATTTTGATAGTATAAATTTATGTGGATGATATTATTTTTGGATCTTCTAAAAATTAATTATGTATTGATTTTTCAAAAATGATGCAAAATGAGTTTGAAATGAGTTTAATGGGAGAACTCAAAATTTTCCTTGGATTTTAGATCTTTCAAAATAAAAATGGCATTGTTTTGAATCAAAGTAAATATATTGAGGATCTTTTAAAAAGTTTTTCTTTGGATGGTAGTAAAGGTAGTGACACACATATGAGTACCACTTGTAAGTTGGATACTGATGAAGCTGGGGAACCAGTGGATCAAACCAACTACAGAGGTATGATAGGGAGTCTACTCTATCTTACAGCTAGCAAACCTGACATCATGTTTAGTGTATGCATGTGTTCTTGCTTTTAATCCTATCCAAAAGAGTCTCATTTAACTTCTGTAAAAAGTATTTTTAAATATCTCAAACATACTCTAAACTTAGGATTATTTTATCCAAAAGGAAAATCATTTGATTTGTTGAGTTATTCTGATGCTGATTTTGCTGGTTGCAAGTTATATAGAAAAAGCACCTCTGGGACATGTCACATTTTAGGCAAGTCACTAGTATCTTGGTGTAGTAAGAAACAGGACTTTGTTTCATTATCTAATGCCGAAGATGAGTACATATCTTCTGGTAGTTGTTGTGCTCAAATTCTGTGGATGAAACACACTTTAATAGACTATGGATATCAGTTCAAACATTTCTCTATAAAGTGTGACAATACAAGTGCTATTAACATTTCCAAAAATCCAGCATCTCATGCTAGGACAAAGCATATTTAGGTGAGACATCATTTTTTGAGGGATCATTATCAAAATGGTGATATCACTCTTGAATTCATTAGCACTGAAAATCAATTGGCTGATATATTCACAAAGCCTTTGAATTCTGAGAGGTTAAATTACATCAAACATGAGTTAGGTATGATTAATTTCAGCATAGGAAACCCCACAGTCAGACCTCACTGTTAGAACTCACTATTAGAACTCACCATTGGACCTCACCATTGGAACTCATAGTCAGACCTCATAGTCAGACCTCACTATTAGACCTCACAGTTGGACCTCACTGATAAACCTCACTGTTACACCTTACCGTTGCACCTCACTGGTGTACCTCACTGGTACATATCACTGTTGGATACCTCGATGTTTGTCTTTATTTTTGTGGTAATTCAAACCATTTTTATTCTTATTTATTATTTATATTTTTTTAATCCCTAAATGATAAAACCAAAGGCAACGAACATATCTCAATCCACCTTCCTCTCTCAATCGTGAACCTTGCTCTCGAAATTCCTAAACCCTAACTCTTTATTTGAGCCCTCAAACCTCTCTCAATATCTATGGATAAAACCAAGCGACCCCCGAATGTCAATGACGATGAACCAAGGCCAAATAGAACTTGAGCTGAATCCAATGGCACCAGTAATACCCCGATGGGACCTGTCAACCCGCATATGACCAAGAGAGAAATCTTTGCTGAGAAGGAGTAAAGTGAATAATGGATGTTGTCGAGAAATTCATTAGTGCCGAAAGCACTATATGCCCAAGGATGGACCGAATTATTTTCCAACAACAATGTAATGTACTACCCGAAGCTTGTGAAAGAATTCTATGAATATTTGAAGTTTGAAGTGGAAGATTATGTGCATAGGATAATATCCAGAGTCAATGGCAACGAAGTCGGTTTTTAATCTGTTGAGTGAGCTTCTTGTTTGAGAGTTCCTAATGAAGGAGTATATGATTACTACTCTGGAGTGGATCCTCTAGACAGTGATCTTTTCAAGTATGAAAATGCTCTGGAAGAACTGACAGGAAATGGAAAATCAAGGAAGATCATTGCAGCTGAGATGAATGGAGAAGACAAGCTTTTGTTCAAATTCATTCAGCATGTAGTTATTCCCAAGATAGGATATTTTGCAGTGTTGAAGTAATAGGACATATTCCTGATGTACTTACTGAAGCATGGAAATAAGATTAACCTATTTAGGTTACTGATGGCACAATTGGAAGATATAACTAAGACAAGATCAAAATCCAATGCCCTATTCCCTGCCAAACTAATTTCAGTAATGCTAAAGGTAAAGGGTGTGGCTGGAAATCAAGAAGAGATGATTGTGGATAAGGATAGTGTTTGTATCTCCAAGGTTATTTTAAAATTCATGAAAATTCTTTGGAATCCCTGGAAGAAGGCATGGGTGAATGATGAAGGAAAGGTATATAAATTTTTTGACCCTACTACTCACCCATCTAGGCCAAAAGACAAGAGAGATCCAGACCTGAAGCCTGATGAGCCAGAACTGACTTACTCAAATGAGGAGTAGGAAGTTGAAGGAGCTATGGACCCTAAAAGAGAGAACACCCCCATTGATTATGGGAGTGATCTTGATTGAATAACAGTCCTATAAGGACATTAGATTTCGGAGCAGCTATCCCTCCAAAAGAACTGCCAAGAAGAGAGACTGTTCTAAAGGACAGTGATACTAAGACCACTGAAGAAGAAGAAGCATCACAGAGTATTGTCAAGGACACCTCTGAAGAGGATGAGGCTACCAAGTTAGATCATTTTGCTCATGAGGTAGAGGGGTCTTGTGATAAGGATGAAGGAAAGGAGGCTGTTGCTGAAGCTGATGATGAGGACATTGAAGAAGAGGAGCTTAGTTTGAGCCCTCTGATAGATAATATAGACAAGACAATGTCTGTTCAGAAAGTAGGAGTGGAATCTACTGCCATTTATATGGAAGTCATTGATGACTTAGTGGAGGATGAGACTCACCCCACTGGTGAACCAACGGAGCAAAATGTTGTATAATCTGCTGGAGTTGTAGAGGAGGTTGTGGAATTACCTGGAGAAAAACAGATAGAGGAGATTTCTCAAGAGAGAGCTCTAAGTGAGGGGGAACAACCTGTTTCCCTTGGTTCAGTTTCTGTGCTGCATGACATAGAGGGTTGGTCATCAGATCTAGGGTACATGGTACTTGGACTCAATTATGGAGATTATGATGAGGAAGACCAGCCTCAAAGGGATTCTGTTATCCTATTTGAAAGTATTCCAGTAGTTGTGGCTAACAATTTGGCAACCAAGGAGGACCTTGAGTCCTTAAAGGTTGAAATGAAAGAGGCCCTGAGAGAATCAGTGGCAGATTTGAAGAATAGCCTTGTTGAAGAGCTGAGGAGTGTGGAGAAATCCTTGGAGCTATCTCTAGGATGTGCTATGTCTAGTCCAGTGAAAGAAATTCTGGATGAGATTAAAGTGTGCTATACTCAAATTGAAAGTTGGACGGGAGCTGTGGTTGCTCTGAGACTATCAGTTGCTTCATTGACCGCCATGAGCAGTTCTCAAAACCAAGTGAATGCTGAGATTCGATATATCAAAGAGGTAGTCAAGAAGTTTGTGGAAGTTTTTAAGGCTTTTAAGACATTAGTCAAAGAAAACATGAACAGTCAGGATGCACTTGTTCAGAAAGTGATTGGTAATTTGACCCAGTCTTTCAAAAAGACAGTAGCTTTCTCGGTCAAACCACTTACATCATATAGCACCTCTGTGAACATTTAATAAATTAGAAATGTGATACAGGAAGAGCCTGCTAAGGCAAGTACCAGTAACAACTCTGATTCTCAGGTAATTTCTACCACTAGGGAAGTCAACAGTTATGTTCGTGAACACTTGCGAGCATCTACTGCTACTCAGGAATCCATTAAGAGTAAGGTAGATTCTTACTTTGAGAAGATCTATACTAGGCAACAAATGACCAACCAATTCAAGCTTTTGATAGAGAATATAAAGATGCCTCTAGTGACTCAGGCATTCAAGGAGCTGGTCAGCAAATTGAGATAATTGACCCCTGATTTGGATAAATTTTTGGAGAATAAAGATTATTTTTATCTGCTATGGAAAGAGTAGGAAGCATTATTATGGACTTCAGAAACCTTATTCTACCCTTTCTCCATGTGGAATTCACCCCTGTAATCATCCCTCCTACCTTACCTGCATCTCAACCCAGTAGTTCTTCCATGTTGTCTCCTGTTGAAGCCATCAGAAGCCTTACTCCACTGATACCTCAGCGAGCTACCCACTACATACCCACAGGAGCTTCTGTTGCTGCCCCTCCAGTCATTCCTTCAGCAATTCCTAAACCTTCTGATCCACCAGCTCATCCTCCATCTTCTTTTTCCAAAGGTAAAGAGCACTTACCTATGGATGATGTGGATTGAGTCTATTTATGTCTTTTGATAGGGACTATGTATTCTTTTTGGGTCATGTAATGTACTTTCATTAATACAAGCATTCTTGGTTCTCTCTATTTGTGTTTCTTTTTTCTAATCACAAAGGGGGAGAAATACTATGCTAATTCTAGACTAATAATGTGATTGGGGAGAAATGTTCTAATATGATCCTATGTTGAATCTTTTCCGCCTTTCTCTCTGATACCATGTACCAATATTTTCTGGTTTTACACTCTTATTAATCTCTGATACTTGAGACATTTTTTATCTCTATTTAGTTATTGTATTATATGTGATATCTATATTTACTACATATTGGCATAATTTGTGACTATAAAAAAGGGGGAGATAGTTGGACTCAACTTTTTTGATAATCCCAAATCATGTTTAAATATTGACCATGATATATTAAGCCATTTGCTAACACTTTTTAATCTATATTTATATTGTTTATCTTGAACAATTTATATTCTTAGTCTCATGACTTTGTTGCATCAGCTTACAGTTTACATTTATCTAAATATAAGTTCACTGTTAAAGGCTACTGGTAAGAGCCTTCTATTCAAGGTCACCGTTATAGCTCACTGTTACTCTAGGTTACTGATCCTAAAAGGTTACTATTGAAGATCAACAAGGTCACTGTCACAAGCCTAATGTTGATCTTCTTATCAAAGCTCATAGACAAAGAGTCACCATCACAAGGTCACTATTGTGACAAGTCTTCTGTTAGAAGTTCACTGTCAGACTCTTTCTCAATTCTTCTATTGAGAGCATCACTGTTCAAGTCTACTGTTGGACATTTCTACCTCTAGTAGAAGGCTACCACTAGAAAACTCCTACTGTCAAGATAGTCTACTATTGTTCAAAGTCTACTGATGGAAATATTCCATTATTAATGAAATTACCTATTGAGATAAGTTTACCGGTGGAAAGGTCACTGTTTCAATAGTCTGATGTTACAAACCTACCAATGAAGTCCATTGATGAGGAGATACTATTACATAGAGTAACAACTACCATTACAAGACATCCACTGACACAAATTCCACCATTACAATCCTAAAGATAGAGATCCTACCAATGAAGCTCCTAGTTGAATAGCCTATAGATGAAGTTCACAGTAAGAGAGACTACCGTTGAAGTCTACCGCATATCAGGAGATAGTACGAAGTACGAGTAAGACCACTCGTGGTTGAATCATTTCTCTTGTCGGCCCCTGCTGAACTAAATGAGAAGAAGTTGAGCTAGAAATGTGTATATATATATATGAGTAGAGATAGACATCAATAGATTCACAGAAGACACACAGAAGATACATAGAATATATTTAATATACATAATAAAAACCCATACAATACCCAAAAAACAAGAAAGAAGAAGAACACCCGAGCATGTATTCTGAAGAACAGAGATCTTCATGAAGATCTATTGAAAGAACCCTTTTCAAGCTGTAGTGGTGTGCTACAAAGAGCTTTAAACCCAATAAGCTGATAATCTGTACATCTGGAAGTCAGAACCTGAAAGTTGCGACACTCTGTTTTGGAGGCAACTTACAGAGAAGGACCAAAACATCATTTCCTTCATTCCAACGAGTCTAGAGCTGATCTGCCAACATATAGAGCTTTCTAAACTTCTTTCAAATATCTCTATCTCTACTGTGTTTAAGTATTTTAGATTTTTGAGCAGTGTGTCTATGTTACACACACTGACTCTTGTGCTTGAACTGAGGGATACTGAAAATATCCATACCAAACTCTCTTTACATTTTTTTCCCACACATAACTATGGAAGAAGCCTAGTGTGGCTTGGTAGTTTATTTTTTTCACCTATAACTATTGTAGAGGTTGAAAAACCTGGACAGTTTGTGAAAACTGTTGTAAAGACCGATACAGTCTATGTATCACTTTTTAATATAATTGCTTGGTGGAAGGTGATCACCAAGTGGAGAGGACTAGGTCTTGACTTAAGAATGAACATCTTGTTTAATTTTTGGTGTTTATATTTAACTTACTCTGTTTTATACTTATCCGCTGTGCTTATATTAGCAAAGACAGAAATCTGTTTTTACATTCACTCTGATAGTTAGTTCTGGATAGTGTGTATATCTGACTCATTTAGAATTTTTTTTTGAAAGTTGAATTAGTTCTCACACTGATTCAACTAAGGAATAATCAATGTTTGAGAAATATATTGAACAATAAGTCACTTATATCTCTACTGCCTTAATTGACTAGGCCGTTTTAATTTGTGGGATTTTAATCCTAAAAGTTTTTTACAGAAATTTTAATTGAAACTCAATTCACCCCCCTCTTGAGTATCCAATTTGACCAACAATTACTTAAAATTATGATAAATAAAAATAATAAACACTAAATAAGGTTTTTATTCTTATGTCATAATGATATTATAACTAAATCACTTCATAATTATACATTAATTATGATATGTTCTTGTTTGGGTCGGTTTAACCACCCAGTTGAATTTTTTTTAGAATTTATATCATGGATAGATATGGGAATTTAATTTATATAAATATATTATATAAATAATTAAATAATTATTTTTTAATAGTAACATTAATATTAAACAATTTTTTTAATATACCAATGTTTGTTTGTTAAAAATCAATGAATTATTCTCATCATCAATTTCATCTTTGAGAGTCATAACAAAAAATATCATAGAATGAAACTATTACATTATAAATAATTATAAATAATTAATTAAACTACCTTTTACATTCTAATAAAGATATAAACTATGAGAATATTGAATAACAACACTATTATTATGAAACTAGTTCAAAATGATCAAGATTACTCATGCATGATATAAAAATGGATAATAATCAACTAATATACATACAGAGAATAAATATAAATATAGTTCATAAATGATTATAGATATGAAAAAGGTTTTAAATAGGTTATTAAGAAAATTATTTATGTTATTTATGATATTTAAGCACTTTAGTGGAAGTCATGAATTAAGGTAAGGGTTTCTTGTTTAAAATGTTCACCGCTTGAGACATATTTCTTATTATACACAATTTTTATTTTATATGGTGTATCTTCTACCCCTTTAATATTTTTTATCATGATAATATAATTATTCATGGTATTTAATTTTCCATTTGAAATTATATTCTTCAAGGTGTTTTGACACAAATGTTTCTAAGTTTGTAAGGGTCCATTCATGTCAAATTTCTTTTCTTGAGACCTGTTTTGTGTTATGCATCTAATTTCAATTATATAGTGTATATACTACAATTTGATCTATTATACCATGAATTTTTTTTATTCATGCTATTTGAAGTTCAATTACATGCTCTATATTTCAAATGAGTTTTTTATTGAAATGTTACCCTATCACTAATAATGGCCAAAAGCCTAAATTTTGGAAAGTAAAGAGAGTGCGGTTTTCATAGAAATTAGATCCCTATATAGGTACTAGAAAGAGGATGTGGCCATGGAACAAATTCACCTATGGTAATTCACCCAAAAAAAGTCTATTTAATATTAACTAAATCTTCACTTGGTGCATGATGAGCCAACCTAAGACTTCACACCTGGCTAGAAACTCTTGGGGGATATGATTTGGATAATTCACATGATATTTATGAACCATAATGAAGGATATTACATCTATTTGATTATTCCCCAACCATTGTAAACTACTGAACTCAATTACTATCTTATATTTACAGTCCAAAACATTGAAAGTACCTTCTACACCACTTTATCTTTATTTATTTTATAAGTATACTTATTATTACATGGCGAAAACCCTATATATTCTAAGTTAAATTCAGGATATTCGCCTTGATAGACACATTATTCCACTGAATAAGGAAATATGTGTTTTCCACACTTCCATTATACCGGTAACCATTATTTTATTTATCCTTGATTAAGTAATAGGTTCTTTAGGGAATGTTATGAAGTACCTTATTAACTCATATAAAGAATGCATTAGACTTGAATAGTGATGGGTGGGGCCCAGTAGGGGTATCCCCTTGATACATCAGTAGTCCACATAAGATAAACTGGCTAGGGTATTGGTATATTCTTTACACATTTATGTATGATTCCTTTGAACATGTCATTAACGATATGTTTATGATGTATAGAATTATTCATCGGTATGGTATTAGTAATCATTATCCATGATTTTATTTATTATTATGGATACAATATTCCCTTAGTTTTATTTTATTATGATATTATTCTGATCAATTATTTGTTTACATACTATTTATTCCATGATTATGTTATGATGGCTTCCATTGTATGCTACTCCTTACTGGTCATCTGAGCTTACCCTTATTTTTTCCCTTTACCTGGGAAATCTTGAAGATAATTATGTATAATTTTCAAAGATCTACTAGAAGATAAAATAATTTTTTCATGGATTTTTATATGTAGTATTTTATATTCTCAAGTTTATTGTGAAAATAAGTAAGTATCTAGTATTCTAAAACAACTAAGATGTTGGATCCTTTGATAAATCTTGTATTCTATACCATTAATGTAATATAACTACTTGATTTGGGTTTCTAGAGACTAGATTATTATAGTTGGCATCAGAAGTAGTTTAGTAGAATCCTTGGGGACTAGATTTAGAGGGAACTAGTAAGATTTCAAAAAAATATTGAAAAACCCTTAAGATTTTAAGGATATTTTATGAAAACCCTAATCTTTATTACACTTTAATACATGATTTATTACATAGGATTACACTTAACACAACCTGAATGATCAAGAAGTATAGTGTATTTTGGAATAGGTGCATTATATATTAATTTAAAACAATAAATACACCATCTTTATTGAAAAATTCCTTAAAATGATTGCACTTAAAACTACATGGGATACCCTGGGGGATATACATAAGAAAGGGGTAAGCTATAAATCCCAATAATTTAATAAACACCACGTTACATGAAAAAGTTAATACAAGTTAGACAATATGCATATCAATGGGACATAAAAATGGATGAGAATTATAAACATGAACAAGGAGGCATGAAATAGCATGATAACATAAAGGAAACATGAGAAATGTGGTGATAACTTAAAACATAGAATCATAAACATAGGTTAAGGATAAATGTCAACAAATAATTATGGAAAAAGTACCATAATTGAATAAGGTTCAATCCTTGTCCCAACATGATGTATCATGAGAATAAAAATTACCCAATGTGTTGGAGTGCTTTATAATTATGGGTTCACACATCACTTTCATACTATTCTCATACTATGTGTGCCTCATAGGTCATACAACATGGCTTCATTCATTCATCATCATATTTTATTTAATGATCAAGTATTGTGGAATACATACATGTAATTCCAAAGTCAAATAAGTATAAGTTTATAAATGTGAACATTATTGATAAGAAATGGGTATTGTAATCACTACACAATTGTTTTGGCATAGAAAATCATTGTAAAATTTCAACAAATGTAACAACATCAATTAAAAATTCATAAAATGGAATGATGAGAGAGAAAGGTATATATCATCATTTTTACATCAAATGGGTATTAATAGGGGCATGTAAATACATATCCCAACATTAGGAATTGTAAATAAAAGGCATAAGATAATAAGGAAACATTAATATATAAGAGAATGAGGGGATCCTTTACATGAGTGTGTGAATTCAAACGGTTGGAAGGAGATTCTTGATATTTTGGGGGCACTATGGGAGGACTATAGAGAGGGGAGGGTAGAGTAAGGACATGATCCAATAATTTTGAGTGAATAGAAGTGGGATCTTGGGTGGGTTTATATATTAAAAGAGTGGGGATTTATTTTATATTTCTCAAACTTAGGTTTTGGACTCTATATAATAACATAACCAAAACCACAAACCATACCATGGTATTTACACATGGTTTCTACCTAATGGGATTGGTTTTCATTATTTTATAAGGCCAAGGGTCAAAATTAATAAAATAACACCCTTTATTATGTGGAGGTGATTCATACTCTTAAAAAATAATTTTAAAACCATAAAATATATTAATGGTTTTGGAGGAATCATAATGGATTTATAAAATTAATCAAATAAAAAAAATAAAATTATTGTAAATTTAAGACATATATTTGGTCATGTATTAATTTTATAGTATTTATTACATCACTTTTGGGTCATTATGATTTTATAATACACAATGTATATTTATATGATATTTAATTTTTACCTGAAAATTTGACTATCTTAGAAAATTATTAAAAATACACTATTGGATAATTTTGATGTTCTTATTACAAAAAAAATATTCTTTTTATCTAAATAATTTTCTAAATATTTAAATTTATCTTTTAAAATAAAAACGACATTTATTGAGAAATGTTGGGTTTTTTTTACAATAACAATTTTCATATCATTTTAAAAATTACATTTGACATCATAAATTTTTTATAATCATTTATATTTAATAAAAATTATTTAATAATAATATTTTATTAAAATTATATTTATTTAAAAAATTCATTAATTCAATAAAATAAATTTCTCAATTGAATTTTAATATTACCCAAAAATACTATTTGCATTTTATTGTATCAAAATAAAAAATATTTATAAAGTAAAAAATAATAGGATGAAAATTTATTCATTTTTTTATAAAAAATAATGTACATACTCATATTTCTATGGTATTGATACATATCATTTTAATACACTAGAAAATTCCCTAAGGGTAAGGTGAAAAACTATGAGATTTTCATGGGGTGGTTCGATAAAAATGGTTTGGGATATGATCTATATGAGCTTCAACTTCTCCCATAAACGGTTTCAATCATGATTAAGTTATTGGATCTCAACTAGGGATTGTTCAAGGTAAAGTCCTAGTGATGATATCTCCCTCAGAAGATCTGATAAATGGGCATCATAGGGTGTTATCCTATTGATTGAGGCCATCACTTCCTTTTTCTGTGTCAATTGGAATTGTTAAAACTCTACATTTGTACTAATCATAGGATCACTACTCAATGGATATATTATCAATGGTCTTTTAAATTAGATATGATAAAACCATAGAATTTAATGTGTTTTCTATGACCATATTTTGTAATAATACATTTGATTAAATCACAATGGGAATTTTATTTATAATAGTTTGGGTCATTAGAATCATACCCCTCAGAATTTTCATTTACCACATTAAAAAAGATGAGGGTAACTCTTTTTCATCACCTCCTCTGGTTCCCATATGTATTTTTCAAAATTATGGTTTCTCTACATCACTTTGACAAGGTGAATTATCTTATTTTATATAAAAATGTCTCTAAAATCTAAGATATTCACCATCTAATCATCATAAGAAAGGTCATTCTCTAACAGTACCACCTTGGGATTGAGTACATGTGAGGGGTCTGTTATGTAATTCCTCAAAAGGGATATATAGAATACATAATGTAGATTAGATAGGTTAGGTGGGAGTGATAGTTGATAGACCACCACTTCGATGCAACAATGGATCTGAAAAGGATCAATGTATCTTGGACTAAGCTTCCCTTACTTCCCAAATCTCATGACTTTCTTCCATGGAGATATGTAGAGGAATACCATGTATCCAACATCAAACTCTAGGTATCATCGATGATTTTCAACATAGTTCTTATATCGACTCTGAGCAACATTGATGTGCTGCCGAATGGTCTTAACCGTTTCCACCATTTCTACAACCATTTTAGGACCAAGAAGTGTTTTTTAAAAAAACTTCATCCCAAAATATTAGTGTGATAGACCTCTTCAAAAAAAGGTCTTCCTAGGGAGAAATTTGAATTATTGAGTGGAAACTGTTGTTTTAAGAGAACTCAACCATAGTTAGATATTTATCCCATCCTCCTTTGAAGTCCATAGAACATGCTCTCAACATGTATTATAGTGTTTGAATAGTTTTCTTAGATTGGCCATCATTTTGGGGATGATAATCCATAATGAATTTCAACTCAGTGTTTAGAGCTTGTTAGATACTTTTCCAAAACTTGGAGGTAAATCTCAGATCTCGATCAGATACAATCGATAGTGGTACTCCATGTATATTTACCACTTGTCTAATTTATATCCATGCAATTAGATCCAATGAGAAATCATATTGAATCATAATGAAGTGTTTAGTCATTTTCAGATGATCTGTCACAACCTAGATTGTATTATTCCCTCTTAATATCTTTGAAATACTAGTGAAAAAGTCCATGGTAATGTTTTCCCATTTCCATGTAGGTATGGGTAATAGTTACATAATCCCCATGGATTGTTTCCTTTCCACTTTAAATTTTTGACATACAAGATATATTTATGTATACTCAATGATCTCTTTATTCATATTGTCCCACCAAAAGCGATCTTGAAAATCTTGATACATCTTTGTGATTCTAGGAAGGATAAAGAAGGTATAACTATGCACTTCATCCAAAAACTCCTTATTTAACTCAGGGTTTGAATTTACCCATATTCGTGACCCAAATATTACAACTTATTATTCATTAACAATGAACTATGAGGATTTATCTTTTATTATAGTTTCCTATTTATTTTGAATTCCCAAATCATTTCTTTGGGCATCCTTTAACATTTCTAGAAGGTATGGTTGAGAGATAATTTTTGATTGGATTGATGATGTTCCTTCATTTATGATTCCCATTTTCATCATTTTCAAGTATAAGATGATATAATCCATATCAATTCTCATCAATGATAGAATTCATGGATACTTTCTACTTTAAAAATATTCCACTTTATTCTCTTTCCCAGGATGGTAGTGAATTGAGCATTCATAGTCCTTGATTAACTCTAAACATCTTCATTGGTGCATATTCATCTCTTTTTGTGTGAATATATAGTTGAGTCTTTTTTGATCCATATATATTTCTCACTTCTCCATAAAGAGATAATGCTGCCATATTTTCCAATCGAAGATCACTACAACTAACTCCAGATCATGCATTAAGTAGTTCTATTTGTGACCTTTTAAATATCTTGAAGAATAGGCTATGAATTATTCATTCTACATTAACACACAACCAAATCCCCTCTTCGATGCATCACTAAATACTATGAAAAGTTATCCACTTATGGGAAGTGTGAGTATATATGTAGTGGTAAGCCTTCATTTTAATTCCTTGAAGCTCTATTCACATTAATCATCCCAAGAAAACTTTAATCCCTTCCAAGTTAGATTTTTAATATAGTTTGACAGTCATGATAAATTTCTCACAAATCATCGATAGTACAAAGCTAATTTAAAAAAATGATGGATATCTATCATAGATTTTGTCCTTGACCATCCTTCAATTGATTATGTATTTTAAAGGTACATATATATATATCCCATTTATTATGATGATATTCCCCGAGAATGATACTTACTTTAACCATAAATCAAATTTTCAATACTTGGAACAAAACTTCTCTATTTATAATGTCTTTAGCACAATACTGAGATTTTCCTCATGATCCTCCTTTATTTTTATGTATATTATAATATCATTTATAAGGACTACCGAAAATTTGTTGAGGTAATCTCTTAATAATCTATTCATCAAGATCATAAATATTTATAGAGCATTAGTGAGTCTGAATATTAATACTATGAACTCATAATGCCCATACCTTATATGAAAAGTATTATTAGGGATATCCTCCTTCTTCACCCTAACTTGGTAATATACAAACTATAGATCCACCTTGGAGAAGTATTGTGCTCCACGTATCTGATTGAACAAGTCATAAATACGTGGAATAGGATACTTTTTCTTTATCCTGATCTTGTTTATCCCATGATAATTAATGAAAAGACACATTGACCAATCCTTCTTCTTAACAAATAGGACTGGTGCACCCCAGGGTGAAGCACTTGGGCAGATGAAACCTTTATTCATATTTTTCTATAGTAGTTTATTTAGATCCTAAAGTTCAAAAAATACATTCTATATAGAGCCTTTGATTATGGTAAGACCCCAAGTATAACCTCGATTAAAAATTTAACCTATTGTCTTAGAGGAAGTCTAGAAAATTCCTCTAGAAAAAAATCATCATATTCCCTCACAATTTATATGTATTCAAGGATGATATTTTCTTTAAGCTCAATAATTTGAGCTAGATACGATTTCTCATAGGGTAATAATATCCATTCTTGAGATGTTGGTACTAAAGAAGATTCATCCTCTTATGTTCACTTGTACATAAATGGGGGACGATTCACAATACAAATAGTGATTTATTTCTCGTGGCTACTTATGTTGGGTCTACATTGAAAAAACCAATACATGCCTAATATTTCATCATATTACACCAAAGGGAGTAATAAAAGGTTTTCTGGGAAGTTCAACCCATAAATTAGGAAAATGTAGGAGTGATATACTTGGGATGCAATAATTTCCCCAATTTCCATTTTAACCAAAAAAATCTACTTCTATGGTTTTTGGTGGTGTTTGAATAGTTATACTAAAATTTCATGATATGAAGAAATTCATGGAAATATAATAAAAAAGTATATTATATATTCTTAAATGAATAACTAGAATACTTTTCACCACTTCATTTTTAGGATCCACCTTAGTGGTTATTTTTTTTAAAAAAATTTCTATCCTGCCTTGGAGGTTATTGGTTGTCTTAAAAAACCCTTGGCTTAGTGCATTGGTTTGAAAGGTGTCTTGGTTTCTTTCAGTTTACGTAATAAAAAATGTGTTGAGGGTTGATCAGATCATTCCTTTTCTCCATCTCATTAGTGGGTTTCTACTTTTGGCAATCATTATCTAGGTGTCCTTCCTTCCCAAATGTAAATCATTTCCTTATTCCCCTTAGGCAATTTTTGAGGTGCTTTTTTCCACACCTTTGACAAGTGGGATATTGAAATTTCTTGGAACTATCAAATTTATCTATCAGAACACCATAATTAAACTTCTATTTTTTCTTCTTATCCTCATGATACCCTTTAGATTCACCGATCTCCATTTCGACTTTGATGGAACATCGAACAATTTCCTCTTATCTATCAAATTCTCAAATCGCCAAGGATTTTCATAGACTAGGTTTTATCCCACCAAATAAGTGATCAACCTTGAAGTTGGGGTTAATGACAGAGATGGAGGTGTATCATGCATGTCTTTTGAAGTTTTCTTCATACAACCTACTAGATTATTTATCTTTTTTCTTGGTCACAAGGAAATACCTTTCCATTTTAAGTTGGAGAGTGGGAGGAAAATATTTATTGAAAGATATTTCTCTGAATTCGTTCCACCCCATCATTTAGATATCTTCCTTTGGTTTTGCATTATTTATCAATGTCCACAAATTATTAGATTCTCCCTCCATAAGATAAAAAACCAGTAGAACCTTCTCTTTTTAGGAACATTGATGGATAGATGATATCTTCTCATGGAGTTGATCCATTGTTCCATGATTAAGGGATCGAGATGATCAATTGAAAGTCAAGGGAATTATCCACATAAAGGTATCAATCACATATTTTTCTCTCTTTTGGGGATTTGGATGCTCCTCATAATCTAGGTTTCTTTTTAGAACCTGATTCAGATGAGAGTGTGTCATCATAAAGTTTGTGATTCCTTCTCCCATAGGGTTGGACATCCCATTGGGGGAAGTCAACACATTTCATGTCTCATTGATTGTTTTCATGATTCATCCTACTTCTATACATTTTATTGAATAATAGGAAAATTAGAGATGATGATTTTTAAACTATTAAACACATAAAGTAGGGATTCCAATGACTTTATAGGGATAACTTATAAATTACATTTATTTATTAACTTATGAATTTCTATGCTTGAATATATGTTATCCATGATCTATTTCCTAACATATATTCTTATGGTAATTTTTTTGTTCCCTTAATAATGGTTCACAATGAGCTTTTGAATTTACCAAAGAATATCCCATAGGAGTGTCAATCCAAGTGTGTAACAAGCCCCATTGTCGTGCACCAATTCCTGGTCGAGTCTAGCTCAACACGTTGTTTTAAGGTTTTACCCATATGTACATCTGTCCTAGAGCCACACACACTTATAGTATCCAAACATGGATGCATTTTCTTGTTAAAAAAATATCTCTATACTCACCAAAATTTAGGGGTGTTTTCTTATACTTAGTTTTATCCCTAAGGATTTCACTAGAGTTTTCTAATCCTAATCCCAAAAATAACTAAACTTTTCCATTGACACCAACTATGAAAACCATTATATTTATTACACTTTAATACATTATTTATTCAATAAAATTACAAATAATACAACCCAGAAGATCTTTAAGTCTAGTGTATTTGGGAATTAGGTACATTACATAACAATTTAAAATAAGAAATACATTATCTTTATTGAAAACCTCCTTAACATGCTCGCACTTAAAACTGCATGAGATAACCTAGGGGACATACATAAGAAATGGGTACAATATAAATCCTAGTAAGGGAATAAACTTGGAATAACATGAAAAATATAATACATGTAAGACAATTGGAATATCAATGGGACATAAAAGGGATGAGAATCATAAACATAAATAATTAAGCATGATATAACATGATAACATAAAATAAACATGTGAAATGTGGAGACAACTTAAAAAACTGCATCATAAACATATGTCAAGGATAACTACCAAGATATCATGCTGGAAAAAGTACCATAATGGAAAAAAGTTCACTCTATATCCAAAATGATGTATCAGGAGAATAAATATTACCCAATGCATTAGAGTGCTATAAAATTCCGGGTGCACCCATCTCTTTCTTTTCAATATGATGCTTAAGTGGAACACATAGATCATACAACACAGATTAATTCATCATAATATTTTATTACATGATCAAGGAGTGTAGAATAAAAACATGTAAGTCCCAAGTTAAATAATTATAAGTATATAAATTTGAATACCATTGATAGTAAATGGGTATGGTATTCACTACATAATTGTTTTGGCATGGAAAATCGAAGTGAAATTTTAGCAGCATAACGACGTCACTTAAAAATTAATAAAATGGGTTTATGAGAGATAAAGGGGTATCTCATAATTTATAAATAAAAATGATAGTAATAGGTTCATGGATATAAGTATCCCAACATTAGTAATTGGAAATAAAAGGCATAAAATAATAAGGAAACTTTAATAGAGAGGAGAATAAAAGGATCACTTACTTGAGTGTGTGACTTAAAATTTTCGGGAGGAGCTTCATGAGAGATTTAGGGAACCTTGGGAGGTATATATATAGGGGAGGAAGATTAATTATGTGATAAAATATTTTTTAGTGAAGTTAAGTGGTAGAATAGATGGGTTTATATAGGAAAACAATGGGGATTTCTTAAACATTTCTCAAAATCAGGTTTTGGACTCTATATAATAAAATAACAAAAACCAAAAACATTCTCATAGTTTTTTCATTGTTTCTACCAAATGGGAGTGTTTTTTCATTATTTTATAAGTCCAAAAACTAATCTTAATAGAATAATACCCTTTCTTTTGTGGAGGTGAGTCATACTTTTAAAGAAATGATTTCAAAAACTTAAAATACACTAATGGTTTTGTAAGCTTCATAATCGCTTTATAAAATTAATGAAATAAATATAAAATCATATTATTTTAAAGTTAAAACATATATTTGTCCTTTTATTCATTTTATATCATTTATTACATTACTTTTGGGTCATTATGATGTCATAATACACAACTTATATTTATATGATATTTAATTTTTACCTGAAAATTAGACTGTCTTAGAAAATTATGAATAATTCACTTTTGGATAATTTTGAATATTCTGATTCCAAATAAAAATAATAATTTATCTAAATAATTTTCTAAATATTTTAATTTTCACTTTTCAAATAAAATTGACATTTATTAAGAAATGTTTGGTTTTATGACAATAAAATTTTGAAATACTTATAAAAATTACATGTGACTTCATAAAAATTATATGATCATTTATATTTAACAAGAATTATTTAATAATAATATTTTATTAAAATATTTTTTATTTAAAAAAAACAATTCAATAGAATAAATTACTGAATTAAATTTGAATATTACCCAAATATACTATTTGTGTTTTACTGTATCAATATAAAATTAATTTATTAAGTAACAATAATAGTATGAAAATATATTCATTTTTCTATAAAAAAGTACATACTCATATTTTTGGGAATTGATACATATCCCTTTAATACACCATCAAATTACCTAAGGGAAAGGTTCATGACTGTGAGAATTTCATGGGGTGGTTCAGTAAACATGGTTTGGGCCATGATCTCGATGAGCTTGGACTTTTCCCTTAAATAGTTTTTCTCATGCTTAAGTTCTTGGATATTAGCTTAGGATTGGTCAATGGAAAATTCTAGTGATGTAGTATCACTCAGAAGTTCTGATAAATGGGCTTCATATGGTATGATCCTATTGGTTGGGGCCATCACTTCCTTTGTCCGTGTTAATTGGATTTGTTAAAACCCTATATTTATACAAATCATAGGATAACTATTAAAAAACTATATTATCAATGGTAAATATTCTTAACTATATTTTAAATCTAATAAGATAAGAATGAAGAAGTGATAATGTTTTCTATAACCATATTACATAATAAGACATTTAATTAAATCATAAGGGTAATTTTTTTATAACAGTTTGGGCCATTACATTTTTTCCTAGAAAAATGAATTATAATTGTATTTTAAAATTAAATATAATATTCTAATTACATGTATGATATTATTTAGAGATATTGACTAATAAAAGTAATGTGAACTATATTAACACCTGTATAAAATTTAGGGATGTTCCTCCTGAGAAATTCAATGAGGCCAAAATTAGATCTAATCATATTATAACCATATTAGGTAAGTTGACATAAGTTATGAAAAAAGCCTCACCCACATAGGGAAACCTATTGATCCACACTGTGGTGTAGCTATGTTGGACAACTTCATGTGAAAAAAACAACCACCATTCAATGGAAATTATAATATTTTGGTATCTAAGTAATGGATCAAGTCCCTAGAAAAGTTATTTATTGACTTGGAATGTATTGAAAGGGAAAAGTTCATCATGGAGGTACATCATCTGAAGGGAGATGTAAATAAATTGTGGTTACTAATTAATAACACTAAAGAGGAAGAATATATAGAGTGCATGGAAATGAGAAATTTTAAAGAGATAATCAATGAGAAATGATTTCCTCATTAGAAAAGGGATAAAATGGAAAGGCAATTCCTTAGTATTAGATAAAAGGATGAGTAAAATGTTTCTAAGTGTGAGGCTTACTTTATGAGGTTAGTTATACATTATAAAGACTATATAAATATAATAGAAAAAAATATTAACCATTTATTTGATGGTAAAAATTCATGATTTATAATGGAGTTATTATCTCAAAAAGTTTCATCATATGAGGTTATAGTCTCAAAATCTATTAAGACAAGAAAGGTGTTTTCTATGAATTATATCTTTATAGCCAATCTGTACAAAAAGAGCCTAACTAATCTATAAAAAAAGAAAAGTATATTCAATGGGAATAAAGGAAGAGTGTAATTTCTCACATGTAATAATAATGTAAAGAAACACTCACGAAATTTATTGAAGGGAATGAGAGTTTGTTTTATGTACAGATAAAAAGGCCATTGAGTTTTTGAATGATATGTCAATGTATAAGTTGCATAAATTCAATGATTTAACTATATATATATGGGGAACAATAAAAACCAATTCCTTAAATGTCAAGGTAATTTAACTCAAGAAATTACAATGGATAGAGGCCAATCTTATGAGATCACTATAGCTGAGGTTGAAGTACCAAATGACACGATAGAAGGTACATTGATGATAAAATAAAATTTAGTGAATGATTTGTTTCATTTTGGATCTACACACTCCTTTATACCTTGAATTCTTATACATAACTTTTAATCACTCCCTAATACTTTGAGAAATTAGTTATCAGTTAAGTCTTCTAATGGGATTCTTAATATAATGAAGGCTTATCGAGTAATCTCTATTAAGATACATAGATGTTCTTTGGTGAAAGACTTGATTGATATGCCTATGGTTAATTCTGTGATAATCATTGGTAAGTATTAGATATAATTTTATAATTAAATAATTAATTTCCAAGAAAAAGATATGTATATTTATGAATGGGGCATAAAATCTCATGTTTTCAAGTGAGCGACTTCACCTCTTGATTGTTTCAGACCCACTTTTTGTGGCTCACCTTATTGAAATTATGGGTGAAGAGGAAGAGAAAACACTATCTATGGGTGGAAAGGACATCATAAAGATAGATTATATACCCATTTTACAAAAAATAGTTTCATTTATCTCTATAGGAATTACCTTGTCATCCTCCTGAGTGTGAAGTTGAGTTTCCCATTGAACTCATTCCTAATGCAAGAACCATATCTGAAATTCTCTCTATAAACTGGAACCAATAGAGTTAGTATATTTGTGGAAACAACTACAAATGTTTCCTGATAAGATATTTATATTCAATAGTGTTGCATCATGGGGATCCCCTATTTTATTTTTAAAAAATAAGGATGGTCTAATGAGATTGTGCATAAATTACATGGAGGTCAAAGTTATTACTATAAAGAATATGTATACTTTACCATTAATTGATAAATTATTTGATTAAACTCAAGGAGATAAATATTTTTTAAAGATTTATCTTCTCTATGATTTTCATCAGTTAAGGATAAATAAGAAGGATATACCAAAGATGAAATTTTATATTAGAAATGGACTTTATGAGTTTATGGTAATTCCATCTGGATTGACCAATAAACCTTTATTTTTTATGGATATAATGAATAGAGTATTCAAGGATTACATTGATAACTTCTTGGTGCTATTAATTAATGATATCTTGATATACTTAAAATTATGTGATAAATATGAGGACCATATATGAATAATTATTGATACCCTTGGAGAAAATTAATTATATGGGAAATTTAGTAAGTATGGATTTTGGATCCATAAAGTTTCTTTTATTAGCCATATTATCTCTAAGTATTAAATATATATCGATCCTTATAAGATAATGGTTCTTAAATAATATCCTACACTGATAAATATAACCTAAAACATAGTTTCTTAGGTTTATAAAGTTACTATTGGTAGTTTGTTAATTTTTTTCCTATTTTTCCGACTCATTAACCATGTTTTCACATAAAAGTGTTAAATTCACAAGGTATAGAGAATTTAAAGAATATATTTTAGAGATTAAGAGGATATTTATTAATGAAATGGTATTGGATTTACTTTTAGAAAATTAGTAATATTTAATATATAGTGATACATAGAAGAAATTATTGGGTTGTGTCCTTATGTAGAATGATAGAGTGTTTTCTTAATCATCAAGGAAATTAAAGTCCCCAAAATAGAAATACCGAAATCATTAACTTGATTTGGAAGTGTAAATATTTTCTTTGAAGATATTGAGGCACTATCTATCTAGAGAAAGATGAAAAATATATATGTACCATAAAATCTTGATGTATATTTTCTCTCAAAAATATCTCTACATGAGACAAATAATATGGTTGGATCTATTAAAGTATTAGTATTTCTTAATTTAATACCACCATAAAAATTCTAACAAGGTGGATGGTGCATCGAGTAGGAGGTACCATAGAGTTTTGAACATGATGATGATTAATAAGGATCCAATATTTAAGGATCTAATAAAGATGAATATGGTAATTTTTAAGAAATGGTAGCCATAATTCCTATTACAAGAAATTTATAAACCATATTTATTAGAAAATATAGAGAAGTATCAGAAGGATAAAAAGGATTTATAAAATAGGATTAAAGTTATGAAAAATGGGAAATTGGTAGAATTAATCTATAAAGATGGAGTGTTTTAGTTTGTAAAGAGGTTATGTGTTCTATCCATAGCCAAACTAAAGAGGGGTTATATTATATGAAGCACGTAGCTCAAATTTATCTATATACTCTAGTTTTAAAAATATGAATATATATTTAATAGAATAGTTATAGTGGGATTGTATGAAGAGAGAAATTACAGACTATGTGTTCAGATGGTTAGTGTGCCAGTAGGTAAAGTTTTAAAGAAAACATCATAAGGGATTAATGAAACTATTGTCTCTACCTATATGGAAGAGGGGAAATATTATAATGGAGTTTTTCACTAAAAAAGACTCCAAATAATAATGATACTATACGTGTCACCTTTGATTACATTACTAAGACTACACATTTATTAGTGGTAAGGGATGATTTACTCCTTGAGATCCTTTCTTGACTACATATAATTGAAATTATAATACTTCATAAGTAACCTATATCAATTGTATCTGATTGAGAATACCAATTTACATTAAATTTTTTTAAGAGTATTTAAAATTATCTCAATACTAAAGTACATGTATGAACTGGTTATTAATCCCAAATTGATAGAAATCCTGAAAGGACTATTAATAAACTATAATACTATCATGTTATCTTGACTTCCATGTAGTATAAAATTATTATATACCTTTGGTGGAATTTTCATACAATGATAATTTCCATTCAAGAATACAGATGACCTTGTATGAGGCATTATATAGGATTATATTTCATACTCTAACTTTTTTAGAATAAGTTAGAGAAAGGAATTTAGTAGGCCCAAAACTTATGGAGGAGACAACTATGAATGTATAGACTAGTTAGGATCATATCAAATCAACTCAAAGATGAAAAAAATTACATGCTGATAAGAGAAGGAAATACTTGGAATTGGAAGTGGTGGATCATGTATTATTAACATCATCACAATGAAAAGTAGTTGTAAGATTTTTTAAAAAGTGGAGGTTAAATCCTAGACACATTAAGACTTTTCAAATTCTAGATAGAATTAAAGCTATAACTTACTGATTAGATATGATACACAACCATTATAATGTACATGACACCTTAATTGTTTCATTATTAAGTAAATAAATGTCATATCCAATGAATATACTCACATATGAGGGATTAGATTTGGAACTTTACTTTTCCTATAATGAAGAGCCACACAAAATTCTTGACACTATATAGAAAATGATGTAAAATTTGATAACTTGGCTGGTGAAAGTCATTCGGAGAAATAAAAAACTAGTAGAGGTAACATGGGATCCTGATAAGCTATGAGAAAGGAATAGTAACCATTTTTATTATATAAAATGTATCTAATTTAGAGGATGATATTTAATTGGGGAGAGTGTAATACCTAAGACACTACTCCAGAAGGTAAACATTACATCCAAAAACATTTACATAATGCACACTCTAAGAGCCTTAATTTAGTAATATACTTAAAAATTGAATTTTAATGTCAATTTAACTAAATTAAATTCACTTTTGGATTGATAATTTCAATATTATCTTAATATGAATTTTTTGGATATTTCTGAAATAATTTATTTTTAGTAAAATAGTGAAAAATATAGTTTTTGTAAAAACTATAACTTTTATAACTTCATTATTATGTGAAAAGACTTATAAGTTTATAAAACCTTTTAATTAATAAAATATGTGTTTAAATAGTAAATCTATATGTTTTTAAAAATTATTCTTAATTTATTAAACATATGTTTAACTTTTTATGAAGTTAAGTAATATTTTATGATAAAAGAAATTATTTTTATTCTTTTTAAATTAAATATTATTTTGGTATATTTATGTTTTGGATTGATTTTAAAGATACACACCTTTTATTTTTCTATAATAAACCAATTTACATGAATAAAATAAAATACAATGGTAATTTTATCCTACATATAATTTTTAAGCATAGAAATAAACATTTTTTGAAAATAGGTTTTTATACATTACATTCGCTAATGTTAAAATTGATATTTAATATACAAAGAAATTTTATTTGATAAAATGGATTTATTATTTTTAATAAGTATTTATAAATTATGTAATAAGTTCCACTTTATTTTTATTAATTAAAAGTAAATTACCTAGGTAAAAACAAGTTTCCATGGTAAAACCAAAAATGGTAAAAGTGAAAATTTTAAGAGTAAAGGTCTTTAATATTAAAAAAATTAGTTACAACAAATTATTGAGGTATTAAATACATTACATAAACCAAAACTCAATTATTTTCTATTTTTGGAGTAACTATACATGTGAAACATGTTCCATCTTTACATGAAGTTGAAATATTTATAAAAACCCATTATCACCACTTGTAAAAGGAGCCACACACCACCAATTAAATACTAATAAAAAAAATCAATTTAATATTTAAAATACTCCCTTATTAATTAACCTATAATCATATTTAACCCTATTAATTTTTTTTGTCATAGTATATAAGCTTAATATCTCCATTTCTAAGGATTCCTCCAACGGAATTCCCAAGTCTTCAATGTGAGTGCTAATTTTCTCTAATTTCTTTTATCATATATATTAGTTTTACAAATATATATTTATCATTAAAATAGAATGAAATAATAATTTCTTATAATTAATATTATTATGCTATGGTAATAACTATTAACCACCATTCCTCTTTTTCTTTTAGAAAAACAAAAACAAAATTTGCGTGAGTGTGTGTGTAGACTATCGCCTCCATAAAGCGTTGTGTTTCATTTTCCTTGAACACCATGAATGGATAGTCATAATTTTTAATTTAATAAATAATTATTATACATATAACATATTTTATACTTATAAATGATAAAACATATCATATATTTTTTCAGTTTTATGTAAATTGATATCATCAACCATCCATACGTGCGGACTATCACCTCAATGGAATGATTGATTTCTATTTCTCCTTTTTATTACCACCTTTCATGGATGTTCATGAAATTTTTTTCATTATAAAAATATAATTTTTATTAAATTATTAAGGGTTTTTAAAGATAATTCGATAACCTATTAACAATATGATCACTAAACAACAGTGATAAATTCAGCCGTCCAAAAGAGTATTCTAAGAGAAAAATCTCATTTTTTCTTACTATATAATAACATATTATAAGTAATATTATTATTATAATTATTTATATTTATCATGTATCACACTATTAAACAATAAATAAGGTAATTATTCTTATTTTTTAATTATATTATAACTAAATCACTTCATAATCATCCATTAATTATGATATGTTCTTGTTTGAGTTGGTTAAACCACCAACATGAAAAATGTTATAAACTTATATCATGGGTGACTATAGGAATTTATTTTCTGGTAATATATGATTTATATAATTAAATAATTATTTAATTTTAGTTTTTTAATGGTAATATTAATATTAAACTCCTTATTTAAGATACCAATGACTGCTTGTTAAAAATCACTAAAACATGCTCATCACTGATTTCATCTTTAAAGATAATAACAAAAAATTATATAGAATGAAATTATAAAGTTATAAATAATTATAAATAATAAATATAGTTAATTTTACGATATCATAATTATGAAATTTTTTAGAACAATGAATAATTAAACCTCTATTATGAAACTAATTTAAAATGATCAAGATTACTCACACATTATATCGAAAATAAATAATAACTGACTCATATACATGTAGAGATTAATTATAAATGAAGTTTATAAGAGTTTATAGATATGAAAAAGTACAAAAATAGGTGATTATGATAGTTATTTTTGTTATTAAGTATAATAAATCACTTTAGTATAAGTTAGTAATTAAGGTAAGGGTTTATTGTCTCAAATTTTCACCCCTTGAGACATATTTCTTATTGCACTCAATTTTTTATATAGTTTATCTAATTCCAATTTAATTTTTATTACGATGATAAATAATTATTCATGGAATTTAATATTCCATTTAAAATTATAGTATTTAAGGGGTTTTGGATTAAAAGTTTCTATGGTTGTAAGGGATATTTCATCTCAAATTCCTTTTGTGAGACATGTTTTTTATTATGCACCTAATTTCAATTATTTAGTGTATATATTGCCTATTTGATCTATAATATCATAAATTTTATTTTATTAATTTTATTTGAATTTAAATTAGAGGATTTATATTTTAAATTTGTTTTTATTAAAAAATTACCCAATCCATCACAATTCCCAAAAATCATAAATTTTGGATAATAAAGAGTGTGAAGTTTTCTAAGAAATTATATCCATGTATAAATAATATAAATAGGATGAAAATATGAAATAGATACACCTAGGGGTAATAAAATAAAGAATGTATCGTTTCGTATCAAATCAATCTTCACTCAGTGCATGTAATGCCCCGATCCCAATTACCCAGAGTTGGTGCATTATTACAGAACATTGGCATGATCACAAAAGATCAAGTCTCGAAAGACCGATTAGTTTAGTAGCCTTGGAATCACTAGATACATTCATAAGTATTACATTACATCATAAAGTAAAAAAAAACAACAACATCTTGTATTCATATGCCCTCATACTATCCCTGTAGGTCATTCATAAATTACTTCTTGACATCCTGGGAAAAAATAAAACATTGAAAGGGGTGAGCTCAGATGCTCAGTAAAGACAACAATATAGCAGAAACTTTCATAAATAAGCATAATCATTTAAGTCAATGTATAACTAAAACAAAACCCTTTTAAACTTGAACTTCAGCATAATATGGAAAAGATAAAATGAAATAATGCCATTTAATTATTCGCATGGATATTCTACTAGTCGAATAACCACATGCAATATCAATAACCACTTTCATAATTATGGAATGCATAATTTCAGACTATCATAACCACATAGTCAAGACATCGTGCCAAGACTACAAATAAAATTTTGTCAAGGCCTCGTGCCAAGACAGAAGTTTGTCTCATGAGACCTACTGATGCCTCAAGGAGCTATAGCAGACTCCACCTGTCACTTATTAAGTCCAATTCATTCCTCATATGAATAGGTTTAAACATAACATAAACATTCATATTAAAACTAGAATACAAAATGTCAATACTTTATCCACAAACCATGAATGGTATAAAAATAGCATATCCAAAGTCAAACATAACTCATTCAATACAATATGGAAGATTTTATTGTATCAGATTAACCTCAATCGAGAATAATGAAGGATATTGACATAGATTAAAATAATCATCAAACTATTGAGAGAAATATCCCCTTTTTTCTTGAAAACATTTAAAAGTCACACTATTTGTCAAGAATCCATTTAAAATAGATTTTTGAATCAAAGTGTCCCATAACACTTTGAAACTTTTAAAAGGAATTTTTATTTGAAAACTTTAATTTCCATATAAATAAATCATTAAAACCATTTTTAAAACATGGATATTAATGAGAATGATTTAGGATAATAAATCTTTAAAACATTTTAAAATAATATTTTAGTTAGAGTTCCTAACCAAAAGAGAGACACATGAATACAAATAATTGATGTAATAAAAACTTTTTAATATCATGAGAATAAAGGGATTCATGATATACTATGTCAAAGTACATTATATACACCATATAAAAGTGATTTGGTGTATAACAATAAATGAGTCTCAATGGAATGGAAATTGAGATGAAATCTCTCATAAAGGGCATATCCTTAGGTTAAGGATAAATAAACGACATAATTCTATGTGACAATTATAAATACAGTAAATATGATTGGATATTCAGTTTAAAACAATCAAAGGACATTCACACATATTCTTGTAAAAACAACACCAATGAATTGGATGTTTAACTCAAAAAATGAAGATTGAATATAAATTACTCTTATTAAGTTCATTTGGATGACTTTAGAATTTATCAATGGAGTGATTATGTGTATCAAAAGTATATCCACATAAAGGGGATTGTAAATTATGACATAAGCAAATGAATAGTGATTCCACACATAATCTTGGAGTAAAATAATCAATGAAGTATGCGCAAAGCCGAATGAGTGGAAATTGAAATTTCAAATTCCCTTATTGATTTGGTAACTTATGAAACATACACCCATGAAATAAGGATAATACAATGATGATGTAAATATCCATTAATTAAATAATATTACACAATAAATACAAACATGGGTAGTACACACACCAGAGGCAATAAATAAGTGGTGAACAATGGAAATCTCACGGAATTAAAAGTGAGATAAGAAACCCCTTACATTGTACTTTTTTTTTGGTCGAGGGTAGGTTATCCTCCTATATAATGGTAAAATAATTTTTATTTAATTATACTAGAATCATATACATTAATATGATATCATATATGATCTTTTAACATTGCTTTGTTAATAATATCTTATTATTATCGTCATTTCGGGTGTTAACATACTCGTTTTCTTTTATATGTTTTGTTACATAAGTCGTGTTTGTTATGGATAGGTTGTATCTTATTAATATAAAGAATGATATCAAGTCCTTTAACATTATTTTTAATCATAAAATGAGAATTGGACTTGTATGGATACTATGGGGAATGAATCTCATCGCGTTCGTGGAGATGGTAGTCTGTACGTACGCACGAGCGATAATATAATTTTTTTGATATTAAAATCACATATAATTTGATGGTATATCATATATAAAGAATCATTATCAAGTTATAATTATTATTTACTTGAATTACACATCATTATTATACCCATCCAAATAATAATGTATTAAATAACAATTAGACCACGATGTGGAGATGGTAGGCCGTACGTACGCACATATGGTGACATGTCATTCAAAGAATGGATAGCATAATGAATATGGTTGTACCATATTTATAATAACATAAAAGTATATAAAAGATACTGGAGTTATTATTTTAGAATGGAAATAACAAAGAAAGAAGAAGTTGAAGAAGAAAGAAACTTGAAAGAGGGTGGTGAAAACATTACCTCTTCTTCGGGTTCTTCCTTTTGATTTGATCAAAAGGTCTCCTTAGGTTGGCTTTCTGATCAAAATAAGGCATTTAGGTTGAATTTATTGAAGTTTAGAGAATATTTGTTTAGGTTTTGGCAGAGCCAAAAGGCTTTTAAGGTGTAAATTAGAGACAAGGGGGAGTACCCTTTTATAAGAGGGGTGAGGGGAACCTTTGGAAAAGCTTGAAATATTATTTTATAATAAATTCATATTCGATTTATAATGGATTAAAAGTGGATTATTCAAAGTATAAGGTGGGTATGGGTCTAAATAATTTCATCCAAAATAATTTAGACAGGTTTGGTTCACTATATTAACCTTATCATTTATATTTAACTCTTAGTTAAATAGTTTGACATTTACCATGTCACTTTGTATTTTTATATTTTATGGTTAATAAACTTACTATATACTTCCAAGAAACCCCCAAGTGGTCCATTAATTATACACCTATCATTATATAAGTCCTTTGGACGAACCTTAGATTTTTAGGAATAGAATATCAATTAATAATATAATATTTGTTTTAAAAACTGTTTTATGTCAATTTTGACACTATTGGGTATTTTGTTTATTCTAATTTTATAAAAACATTATTACTTCGAAAAAAATTTATATAACCAATACTAATATGTCATATTAACCTTTAAAATTAGTGTAATTCATAAAAAGTCTCTAATTACATTTATTTTGATATTTATAATATCAATTATTTTAATATTTCATTAGGTAATTACCGCATCACCATTGTGTCATAAATAAATTAAATTATTTAATGTCTAAAAATTATAAATAAAATTCCATTATGTCGGAAATCATTTTATCTTTATAATGAATATTTATAATCAAATTTTTCTTATATATAAACCTATATTAAAAATGTTTTAGTTATTAAACATTGATTTTATCTCTTTTAACTCTTCTTTGAATTAAATAATAATAAATGTCCTAATCTAATCCAAGTGGACCTATATGATAATATTTTATTCCTAAGGTTGTTTTTGGTAGAGATACACATGTCCAATAGAATTAGGACATGTTTTGGGGTAATATTAATATCATTTTTACCCTTAATTACCCTATTTACTTTTAACCATGGTAAATAAAAGTAAAAAGTTACTATTCACCAAAAATTATTTTCATCTCATTGAACCACATTTTACTCCTTGATATTAACTATGTCTCTCGAATTTTTGAAATTACACTCATAGAAGCGGAAAAATTAAGTTTTATATGAGTTTCCAAATTCTCCTAAGAGATGGGTAAAAGACGGTGAAAAGTTAAATAAAATTTTTATATATCTAAAATTATTCTAAACTAACTCCAATGAATTAAATTGAACTTATATAGGTATTATGTATCTATTTTGACCTTAATTAAATTTAAATAAAATATATAATTATTTAAATAAAAATTCGGTTTTAAACTATAACTCAGTGTTTTTTCACTTTTTATTAAAAATTGAATGTTTTCAGAAAAATACCAAAAATTCACCCTTATCTAATTTTGATATTCCAAATCCAAAAATGAAGTCCATTTTGGAAGATAAAATTTATAAAATTTCAAAAAGTGGATATTAATATTCATAACACCTAGTTTGATTGGTTGTGGTGTGTGTTAGAATTTGAAGTTGGGTACAACACACGCTACTGTATTATTCAAAGAAAAGCGTACCATGGAAGCTTGGGGTGTTACATTCTCCCATCCTTCAATAAATTTCATCCTCGCAATTTTTAAAATTGGTCTTGGGAATATAATGGAAAGTCCAACATCGGAAAAAGAGTCAATAGAACTATCACTTTAAAAGAAATAAAGAGAAGTAAAAAGGTCACTCGAGATAACCTATACTAGGATTCCATGTAGAAAAACATGGATATGGATGATAAACTAAGTGTAAAGTTCTGTTGGAGAGGGATAGAAAACATGATAAGAAGAAAGTTAACAACAAGAAAACCACAAACTTGTAATGGGACAAATGGTCATTAGTTTCCCAGTAGGAAAATTATAAGGACAACATTTTTTTAAGTTACATTACATAAAGATGAGGAATTCATTTACGAGATTGAATAAGAAAATAAAGAGATATACTTACTTTTTAAGTAGAGTTTCATTCATTAATCAATTTAAACCACTAACTCATTTTTTTTAAATGATGAGTATTCAAGAAGACTTGGTCACACTGGAAGAGCTAGAATAAACTTCTATAGAATCACATGATCCACAAAGGATAAACTATATATTTACCTTGTCTTTAGAGATTAATCAAAACCAAAACGGTTAGTACAAGATCTGATGATCCCCCAAAAGGATATTCCTTTAGAGAAAGAAACACTAATCTTAATTTCTAAAATTAAACCAACAATACTCCAAATTTAAATAAATACCATTAAATAAACAATTGTCCTTAAAATACTTCAATATAATCCAAACTATTATTGAAACCCAAAACTTTGATGAATTTGGTTATTAGTCTTCCACATTAAATTGTATCTCCAAATGACATCAACTACTCTTAAAGTCACATACTTAAAAGTAATTAACGTAATCACATATTCTCTATTATAGGTTAATCATTTCCATAAATAACCCAAATAACTATAAATCCACAATAAAAATGTAGATAAAAATCCACCATTACTCCTCAAATGAAATCCCATAGTATTCTAGTTTCCTTGGGCATATAGTGTTCCCAAAAAATCAAACATCTTCCAAAATAACAGTTATCACTTAATCAATAAATCATTTTCCTATAATAAGGGTATTCATTTGATAAAACATAATAACCCAAATCAACTTATTATTGATCAATAAAATCATTTAACAAAAAAAAATTAGTCACACTAACCAGGGACTTCACGTAGTCCAGTGGTAGGCAATAAATCCCAATCGCACTTTGGTTGTGGGTTCGATTCCCACAGCTTTTTTCGATGCGATGGGTTGTCACACGGTCTGTGTGTTGTCCTTTTTCAAAAATTATATTTTCTAATATTACCAAAATGAGATAAATTCCTCAAAATAACCATAACATAATTTAACCAGAAATGTTATCTCATACCTTGTATTTTCATCCCAAAATACAATAACTTGTACTTTCCTCAAATCCAATGATCATATAAATCGGAATGGTTATTTATAACTATATCCACAAGAGAAAAGATAAGTCTTATTCAAATATCATTCTCACATGGAAAACTGCGGGGTTAAAAATACAAGAGAAAATCATTCCCAAGTAATCCCATCAATAAGGAGCACTAATACTTTTAAACAGTTCTCCAACCATTTACTTCCACATAGCTTCTTCTTTGAGCAAGAAAATATCCTATAGAATAGGGCATTCACTTGGGTAATGTCCTGGTCCACTACATTTACGGAAAATGACTGTAAATGGATTCTTGGGACCATTTTTATTTTCTTCCATATTACTCTTAATTTTTCCTTGGCAATTATTCACTTTATGTCCTTCTTTCCCACACGTAAAGCATTTATTTGTTCTGTTGAGACACTTTATTGGGTTTCTCTTTCCACACTTCCTGCATGATTGAAATTTAGGATTATTTTCTTTATAGTCTCCACTGCTGGATCTCTTATCATTCATCACCTTTATCTTCTTTGTTGAGTCTGGGAGTTGGTTAACATATATGTTGTTGATCATATTTATGGAAAACTGATTTGGAATGAACATGATATCTTTTACGCCTATCAAAATTCCATTTTTTTTTCTCATTTCCACCACTGTTACCACCTTGTACATAATTATCAAAGTTACTATGACTTACTTTGACTCCAGCCATTGACAAAAACTAGAAAGCATTGTGTGAGTAACAGTAGTCATAAAATCATTTAAAGAATATCATGACACTATATTCTCAATTTGAAACACCTTAAGATTAACCAGGGTCATTTATTCTCATCTTATATTAATTCAAATTGGTTTGTAAAGAAAATTTAAATTATCCTAAGAATATCCCACGGGAGTGTCATAACCAAGAGTACAGCAAGGCCCATTGTCGTGCACCCGTTCCCATTCGAGTCTAGCACAAAGCAGTGTTTTTGGGTTTTACCCCTAGGTACATCTGTGCCAGAGCTGCCTCTACCTTCTCGTATCCAGACAGGGATGTATTGTCGGAAAACTCAAAAAATATCTACAATACCAAAATTATAGGAAGTTCTTCTATACTAATCCTCAAAGTCTATCTTAGATATATGTGCTCTAATAAGAGTTTATCTAAATCTAGCTCCCAAGGTCTATACTAAACTTTCTCTGATACCAACTGTAATACCCCGACCCCAGTTACCTAGAGTCGGTGAATTATTACATAACATTGGAATGATCACAAAAGATCATGTCTCGAAAGACCGATTAGTTTAGTAGCCTTGGAATCACTAGATACATTCATAAGTCTTACATTACATCATAAAGTAAAATAACTACAACAACATCTTGTATTCATATCCCCTAATACTATCCCTTCAAGTCATTCATAAATTACTTCTTCACATCCTAGAAAAAATAAAACATTGAAAGGGGTGAGCTCAGATGCTCAGTAAGGATAACAATATAGAAGATACTTTCATAAATAACCATAAAAATTTAAGGCAATGTATAAATGAAAAAAAGCCTTTTAAACATGAACTTAAACATAATATGGAAAAGATAAAATTAAATAATTCCATTTACTTATTCGCATGGATATTCTACTAGTCGAATAACCACATGCAATATCAATAACCACTTTCATAATGATGGAATGCATAATGGAAGACTATCATAACCACATAGTCAAGGCCTCATGCCAAGACTACAAATAAGATTTTGTCAAGGCCTCGTTCCAAGACACTAGTTTGTCTTATGAGACCTACCAATGCATCAAGGAGCTATAGTGGGCTCCAACCATCACTTATTAAGTCCAATGCATTTCTCATATGAACAGGTTTAAACATAACATAAACATTTGAATTAAAACTATCATACGAAATGTCAATACTTTATCCACAAACCATGAATGGTATAAAAATAGCACATCCACAGTCAAACATAACTCATTCAATACAATATGGAAGATTTTATTGTATTAGATTAACCTCAATCGATAATAATGAAGGATATTAACATAGATTAAAATATTCATCAAACTATTGAGATAAATATCGCCCTTTTTCTTGAAAACATTTAAAAGTCACACTATTTTTCTAGAATCCATTTAAAATATATTTTTGAATCAAAGTGTCCCATACCACTTTGAAACTTTTAGAAATAATTTTTATTTTAAAACATTAATGTCCATATAAAAAAATCCTTAAAACCATTTTTAAAACATGGACATTAATGAGAATGATTTAGATAATAAATCATTAAAACATTTTAAAATGATATTTTAGTTAGAGTTCCTAACCCAAAGAGAGACACTTGAATAAAAATAATTGAGGTAATAAAAACTTTTTAATATCATGAGAATAAAGGTATTCATGATATACTATGTCAAAGTACATTATATACACCATATAAAAGTGATTTGGTGTATAACAACAAAATAGTCTCAATGGAATGTAAATTGAGATGAAATCTCTCATAAAGGTCGTATCCTTATGTTAAGGATAAATCAACGACATAATTATGTGTGAAAATTATAAATACACTCAATATTATTGGATATTTAGTGTAAAAAAAATCAAAGGAAATTCACACATATTCTTGTAACAACAACACCAATGAATTGGATGTTTAACACAACAAATGGAGATTGAGTAAAAATTACTCTTATAAAGTTCATACCGATGACTTGAGAATTTATAAATGGAGTGATTATGTGTATAAAAAGTATATCCACAGAAAGTGGAGTGGAAATTATGACATAATAAAATGAATAATGATTCCACACATAATCTTGGATAAAAATAATCAATGAAGTATGCGTAAAGTTGAATGAGTGGAAATTGAAATTTCAAATTCCCTTATAGATTTGGTAACTTAAGAAAAATACACCCATAAAATAAGGATCATACAATTATAATGTAAATTTCCATGAATTAATGTATATTACACAATTAATACAAACATGGGTAGTACACACACCACAAGCAATAAATAAGTGGTGAACAATGGAAATCTCAAAGAATTAAAAGTGAGATAAGGAACCCCTCACTTTGTACTTTTTCCTTGGTTGAGGGTAGGTTAGCCTCATATATAATGGTAAAATAATTGTTATTGAATTATACCAGAATCATATACATTAATATGATATCATATATGATCTTTTAACATTGCTTTGTTAATAATATCTTAGTATTATCGTCATTTCGGGTGTTAACTTACTCGTTTTCTTTTATATGTTTTGTTACATAAGTCGTGTTTGTTATGGATAGGTTGTATCTTATTCATATACATAATTATATCAAGTCATTAAACATTATTTTTAATCATAATATGAGAATTAGACTGGTATGGATACGATGGGGAACGAATCTCATCGCGTTCGTGGAGACGGTAGTCCGTACGTACGCATGATCAAAAATATCATTCTTTTGATATTAAAATCACATATAATTGGATGGTATATAATATATACAGAATCATTATCAAGATATACTTATTATTTACATGAATTACACATCATTATTATAACTATCCAAATAATAATGTATTGAATAACAATTACACCACGACGTGGAGACGATAGGCCGTACGTACGCACGTATGATGACATGTCATTCAAAGGATGGATAAAATACTGAATATGGTTGTACCATATTTATAATAAAATCATAGTATATAAAAGATACTGGAGTTATTATTTTATAATGGAAATAACAAAGAAATAAGAAGTTGAAGAAGAAAGGAACTTAAAAGAGGCTGGTGAAAACATTACCCCTTCTTCGAGTTCTTCCTTTTGATTTGATCAAAAGGGCTCCTTAGGTTGGCTTTATGATCCAAATAAGGCCTCTAGTTTGAATTTAGGGAATTTGAGACAATATTTGGGTAGGGTTTGGCTGAGCCAAAAGGCTTTGAAGGTGTAAATTAGAGAGAAGGGGGAGTACCCTTTTATAAGAGGGGTGAGGGGCCCCTTTGGAAAAGCTAGAAATATTATTTTATAATAAATTCATATTCAGTTTATAATGTGTCAAAAGTGGATTATTCAAAGTATAAGGTGGGGATGGGTCTAAATAATTTCATCCAATATATTTTAGATAGGTTTGGGTCACTATATTAACCTTATCATTTATATTTAACTCTTAGTCAAATAGTTTGACATTTACCATGTCACTTTGTATTTTTATATTTTATGGTTAATAAACTTACTCTATAATTCCAAGAGACCCCCAAGTGGTCCATTATTGATACAAATATAATTATATAAGTCCTTTTTATGAACCGTATATTTTTAAGAATAGAATATCAATTAATAATATAATATTTGTTTTAAAAACTCTTGTATGTCAATTTTGACACTATTGGGTATTTTGTTTTTTATAATTTTATAAAAGCATTATTACTTCGAAAAAACTTTATATAACCAATCCTAATATGTCATAGTAACCTAGAAAATTAGTTTAATTCATAAAAAGTCTAAAATTATATTTATTTTTATATTTATAATATCAATTATTTTAATATTTCATTAATTAGGTAATCACTGCATCACCATTGTGTCATAAATAAATTAAGGTATTTAATGTCTAAAAATTATAAATAAAATACCATTATGTAGTAAATATTTTTATCTTTCTAATGAATATATATAATGGAATTTATTATATGTATAACCCTATATTAAAAATGATTTAGTTATTAAACTTTGATTTTATCTCTTTTAACTCTTCTTTGAATTAAATAATAATAAATGTCCTAATCTAATCCAAGTTGACCTAGATGATAATATTTTATTCCTAAGGTTTTTTTCGGTCGATATACACTTTTCCAATAGAATTAGTACATGTTTTAGGGTAATATTAATATCATTTTTACCCTTAATTACCTTATTTACTTTTAACCGTGGTAAATAAAAGTAAAAAGTTACTATTCACGAAAAATTACTTTCATCTCATTGAACCACATTTTACTCCTTTATATTAACCGTGTCTCTCATATTTTCTAAATTCCACTCACAGAAGTGGTAAAATTATGTTTTATGTGAATTTCCAAATTCTCCTAGGAGGTGGGTAAAAGGTGGTGAAAAGTTGAATAAAATTTTTATATATCTAAAATTATTCTAAACTAACTCCAATGAATTACATTGAACTTATATTGGTATTATGTATCTATTTTTACCTTAATTAAATTTAAATAAAATAACTAATTATTTAAATAAAAATTCGGTCTTAAACTATAACTTAGTGATTTTTCACTATTAATCAAAAATTGAATGTTTTCAGAAAAATACCAAAAATTCACCCTAAGATAATTTCGATATTCCGAATCCAAAAATGAAGTCCATTTTGAAGGATAAAATTTATAAAATTTCCAAAAGGGGTATTACTATTCATAACAACTAGTTTTATTGGTTGTGGTGTGTGTTAGAATTCGAAGTTGCGCACAACATACGCTACTGTATTATTCAAAGAGAAGAGTACCATAGAAGATTGGGGTGTTAAAATGCATGATGAGTAGTCCTAAGATTTTACACCTGAGAATAAAATCTTGGGAGATATACTGTGGATAATTCACATGATCATTACAAACCATAATGAAGGATTTTCCTACAATTTATTTGTTATCCTACCATTTTAAAATACCAAACTCAATTACCATCTTATATTTATAACCCAAAAGTTATAAAGTACCCTCCCCACCACTATATATTTATTTCTTGGTAATTTTACTTCCAATTACATGAGAAAACCCCATAGTTTCTAACATTATTTCAGGATATTCACATAAATAGCCACATTATTCTTTTTAATTAAAAAATATTTATTTTTTATTCTTCAATTATATGGATTAAAATTATTTTATTTAGAATTAATTAAGAAATAGGTTTTTATGGAATTATATGGAATGTATTGTAAACTCATATGATGAATGCATTGGACTTATATCATGAAGGGTGGGGCCTGATATAGACAGACCCTTGATGCATTAATAGGCCTCATGAGATAAAGTATCTAGGGTATTGGTATATGCCTTACCCATTTATGTATGGTGTATTATCATAAAGAGTTTTTGATTTTTTATGATGTATGACATTATGTATTCTATCAGTATGTAATCGACAATTATTATCTATGTTTTCATTTATTATCATGGATATAATATACCCTCAGTTTAATTTTATTATGGAATTATTCTAATTTATTTTCCATACTTTTTATACCATTATTGTGTTATGATAGCTTCTATTGTACTCTACTCATTACCAAGCATATGGTCTCATTATTTTTTTTATTTTCTTTCCCTAGATAACCTAGAAGATAACTTTGTGCAATTTCAAGGATCTTAAAGAAATGAAAATAATATCATCATGGAGTTTTTATAGTGTATTTTATGTTTTCAAGTGTGATGTGAAAATTATGTAATTATCTAGTCTTTGAATCCTACCAAGCTATGGGATCCTTCAAGAACTCTTGTATTTTGTACAAATAATGTAACACAACTGCCAGCTCTGAATTTTGGGAGACTGAGTTGTTATAGTAACTACCTGAGAATATCTGGTCATATGTGATCCCATAACAAGTAATACCAAATTAGAGCTTCCTCATCTAGATAAGAGGTAGAGGAAACATAATATTCATTTAAAGTAATTACCTCTCACCCAATCTTATTAAAACTATCTATATTTGAGATAACTCCTCTAAAATCTCCCATATCTATTAAGATTAAAATTCTAGTTAAGGGATTCAACAACCATGCTACTTATATACTATTTTGATCATTAAAACCATAATAACCTCAAAATCCATAGATAAAGGCTACTACTGAAACCTACCAAATTATGTTCCCTAAGAAGATATGTCACTATAATTATTTAACTCACAACTCAAGAGTATACTATACCATTAGATCTCCTAAAATAAGCCAAAAATCCATGGGTTTCATAAACTCGGCATGGGTGTTCACTACTCCATGAAACATCACATAGATCATAATATTTCTATATCAATTCATTTAATATACTGATATAATGTATCCTCCAAGATATCAAATATGAGTATAGTCAGACTTGAATTCTCCCAAGAACCACAAACTCTTTTCCATTAATGATATAGGTCAAATCGATCCAGATGATATGTTTCTTCCATAGGTCTCCCAATAACACCCTAACTCTCTCATCTTAGTGAGTCTATAAAACAAATTTCATAATATATTTGTTCCAACATTAAATAAATTCAATATATAAATTTATTCCTTAATAAGTGAAACCCTATAACGTCTTCTAAATAAATGTCAACATGTTCCTTCACCATCATGGGAAACCTCCCCTCTGTAACATCCATAGTTCACATAATGGATTCACCACTTTGGGGAAAGAAATAAGCCAACATCCAAGGTTTGAAAAAAACTCAGCCTGCTTAAGGTTTATACTCACCATTTTGAGGTAAACCACCACCCATCTTCTTGGTTTCACATAACTTGGTAACATAATAAAACCATTCAATTTTCACCAAGTATATTGTCATAGGGTTCCATACTGAAACTAGGAAACCCCATAAAAAATATATCTCTCTTAATATAAAACTCACAATACTATCCAACATAAGAGAAAGGATAATAACTTTTGAGTCCCTAGACGATGAAGTCTGGTTAGAAAACCCATTAGAATTACTAAACCATGGAAAAAATAAATGAATAATAGGAATGGATCATGCCAACATCGATGAGTATGAGTGTTATTAATGAAGACAATAATTTCACTTCAAACTCATTTGGGAATCACCTAACTTGAGTCATACATCCTATGAATCTTTCTATAGTTTTATTTCTATCACTTCCTGCCTTATGAAGACCACTTCGAGGTAGAGTTGGTTTGAAATTTCTCCCACCTCTAACAACTCCTACACCATTAGATCCTCTATCAATATCACTTCATGTATGGTTTCCGATCCCATGATAGAAATATTATTGACCTTAATATTTCCCTTTATCATGGAGATCCTACCATAACACCACTCTAGAAAACTATAGGGAAACACTACTATTATTAAAACCCATGTTCATCATTACAAAGGGGTATTTCAACCACCAAATATCTATCACTCTCAATAAATCACTAAAACTATCAAGATTATATATATACATCCCAAATCATCTCTAAGGATTATATAATCCTCAAATCCTGACATGAACTTGGCCCTGACTATGCTACTCTGAATGTAAGAACCCATATCTTCTTTTTAGGTATGTTTTCCTTTTCTGGTAGTTTTTGGGAAAAAGAAGAAAATCTGGAAATTTTCAAAGTACACACCATGTAATTTATGAGTACATGGTGTGTACTTTGATGACACTAGAAGCCGTGTGCTGGCCGTGTCATGGCCACACACACGGCCGTGTAAGGGTGACTTGGAGGTCACCTAAAGCGGAGTACAGAAAAGGCAAGTACACACCGTTTACTCTAGAAGTACACGCTATGTAATTTCTTTTTTTCGTTAAACGGACCGGGGTCTCGTCTAATCCCTATTTTTGTCTTCTTCTTCACCTATTTCCGTCCAGAGCATCCAAGGAGGACGAATATTTTCCAAGATGCCGATTCTTCACCGGTTATCCGAATCGAACACTGTCAGTTGTAACAGAATCACAGCGGTGAGTTCTTGGTTCTTCCTTGGCCACGTTTCATGGTTCCTTATCTTATGAGAGTTATCATAGGTTGAACATTTTAAATGTTTTTTCAAATATACTCCATTCTGGGAAGATTCACAGGCTGAGGTTCAAGAATATCAATCTCTTAGGATTGAGGTAGGTGGTTTGTGCCTTACGTTGAATGTCTTTGAGTTTTTGGGAAAAAGTGCTGGATTCTCATGTTTCGGGTGTCTCAGGTTAAGGATTTTGGTCCTTTTGTTTAATTGCATTAGATTTCTTGTTAGCTTAAGGTTAATTGATAATGATATATTCTCATTTTCATGTTTGAGGATCACCCCATTGGTGTTATCCCTATTTGGATGTTTATCATCGTTTGGAATAGTTTTCCTGCAAGGAAAACTCTATTTTAATTGCTAGTTTTCTTGTTATAATTGATTGAATGTGTTGCCTGCTGTTTTAATGATTTTGATGCATTGTAGATTTTATCCAAGTAGTAGATAAACTTACTTAGGGATTCTGACAGTTGATTACGCACGACTGGATAGCTCAGGGCTGTGAGAACCTGGTGCGGGAGACCAAAGAGGGAATAGACGGTTTGGTGCTTCCCTAGGGGGTCTAATGGAATTAGTTTCATACGCAGTACCTACAAGAATTGGACTTTGTGCTTCCTAATATTGTCCTTAGTTTACGCACGTATAGAGACCAAAGGATTAATTAGACGTAAGAGCTTCCTCAGAGATTCTGTAGCTATCATTGCAAGACCACATGGGAATCGACGTGAGTGATTCCTAGAGTGTCTATGCCTTTGTATGTTTACTTTACTATAGGGGTCTGCTATTTTGATCCACCCAAATAGTTAGTGTTAATGTGGATTTTTTGGGTTGGTTTAGATGAGTCTACCAAGACAAAGAACAATCTTGGATCTATTGTAATGCTTGTTTTTTAGGTAGTCTTTTGATGCCTATTGTGTTACCTGTTTACCTTGGAATAGAGAGCTTGCTAGATTCCTTGGTTGTTTAATTAAATGATTGAATTAATTGTTAAATGAATGTGAATGGTAATTGGTAGGATTTTATACTTGTGTAATCCTACTCCATTACTACATTTACTTTCATTACTTCTGCTATATTACTCACTGACAGTAGGGAACATATCTTGTGGTGGTTGCCTACTGGGATTAGTATCACACCCTGTCTGGGTCTTGATTTTCATCCCAAATAGGTTATATGGTTGCAGGTGTGGATAGGTACTGTGGACCTTCTACTTCAGGTACATGATTGCGGGTTGGAGCTGGAGAGAATAAGACCGATCTTAGGCTTGCGATGCTGATGGAGTTACTGCTTACTTTTCATAATTTGTTTCTGAGTTGTATTTTATAACATTGTTCTGTTTGATTCTTTCCTTAGATACTTGTACCCACTGCATCATTATCATCATTACTATATATTCATTGCTTCCGCTATTTATTTTTAGTTATTGTATGATGTTTGCTGCTTCCGCTATTGATTGTTATTTCCTTTCCCTTGTATACCTTACCAAATGAGGGCATAGTTTCCCCAATGACTCACCAAGGATCTCGCTGCTAGTCGGAAGCCTCTGGCATTTTCGAAAATGTTCTTGAGGTCATGTGGTGAACCGGGTATGGGGTACCAGTTGAGTGGCTCTGGATTCAGGTCATTACAAAGTGGTATCTGAGGGAGGTTCTTTTCTTTCTATTGAATTAATGTTTAGTGACTTTAGACAAGGATATGACGTAATAGGGAAATGGTAAATAGTTGTGCTCGGGAGTTCTAGAACCCATGTACAGGGAAAAAGCCAAGTTACCTCAAATATTCCAATTTTCGAGTTTTGAAAACATTACAGTTTAATTGATTTCACCATTGGGTGGTGCACTTGTTTTGTGCTGTTACTATTTATATGATTGTGGTTCTATTTTGTTGCAACCCGATGAGATGAGGGTATGCCATCTCATGCATCATATAGGCACTGTTAGAAAATCACATGTCATGCATTTTTCCATGCCATCTAAATTGCATTAGAAGTTGCATGCTGTTGTGATAAAATTTGTGATAGACTATGCATGCTGTTATGATAGCTGCTGTGATATAATACCTTCTATATTGATAGGGTATCATTTGTTTAGAGTTTCTTTATCATGGACACCAAACTTTGGTCTTAGAGGTGTTATGGGCCCTCGAGGATCGGAATTTGGTGGATCATGAGTTTGTTATACTATTTTCTTGTTATATGCATTGTTATGATGCCATGTTTTGATTCGCGGGGATTATGAGCCCTCACGGATCGAAATTTGGAACCATAACTATTGTTTTCTGTGTTTTATGGGATTTAGAGAAGTTTCTGAGCTACTTCCCGAAAAAACCTAGAATGCACGGTGTGTATTTTTTAACACGTCGTGTAGTTTTTAAACCGTGTCACTGACTGTGTGAGAAGAAACACAGAGTTCTAAAAAAACAATCTTGTAGGAACACGCCATGTACTAGTTTATCACACCGTGTAGTATAAAATAGGTACCCTGACCGTGTCATGAACAACACGGGTCATGTTATCTTTTCACATACACACTGTGTTTGAATTTTACACGCTGTGTAGTTTGACCTAGTTACCCGACCGTGTCACAAAAAACACAGGTCGGTGTTATCCTTTCTCATACACACTGTGTCCACCTGAGACACGCTGTGTAGTGTCAGCTGTGCAACTGGCTGTGTCGCTAACCACACAGTCTGTTAGGACTTCTTAGTACACGTCGTTTCCTTCTAGAACACGTCGTGTAGTGTGACCTTGGTATACAGGACATGTCACTAACAACACGGGCCAGGTGAAGCTTGTTGAGTACACGCCATGTGTTCCTTGAACACACCGTGTAGTTTTGTCTTAGGAGATCTGTGTGGCTTAACCATGCATAAGGACTCGATCAGGGAAGAAAATTAAAGTACATGCCATGTGTTGGGACAACATGCTATGTATTTTGGGTGTTACACGACCAGTCTAGGTAGGAGTACACACCCATGTAAATGACTTAAGGGAACATTCTGTGTAGTCCTTATACACGCCGTGTAGTCATTATTTGTAAATTTTGAATTATTATTTCCCCTGTTCCATTCTTACGATCCTAGTTTTCAGTTCCTGGTAATGTGATCTAAAGTGTGCTTTTGACCTTGCAGAGTCATGGCACCGAGACGTCCTCCCATTGTCCGTCAGGAACTAGGTAGTGACCGTATGCCTGATACGGCAGATCAGGGACTACCAGTAGTTCCGCCTATCATTCCGGACATGGAACCTACGGTGATTCCAGAAACAGGTGACAACACTCAGTTAAGAGAGGGTTTCATGATGTTCATGCTGACCTTCCAGGGAGCTCAACACCCTACCCCGTCTATGTCAGAGCTGATGCGGGTTTTTTAGCAGCAGCATCCTCCCACGTTCACAGGGGATGGAGGAACACATGCTGTAGAGTCATGTCTAGAAGCCATGATATCCATAGTCGAGCACCCGGAGATGCCTCCAGAGAGTAGAGTGAATCTTGTGACTTATATACTGCGAGATTCCGCCAAAAGATGGTGGGATGTGGTTTAGAAGGTAGGGCTCCAATAGGCTATGGATTGGGACAATTTTCAGCATACATTCTACGACTATTTCTACCCAATGATGTTGAGGGATGATAGAGCTAGAAATTTCATGAACCTACAGTAGGGTACTCTCACAGTTATGGAGTATTACTCTTGCTTCACAGAGTTATAGTGTTTCACTCCCTTCTGGGGAATGCCGAGCTGTTTTTAGTGAGGAAGTTTGAGGAAGGCCTCATACCGGACATCAGATCACATTTGAACGTCTTTTAGTTGACTTCTATTACTCTGATAGTCAACCAGGAGCTTATCACAGAGAGAAATTTGAGGGAGGATGGAGATGTGGACCAGGGTGGTTCAGCATCCAGGGCTGATTCATTTCAGATCAACAGCAGGAAGCACCACTAAGAGTCTACATGAGGAGACCCGAGGAAGTGAGGTATTCCTTCTGGTATATGGGATATTTTTTTTGGAAACCAAGTAGTGTATTATTAGTGTGGAAGAATCAGGAATAAGAAGCCTCAGTGCCCGAGAGACCCAGTGGAATGACGATCTTGAAGCAAGATGGATCATCTACAACGTTTCTGCAAGGTTCTCCTTCTAGCGGCTAGTGAAGGAGGATCAGTTTTGACTCCGCATACAGGAGAAGGATTACCAGTTCCATAGAAGATTGGGGGATGGAGTTCTTCAGGTCATTCAGGCCAGGGTAGAGGCTGTGGACACAGTGTTCAGGCTCAGGGAGGGTCAGCTCAGGGATCTCAGGCTGCTACACAGGGCCGCGGTGCAAGCCAGACTTTTGCAGTAGAGCAGATTCATCAGGAGCCGGATCCTGGACCTTCTACAGTTTGAGGTACGATTTTCGTAGCCTCCATTTTATCCTCTTCACTTTTCGATATAGGATCTTCTCAAAGATTTATTTCTATGCATACTGTGGAAACCCTTAGACTTACTGTTTATACTTCTAAGGAAATGATGATGCTAGACACTCCCCTTAGAATTAGAACAGCTAGCGTGCGTCAGTGCTTAGACTACCCCCTTGAGGATGGTGGGTGTTGTTCTTCATGTAATATCTATGTTTTGGATATGACATGCTATGATTTCATTCTCGGGATGGACTGGTTAGTTCCATTCCAGGACTTTGTCGATTGCTATCACCGTAAGGTGAGTTTCAAATTATCGGAGGGCAGATCTTTTCTTCACAAGGGTGAATGGAAGTCTAGGAGAGCAGAGCTAGACCAGAGCATCATGGGTTGCATGGTGTTACGGCCCAAATTTCTATCCTATATCTTCATGACCAGGGGACTTCTTAGTTAGACTTTCCTCTAGTGGTGGATGGTTTCAGAGATGTTTTTCCAGAATACTTTTTAGTTTTTCCTCCGTAGAGAGAGTTAGACTTCTCTATTGAGCTTGTTCCAGGAGCAGAACCAGTATCCATACCTCTTTATAAGATGACTACAACTGAGTTACAGGAGCTCAAAAAGCAGTTGGAGGAGTTGAAGGCAAAGGGTTTCATCTGAACCAGTACTTCTTCTTGGGGTTCACCTATTTTATTTGCAAAGAAGGCGGATGGTAATTTACGTCTTTTTGTGGATTATCAAAAGCTAAACCAGTTGACGGTCAAGATCCGATATCCATTAACACAGATAAATGATATCTTTGATTATCTTCGAGAATCCATAGTGTTCTCAAAGATCGACTTGAGATCTGGCTATCATCAGTTGTGTGTCAGACCATATGATATACCTTTTACAGCCTTCCAAAGCAGGTATGGTCTGTATGAGTATTTGGTTATGCCGTTCGGTCTCACGAACACTCTTGCAGTTTTCATGGCACTGATGAACAAAGCTTTCCATCATTACTTGGATTCTTTCATGGTGGTTTTCATGGATGATATCTTGGTGTACTCTGACACTCAACACGACCATGATACCCATCTTGAGATCATTTTGAGTACACTGAGGGAGCATCAGTTATATTCTAAGCTCTCAAAATGACACTTTTGGATAGATGAGATTCACTTCCTGGGTCATTTCATCTCAGAGAAAAGTGTATCAGTAGACCTAGAGTATGACAACCCTTCTTTTTATTACAACTTAAACATGCTTTATTACATAAAAATTCACTTGATACAACCAAGAAGATCGAGAGGTTTAGTGTCTTTGGGGCTTAGGATCATTACATAAAAACTTTAAACTTGAAATACAACATCTTTATTGAAAACTTCCTTTACATGACCACTATATTCCTTCATACTTAGCATTGCATGGGATAACCTGAGGACATGCATAAGAAAAGGGTGAGCTATAAAGCCCAGTAAGGGAGTACATAATGAATAACATGAGGAGTACAAGACATGTTAGGCAATGGGAATATCAATAGATCAAAAGAGAAACATGAACATAAAGGCATGATAAAGCATGATAATCATAACTTGGAAATGTGGCAACAACACTTAACATTGAATTAGCATGAGCCAAGGCTCATTGCACATGGAGCATGAGTAAACCCTCATTGCACTTGAAGCACGAGTAAACCCTCGTTGCACTTGAATTAGAATGAGTCAACACTCATTGCAAATGAAGTATCATGATACTATACTTTACCCAATGCATTGAAGCGCTATAAAGGGCGCACCCTTCTTAAACATTTCATTTCATGCATAAGTGTGCCACATGGATCATAAAACATGGATTCATAAAACATAATCATTTATTCCAAGATAAAGGAATGTGGAATTCATACATGAAACTTTACAATCAATATGTAAATGTGCATAAAGGTGAATACCCTTGATGGAGAAATGGGCATGGTATTCACTACACAAAGACATTGGCTTAGAAAATCGGTGCGATTTCGGCAGCGTAACGACGTGACATAAGAATTCATAAAAAAGGTTGATGAGAGAGAAAGGGGTTCCTCATCATATTTACATGTAATGGACAGTAAGTAGGTCATATATATACATGTCCCAACAATAGAAATGGAATTTAGATTCATGATACAAAAGTATTTCTTGAATGTAAAAGAAGAGAGAGAAGTTCCTTTCGGAATTTCGGCATAGTAACGGGTGTACATGGGAGGCATTTAATGAGAGAGAAAGGGTTCTCCCATAATTCAAACAATAAAAGGGCAGTATGGGGGAGGTGGAAAACCATACCCCAACATTCATAATTGAAATAAAAATGGAAATACAACTTAAAGAAAATTGACAAAAAAATGAGAAAGGAAGAAAACCCCTTACTTGGAAGTGTGATTCCAAAGGCTAGAGAGAGGATTGTGAGAGGCTTCTTGGGAGCTTGGGGCACCTTGTGAGGATTCTAGAGAGAGTAGGGCAGATGTTGGACGAACTTCAAGGGCTTTGAGTGAGGAGGAAGTGGGAGCTTGAGTGGGTTTATATAAGAAAGGTGAGAGAATTCTTTATTATTTAGGTTTGGGACCCCTTATATTAAAATTATCCAAACCACAAACCATCCCATGGTATTTGCCCATGGTTTCTGGAAAAGGAAAGAGGAAAAAAATATTTTACAAGTCCAAGGTCCTAACTTATTAAAAAATTAGGGTTGCTTATGTGGAGGTGAGTCACATTCCCATGGAAATTAATTTAAAAAGGCAAAGTGTTGAATAAGTCTTGAGGGCTCCATTAATGCTTTGAAAAGTAAGTCAAACAAACCCAAAACCTCATTATTTTAATGATAAAACAAATATTGGCCGAACATAAGTATTATGGTATTTTATTACATCACCATTGGGTCATTATGATGTCATAAAACACATTATATATTTAAATGGTATTTAATTTTTACCCAAAAATTTGACTGTCTCAGAAAATTATGAAAAATTCACCGTTGGATAATTTCGACGTCCTGATTCCAAAAATAATATTTATTTTATCTAAATAATTTTCTAAATATGTGAATTTTCACTTTTAAAATAAAAACCGACATTTATAAAAAAATTCACGGGTTTTGACAGAAATGGCTTTCAAACCTTAAAAAATTTTAATTGCATTCATAAAATTATAAGATCATTTATATTTAATAAAAAAATAATTTAATATTAATAATAATATTTTATTAAAATATTATTTAATTCAAAAATCCTTTAATTTAATAAAATATAATTCTTAATTAAATAATAACTAAAAACACCATTTGTACTTAAAAAACTAATTACAATGTATCAAAAATGACTAGAAATTATATTCATTATTATATAAAAAAATAATGTACATGAACATGGTGCTACTTATTTTTTACATAACCCCTTAAAATAGCCGCATAAGAACTAATGGCAAGGTGTGCGATGGTGACAGACTCTTGGGGCGGCTCGGATAACATCGCTCGAGTGGTAATTTCAATCAACTTCCACTTTTCCCGTAGACGATCATGTTCGAGCTTGACTTGATGAAGCTCAGCTTGGGCTTGGTCAAGGGAAAAGCCCAAAGACGCCACCTCTTTTCCGAGCTCTGAAAAATGGGCTTCGTAAGGGGCAATTCTACTGGATGAGGCCATCGCTTCCTTTTTCTGAGTAGAAATGGGTTCGTTAAAGCCTTATATTTATACTACTCAGATGATCACTGTTCAACGGCTAAAAAAGTAACGGTCACAAATCTTAACTTAAAACTAAAAAAGTTGATATCTTATAAAAACATTTTTCATAAAGAAACATTTAACTGGATCAAGAGGGATTTTCCATTAATGAAACTTTGGGTCGTTACAACATTCCCCCCTTAAGAAATTTCGCCCTCGAAATTTTCCTTTTCCCACACTAAAACAAATGTGGGTAACTTAGCTTCATCATATCCTCCGACTCCCAAGTTGCTTCTTCAAACTTGTGGTTTCTCCACAACACCTTGATGAGGGGCATTGTCTTATTTCGTAGAACTTTTTCTCTACGATCTAAGATCTTCACTGGTTGCTCCTCATAAGAAAGATCGTCTTCTAATTGTACCACCTCGGAAGAGAGTACATGTGAAGGGTCTGGTATGTACTTCCTTAAGAGGGATACATGGAAGACATCATGCACCTTGGCCATAGTAGGTGGAAGTGCTAGTCTGTAGGCCACAGCCCCAACACGATCAAGAATCTTGAAGGGGCCGATGTACATTGGACTTAACTTCCCTTTCTTTCCAAACCTCATGACCTTCTTCCACGGAGATATGCGTAAAAACACCATGTCTCCGACTTTAAACTCAAGGTCTCGTCGACGATTATCTGCATAACTCTTCTGTCGACTCTGGGCTGCCTTGATATGCTGCTGAATGGTTTTCACCTTCTCCACCATTTCTTCGACCATTTCTGGTCCAAGCAGCTTACGTTCACCGACCTCATCCCAACATGCCGGTGTTCTACACCTTTTCCCATACAGGGCTTCATATGGTGCCATTTGGATGCTCGAGTGGAAACTATTATTATAAGAGAACTCAACCAGAGGAAGATGTTGATCCCATCCTCCTTTAAATTCCATTGAGCACGCTCTCAACATATCCTCAAGAGTTTGGATAGTCCGCTCGGATTGGCCATCAGTTTGAGGATGATAGGCCGTACTGAAGTTCAGTTCAGTATTCAGAGCATGTTGAAGACTCTTCCAAAACATAGAGGTAAATCTTGGATCTCGATCAGACACAATAGATAGTGGTACTCCATGCAACCGTACCACTTCCCTGATATATATCCGTGCCAGTTGATCCAAATAGAAATCCTCTCGAATAGCAATGAAGTGTGCAGTCTTTGTAAGATGATCCACAACAACCCAGATTGCATTGTTGCCTTTGGATGTCCTTGGAAGTCCAGTGACGAAGTCCATGGTGATGTTCTCCCATTTCCATTCTGGTATGGGCAATGGTTGCATCATCCCCTTAGACTTCTGCCTCTCTGCCTTCAATTGCTGACACACCAGGCACTTTGATGTATATTCAGCGATCTCCTTCTTTATATTATCCCACCAAAAGTTTTCTCGGAGATCTCGATACATCTTTGTGCTCCCTGGGTGAATAGAGAAATTTGAACTATGTGCATCATCCAAAAGTTCCTTCTTCAGCTCCAAACTTGATGGAACACATAGTCTTTTCCCAAACCGCACAATTCCTTCTTCATTAACATTAAACTCTGAGGATTTTCCCTTTTTGATAGCTTCCACTTTTTCTTGGATTCCCACATCATCCTTTTGAGCATCCTTTAACCTTTCCAAAAGAGATGGTTGAGCAATCATTTGTGAAAGGATTAATGATGTTCCCTTCTTTATGATTCCCACGTCCATCTTCATCAAGTCTAAGAAGATTGGATCCTTCTCAATTCTCATCATTGATAGAATTGCTGGATCCTTTCTACTTAGGGCATCCGCCACCTTGTTCGCCTTCCCAAGGTGGTAATGTATTGAACAGTAATAATCCTTGATGAGCTCTATCCATCTTCTCTGGCGCATATTAAGCTCTTTCTGTGTGAATATATATTTAAGACTCTTGTGGTCAGTATATATCTCACATTTCTCTCCATAGAGATAATACCGCCAGATTTTCAAGGAAAACATCACCGCCGCCAACTCCAGATCATGCGTTGGATAGTTTCGCTCATGGATTTTCAACTGCCTTGAGGCATAGGATATCACTTTATCATTCTGCATCAGCACACATCCTAAGCCCTTCTTCGAAGCATCACTGAATACCACAAAAAGCTCCCCACTTGTGGGTAAAGTGAGCACGGGCGCAGTGATAAGACTCCTTTTCAACTCCTTGAAGCTTTCTTCACATTCATCACTACAAGAAAACTTTACTCCCTTTCGAGTTAGCTTGGTAAGAGGGTTGGACAATTGTGAGAAGTTTCTCACAAATCGTCGATAATATCCAGCTAACCCCAAGAAGCTACGGATATCAGTTACCGATGTTGCCCTTGACCATCCCTCAATTGCATCTGTTTTGGAGGGGTCCATAGATATCCCATTGCTTGTGATGATATGGCCCAAGAATGAGACCTCCTTCAACCAGAACTCACACTTGCTGTACATGGCATAGAGCTTCTCCTTGCGCAAAGTCTCCAGTACAGTTCTTAAATTCTCCTCATGGTCCTCCTTGGTTTTGGAGTATATTAGAATATCATCTATAAAGACTACCACAAATTTGTCTAGGTAATCTCTAAAGACTCTATTCATCAAGTCCATGAATATTGCTGGAGCATTGGTGAGTCCGAAAGGCATTACTATGAATTCATAGTGCCCGTACCTTGTACGAAAAGCAGTCTTGGGGATATCTTCCTTCTTCACCCTTACTTGATAATATCCCGACCGCAAGTCCACCTTGGAAAAGTATTGTGCCCCACATAGCTGATCAAACAAGTCATCAATTCTTGGGAGAGGATACTTGTTCTTTATCGTGATTTTGTTAAGTTCACGATAATCGATGCAAAGCAGCATTGACCCATCTTTCTTCTTGACGAAGAGGACTGGTGCACCCCATGGTGATGCACTTGGGCGTATAAACCCTTTATCCAGATTCTCCTGTAGTTGTTTCTTCAGCTCTTCAAGCTCAAAAACAGCCATTCTATATGGAGTCTTGGATATTGGTAGCACCCCAGGTATAAGTTCAATTGAGAACTCAACATCTCTTCTTGGAGGAAGACCAGGAAGTTACTCGGGAAATACTTCAGCGAATTCCCTCACAATAGGCATTTCTTCAAGGGTGGTTTCTTCCTTGGACTCAATCATCTGAGCCAGATATGCATGATCATAAGGCAGTAATATCCAAGCTTGAGATGATGGAGCTAAAAGAGATTCATCTTCCTCCTGACACTTGTAAAGAATTGGGGGTCGATTCTCCATATGGAGTGTGATTTCCTTCTCCCGAAAATTTATGTTGGCTCTATATAAGGAAACCCAATCCATGCCAAGAATTGCATCAAATTCCACCAAAGGGAGTATGACGAGGTTCTCCGGGAAATTCAATCCACAGATTATAACAAGGGAGGACTTATACTCATGGGATGCAATGATTGCCCCATTTGCCGTACTCACCGACATCTTTACTTCCATGATTTGTGGTGGTGCAGGGATTGTTCTACTAAACTTTTGAGATATAAAAGAATGCGTAGAACCTGAATCAAAAAGTACGTTCGCTATTCTTGAATGAATAACCAGCATACCTGTCACCACTTCGTTTTCGGGGTTCACTTCGGCAGAAGTGATGGAAAAAGTTCTTACTTGCTGTCTTGGAGGTTGCTGGTTGCCTCTGATAACCATTGGATTAGGGCACTGATTCACAAAATGACCCGGTTCTTTGCATTTGAAGCATTGAACAACGCGTCGAGGTTCGAACAGAGCATTCCTCTCCTCTGTCGTAGCCGCGGGTCCTTCTTGCTGACAGTTAACAGCTAGGTGCCCTTCTCTTCCACACTTGAAGCATTTTCTTGTCCCCCTAAGGCAATTTCCAGGGTGCTTCTTTCCACACTTTTGGCAAGTGGGGTGCTGGAATTTCTTAGCGCCGTTGGATTTATCCATCGGACCACCAACATTGAAGTCCACCTTATGCTTCTTGTCCCCATGATACCCCTGTGATTCTCCGATCTCCATTTCAACCTTGAGGGCACATCGGACAATTTCCTCATAGCTGTCGAAGTCACGGATCGCTAATGCTTTCCGCAAGCTAGGCTTCAGCCCACCAAAGAAGCGGTCAACCTTGCATTCAGGGGTAACGACAAAGCCGGAAGCGTATCGTGCAAGCCTTGTGAAGTTTTCCTCGTACGCTCCCACAGATTCTTCATCTTTCTGTTTGAGGGAAAGGAAGTCCCTTTCCATCTTAAGACGGAGGGTGCGCAGAAAATATTTATCGAAAAACATCTTCCGGAATTCCTTCCATTCCAAAGCCTCGATCTCCTCCTCAGGATTCGTATTTTTGATCAACTTCCACCATTGATCAGCTTCACCCTCCATACGATAAGCCGCCAGGAGAACCTTCTCTTTTTCAGAGCATTGGAGGATGGAGAATATCTTTTCAATGGAGTTGATCCATTGTTCAGCGATCGTGGGATCAGATGATCCACTAAAAGTAGGAGTCCTTTGTCTCATGAAGCTTTAAATAGTGACTTGTTCTTTCTTAGGGGGGGTTGAACGTTCCTCTTGACCAGTGTTTCTATTCAAAACTTGAGTTAGATGAGAGAGAAGCGTGACAAAGTTCGCGATTCCCGCTCCCATTGGATTGGGCATCTCATAAGTACAATCATTACACTGATCTTCACAACGATTGTTAGCCCGAGTTCTCCTATTACCGGCCATTGGCTGGAATAAAAGGAAAGTTAGGGGTAACACATAAAGGGTAATCCAAAGACAAAAGTTGATGACTTATAAATAAACTTTAATCTCTTTAACTCATGAGTCTATAGGATTCAATACATGCTTTTCATGATCTTCTGTAACACCCTGAGCTTCCATGATACGCTTCTCATTCAATAATGCAATAGCTTGCATTGTACGCAACCTCGAGTTCTAAAACACCGCGACTAATCAAAGTAGCCGTTATGAATAGTAATAACCACTTTTTAAAATTATAGAAATTTTATATTTCAAAATTGACTTCATTTTTGGATTCGAAATATCGAAATTAGCCTATGTTGAAATTTTGGTATTTTTCTGAGAACTTCTAATTTTTTACGAATAGTGAAAAACACTTAAAAATAACTTTTTTAATCAAAATAATTTATAGTGATAAATTATACTGTTTAGTGGTTTTAAAGTATAATTAGAATATATTTTTACCATTTTATCCAATGGTGGTCATTATAATTAATTTAACATTGAAATTGGACATAAACAATTGCCAATCTTTTGATATAAATTGTTTCTTAAAAACACGCTATTTGTTGTAACAGCGGGAATTAATTATAAAATTAATTAATGCAACTTATATGTTTGGAATTTTTTAAAATAGACATCATTTTTGAATTCGGAATATCAATTATAGCTTAGGGTGAAGTTTTGGCCTTATTCTGAAAAACTTCAATTTTTGATGAATAGTGAAACCACTAAGTGGTTGTTAAAAACTGATTTTTCGTTAAAATGAAATATTAACACTTCTATGATTTGATTTTCAAAAATCCGACATACATGGTTGTAATTAAGAAGTAAAATGTGGTTCAATGAGATTAAAATAATTTTTTGGTGAATAGTAACTTTTAAGTTCTTAATCGCGATTAGAGGTAATTAGTGTAGTTTAAGGTAAAAATAATGTTTTAATAATATGATATGAGCTTGACACTTGTCCTACTCCTATTGGATGAGTCATGGCCGACCAAGACAATCCATGGGTCAACTTGGGGACCCCATGGAGCCACTTTAGTTGGAAAATGACATAAATACCTTTTATTTAATGTTAAAGTAAAAAAAATGACACAAACATGAGTTGTTTTACTAAAACAGTTTTTAAGTGGGGTTAAACAAGTCCAAATTTTGATTATAAATATTAATTATAAAGATAAAAAGATTTCCTACATCATAGTATTTTTTTTATAATTTTTAGACATTAAATAAATTAAATTATTTATGACATCATTATGATGCAGCGATGACCTCATTATTTAACGATTTTAATAAAATTAAAAGATAATGTAAAATCCAAGGCTTACACTTGTCCAAAGACTATTGTATGGGTAGATTTAGAACCCTTATCACCTTAGCCACGAATTATATAAGTGTGGGACCTTTAGAATCTGAAAAGCATTGTGTAATAATGTAACATTTCAATCTTTCCAAAAGAGCCCCTCCTCTCCACTTATAAAAGGCCCCCACCTCTCCCACCTCATTTACACTTTCAAGCCATTTGGCTCGGCCAACCTCTGACCAAATAATCTCCAAACTTCCCCCTCTTACTCCTAGAAGCCTCACTTTGGGCAGAACGCTTCCCAAGGAAGCCTTTGGCTCAAATAAAAAAGAGTTACCCTATTTTGAGGTAATGTCTTCTCTAACGTTGTTTTGTTTTATTTTTCTTCTCCAACCCCCTAAACTCTTTTTATTAATTTCTTTTGTAACAAAACCAGTATCCTAAATATACTAGGATGTTGTTATAAGAAGTATTCGAGCTACACTTACACACACCTACATCTAATGGTTAAAGAACATACGGTTTCTGTGGATGGCGAATTTCTGCCTCACGAAACGATGATTGTTCAACACTCATATAACACCTTCAAAGGTGGCCATTAAGATGTCACTATTTTTATATATGATATATAATATGTTTATGTTTTAATTATTCTTCTGTATTTCTCATTTATGGCATACTTTATGATTTCCATTATGGGTAAAACGCGATAATTTCATTTTAGGAAGTGCGGACTACCGCCCCCTCAAAGTGATTTGAATCGTTAATGCCTTATGTGGGATGTATAAAGGATGGAGTAAATGGTATTATACACTATATTATACTGGAATTATATTATACATTTATATCATTATGATTTCGTTCCATTAAATATGAAATTGAAATGAAAGTAGCGTTCATGCGTATGTACGGCTTACCGTCTCCATGAACGGTGCATTTCATTTCTTACCTCTAAATGTTACGTAATATTATAAATGAATGTATATACTGGATATATGAGATATATATGACATCTAAATCATGAATATAATTCTGGAGATAATGGATATTCTACCACATAAACAACTTGTAATTTTAAGAAGTTTATTGTTGACTCAAGTACCAAAGATCGACAAAACGACCGTTATTAACTTAAATAATTACATAATGTTCATATCATTGTAATAAGTGATATAATAAGGATAATGAAATTGAAAATGGTTCTTAATAAGGTATATATTAACTCTAGTTTATTATTCAGGAGGTTAAAGAACGGTTGAGTCAAGTCAGACACGAGGTAAGGGAATTTCTTAACCCAACTTCCATTCTTTGGGTTAATCTCCTACTTTCAAATTATGTCATGATATTATTATCTGTTATTTTGTATTTTTACTTTATTTATGTGTACCTATAGTGAATACACATAATAGATCTATTTTATTTTAAAAATGATCTTTTTAAGGACTTCGTCTCAATCTCCTTTCATTGAGGCATATTTGGTTTTATACACAACTTTCCTTTATACGGTGTATAAACCCCTTTGACTTTTACGTTTATTCAAAAGGAATCTTTTTTATACGAAGCGTTTTACTAAACGACAGAAGGGAATGTTTTTCTTTCCGCACGTATGCGGCGACAACTACTTCCCTACCGCCGTGACCATTATTTGAGTTTCGGCTTCCTCTACAAGCCATCATTTTTTTTAATCAAAAATAAATACAAAGTTTTAACTTTCTTTTATTTTGGTATTAAAAATGGTTTTGAAAGCGTTTTTATTATATCAATGTGTTGTATTGATATCTTGTGATTGAAATGTGGAAATGTTATGTTTCCTTTATGCATGTTTTATGTTATACGATTATGTTATGGTTTATGATATGTTTAAACCTATTCATATGAGGAATGTATTGGACTTAATAAGTGACGGGTGGAGCCCGCTATAGATCCTCGATGCATCGGTAGGTCTCATGAGACAACTAGATGTGGAATTGGCCGAGGCCCTTTCCCAATTTGATTTATGGTTTTGGCCGAGGCCTTAATCATTTTAGACGTTTTGGCCGAGGCCTTGACAAAATGTTTCAGAATGTCCGGAATTATACATTCCCTCATTATGAAAGTGGTTATTGATATTGCATGTGATTATTCGACCAGTAGAATATCCATGTGAAGAAGTAAATGGAATTATCTCATTTTACTTTTGCCATATTATGTTGATGTTCAAGTTTAAAAGGGTTTTGTTTTAGTTATACATTGCCTTAAATTTTTATGATTATTTATGAAAGCTTCCGCAATATTGTTATCCTTACTGAGCATCTGAGCTCACCCCTTTCAATGTTTTAATGTTTTCCAGGATGTGAAGAAGTATTTTATGAATGACCTGCAGGGATAGTCAGAAGAGGATAGAAGTGTGGACTATGGAGACTATGTTATTATAGTTTTTCACTTTGTGATGTAATGTAACATTTATGAATGTATCTAGTGATTCCAAGGCTACTAAACTAATCGGTCTTTCGAGACTTGATCTTTTGTGATCATGCCAATGTTACGAAGTAATGCACCGGCTCTAGGTAGCTGGGGTCGGGGCGCTACAGTTGGTATCAGAGGCAGTTTAGTACTAACCTTGGAAGCTAGATTTAGATAAACTCTGATTAGAGCACATAGCCCAAAGATAGACTTTGAGGATTAGTATAGAAGAACTTCCTAGAATTTTGGTATTATAGAGATGTTATGACTTTTCCGAGCAATACATCCCTATCTGGATACGAGCAGGTAGAGGCGGCTCTGGCACAGATGTACCTAGGGGTAAAACCCGAAAACCCCGCTTTGAGCTAGACTCGAACGGGAACTGGTGCACGACAACGGGCCTTGCTGCACTCTTGGTTACGACACTCCCGGGGGATATGCTTAGGATAATTCTCATTTTCTTTACAAACCACTATGAACGGTTATGAGTATATACTTCCTCAATGAAAACCTTTTTATGATTATGGATTATATCCATAAATAGTTCAATTTATGTTAAGTATTTTATAAGTATGGAATTATGTATTTTGATTCATAAACTAATCTAGTTTATGCCATTGTATAGAAATGGCGCCTAGTGGAAGGAATGGAAACCGTATCAATGCACGAACTCCGTGTAGGGATTTCCATCCTGCTCAAGATAATTATTGTGGATCTGGAGATACAACTGGTGCTGATCAACTTATTACCATACTGGGACAACTCACTCAGGTTATGAATAATAACCTTACTCGTATGGAGCACCCTGATCCGCAACGTGGAGGATCAATGCTAGACCGTTTCATGAGGCAACAACCACCAACCTTCAATGGGAGTACAAATCCTATAGTAGCTGAGCAATGGATAAATTCCTTAGAGAAAATATTCCATGCCTTGGGGAGTAGTGAAAGGGAGAAGGTTGTCATGGCAGTTTACCGCCTCACTGGAGATGCCGATCAGTGGTGGTCGCTGATTCAAAACACAAAGGAAGATGATGACGTATCGAATATGGAATGGAGGGAGTTCAAAGAGCTTTTCATAGAAAAATACTTTCCTCGTGACCATCGAGCAGATATGGAAAGGCAATTTCTGAGTCTGAGGCAGAAGGAGGATGAGAATGTTGCAAAGTATGAGGCCAACTTTACAAGGTTAGCGAGGTATGCTGCCGATTATATACGTAACCCAAGGAGTAAGATTGATCATTTCTTTGATGGGTTAAAACCATTTCTCCGTCGAGCTTTAGTATCACAATCCTTCTCATCATACGAAGATATTGTCTTGTGTGCTATCAAGACAGAAAAGGAATTCTCTAAGTCTTATGACAAAAAAGTAAAGCAAGAGAAGAAGAGAACGGTGGAATAAGAGACAGATAAAGGGAAAAAGGGAAAGAAGGATTTTCCATTATGTGTTAATTGTGGGAAGAATCACCCTGGTACGTGCCTAAAAGGAATGAGAGTTTGTTATAAATGTGGAAAAAAGGGTCACCAGGCTCGTGATTGCAAGGGAAAGAAAGAGGCAGTCAAAGTTGAATGCAAAAGTTGTAGGGAAATGGGGCATTATGCAAATGAATGTCCTAAGCATCAAGGAAACTTATCTCAGAAAAGGCCAAGGGATCAAGGCCAATCTTATGCTGTGACTACAGTTGAAGAAGAATAATTAATGTATTGGTGCTTTTGGACTCAAGGATTATATTCTGGTTATAAGAATAATGTGATATATATAAAGATTGTACTGCAGTACTTTTTGATTAAGGTAATATGATTAAGGTAATCATATTTTTAGTATGTGACAATAAGAGAATCTTTTCTTTGTTTGGGGAATCTGATGTTACAATTGATTTTGGAATTTATAGACCTTTTAGAGAAAGTCTGGACGGAGGATAACTATTAAGGTTGGAATGGATTAAGTTGAACCATGGATAGTATTGTTTAAGGTTAAAGCATTTATGAAGATTATTTTTGGAATATTATGATACTATAGTTTTAGGAAAAGGACAACCTGCAGGGTGGGGCATAACCCGTCGCGTCGGACAAAGCTGCAGGAATCGAACCCACAACCATAGTGCGACAGGCCTTTATTTCCTACCACTAGCCTACAGGAAGTCCCTGGTTATTACAAAATAATTTTACTAATCTAAATGGTATGTGTTAATATTTGTAACCTTATACAATTAGGATAAGTATAATATTTTTGAGTTCTATATATTTTTGAGTGAAAGATGAGTTGAAGGTTGAAACTCTAATTGTCAAGCATAAATATATATATATATACCAATCTCTTATTCAATGAATAAATTAATTCTTGAACTTTAGTAAAGGGATATTAAAACAAAAAAAAATGTGTTATCCTAATACCTTATGTCTTTTTGAACTGATGATATTTTAAATCAGCATAGATTGAAGGCTTTGAGGCCCTCAATTTGACAGTTGATTGTGATTGATGACCTCAATCACACCCTACAAATATTTACGTTTTTCCTCCAATTATATGTCTCTAATTGCCACCAATGTTCTCCTTATCGAGATCATAGTTTGGTGGTGACTTTCTTATTTCCATTTCCCCCTTATTAAGACTAAATTTTATTAACCTTATTTCCGATGTGGGCTTTCCACAAAGGTATTTTCTATTTTCAACCTTTTATTTTCAAAGAAAAACATTCAAATTGCGAGGACACAATTTATTGAAGGAGGGGAGAATGTAACACCCCGAGCTTCCATGATACGCTTCTCATTCAATAATGCAATAGCTTGCATTGTATGCAACCTCGAGTTCTAAAACACCGCGACTAATCAAAGTAGCCGTTATGAATAGTAATAACCACTTTTTAAAATTATAGAAATTTTATATTTCAAAATGGACTTCATTTTTGGATTTGGAATATCGAAATTAGCCTATGTTGAAATTTTGGTATTTTTCTGAGAACTTCTAATTTTTTACGAATAGTGAAAAATACTTAAAAATAACTTTTTTAATCAAAATAATTTATAGTGATAAATTATACTGTTTCGTGGTTTTAAAGTATAATTAGAATATATTTTTACCATTTTATCCAATGGTGGTCATTAGAATTAATTTAACATTGAAATTGGACATAAACAATTGCCAATCTTTTGATATAAATTGTTTCTTAAAAACACGCTATTTGTTGTAACAGCGGGAATTAATTATAAAATTAATTAATGCAACTTATATGTTTGGAATTTTGTAAAATAGACATCATTTTTGAATTCAGAATATCAATTATAGCTTAGGGTGAAGTTTTGGCCTTATTCTGAAAAACTTCAATTTTTGATGAATAGTGAAACCACTAAGTGGTTGTTAAAAACTGATTTTTCGTTAAAATGAAATATTACCACTTCTATGATTTGATTTTCAAAAATCCGACATACATGGTTGTAATTAATAAGTAAAATGTGGTTCAATGAGATTAAAATAATTTTTTTGTGAATAGTAACTTTTAAGTTCTTAATCGCGATTAGAGGTAATTAGTGTAGTTTAAGGTAAAAATAATGTTTTAATAATATGATATGAGTTTGACACTTGTCCTACTCCTATTGGATGATTCATGGCCGACCAATACAATCCATGGGTCAACTTGGGGACCCCATGGAGCCACTTTAGTTGGAAAATGACATAAATACCTTTTATTTAATGTTAAAGTAAAAAAAATGACACAAACATGAGTTGTTTTACAAAAACAGTTTTTAAGTGGGGTTAAAAAAGTCCAAATTTTGATTATAAATATTCATTAGAAAACTAAAAAGATTTCCTACATCATAGTATTTTTTTTATAATTTTTAGACATTAAATAAATTAAATTATTTATGACATCATTATGTTGCAGCGATGACCTCATTATTTAACGATTTTAATAAAATGAAAAGATAATGTAAAATCCAAGGCTTAAACTTTTCCAAATACTATTGTATGGGTAGATTTAGAACCCTTATCACCTTATCCACGAATTATATAAGTGTGGGACCTTTAGAATCCGAAAAGCATTGTGTAATAATGTAACATTTCAATCTTTCCAAAAGAGCCCCTCCTCTCCACTTATAAAAGGCCCCCACCTCTCCCACATAATTTACACTTTCAAGCCATTTGGCTCGGCCAAACTCTGACCAAATACTCTCCCAACTTCCCCCTCTTACTCCTAGAAGCCTCACTTTGGGCAGAACTCTTCCCAAGGAAGCCTTTGGCTCAAATCAAAAAGAGTTACCCTATTTTGAGGTAATGTCTTCTCTAACGTTGTTTTGTTTTATTTTTCTTCTCCAACCCCCTAAACTCTTTTTATTCATTTCTTTTGTAACAACACCAGTATCATAAATATACTAGGATGTTGTTATAATAAGTATTCGAGCTACACTTACACACACCTACATCTAATGGTTAAAGAACATACGGTTTCTGTGGATGGCGAATTTCTGCCTCACGAAACGATGATTGTTCAACACTCATATAACACCTTCAAAGGTGGCCATTAAGATGTCACTATTTTTATATATGATATATAATATGTTTATGTTTTACTTATGCTTCTGTATTTCTCATTTATGGAATACTTTATGATTTCCATTATGGGTAAAACGCGATAATTTCATTTTAGGAAGTGCGGACTACCGCCCCCTCAAAGTGATTTGAATCGTTAATGCCATATGTGGGATGTATAAAGGATGGAGTAAATGGTATTATACACTATATTATACTGGAATTATATTATACATTTATATCATTATTATTTCGTTCCATTAAATATGAAATTGAAATGAAAGTAGCATTCATGCGTACGTACGGCTTACCGTCTCCATGAACGGTGCATTTCATTTCTTACCTCTAAATGTTACGTAATATTATAAATGAATGTATATACTAGATATATGAGATATATATGACATCTAAATCATGAATATAATTCTGGAGATAATGGATATTCTACCACATAAACAACTTGTAATTATAAAAAGTTTATTGTTGACTCAAGTACCAAAGATCGACAAAACGACCGTTATTAACTTAAATAATTACATAATGTTCATATCATTGTAATAAGTGATATAATAAGGATAATGAAATTTAAAATGGTTCTTAATAAGGTATATATTAACTCTAGTTTATTATTCAGGAGGTTAAAGAACGGTTGAGTCAAGTCAGACACGAGGTAAGGGAATTTCTTAACCCAACTTCCATTCTTTGGGTTAATCTCCTACTTTCAAATTATGTCATGATATTATTATCTATTATTTTGTATTTTTACTTTATTTATGTGTACCTATAGTGAATACACATAATAGATCTATTTTATTTTAAAAATGATCTTTTTAAGGACTTTGTCTCAATCTCCTTTCATTGAGGCATATTTGGTTTTATACACAACTTTCTTTTATACGGTGTATAAACCCCTTTGACTTTTACGTTTATTCAAAAGGAATCTTTTTTATACGAAGCGTTTTACTAAACGACAGAAGAGAATGTTTTTCTTTCCGCACGTATGAGGCGACAACTACTTCCCCGCCGCCGTGACCATTATTTGAGTTTCGGCTTCCTCTACAAGCCATCATTTTTTTAATGAAAAATAAATACAAAGTTTTAACATTCTTTTATTTTGGTATGGAAAATGGTTTTGAAAGCGTTTTTATTATATCAATGTGTTGTATTGATATCTTGTGATTGAAATGTGGAAATGTTATGTTTCCTTTATGCATGTTTTATGTGATACGATTATGTTATGGTTTACGATATGTTTAAACCTATTCATATGAGGAATGTATTGGACTTAATAAGTGATGGGTGGATCCCGCTATAGCTCCTCGATGCATTGGTAGGTCTCATGAGACAAATAGACGTGGAATTGGCCTAGGCCCTTTCCCAATTTGATTTATGGTTTTGGCCGAGGCCTTAATCATTTTAGACGTCTTGGCCGAGGCCTTGACAAAATGTTTCAGAATGTCCGGCATTATACATTCCCTCATTATGAAAGTGGTTATTGATATTGCATGTGATTATTCGAACAGTAGAATATCCATGTGAAGAAGTAAATGGCATTATCTCATTTTACTTTTGCCATATTATGTTGATGTTCAAGTTTAAAAGGCTTTTGTTTTAGTTATACATTGCCTTAAATGTTTATGATTATTTATGAAAGCTTCCGCAATATTGTTATCCTTACTGAGAATCTGAGCTCACCCCTTTCAATGTTTTAATGTTTTCCAGGATGTGAAGAAGTATTTTATGAATGACCTGCAGGGATAGTCAGAAGAGGATAGAAGTGTGGAATATGGAGACTATGTTATTATAGTTTTTCACTTTGTGATGTAATGTAACATTTATGAATGTATCTTGTGATTCCAAGGCTACTAAACTAATCGGTCTTTCGAGACTTGATCTTTTGTGATAATGCAATGTTACGAAGTAACGCACCGGCTCTAGGTAGCTGGGGTCGGGGCGCTACATCTTCCTTCTAACATAAATTCTTAGGGGAGTTTTTCCCTTAATAAGGGTTTATACTAAGATTATGAATTTATCAAAACATATCCCCCGGGAGTTTCGTAACAAAGAGTGCAGCAAGGCCCTTTTTCGTGCACCAGTTCCCGTTCGAGTCTAGCTCAAAGCGGTGTTTTCGGGTTTTACCCCTAGGATACATCTGTGCCAGAGCCGCCTCTACCTGCTCGTATCCAGACAGGGATGTATTTGTTTGATAAACCACTTACTTAGTATTTACCAAAACATAGGGATGTTTTTATTATGCTTAGTCTTGTATCTAAGGCTTTACTAGGGTTTCCTAATCCCAAAAATAACTAAACCTATCCTCTGATACCAACTATGACAACCCTGCTTTTTATTAAAACTTAAACATGCTTTATTACATAAAACTTCACTTGATACAACCAAGAAGATCGAGAGGTTTAGTGTCTTTGAGGCTTAGGATCATTACATAAAAACTTTAAACTTGAAATACAACATCTTTATTGAAAACTTCCTTTACATGACCACTACATTCCTTCGTACTTAGCATTGCATGGGATAACCTGAGGACATGCATAAGAAAAGGGTGAGCTATAAAGCCCAGTAAGGGAGTACATAATGAATAACATGAGGAGTACAATACATGTTAGGCAATGGGCATATCAATAGAGCATAAGAGAAACATGAACATAAAGGCATGATAAAGCATGATAATCATAACATGGAAATGTGGCAACAACACTTAACATTGAATTAGCATGAGCCAAGGCTCATTGCACATAGAGCATGAGTAAACCCTCATTGCACTTGAAGCACGAGTAAACCCTCGTTTCACTTGAATTAGCATGATTCAACACTCATTCCACATGACGTATCATGATAATATACTTTACCCAATGCATTGGAGCGCTATAAAGGGCGCACCCTTCTTAAACATTTCATTTCATGCATAAGTGTGCCACATGGATCATAAAACATGGATTCATAAAACATAATCATTTATTCCATGATAAAGGAATGTGGAATTCATACATGAAACTTTAAAATCAATATGTAAATGTTCATAAAGGTGAATACCCTTGATGGAGAAATGGGCATGGTATTCACTACACAAAGACATTGGCTTAGAAAATCGGTGCGATTTCGGCAGCGTAACGGTGTGACATAAGAATTCATAAAAAAAGTATGATGAGAGAGAAAGGGGTTCCTCATCATATTTACATGTAATGGACAGTAAGGAGGTCATATATATACATGTCCCAACAATAGAAATGGAATTTAGATTCATGATACAAAAGTATTGCTTGAATGTAAAAGAAGAGAGAGAAGTTCCTTTCGGAATTTCGGCATAGTAACGGGTGTACATGGGAGGCATTTAATGAGAGATAAAGGGTTATACCATCATTCAAAAAATAAGAGGGCAGTATGGGGGAGGTGCGAAACCATACCCCGACATTCATAATTGAAATAAAAAGGGAAATACAACTTATAGAAAATTGACAAAAAAATGAGAAAGGAAGAAAACCCCTTACTTGGAAGTGTGCTTCCAAAGGCTAGAGAGAGGCTTGTGAGAGGCTTCTTGGGAGCTTGGGGCACCTTGGGAGGATTCTAGAGAGAGTAGGGCAGAGGTTGGACGAACTTAAAGGGATTTGAGTGAGGAGGAAGTGGGAGCATGGGTGGGTTTATATAGGAAAGGTGAGAGAATTCTTTATTATTTAGGTTTGGGACCCCTTATATTAAAATAATCCAAACCACAAACCATCCCACGGTATTTGCCCATGGTTTCTGGAAAAGGAAAGAGGAAAACAATATTTTACAAGTCCAAGGTCCGAACTTATTAAAAAATTAGGGTTGCTTATGTGGAGGTGAGTCACACTCCCATGGAAATTAATTTAAAAAGGCAAAGTGTTGAATAAGTCTTGAGGGCTCCATTAATGCTTTGAAAAGTAAGTCAAACAAACCCAAAACCTCATTATTTTAATGATAAAACAAATATTGGCCGAACATAAGGATTATGGTATTTTATTACATCACCATTGGGTCATTATGATGTCATAAAACACATTATATATTTAAATGGTATTTAATTTTTACCCAAAAATTTGAATGTCTCAGAAAATTATGAAAAATTCACCGTTGGATAATTTCGACGTCCTGATTCCAAAAATAATATTTATTTTATCTAAATAATTTTCTAAATATGTGAATTTTCACTTTTAAAATAAAAACCGACATTTATAAAAAAATTCACGGGTTTTGACAGAAATGGCTTTCAAACCTTAAAAAATTTTAATTGCATTCATAAAATTATAAGATCACTTATATTTAATAAAAAATTAATTTAATATTAATAATAATATTTTATTAAAATATTATTTAATTCAAAAATCCTTTAATTTAATAAAATATAATTCTTAATTAAATAATAACTAAAAACACCATTTGTACTTTAAAAACTAATTACAATGTATCAAAAATGACTAGAAATTATATTCATTATTATATAAAAAAATAATGTACATGAACATGGTGCTACTTATTTGTTACATAACCCCTTAAAATAGCCGCATAAGACCTAAGGGTAAGGTGTGCGATGGTGACAGACTCTTGGGGTGGCTCGGATAACATCGCTCGAGTGGTAATTTCAATCAACTTCCACTTTTCCCGTAGACGATCACGTTCGAGCTTGACTTGATGAAGCTCAGCTTGGGCTTGGTCAAGGGAAAAGCCCAAAGACGCCACCTCTTTTCCGAGCTCTGACAAATGGGCTTCGTAAGGGGAAATTCTACTGGATGAGGCCATCGCTTCCTTTGTCTGAGTAGAAATGGATTCGTTAAAGCCTTATATTTATACAACTCAGACGATCACTGTTCAACGGCTAAAAAAGTAACGGTCACAAATATTAACGTAAAACTAAAAAAGTTGATATCTTATAAAAAAAATTTTCATAAAGAAACATTTAACTGGATCAAGAGGTATTTTCCATTAATGAAACTTTGGGTCGTTACATAGAGAAGGTGAGAGCAGTAGTTACCTGGGAGCAGCCGAAGAATGTCTTTGAGGTACGAAGTTTCTTAGGGATGGCTGGTTACTACAGGCAGTTTATACAAGACTTATCATGCTTATCAGCGCCATTGATGGGATTGAATAAGAAGGGGGTGAAGTATGATTGGTCAAAATCCTACGATTCATCCTTTCAGGAGCTTAAGGAGAGATTGACTTTAGCACCAATTCTAGTTTTTCTGGATCCAGGCAAGAGTTATATAGTTTTCTGTGATTCATATGGCATCAGTCATGGAGCAGTGCTTATACAGGAGGATCATGTTATTGCATATGGATCTCGGTAGTTGAGGACACATGAGAGGATATATCTTATGCAGGACCTAGAGTCGGCTGTAGTTGTTCATGATTTGCGTTGTTGGAGACACTATCTTCTAGGAGAGCATTTTAGGGTATATACTAACCACAAGAGGCTCAAGTATATCTTCACACAATGTCACTTGAATCTGAGACAACAGAGGTGGGTTGATTACCTACAGTATTTCGATTTCGAGATTGCTTATACGCCTAGGAAAGGCAACGCTATGGCAAACACACTGAGTAGGAGAACATAGATACAGGCAATTCAGGAGGCCAACAACGAGTGGCAGCTTATGGCTCTGTTCTCCAAAATGCATTTGGAGATGCATGACAGACAGGGTCAGAATTTTCTTTATTTTGTAGCTGTTACCTCTACCATTATTGACCAAGTTCTAATGAGGCAACAATCAGATTCTAAAGGCCTAGTCATACATGAAAGCGTGTCAGGAGAGGACCCTCTTCCTGGATGGACCGTAGGCAAGGGTGCGATCTTGCGCTTCCAGGGACACGTATGGGTGACAATAGATATACGCGAGGAGATGATGTGATACTTTCATTCCTTAGTTTGGGTAGTTCATCCTGGATTCACGAAGATTTATCGTGATCTACACCGCCAGTATTGGTGGCCAGGTGTGAAGAGAGATGTTTCTGGTTTTGTCATGAGGTGTTCCACCTGTCAGCAGGTGAATGTGGAGCACTAGTGACCAGTAGGGATTTTATAGCAGCTACCCATTCCCGAGTAGAAGTGGAATGATGTCACTATGGACTTCATGACAGGGTTACCGAGATCGCCTCGAGGGAATGACGCTGTATGGGTTTTCATTGATAGGCTCACGAAGGTTGCTCACTTCTTACCGATTAAGGAGACCTTCGTTGTTGATGAACTTGGACGGTTGTACATCCGTGAGATTGTACGCTTGCATGGGGTTATGAGTACTATCATTTCAGATAGGGATTCCCACTTTACATCACATTTCTGGAAAGGGATACAAAAGGCTTTGGGTAAACAGGTACTTCTAAGTACAGCTTACCATCCCCAAACAGATGGACAGTCAGAGCGCATGATTCAGGTGCTAGAGGACATGCAACAAGCATGCGTCCTTGATTTGGGAGGTTATTTTGTGAGACATATACCTCTAGTGGATTTTGCCTATAATAATAGTTTTCATGAAACTATTAAAATGAAACCTTACAAGGATTTGTACGGTAGGCCGTGCTGATCACCCTTATGTTGGATAGAGGTTGGAGAGGCAGCTATACTGGGACCTCATCTTGTTCAGGAGACCACAGAATAGGTGGAGTTGATTCGGAAAAGGATGGATACTACATAGTCTCAGCAAAAATCTTATGCTGATCAGTGGAGACGACCTTTGGAGTTCATGGTCGGAGATCAGGTTTTCTTACGTGTTACCCCGAGGTTGGGACACAAGAGGATCATGAGACATGGTATGATTTCACCGAGATATGTCGGGCTATTTGAGGTTCTGGAGAGAGTCGGGATGGTTGCTTATAGGTTTCAGTTACCTCCGAGGTACCAAGCTATGCACGACGTCTTCCATGTTTCTTAGCATCGACGCTATTTCTCAGACCCGTCTCATGTTTTTCAACGAAAATAGGTTGAGCTATAGCAATATAAATCATTCGAGGAGAATCCTATTACGATTGTTGATCATATTGCAAAGGTACTCCGTGGCTAGTCTGTTCCTCCGGTACGGGTGCTATGGCAGCACGACCGTGTACAGGACGAGACTTGGAAGAGGGAGGCTGATATGCGATCACAATGGCTAGAGTTGTTCGAGGTTTTTTCTTTGCCACCTTGTTAGGGAAATTTGGGGATGGATTTCTTTAATGGGGGAAGTTTTTAAGAACCTGGGTCTTCTTTTCAGGTATGTTTTCTTTTTCTGGTATTTATTGCGAAAAAGAGGAAAATCTGGAAATTTTTAAAGTACACGCCATGTACTTTATGAGTACGTGCCATGTACTTTGATGCCACTGGAAGCCATGTGCTGGCCGTGTCATGGCCACACACACGGCCGTGTAAGGGTGACTTGGAGGCCGCCTAAAGCGGAGTATGAAAAAGTCAAGTACACGCTGTGTACTCTAGAAGTACATGCCTTGTACTTTATTTTTTTTCCCATTAAATGGATCGGGGTCGCGTCTAATACCTATTTCTATATTCTTATTCATCTATTTCCTTCCAGAGCATCTGAGGAGGCCAAATAATTTTTGAGTTTCTGATCCATCACCGATTATCTGAATCCAACACCGTCGGTTGCAATAGAATCGCAGTAGTGAGTTCTTGGTTCTTCCTTGGCCACATTTCCTAATTCCTTCTCTTATGAGAGTTATCGTAGGTTGAATGTTTTAGAAGATTCCTCAGATCTACTCCATTCTGGGCCGATTCATTGGATAAGGTTCATGTATATTGTTCTCCTAGGATTGAGGTAAGTGGTTTGTTTCCTTACGTTGAATGTCTTTGAGTTTTTGTGAAAAAGTGCCAGATTCCCATGTTTTGGGTGTCTCAAGTTAAGGATTTTGGTCCTTTTGTTTAATTTCCCAATATTTCTTGTCAGATTAAGGTTAATCGATAATAATATATGCTTTTTTGCATGTTTTAGGATCACCCCATCCCTGTTTGGTTGTTTATCGCCGTTTGGCATAGTTTGCCTGCAAGGAAAACTCTGTTGCAATTTCTACTTTTCTTGTTATAACTAATTGCATGTGTTTCCTATTGTATTAATGATTTTGATGCATCATAGATTTTATCCAAGTAGTTGATAAACTTACTTAGGGCTGCTAACAATCGATTACACACGACTGGACTACTTCAGGCTGTGAGAACCTAATGCAAAAGACCAAAGAGGGAATAGATGGTTTAGTGCTTCCCTAGGGGTTTTTTTTGGAATTAGTTTCGTATACAGGACCTAAAGGAATTGGAATTTGTTCTTCCTAAGAGTGTCCTTAGTTTATGAACGTATTGAGACCATAGGAGGAATTATATGTAAGAGATTACTCAGAGAGTCTGTAGCTATCGTTGCAAGACCATAGGGGAATCAACGTGAGTGCTTCCTAGAGTGTCTGTGCCTTTGTATGTTTACTTAACTATAGGGGTCTTCTAGTTTGATCCACCCAGAGAGTAAGTGTGAATGTGGACTGTTTGGTTGGTTTAGATGAGTCTTCCAAGTCAAAGCACAAGCCTGGATCTATTGGCCTGCTTGTTTGTTTAGGTAGTCTTTTGATTCCTGTTGTGTTACCTAACTTTGAATAGAGAGGTTTGTAGATTCCTTGGTTGTTTAATTAAAGGAATTAATTAATTTTTAAATGAATGTGAATGGTATTTGGTAGGATTTTTTACTTGTTTACTCCTAGTTCATTACTACATTTACTTTCATTACTTCTACTATATTACTCACTGACAATAGGGAACAGATCTTATGGTGGTTGCCTACTGGGATTAGTCTCTCACCCTGTTTGGGTCCAACTTTTTGGATCAAACAGGTTATATGGTTGCAGGTGTGGATAGAGACTGTGGCCCTTCTACTTCAGGTATATGATTGCTGGTTGGAGCTGGAGAGAATATGACCGAGCTTAGTCTTTTGATGTTGCTGGAGTTACTGTGTACTTTTCGAAATTTGTTTCTCAGTTTTATTTCAGCACGTTGTTGTGTTTGCTTCTTTCCTTATATACTTGTACCTGCTTCATCATTATCATCATTACTATATATTCATTTCTTCTTCTATTTAGTTTCAGTTATTGTATGTTGTTTAGTGCTTCCGCTATTGACTGTTATTTCCTTTCCCTTGTATACCTTACCAAATGAGGGCATAGTTTTCCCAATGACTCAACAAGGCCCTCGCTGCTAGTTGGCAGCCTCTGGCATTTGGGGAAATGCGCTTGTGGTCATGTGGCGAACTAGGTATGGGGAACCAGTTGAGTGGCTCCGGATTCAGGTCGTTACATTGAAGAGGGTCCAATTATTTCAAAACTAAATCCATCCACAAAATATTTATATATAAATATTCAAACAAAATATCAAACTCTAACCATAGTAGCAAGGTTTCATCACGAGTTTTGATAAAAATTAAGAAAAAGATCAATGATTTTGGAAACGAGGCTCAATTTAATAACCACCATCTAGCTAGTAGGTTTGTATACCGTATGTGAAATCAAGAGTCACAAACTCCTATTGACCCTACATCAATTGTGGAATAATATCACCTATTTGTTTTGATACATCTATAACTATAATTCATACAGTTCACTTAACTTATAGGTTTTCATATATAACTAAGTCATAAGTACCATATTCTCAACAAGAATTTATGTACTAAGAATAATTTGTGGATGGTTTGACCTCTACACATGGGGAAAATACACCCCCTAATATGTCATGGAATCGATGCCTCATCTCTCTAATATTAATTAATGAGAGGATCATAAACTGGAATGGGCTCGTCATGACTTCAAATTTGAATTTGAGACCATTTTTTTCTAGTATAATCCATTATTTTTTATGTAGAATACAAGTTTAGTAAATTATATCTATGTGATCTAGAATATGAAGGACCTAAAAACCATAATAAACCACTCTATGATCCATTCACCATACTAACTATACCTTAAAATTTATGCCTTATAGTTTTTAATTGAACAATATACTATTATATTCTTAGTAAATTAATACATCAGTAGTTTCACCAACATTGGGTTCCCTGGTATGAAAACTAAACTAAAAACCCTTTGAAACGATTTCTCTAAATTCCAAAAAAAATCATCAGAATACCACCATTTTCAATCTATGTCCCTAGGAAGAAATAATTTTGATACCACATTGTCAAGACCTGACCAATTAAAACCCACCTAGGTAACTGGTAAGTTGAGTGTGGAACCCTAAGCAAAACTATAATAGACTAAGGAATGGTGACTAGAACCAAGAAGGAATAACATACATTAGAAGCCTTATCCTATAATAATATATAGTATACATACATATATAATGTAATAAATATCTAGAAACACTGAAAACATATATAAAAAAATAACTAAACTATATACAATGCATGAATAATACATAATATGATAAGTATAACACCAAATAAACAAAGATGAAGTAAAAATACATCAGCATAAAACAACATCACTATTTATAATTATAACAAACTTGATATTTATTTCACATTAATACGTGATTTATTAAATAAATTTACTCATTATAAAACTCAAAATACTGATAAGTCTAGTGTATTTGGGAATTATGTATATAGATTAACTTCTTGAACATGGGATACAACAACATTATTGAAAATTTTCTTATCATGGTTTTAAAATTCCATGTATTTCTAAAAATCCACAGGATAAACTAGGAAAAAATATAAGAAAGGGGTGAGATATAAAGCCTAGTAAGGTAATAAATAAGGAATAACCTGAAGAAGACAATACATGTTATACAATAGGTATATCAATGAGGAATAAAAGGAACATGAACAATAAGGCATGATATAACATGAAAATTATAAGATGGTAAATGTGGAAACAACATAAAACACTTCATCATGAAAATATGTCAAGGATAAACCTACCAGAACGTTATGGTGGAAAAATTTCAATAAAATAATTAGGTTCACTCTTTGTCCCAACATTACGTATCATGATACAAAACATTTCCCAATGTATTAGAGTTATATATAATTATGGGCGCACCCATCATATTTATTTCATTCTCATGATTAAGTGTTCCATATAGATCATTCAACATGGATTTATTAATCATAATAATCTATAACATGATCAAGGAATGTGGAATACATACATGTAAGTCCCCAATAAAAAAGTATATGTGCATAAAGGTGAATACGCTTCATAGAAAAAATGGGTATGGTATTCACTACACAATTGTTTGTCATGGAAAATCACGGTGAAATTTCGACCACATATGATGTTACTTATAAATTCATAAAAATGGCTGATGAGATAAAAATGGGGATATAATAAACTTTAAATCAAATTTTTAGTAATAGGGAAATGTAAAGACATTTCCAAACATTATGAAATGAAAATAGAGTGCATATGTTCATAAATAAACTTGAATAGAGAAGAGAAGGCAGGGATCCCTTACGAAATTTTATCATAGTAATAGTTTAGGTAAGGGTCCAAATTATGGAGGATAAATGACCTATAATTCACATAACGTCAATTTTAAAGCATGAAAATTATTATAAATGAATTGAAATATAATCAATTTAAATTAAGAGAACTAATTTCAAAAACATTCTTTAAATTTGAAAGGAGGAGGGAAATGTCCCTTACTTTAGTGTGTGACTCAAAAAGCATAGGAGGGGATTCATGAGAGTTTAGTGTGCCTTGAGAGGACTCTAAAGATTTTAGGGTAGAGTAAGGTTGTGCTACAAAGATTTTGAGTGAAGATAAATTGGATCATGGGTGGGTTTATATAGGAAAAGAGGGGGATTTATTTATTATTTAGGTTTTGGACTCAATATAATAAAATATACAAAAACACAAAAAAACCTTGATTTTGGCCCGTGTTTTCTTACAAATGGGATTGGTTTTTATTATTTTATGATTATAAGGGATGAACTTATTAAAATAATTCCCTTCCTTATGTGTAGGTGAGTCTCAATTTTCATGAATGGATTTTAAAACAATAAAATATACTATATGTTTTGGAGGATTCATAATGTATTTAAAAAATAAATAAAATAAAATTAAAATCACATTATTTTAAAGTGAAAACATATATTTGGTATTTTATTCCATTTATATTAATTATTACATCACTTTTGGGTCATTATGATTCCATAATACACAAAGTATATTTATATGGTATTTAATTTTTACCAAATAATTCGTCTATCTTAGAAAATTATAGAAAATTAACTGCTGGAAAATTTAGACAATATGATTCCAAAAATAAAATTAATTTTATCTAAATAATTTTTAAATGTGTTAATTTTCACTTTTAAAATAAAATCGACATTTATTAAGAAATGTTGGGTTTTTTTGACAATACCAGTTTTGGAACCCTCATAGAAATTAGATCCGACTTCACAAAAATTATTTGATACTTTATAGTTGATAAAAATTATTTAAAATATTTTTTTTCTAAAATAAATTAATCCATAAATTCAATAATTGATTATGAATATTAACATAAAATAATAATTTGTGCTTTATTGTATCAAAATAAAAATCATTTACAAAGTAATAAAAATTAGATGAAAATATATTCATTATTATACAAAACATGTACATTATCATATTGATAGGGTCTTGATATATATACCTTTAATACAATAACAAACACCTTAAGAGTAAGGTTCATGATTATGGGTCTTTCATGGGGTGGTTCGGTGAATATGGTTTGGGCTGTGATTTCGATGAGATGTAACTTTTCCCATAAACAATTTCAATAATGATTAAGTTATTGGATTTCAACTTGGGATTGGTCAATGTAAAATACCAGTAACACTATATCCCTTATAATCTATGATATAATTACTCCATAAGGTATGATCCTGCTGATTGAGGCTATCAATTCCTTTGTTTGAATCAATTAGATTTATTAAAATTCTATATTTATACTAATCATGTAATTTCTATTCAACCTCTATATTATCAATGGTAATGATAATTTATGGTATTTTAAATACAATTGGGTATAATAAAACAAAATAAATTCACATGTTTCCTATAACCATATTACTTATTAAGAAATTTAATTAGAATATATAGGGGAATTTTATTTATAAGAGTTTGGGTTGTTATAATCTTCCCCCATTTAGAAATTTCACCCTAGAACTTTTCATTTACCAAGCTAAAATAGATGAGGGTAACTCTACTTTTTCACTGCCTTTGGTTCCCATTTTTCTTCTTCAAACTTGTGATTTATCCACAACAATTTGACAAGTTGCACTATCTTATTTCATAGAATTTTTTCTCTAAAATATAAAATCTTCACCAGCTGCTATTCCTAGGAAAGGTCAATCTACAATGGTACTACCTCTATATTGAGTATATGTGAGGGGTATAGTATGTACTTTATTAAGATTGATACATATAATACATCATATACTTGATATTGGTTAAGTGGGAGTGAAATTATATAGACCACTGCTCTGATGCGATCAAGGATCTAAAAAAGAATGATATATCTTAGAATAATCTTTCCATTATTCACAGATATCATTATTTTATTCCATAGAGATATATAGAAGAATAACATGTCTCCAACATCAATCTCTAGGTCTCATTTATGATTTTTATCATAGATATTGACTCTGAGTAGCCTGGATGTGCTGCTTAAAGTTCATAACCTTCTCTACCATTTCCTTGACCATCTCAAGAGATATAATTTTTTATTCGGAAACTTCATCCCAACATGATGGTGTTCTAGTCCTATTCCCATAAAGGTCTTCATATGGATCCACTTGTATGCTCAAGTAGAACCTTTTTTTTCAAGAGAACTTGACCAATAGAAGATGTTGGTACCATCCCCCTTTGAAGTCCATAGAACTTGATCACAAAATTTCTTACAATGTATGAATTGTCTGCTCAGATTGGTCATCGGTTTGAGGATGATAGGCCGTACTAAAGTTCAGCTCAGTGTTCAAAGCATGTTGGATACTTTTTTATAACTTGGAGGTGAATCTTAGATCTTTATCAGATAAAATTGATAGTGTTAATCCATGTAGTCTCATCACTTATCTGATGTATATCCATGCAATATTATCCAGTGAGAAATCTTATCGAATCGTAATGAAGTGTGCAGTCTTTATAAGATGATCCACCACAAACTTGATATCATTTCCCTCTAGATGTATTTGGAAGTCCGATGAAAAATTATTTGGAAATGTTTCTCTATTTCTATTTTGTTAGGGGTAATGGTTTTATAATCCCCTCATACTTATGCCTTTCAGCCTTCACTTGCTAACATACTAGGCACTTTGATGTACATTTAGTGATCTCCTTCTTCATATTGTCCCACCAATATTTATCACATAGATCTTGATACATCTTTGTGCTTACTAGGTGAATGGAGAAAATAAAAATATGTGAATCATCCAATAGTTTCTTCTTTAACCCATGATTTTATGGAAAATGTAGTCTTGACCCAAATCTCACAATTACTTCTTCATCAATTTTTTACTCTGAGGATTTTCCATTTCTAATAGATTCAACATTCTTCTGAATTTCCACATCATTTCTTTGAGAATACTTTTTTTCCATGAGGGATGGTTAAGAAATCATTTAATAAAGTATTGATGATGTTTTTTCCTTAATGATTCCCATGTCCATCCTTTTCAGATTTTAGAAGATTGGATCACTTTTAATTTCATTCATTGATAAATATGCAAAATCTTTTCTACTTAGAGAATCATCCACCTTATTTAATTTACCATGATGGTGGTGGATTTAGTAGTCATAATACTTTAGGAGCACACACCATCCTTACTGGAGCATATTAATCTCTTTCCATTTTAATATGTATTTGAGGCTGTTGTGATTAGTATATATCTCACACTTCTCCCCAAAGAGATAATACTGCTAGATTTTCAATACAAAGATCAAAACTATGAACTCTAGATCACACATGAGATATTTTTTCTCATGAAATTTCAACTTCCTTGAAGCATATAATCTGACTTTGTCATTCTACATTAACACACAACCCAATCCCTTATTCTAAGAATAACTAAATACTATAAAATGTTCTCTACTTTTGGGTAGCGTGAGCACATGGGCAGTGATAAGCCTCCATTTCAAATCCTTTAAAATCTCTTCACAATCATCATTCCAAGAAAAATTAACCCCCTTTTGAGTTATCTTGGTAAGATGAGTTGACAATCGTGATAAATTTATCAAAACTCAGTAATAATACCAAGCTAACCTAAGGAAACTATGAATATATATCATTGATGTTGGCCTTGTAATTCCTTCAATTTCTTCTATCTTTGAAGGGTCCACAAATATCCTATTTATTATAATGATATTCCCCAAGAAGGAGACTTCCTTGAACCAGAACTCACATTATATATACTTGGAATAAAGCTTATCCTTTCATAGGGTCTTTACCAAAGTGCTCATATGCTCCTCATGCCCCACCTTTATTTTGGAGTATATTAGAATATCATCTATAAATACTACCACAAACTTATTAAGGCAATATCTAAAGTCTCTATTCATAATGTATATTAATATTTATGGAGCATTAATGAGTCCGAATGGCATCACTATGAAATCATAGTGCCCGTACCTTGTACAAAAAGATGTCTTGGGGATAGTTTCCTTCTTCACCCTTACTTGATAATATCCCGCCCTAATATCCACCATGGAGAAGTATTGTACTTTATGTAGTTGATCAAACAAGTTATCAATTCATGGTAGAGGGTACTTGTTATATATTGTGATATTTTTGAGCTCATCATAATTGATGCAAAGGCACATTAACCCATCCTTCTTCTTAACAAAGAGGACTGGTTCCCCCATTATAAAGTACTTGGGATTATTAAAACTTTATCTAGATTTTCATATAGTTGTTTATTCATCTCCTCAAGTTCCACAACTTCCATTCTATATGGATTCTTGGATAATAGAAAAACCCTAGGTATAAGCTCAATTTAAAATTCTACCTCTTGGATAAGAGGAAGACCAAAAAATTACTCAAGAAACACATCAACATATTCCCTCACAATAGGCATGTCTTCAAGGATGGTTCTTTCCTTAGAATAAATCATTTGAGCTAGATATTCTTTCTCATATGGAAATAATATCAATTCCTGAGATTATGGTTCTAAAGAATATTCATCCTCCTCCTTTCAAATGTATATAATTGAGAGTCAATTTACAATAGAGAGAGTGATTTCCTTCTCATAGAAATTTATGTTGGCTCCATATAGGGAGATCTAATCCATGCCCATAATTGCATGAAATTACACAAAAGGGAGTATTACATGGTTTTATGGGAAGCTCATCCCACAAAATTTGATAGGGGAGGAGTTATATACTTGGAATACAATAATTTACCCATTTTCTATTTTCACCAACAGCTCTAGTTCCATGCTTTGTGGTGATGTTAGGATAGTTATACTATTTTCTTTTGATATGATGGAATGCATAGAACTAGAGTCAAAAAGTAAATTTACTATTCTTGAATAAATAACTAGCATGTTACTCACCAGTTAATTTTCAGGACCCACTTCACTGGTAGTGATGGAAAAATCTCACCCTTGGTGCCTTAGAGGTTGATGGTTGTCTCAAAAAACCCTTAGCTTAGGCAATTAGTTCGAAAGGTGTCCTTGTTTCTTATAGTTAAAGTAATAGACTATGTGATAAGGGTTGAACAGAGCATTCATTTACTCAATTGAATTAGTGGGTTTCTCCTATCAATAATTTCTATCTAGGCATCCTTCCTTTATACAACAAAATCATTTCTTTGTCACCTTTAGGAAATTTCTAGGGTGCTTCTTTACACACCTTTGAAAAGTGGGATGTTGAAATTTCTTGGCACTATAAGATTTCTCCATCAGACCACTAGAATTAGACTCCAATTTCTACCTCTTATACCCATAATACCCTTTGGATTCAGCAATATCCAATTTGACTTTTAGGGTACATAAAGCAATTTCATAGTTATAATAGTCTTGGATCTCCAAGGATTTTCTTAGACAAGGTTTTAGCCTACCAAAAAAGCAGTAAACCTTGAATTTAGGGGTAAAGACAAAGTCAAAGGAATATTGTGAATGTCTTTTGAATTTTTCCTCATACACCCTGATAGATACGTCATATTTTTTAAGGGTGAGGAAATACCTTTATATTTTTATTTGGAGAGTGCGAGGAATATATTTATTGAAAAATATTTTCCAGAATTCCTTCTAGTCCATCACTTAGATCTATTCATCATGATTTTTATTTTTGATCAATGTTTACAAAAAATCATCTTATCCCTCCATATGATAAATATCTAGTAGAGATTTATATTTTTTTGAAAATTGAAGTATGGAGAATATATTCTCAATGGAGATGATCCATTATTCCATGATTAGGGGATTGGAAAACCCATTGAAAGTAGGAGGCCTTTATCACATTAATCTATCAATTGTAGCTTGTTATATAATGGGGGGGGGGTGTGGGTTTGGGAACTCATATTGATCTAGGTTTCTATTTATAACCTATGTTGTCTAAGAGAGTATCATTATAATGTTTTTAATTCCCGCTCCTATAAGATTGGACATTTTGTTGGGGCAGTCATCACATTGCCTGTCACATTGATTATTTACATGATCCCCTGTATTATCGGACATTGGATCAAATAAATGGAAAATAAGGGATTATTATTTTAAATTATTAAACACAAAATTATAATCCAATGACAATAAAGGGATAACTTATAAATTATATTTATTTCCTTAACTTATTAATTTTTAGGCTTCAATCTATATTATCCACTATCTATTTCCTAACATTTATTCTTATGGTAATTTTTTGTTCCCTTAATAATGGGCTGAATTTATCTTATGAATTTACTAAATAATATCTACTAGGGTTTTCCAACCAAATTTGTATTAAGGCCTTTTTTGTACCAGGTTACCCCAGTTAGGCCTGGAACACAATGTCGGGGTTGTTATGCCTAGGTACATTTATGCCAGAACCACGTCCACTTGTATTATACTAATAGGGATTTATTTTATTGATTAAAAAAATACTCTATATTTACCAACACTTTGGTATTTTTTTCTTATACTTATTCTTATCCCTAAGTCATTCTCTAGAGTTTTGAAATCCTAGTCCCAAAATAACTAAACTTTTACTCTTATGCCAACTATAACAACCCTTATCTTTATTTCAAATTAATACATGATTTATTACATTAATGTACACATTATAAAACCCAAAATATATATAATTATAGTGTATTTGGGAATTAGGTACATAGAATAAATTATTTAACATGGGATACAAAAACATTATCGAAAACTTTCTTAACATGCTTTTAAAATTCCATGGCTTTTTAAAACTACAAAGGATAACCTAGGGAAAGACATAAGAAAGGGGTGATATATAAATATAATTAAGGTAATAAAAATGTAATAACATAAAGAATATAACAAATTTTAGAAAATAGGCATATTAATGAGAAATAAAAGGAACACGAACAATAAGGTATGATATAACATGCTAATCATAACATGGGAAATGTGACAAAAAATTAAAACACTACATCGTAAACATAGGTCAAGGATAAACCCTCAAAGAATTTATGGTTGAAAAAATACCATAAAGTAATACGGTTCAATACCTATCTCAACATGACATATAATGATACTAAACATTACCCAATTCATTAGATCCCTAGATTATCCTAGGAGGACCCGTCACATTCGTTTCATCATCATGCTTAAGTGTGCCTCATAGATCATACAACATGGATTAATTCATCATAATAATTTATTACATGATCAAGGAATGTAAAATAAATACGTTTATTTCCATAATAAATAAGTATATATGCATAAATATGTACAACATTGATATAAAAATTGGTATGGTATTCACTACACAATTGTTTTGGCATGGAAATCACGGTGAATTTTTTTATAGTATTATGATGTTACTAAATAAATAATTAAAATGTTTGATGAGAGAGAAATGAGTATCTCATTATTTGGAAATAAAATTTTCAGGAATAGGATCACAGAAATACATGTTCTAACATTAGTAAATGGAAATAGAATGCATAATTTCATAAAGAAACTTGAATAAATAAGCGAAGGTGAGAATCCCTTACAAAATTTCAGTATAGTAAGAACTTAGGAAAGGGTCCAAATGAGGGAGGATAAATGATAACTCATTAAAATAAAATCAATTTTATAGTAAGTTAATTATTATAAATTAATTACAATATTACCAATTGAAATTAAAAGAACTAATTTCAAATAAGTTTCTTGAATTTGAATGGAAGAGATGATGGTCCGTTACTTAAGTGTGTGACTCAAAAATATTGGGAGGGGATTATTGAGAGCTTGAGAACCTTTGGAGGACTTTATAGAGTGGATTTAAGAGTAGGTTCATGATCCAAAATGTTTTAGTGAAAATAAATGGGATCTTGGGTGGGTTTATATTAGAAAAGAAGGGGGTTTCTTTATTATTTAGTTTTTAGACTCTACATAAAAAAATATATAAAAAAAACCATCCAATGATTTTTTCTCATGGATTATACAAAATGGGAGCGATTTTCATTAATTTATAAGGAAAATGGACGAAATTATTAAAACAATTCCCTTTCGAATGTGGAGGTGATTCACACTCTTAAAGAAAGGATTTTACAACCTTAAAATATATTATAAGTTTTGGAGGATTAATAATGGATTTAAAAAAACAAATAAAAAACTTAAAATCACAATATTTTAAAGGGAAAACATATATTTGGCCTCAAATCCTATTTATAGTAATTATTACATCACTTTTGGGTTATTATGATGTCATAATACACAAATAATATTTATACGGTATTTAATTTTTACCTAAAAATTCGACTCTCAAAAAATTATGGAAAATTCCCCATTGGATAATTTAAAAATTTTGATTCCAAAAATAATATTCATTTTTTATAAATAATTTAAATAATATATGAATTTTCACATTTAAAATAAAATCTACATTTATTAATAAATGATGAGTTTTTTTTAAAATAACAGTTTTCGAACCCTTATATAAATTATATAATCATTTATATTTGATAACAATTATTTAAAATATTATTTATTTCAAAAGTAAATTAATTCATAAATTTATTAATTGAATTTAAATATTAACTAAAAAAATAAAATTTTTGTTTTATTGTATCAAAATAAAAATCATTTATAAAGTAATAATAATAGGATAAAAATATATTCATTATTATATTAAAAAAAATTACATATTCATATTTTTAGGGTATTGATACATATACCTTTAATATACAAAAAAATCCCTAAAATTAAGTTGTGTGATGGAAGGAATTTCATGGGGTGGTTCTACAAACATGGTTTTGGTTTTTGATCTCAATTAGATTGAATATCTCTTGTAAATAGCTTTGATCATGCTTAAGTAGTTGGATCTCAGCTTGGGATTGTTTAATGGAAAAGACTAGTGAAGCTATATCCCTTGGAATATCTAGTAAATGGACTTCATAGGGAACAATCCTACTGGTTGAGTCTATCACTTCCTTTTCCGATATCAATTGGATTTTTTAAAACCCTATATTTATACTAATAATGTGATCACTATTCAACAACTATATTATCAATGATAATGATAGATAATAGTATTTTAAATACAATTGGATATAATAAAACAAAATAAGTGAATGCGTTTTCTATAACAATATTACTTAATAATACATTTAATTAAAACAAAATAGGGAATTTTATTTATAATAGTTTGGTTCATTACAATTATAGACTCTATCCAAGGGATGAAACCTTATTTACAGAAGAAATTTGGGATAAACCTTCAATAATAACCATAACCTTCATGTAACATTATACTCCACCATGAATCAACACCGCCAACTCAATATACTCCATGACCACTAAGGGTCACCTCTAAATTATTAATCATATATATAGACACAACATGTGTGGGCATGAATCCCATACAGGGATGAGTATAAACATACCCAGTAGTATGCCTTGAAAACCAAGAAGGAAATACATAATTACAATTTATATTAGCCTAGTACTTGGGAAAAAATATTGTAGGCCTAGATATGCTAAATATTCAATAAACTTAATAGAAGTTTGGTTGATATAAGAATTCAATTTTCACTGCTCACCTCCATGAATGATTGTATCACACAAGTAACCAGAGATACCCAATGTTATCAAAATAACATTAAGTATTGAAATATAAAACCCAAATATAAGACATATATCATATGAAATAAAGATTTCTTGAAGTGTAATATGGTCTAAAACTTCCAAACTACTTATCCTTTATAACTTCCACATTCCCAACTTAAACTATACTGGGAAACCTAATCCACACTAAGGTATGAATGCTATTCAAGGGATTATATAAACCTACCTTCCATAACCACCACATTAAATCTTTGGAAATAATATTAGGGGACCCACACCAAGATAAAAAATAACTATTAGTCAAGAGAGTATCAAACCTCATATACTTCCCACACCTCACTATGTGGAAGTGTTGACTGAGGGAGTACCGAATCCACTGGCTGAAGGAATCACAACTATCGACCCTTATAGAAACCCACACAACCTCAGAGTATCTGTTTCAGTGGACCCATACCTCATCAAAGTATGAGTGTTGGATGGGGGAGTTTCAAACCCTGATGGAGGAACCATGCCTTATTGAGGTATGCATGTTAAACGAGGTAATACCTAACATGATAGATAGAGGAATAACACCCTTATAGTAGGGTAGATCTTGAATCTATTGGTCATTTATGGAACTCACACCTTAATAGGACCAAGGGAGTAATAAACCCACAACCAAATACAAAACACCCATGCCCAAAGTATTATTGGGAGTTTCAAACTCTATAATGAATTTGGGGACCCATTCCTTTACATAAGTAAGCCCCAAGGGAGTATGAAACCGCATGTCTACTTCGATCAACTCTATTGAACCCAATCATCACATATATGGAGATTAGTTACTCAATCTACTAAACACTTGTTTTAAATGGTATATTATGACTAATAGGATCATTCCATCACATTATACATGAAAAATTTTCATAACTAACTATTTATTTACTTGACTCTGATACCTAGGTGAGAAAATATTCAAAACAATAAATTCCACACAACACACAATGTGTACCATTATGCACATAGTGTATAGGTCCTCTTGTAATATTCTACCACCATTATTACTTGTGAGGTAAAACTATACAACATGTAATTTTATGTACATGATAAGTAGATATCATGGGATAAAATGGAATGTACTCTAATAAAACCCATGTCATGTAATATAACATGATATATTTATCCAACTTAACATGTTATATACATTGATCAGGTTGGATGGATGTAAACTCTTGCAAAAACCATATCGAGTGACTTAGTACTACATGAAATGTACTTCTAAACTACACATTGTGTAATATGTAAGGAACCAATAAAAATCATAGACATTACCAATAACTATACATGACATGATATTTAGAGTTACATTTCATCTAATATATTCTCAGTAGAAACTTTATCCATGCTATGAAGAGTAAAATACATCATGAAGCTATAGACTATATTCTATTATGTTGAAACATTTATATATTACTATCCTTCTATGATTTTTTCCACCACCATCATGAATTATTCATTTTTCAGCTATGATTACTTTCGATCCAACACTATGAAGATCTGCTATTTCCACCACACCTATATTGATCATTTACTCTATCCGATAAGGCCTTTTCAGCCATCCCATTCCATATAATTTCCCTAAAACACACCATAACCTTTCAATGCCTATGAACACTTGATATCAAATCACAACACCTCTAATAACATTATTTGACCTACCAAATATTCGATATCATCTTCTTTTCCTATATCACACCCAATGTGGCCTTCTTAAAGCCTGAATGCCACCCTTTCATCATCAGAGTCCATATTCATTGAATCATTGGCCATGGTGATGGTTGGTGGTGAATTTGAGAGGTGAAATAGGGATAAGAACAATGAATAAAAGGTTTTATTAGATGGTGTGAAGGTCCAACCACTATTCATTTTTCATGAATCCTCTAATGAATAAGAATATGGGATGGTTTATAGATTTTTGGAAATAATATAGATGAATAATCATGTAAAATTAATAAATAATATGAGAATTAAATTAAAAAGGATAATATAAAATAAATAGGGATAGATAGAAAAATTTTCCTACCTCATAGAATTAACATTGGTGCTCCAATCTATTCATCGATCTCATGTGACTTAATTATCACTATTATTTTGATTCAAACTCCATCCCTCCAATATGACATTAACTATTCCAAGATCTGATCCCTATTTTATCTTACACTCTTTTTAGGGTTTATATAGAAAATAGACAAACCTAGATAAGTTCTATAATGTGCATTTTAAAAGTTCCCATTAAGTGAAAACTTAGATTTTAATTAAATACCTGAAACAATCTTGGTCGAGGGTCCAAAAGTCAACTGAATATTATACCTATCATAGATTTTGTAACACCCCAAACATTCACAGTACGCTTCTCTTTGAATAATACAGTAGCATGTGTTATACACAACTTCGAGTTCTAACACACAACACAACCAATCAAACTAGCCTTTATGAATAGTAATGCCCGCATTTTGAAATTTTATAAATTTTATCTTTTGAAATGGACTTCATTTTTGGATTCGGAATATCTAAATTAACTTAGGGTGAATTTTCGGTATTTTTCTGAAAACATTCAATTTTTGATGAATAGTGAAAAAACACTGAGTTATAGTTTAAAACCGAGTTTTTATTTAAATAATTATTTATTTTATTTAAATTTAATTAAGGTCAAAATAGATACATAATACCTATATAAGTTCAATGTAATTCATTGGAGTTAGTTTAGAATAATTTTAGATATATAAAAATTTTATTGAACTTTTCACCGTCTTTTACCCACCTCTTAAGAGACTTTGGAAATTCACATCAAACAAAACTTTACCGCTACTGTGAGTGGAATTTTGAAAATCCGAGAGACATGGTTAATATCAAGGAGTAAAATTTGGTTCAATGAGATGAAAATAATTTTTGGGGAATAGTAACTTTTTACTTTTATTTACCATGGTTAAAAGTAAATAGGGTAATTAAGGGTAAAAATGATACTAATATTACCCTAACACATGTCCTAAATCTATTGGAAAATTTTATCTCAACCAAATACAACCTTAGGAATAAAATATTATCATTTAGGTCCACTTATATTAGATTAGGACATTTATTATTATGTAATTCAAAGAAGAGTTAAAAGAGATAAAATCAAAGTTTAATAACTAAAACATTTCTAATATAGGGTTATATATAAGATAAATTCGATTATAAATATTAATTAGAAAGATAAAAATATTTAATACATAATGATATTTTATTTATAATTTTTATACATTTAATAATTTAATTTATTTATGACACAATGGTGATGCAGTAATTACCTAATTAATGAAATATTAAAATAATTGATATTATAAATATCAAAATAAATGTAATTTGAGACTTTTTACAAATTACACTAGTTTATAGGTTAATATGACATATTATGATTGGTTATATAATTTTTTTTGAAGTAATAATGCTGTTATGAAATTATCAAAAACAAAATACCCAATAGTGTCAAAATTGACATAAAAGAGTTTTTTAAAAAAATATTATATTATTAATTGATATTCTATTCCTAAAAATATAAGGTTCGGAAAAAGGACTTATATAATGATAGGTGTATCATTAATGGACCACTTGGGGGTATCTTGGAAGTTTATAGTATGTTTATTGACTATATAATATAAAAATACAAAGAGACATGGTAAGTGTCAAACTATTTAACTAAGAGTTAAATATAAATGATAAGGTTAATATAGTGACCCAAAACTATCTAAAATCTATTGGTTTAAATGCTTTAGACCGATACCCACCTTAAACATTAAACAATCCACTTTGGAGCCATTATAAACCGAATATGAATTTATTATAAAATAATATTTCTAGCTTTTCCAAAGGTGCCCCTCACCCCTCTTATAAAGGGGAACTCCCCATTATCTCAAATTCATACCTTCAAAGCCTTTTGGATCGTCCAAAATCTTCCCAAATATCCTCCCAACTTCCCTCACTTTAACCTAGAGGCCTTAGTTTGATCATAAATCCAACCTAAGTATCCCTTTTGATCAAATCAAAAGGAAGAACCCAATGAAAAGGTAATGTTTTCACAACCCTCTTTCAACTTCCTTTCTTCTTTAACTTCTTCATTATTTGTTATTTCCATTTTAAAATAATAACTCCAGTATATTTTATTTACTATTATGTTATTATAAATATGGTACAACCATATTCAGTATTTTATCCATCCTTTGAATGACGTGTCACCATACGTGCGTACGTATGGACTACCGTCTCCACGTCGTGGTGTAATTGTTATTCAATACATTATTATTTGGATGGGTATAATAATGATGTGTAATTCATGTGAATTATAATTATAACATGATAATGATTCTATATATATTATATACCATCCAATTATATATTATTTTAATATCAAAAGAATGATATTGTCTCTCGTGCGTACGTACGGACTACCGTCTCCACGAACGCAAAGAGATTCATTCCCCATCGTATCCATTCAAGACTAAATTTCATTTGATGATTAAAAATAATTTTTAGAGAAATGATATAATTCTGGATATTAATAATACATCCCATCCATAAAAAATATGGCTCACATAACAACGAATATAAAGGAAAACGAATCCATTAACACTCGAAACGATGATAATACTAAGATATAGTTAACAAATCTATGTTAAAAGATCATATATGATATCATATTAATGTATATGATTCTTATATAATTTAATAAAAATTATTTCACCATTATATAGGAGGTTAAACTACCCTCAACCAAGGAAAAGTACAAGGTAAGGGTTTATTTCACAATCTCTTCATTATTCGAGGTTGTTTATACGTAATTATCTACTAGGGCCTCTTTATCATCCACATCCATGTTTCTTAAAAAATGTATTTCAAAAAATTCTTACTATTTTACAGAATATGGGTTAAAGTCATTTATAGCCTTTTTTTAATTTTTATAATAATTTTATAAAGGAATATTTCTGTCATTTTCCAAACAAGGTCCTTTTTAACCTTTTCAACAGAATTAAGGTAAGAATGTTTTTTTAACTTATACGGCGAGTACGGCTATTTTCCGACGTTATGAAATTGTCAAAGATTCCCTTACAAGATTATAAAGATATTTTCAAACTAAATATTTTATTTTATAATTATGTTACTTTTAAATGATTTCAAAAAAGGAGATATTTCTCTCAAATAGTTTTGATTTCATATATGTCAACATTCTTTGATGGATTTCATGTTTATATGAAGTTGATTTATTATGATACAAAACATCCATATTGTATTGAATGTTTTGTGAAATTTTTGATTGTGGATGTGTTTTTTTATACCATTCATGTTTTATGGAGAAAGTATTGACATTTCGTATGCTAGTTTTAATACGAATGTTTATGTTATGTTTAAACCTGTTCATATGAGGAATGCATTGGACTTAATAAGTGACGGGTGGATCCTGCTATAGCTCCTAGATGCATCGGTTGGTCTCATGAGACAAACTAGTGTCTTGGCACAAGGCCTTGACAAAATCATATTTGTAGTCTTGACACAAGGCCTTGACTATGTGGTTATGATAGTTTGTCATTATGCATTCCATCATTAAGGAAGTGGTTATTGATATTGCATGTGATTATTTGACTAGTAGAATATCCATGTGAATAATTAAATGTCATTATTTCATTTCATCTTTGCCATATTATGCTGAAGTTCAAGTTTAAAAGGATTTTGTTTTAGTTATACATTGCCTTAAATGTTTATGCTTATTTATGAAAGTTTCGGCTATATTGTTATCCTTACTGAGCATCTGATCTCACCCCTTTCAATGTTTTATTTTTCCCAGGATGTGAAGAAGTTATTTATGAATGACCTGCAGGGATAGTATGAGGGGATATTAAGACAATATGTTGTTGTATTTTTTTACTTTATGATGTAATGTAAGACTTATGAATATATCTAGTGTTTCCAAGACTGCTAAACTAATCGGTCTTTCGAGAATTGATCTTTTGTGATCATTCCAATGTTATTTAATAATGCACTGACTCTGGGTAATTGGGGTCGGGGCGTTACAGTTGGTATCAGAGAAAGTTTAGTACAAACCTTGATAGCCAGATTTAGATAAACTCTGACTTGAGCACATAGATCTAAGATGGAATTTGATGATTAGTATAGAAGAACTTCCTGTAATTTTAGTATTATAGATATTTTTTGAGTTTTCTAAGCAATACATCCCTATCTGGATACAAGCAGGTAGAGGCGGCTCTAGCACAGATGTAACTAGGGGTAAAACCCAAAAACACTGTTTTGAGCTAGACTCGAATGAGAACTGGTGCACGACAATGGGCCTTGTTGCACTCTAGGTTACGACACTTCCAGGGGATATGCTTAGGATAATTCTCATTTTATTTACAAACCATTATGAAAGGTTTATCAGTATATACTTCCTCAAAGAAAATATTTTTTTATGATTATGGATTATATCCATAAATAGTTCAATTTATGTAAGTGTTTTAGAAGTATGGAATTATGTATTTTGATTGATAAACTGACCTAGTTTATGCCATTGTTTAGAAATGGTGCCTAGTGGAAGGAATGGAAACTGTATCAATGCACACACTCCATGTAGGGATTTCCCTCCTGATCAAGATAATTATAATTGAGCTGGTGATGCAACTGGTGCTGATCAACTAATCACCATACTGGGACAACTCACTCAAGTTATGAATAATAACCTTACTCGTATGGATCACCCTGATCCACAACGTGGAGGATCAATTTTAGATTGCTTCATGAGGCAACGACCACCAACATTCAATGGGAGTAGAAATTCATTGGTAGATGAGTAATGGATAAGTTCTCTAGAGAAAATATTTCAGGCTTTGGGGAGTAGTGAAAGGTAAAAAGTTATCATGGCCGTTTATCACCTCACTGAATATGTTGATCAATGGTGGTCATTGATACAAAGCACAAAGAAAGATGATGAAGTATAAAATATGTAATGTAGAAAGTTCAAAGAGATTTTCTTAGAAAAATACTTTCCTCATGACTATCGAGTAGATATGGACATGCAATTTCTGAATCTGAGACAAAAGGAGGATGAGAATGTCGCAAAGTATAATGCTATCTTTACAAGGTTAGCAAGGTATTTTGGAGATTATAAACGTAACCCATGAAGTAAGATTGACCTTTTCTTTGATGGGTCAAAACCATTTCTTCGTCGAGCATTAGTGTCAAAATCCTTCTCATCGTACGAAGATATTGTCTCATGTGCCATCAAGGCAGAAAAATAATTCTCTAAGTCTTATGACTTTAAAGAAAATAAAGAGAAGAAGAGATCTATTGATCACTCTGGGAATGGAAATAAGGGGAAGAAGGGAAAGTTGAATATCCATCCTGCAGTAAATATGGGAAGAAACACCCCGGTCATTTTTTGAAGGGAATGGGAGTCTGTTACTAGTGTGGTGAAAAAGGCCACCAAGCTCGTGATTGCAAAAGGAAGAAAGAAGCTACCGATGTTCAATGATACAACTTCAAAGAGATGGGACATTATTCAAATGAATGTCCTAAGCGTCAGGGGAACTTAAATCATAAAAGGCCAAGGGATCAAGGCTAAGCTTATGTTATCACTACTGCTGAGGTAGAATCTCTGAAAGATGTGGTGGTAGGTAATTTAATGGTTTCCTCAAGTTTAGCCAATGCTTAATTTGACTCTGTATCATCGGATTGTTTCATATCTTCCTAGTTTGCTAAGAAAATTTGATATTTCCAATTTAATTTAACAAGGGACTTTTTAGTTAAAACTCCTAAGGGAAATATCATTGCTACAAAGTTTTGTGGATCCGTCCCCATTAGAGCACATAAATGTTCTTTATCTGTTGATCTCATCATCATACCCATGATTGAATTTGTTATAATCATTAGTATGGATTGGATTTATTTCCATGATGCAAAGATTTATTGCAAGAAGAAGGTGGTTACAATTTTTGATGATGATGATAAAGAACACCTTATCTTTAGAGCAGAATCGTCACCACCCGATTCTTACCTAGATCCACCTCCAGTAGCTCAACTAAATTCAATTATATGGGAGGAAGAGAATGAAATAACTATGGGTAAGGAAAGGAATGTTCAAATAGAGGATGTTCTTATTGTGAAAGAATATATAGATGTGTTTCTGGAAGATTTACCTGGACATCCTCCAGAATGATAAATTGAGTTTTCCATTGATTTAATTCATAGTTCAAGGCCCATATCAAAGACCCCTTATTGAATGGACACTGTGCAATTAGTTAAACTAAGGAAAAAACTAGAGTAATTGAGTAATAAGGGATTTATTCTCCCTAGTGTTTCTCTATGGGGAGCCCTTGTCCTTTTTTGTGAAGAAGACAGATGGATCTATGAGGTTATGTATCTACTATAGGGAAATCAATGCTATAAAAATAAATAACAAGTATCCCCTACCTCGCATTGATGATTAATTTGACCAACTGCATGGAGCTCAATACTTTTCAATGATTGAACTTCGATCTGGATACCATCAGTTGTGTGTGAGGAAGGAAGACATTCTGAAAACCGCATTTCAAACTAGGTACAAGCATTACGAGTTTACAGTAATGCCTTTTGGGCTGACTAATAAACCCTCTGTTTTCATGGATCTAATGAACAGAGTTTTCAAGGAATATCTCGATGATTTTGTGGTGGTATTTATTGATGATATCTTGGTATATTCCAAAAGCTACGAAGATCATGAAAATCACTTGCGCATTATCCTGAAGACTCTTAGAAGACATGAATTATATGGGAAGTTTAGAAAGTGTGAATTCTGGATTCAATAGATCTATTTTCATGGAAATATTACCTCTAAAGATGGAATCTCCATTGATCCTTCTAAGAACAAGGCAATCCAAGAATGGCCAGCCCTGGTGAGTATAATTGAGGTACACAATTTTATTGGTTTAGAAGGTTATTTTTGGTGTTTCGTCCAGAATTTTTCCCGATTAGCTAACCCATTAACGAAGCTCACACGTAAAGGGGTTAAATTTGTTTGGAAAAAAGAGTGTGAAGAATGTTTTGAAGAACTAAAGAGAAGATTAGTCAATTCCCCTATATTGAATCTACCATCAGGGAATGATGGGTTTGTTATTTATAGTAATGCATCAAAGAAAGGACTTGTTGTGTCCTTATGCAGAATGATAGAGTTATTGCATATGCATCACGACAGCTGAAAATTCATGAGAAAAACTATCCTACTCATGATCTTGAGTTAGCTGCTATAATATTTTCTTTGAAGATATGGACACATTATCTCTATGGTGAAAATGTGAGATGTATACTGATCACAAGAGTTTGAAGTATATTTGCTCACAAAAATAACTCAACATGAGGAAAAGGAGATGGCGTGAAATACTCAAGGATTATGATTGCACGATACACTACCACCCGGGGAAGGAAAATAAGGTGGCAGATGTTTTGAGTAGAAAGGATCATGGTGTTTTGAACAAGATGAGAGTTGAAAAGGATCCTCTATACATAGATCTAGTAAAGATGGATATGGGAATCACCATGGAAGGTGAAACATCAATGATTTTTCAAATGGTTTTCAAACCATCTTTACTAGAAAGGATAAAGAGTTCTCAGATTGAGGATGAAGAATTTCAAAAGAAGATTAAAGCTGTGAATGATGGGAGATTGAATGACTTTGTGTATGAAGATGAAATTTTGAAATTTGGGAAGAGACTTTGTGTTCCCGATATACTTGATCTAAAAAGAGAATTGTTGGATGATTCTCATAGTTCCAATTTATCTATACACCATGGGAGTACCAAAATGTATAAAGATTTGAAGGATCATTTTTGGTGGGACAACATGAAGAGGGAGATTTCTGATTTTGTGTCAAGATGTATGGTTTGTCAACAAGTGAAATCTAGAAGGCAAAAACCTGGTGGTGTATTGTAACCTCTTCCCATACCTGAGTGGAAATGGGATAATATCATGATGGACTTTTTCATGGTACTACCAAAGACTCCTAGAAGGAACGATGCAATATGGGTCATTGTTGATCATCTTACCAAGTCAGCGCATTTTGTTGCTATAAGGGAAGATTTACCACTTGAACATCTAGAAAGACTATATATTATTGAAGTTTTGAGGCTTCACGTAGTACCCCTATCAATTGTTTCAGATTTTGATCCCCGTTTTACATCAAGATTTTGGAAAAGTCTTCAGAAATCACTGGATACTGAACTTTGTTTGAGCACTGCCTACCACCCTCAAATAGATGGAAAATCAGAATGGACTATTCAAACCATAGAAGACATGTTGAGATCTTGATCACTTGACTTTCAGGGTATGTGGGATCAATATTTACCTCTAGTATAATTTTCCTATAACAATATCTTCCATTCAAGTATTCAGATGGAACCATATGAAGCGTTATATGGAAAGAGATGTCGCACACCAACCTGTTGGGATGACGTTGGTGAAAGAAAACTTGTAGGCCCAGAACTGGTGGAGGAAATGATGGAAAAAGTAAAGGTAATCCAAAACCACATCAAAGCAGCTCAAAGTAGGTAGAAGAGATATGCCGATAACCGAAGGAAGGATTTGGAATTTCAGGTAGGAGATCATGTTTTCTTAAAGGTATCTCCATGGAAGGGAGTTATACGTTTCGGTATGAAGGGTAAATTGAGTCCCAGATACATCAGACCTTTCGAAATTCTAGAACAAATTGGTGATGTAGCTTACCGTTTGGCAATGCTTCCAAGTCTCTCCAAAGTTCACGATGTATTCCATGTATCACTGTTGAGAAAATATATGCCTGAACCAACACATGTACTCATTTACGAGAAATTAGAACTGGAACCCGATCTGTCTTATTGCTAAGAGCCTGTCAGGATTCTTGATACAAGAGAATAAGTTCTAAGAAACCAGACGACTCGTCTGGTAAAAGTTCTGTGAAAAAACCATAAGATGGAAGAGGCAAAGTGGGAACCCAAGGATCATATGATGAAGAACCACCCGAGTCTTTTCATGTGGTATTATTCTTGAAATATAGAGGATGAAATTATTTGAAGGAGGGGAGAATGTGACACCCCAAGCTTCCACGATGCACTTCTCTTTGAATAATGTAGTAGCGTGTGTTGTACGCAACTTCGAGTTCTAACACACACCACAACCAATCAAACTAGCCGTTATGAATAGTAATACCCACATTTTGAATTTTTTTTAAATTTTATCATTCAAAATGGAATTCATTTTTGGATTCGGAATATCAAAATTAGCTTAGGGTGAATTTTTGGTATTTTTATGAAAATATTCATTTTTTGATGAATAGTGAAAAAACGCTGAGTTATAGTTTAAAAACGAATTTTTATTTAAGTAATTATTTATTTTATTTAAATTTAATTAAGTTAAAAATATATAAATAATACCTATATATGTTCAATGTAATTCATTTGAGTTAGTTTAGAATAATTTTAGATATATAAAAACTTTATTGAACTTTTCACTGTCTTTTAACCACCTCCTAGGAGAATTTGGAAATTCACATAAAACATAATTTTACCACTACTGTGAGTGGAATTTAGAAAATCTAAGAGAAACGGTTAATATCAAGGAGTAAAATTTGGTTCAATGAGATGAAAATAATTTTTGGTGAATAGTAACTTTTTACTTTTATTTACAGCGGGTAAAAGTAAATAGGGTAATTAAGGGTAAAAATGATATTAAAATTACCCTAAAACATGTCCTAATTCTATTAGAAAAGTTTATCTCGACCAAAAACATTCTTAGGAATAAAATATTATCATTTAGGTCCACTTGGATTAAATTAGGACATTTATTATTATTTAATTCAAAGAAGAGTTAAAAGAGATAAAATCAAAGTTTAATAACTGAAACATTTTTAATATAGGGTTCTACATAAGATAAATTAGATTATAAATATCCATTATAAAGCTAAAAAGATTTAATACATAATGGTATTTTATTTATAATTTTTAGACATTAAATAATTTAATTTATTTATGACAAAATGGTGATGTAGTAATTACCTAATTAATGAAATATTAAAATAATAGATATTATAAATATCAAAATAAATGTAATTTGAGACTTTTTATGATTTAAAATAATTTTCTAGGTTAATATGACATATTATTATTGGTTATATAAATTTTTTTCTACGTAATAATGGTGTTATGAAATTATCAAAAACAAAATACCCAATAGTGTCAAAATTGACATAGAAGAGTTTTTAAAACAAATATTATATTATTAATTGATATTGTCACGACCCGTCCTCAGAGCTCGTGCCGTGACTACCCCAAGCCCGCCTTCCATAGGCCAGGGGCTGGCGACTAGCACCAAGGCGTAAATCCCAGTAAAAAGGGAAGGCATTGCCTTTGTAAAGTAAACAAACACCACAGAGTAAGCAAGCAGAAGAAGTAAACACTAAGTAAAATCTAGTACAACAGTAAGTGCAGAAAAGTAAGTGGGATAATATACAAACCCAAACTGAAAGTAAAGTACAACTGGAAGGGAAAAATAGCAACTGAAAAGTAAATTCGCAACACTGAGCTGTCCACTGGAAATCCCACTTGAAGGGTGGGTACAAATAGCCTCCACTGCTCCTCGGGTCCAGCCGACGGCTCCGAGTACGTCCCGCCCAGTGATCCACCTCCAGGTACCGTCCTGCTCCGCAAGCCTCAACCACGATCAACGCTATCCGTCGTCTGAAACCAACACAAGGTAGTGCGGGCATGGCCCGTGCAGGGGTGAGTATAAGCTACTCAGTAGGGACCCCGAGACCCCCGTAGGTCTCCCAGAATCCACAAAGGATAATCCACAAAGGAAGGATACAATCACGAAGTAACATCCGACACTACTTAGGTATATGCCCATACATATACCTAAGTCATCAATTCTCATTCAGATCCAATATCTGATCCCAAGTACAACCCAGACCAAATAGGAAAGCAAAACTTAATCCACAAAGGATAGCTCAACACAATCCACAAAGGAAAGCAAAATGTAATCCACACAGGATAGCACAACACAATCCACAAAGGAACGCAAAACAAGATTCAGTTCACACAGGTAAACTTCTTCGTATGACGATAGAGATGATCAGATATATCCACTGATTCATCTTAGTCATCGGACCCACAAAGGATCGAAAGGTACTAACCCCCGCAATGAACCACATAGGATCTGACCCACAAAGGATCGATAGGTAACTAACCCTTGCAAAGACCCACATAGGATCGGACCCACACAGGATCTGTAGGCACTGGCTCACACAGAACTGCTGAGCGCTGACCCACACAGGATCGGACCCACACATGATCAGTAGAACTGATCCATGTAGGATCGCTGAGTGTTGTAGTCGTCACCATCGAATCCACTGAGGATCTCTGTACAGTCGTCATCGTCGTCACAGTAGCAAACGCAGCCAGATCTAGGGTTCCCACACACAACAAGCTCATTCGGGAGGGTCCACTCCATGACCCGAGAGACTGATACATCAACTGACACATATTTCAGAGTTGATGTATCCAAAAGTTCTGTATCGTCAACAGTAACTCAACGTCGCAGACGGCGCGTCAATCGGACGCCCGGTCTGAGAGTTATTGGCATTTTCGTCCCAGGGGCCCAGTTGGTTTTTAAGTCAAAACCAACCCGACCATACTCCACCTGCGTCCAAACCTCGGGTGGAGTAATCCAAAAGATCCGTCTCACTAAGAGGAAACCAACCAAGTCGACGGCACGTCAATCGGACGTCCGGAACTCATGTTATAAGCGTTTCCGCTCCGAGGGCCCGGTTGGTTTCATGTACGAACCAACCTGTCCGGACCCAATGTTCTCCGAAACCATGAGTGAGATATACCAAAACGACCGTCTCGATCCAAGGATCGCATAGCCTCTGACGGCGCGTTGTTCGGAGGCTTGTAGATCATGTTATGAGCAAAAGACCGAAAAGGTTCAAAAACGGGGGTTTCGGGCCCGGACCGACCCGGACTGAGACCCCCTAGGTTGGCCTGAACCGGGTCGACCCAACCCGAGTTCGGGTCGGCCCGGATGGGCGCGGCGCAGCGTGGCCCGGTGGTCCGACGCGACGACCCGGCGCGCGGTGCCAGCTGGCTCGGTTGAACGGCCGAGCCGTTCGGTTTGTGGGGGGGGGGGGGGGGCTGCCCTGCATTTTGTAACCGCGGCCCCCTTAATGGGGGCCCCTACCTGGCCGGCCGGGGGTTTGAACCCCCAGCTTCCCTCCTGTCCATACGGCCCACCCCGGTCGGCCGGTTTCGGCCGCTACGGGACCGGCGACGGCCGGTCCCCTCCCTGCTCTGATGCCGGCGGCCCATTTCCGGCCGCCGGTTCCCACGTTTCGCCGTGGCCTAGTACCGGCCGCGACCTTCATTCGCCCGGTGTGGCACGACGGCGCCACACCCGTCCTCCGCGGCCCCTCTCTGGCCGCGGTTACTTTGCGGTTCTCCGGTGCGGCGCGACGGCGCCGCGACTTGGTTCATATTTTTAAAAACGCGGCGCGTCGGCAACGCGCGTTCTTGACGTTCGCTCCCACACGGTGCGATGGCACTGCGTCACTTCCCGTCGTACTGCAACAACAAGAAAAATAAAAGGAAGGGGGTCGGCCATGTTTGTGCGGTTCGGCCTCCTCCCGTTAATTGATAGCATGCAGTCCAATTATACGTGGATAATGAACGGGAGTAAATCATGAAAAGAAAACACATAAACCCCTACCTTGTGTGTAGCTTGAAAGGTGGTTCGTCGAACGAGGATTCGTCGCGGGAAGAGATGTTGTGGAAGAAAACGTCGACGACATCGCGGTACATGGCGTTGCGTGATCGGTTTCCGAGAACTCGGCGTTCTTCGTCGGAGACCGATGTGTTCTTCGTGTTCTTCGTCGAAGACGAAGAAGTTCCTCAAGTCCCTTGGCTTTTCTCCCATAGTTCACACAACAAGGTTCCAACCCCAAATAAAATAAGTTCATATCTTATTTTATTAACGTAACATAACTATTTAAATTCAAACATTCACCCTTAACTCACTTAATTAATAACATAAGTTGTCAAAAATTAATGGTGAGTTGAGGGGGGTTAAAGAATATGAAGGGGTGGGGTTCGTGTGGGCCCCACCACCCTAATAACCTCCCTTGGGAAGTTGGGTAGTTACCCAAATTCCACCCAAAGCCTTAAACCACTTAAAGAAAATAAAAATTGTAGTTATATTATAAATTAAACTTCCACAATTTTTATCATCTTCTCTCCTGAAAACGCAACCCTGGAACAGGTGTTCCTAAGCAATTACCGGCGCTGCGGTTCCATCGGTGCCCTCAGAATTTGATTCCGAGCACCAGTTCAAAATATAGGAATTCCTGCTCGTTAGTTCACTGAACGTACCCGAGCTAAACTTCGGATAGAAATTCCGGGCACACCGGGCCTCGGAATCAAGTGCCATCAGAAACTGCGTTCATGTAAAATCCCAAAGAAAATTAAGAAAAAAAATTTCCTTGAATTTTACGGGTCTTTACATTACTCCCACCTCAGGGATTTATGTCCCCGTAAAGATACATCATAAGCTAGGGAAACAAAAGTGGGTACTGAGCACGCATCTGAGCCTCCCGCTCCCAAGTGCTCTCCTGGAGGTTCCTGTGATGCCATCTGATAAGCACTAGAGGAATCGACTGTCCAAGTAGGACCCGCTCCTGTCGATCCTCGATCTCCAGTAGAACCTCCGTAAAAGTCACCCCATTATCAACGTCTAGCTTCCCATGGTCAAAGATATGCATCGGGTCGTGAACGTATATCCTCAGCTGAGATACGTGGAAGACGTCGTGCACCCGGTGCAACTGAGGTGGTAGAGCCAGGCGATAAGCCACCTCTCCAATCTTACTGAGGACCTGGAATGGTCCGTTGAAGCGTGGAGACAACTTGCCGCCCCGGCCAAATCTCCATAATCCATGTTGAGGTGAGACACGCAAGAAGACGTGGTCACCATCCTCGAACTCTAGTGGCCTCCGCCTCCTGTCAGCATATGACTTCTGCTGGCTCTGAGATGTCTTCATCCGCTCCTAGATGACCTGGACCTTCCCTATCGTGGCCTAGACCATCTCTGGTCCCACAAGTGCTGACTCCCCAGGGTCTGTCCAGCACAAAGGAGATCTTCAAGGTCGGCCGTACAACGCCTCGTATGGTGCCATCCCGATGGTGGAGTGGTAACTGTTGTTGTACGCGAACTCCACCAAGGGTAGGTGGTCCTCCCAGCTACGACCAAAGTCGAGGACACATGCGCGGAGCATGTCCTTGAGAGTCTGAATGGTCCTCTCCGTCTAACCATCCGTCTAAGGGTGAAAGGCTATGCTTAGACGTAGCTGTGTCCCGAACGCCTCCTGCAACCCCTTCCAAAGCCAATAAGTAAAGAGGGCATCTCGATTGGAGACGATAGTTGATGGAACACCATGAAGCTGCACAATCTCCTGAACGTAAAGTCGTCCCAAGCTGTCCACTGAGCCCTGCTCTCTGATGGGTAAGAAGTGTGCCGACTTGGTGAGTTGGTCGACAATCACCCAAATAGAGTCGTGACCTCTGGAATTGTGTGGAAGTCCAGTCACAAAGTCCATAGATATCTCGTCCCACTTCCACTCTGGGACCTCCAAGGGCTGTACCAAGCCTGCTGGTACCTGATACTCTGCCTTCACCTGCTGGCAGGTGAGGCATCGAGAAACGAACTCCGCCACAACTTTCTTCATGCCCGGCCACCAGTTCTGTCGTCTGAGATCCTGGTACATCTTCGCCACTCCAGGATGTACCACCAAAGGAGAAGTGTGAAACTCTCTCAGCACCTCCTCCCGTAAATCAACTGGTACCAAGTTACTTCCTCTGAAAAAGACGTCGTGCTCTACTCCAAAGGAGAAACAATCAGGTGTCTGTCCTAAGGATATATGTGCATGCCGCGTCTCACAGTCAGCGTCCCCACACTATGCCTCTCTGACCCGCTGCAGTAGTGGAGGAGAGACTGTGAGAGAATGAAGGAAGGCCGATCCATCTCTATCCACGAAGGATATCTTCAAGGAGGCTAGCTTCTCTATCGCCTCCTCAAGTATCTGAATGCCCTTCCTCCTGCTGAGAGCATCGACTACCACGTTTCCCTTCCCACGAGTATAGACTATCTCAAAGTCATAGTCCTGGAGGAACTTGAGCCATTGCCACTGTCTCAGGTTCAGGTCCTTCTGAGAGAAGATGTACCTAAGACTCTGATGGTCAGAAAAGACTATAAAGCTCTCGCCCATCAGGTAGTGTCGCCATGTCTTCAGAGCGAAGACCACTGATGCTACCTCCAGGTCGTGGGTAGCGTAGTTATGCTCATGCGGCCTCAACTGACGTGATCCATAGGCGATCAGGGCCCGCTCCTGCATCAGGATACATCCACACCCGGTCCCTGATGCATCGCAGTAGACTACGTACCCTACTCCCTCCTCAGGAAACCTCAAGATAGGTGCGCTAGTCAATCTCTATCTCAGCTTCTGGAAGCTCTACTGACAACTGTATGACCACACAAAGGGTTTCCCCTTCTTCGTCAAAGCTGAGAGTGGTTCCACAACTCTGGAGAAGTCTGGAACAAATCTCCGGTAGTATCCAGCTAGTCCCAAGAAACACCGCACCTCCGTCATGCTTCTGGGTGGCTCCCAAGATAGAACTACCTCGATCTTCGCAGGATCCACTGCATCTCCCGCCTCAGAGATGACGTGTCCCAAGAAGTGGACCACACGTAGCCAGAACTGGCACTTAGAGATCTTACCATAAAGCTGGTGCTCTCAGAGTGTTTCTAGTACAACCCGCAAGTGGTAGGCGTGCTCCTCCTTAGTGGTCGAGTAAATCAAAATGTCGTCGATGAAGACCACGACAAATCGATCGAGGTATGGCTGAAAGATCCTATTCATGAGGGAAATGAACACTGCTAAAGCATTGGTTAGGCCGAATGGCATAACCAAGAACTCATAGTGGCCATACCGACACCTGAAGGCTGTCTTCTGCACATCCTTGTCCCAAACTCTGAGCTGATGATAGCCTGACCTGAGGTCTATCTTTGAGAACCACCGTGCTCCCTTGAGCTGATCGAAAAGTTCATCAATCACTGGTAGCGGATACTTGTTCCTCACTGTCACTTGGTTCAGGCGACGATAGTCGACAAAAAGTCTCAAGCTTCTATACGCCTTCTTGGCGAACAAAATCGGGGAAGCCCAGGGTGAAACACTGGGTTGGATGAACCCCTTGCCCTGCAAGTCCTCCAACTATACCCATAGCTCTCGAAGCTCGGCGGGGGCCATCCGATATGCTGGAGTCGATATCGGGGCTGTACCGGGGTATAGGTCAATATAAAAGTCTACCTCTCTGCGAGGAGGTAGCCCTGGAACGTCGTCGGGAAAAACGTCCGCATACTGATCCACCAGTGTAGGAAAACTAGGACTCCGCACGTCAACTGCTCCTAGGATGAGACTATCTAACTGATGAGTTATGGGCTGTCCTCTCCTCTTCGCGAGTCCATCCTGTGCTACAAAGGCTCCCTTCTCACCGGTGAAGGTGAACCTGCTCCCATTGGTGTGTACACATCGCACCTTGCGCCTAAAACAGTCGATCTGAGCATGGACTGTAGATAACCAATCCATGCATAAGATGACGTCGTAAGGCCTCGACGCTGCTACAAGAAGATCCCAGCCAAATATATCGCCTCCTAGAGTAGTCTCACACTGCCGGCAGCAGTGCGTAATCATCGAGTCTTCTCCCGCAGGAGTCTCTAACCGTAAGGATCGAGCCAACGACTCTGTCGGAATCTCCGAGCTCCAAACAAGGGCAGCGGCTATGAAAGAGTGACTCGCTCCCGTGTCTATAAGAACTACAACAAGGGTGGAATAGACACAGATAGTACCTCGAATCATCTCGGGCGCGCCGTGGTCATAGGCCTCCACTGCCTGGAGTTGTGCCTGTCTCTGCCCGCCAGCTCCCTGTAGTCGGGGTGGACCTCCTGGTGGTGGTGGTGGTAGAGCCTCAAAGCATCGCCCACCGCCTACTGCTCGGCCTACTCCTCTGCCTCGTCCTCCTGCTCCCTGTGGACCGCCATGGTCGACCCTCTACCTCTGCCTCGGTGGTCCCTCAACCGCCTGCTGCTCCGCAGCACGACGGGCCAGGAAATCATGAGCCAAGTGGCCCTTCCCGTTGCATGAGTAGCACTGACGGCCTCTCGAAAGACTGGATCCGCGCTGTGTGCCCCACACTACTGAGCTAGTGTTCTGAGGTCATCTGCCTGAGGGTCTGGTCTGCCTAGACCCATGAGTCATCCATCGACTGCCTGCTGCAGAAGACTCTGCTACATGTCACCCTGCGGTGGGTCTCGGCGCTGGTGTAGACTCAGCAAGAAAGCTCTCGATCAAAAGGGCTCGCTCCAGTACTCCTGTATGGGTCGGAATACTGAGGGAGATTAGCGATGCCCTGATATCATGTCTCAATCCCCGCTCAAAGGTCCGGGCCCGGAAGAATGGGTCTCGTATCATGTCTGTCGAGTAGCGTGAGAGATCGGTAAATCTCACCGAGTACTGGGTGACCGTCATGCTGCCCTGCCGCAGCTGAAGAAGCTCCTGGATACGCACCACACAGAGGGTGGCTGGGACGAACTATGAGCAGAAGAGGCTCTCAAAGTCTGTCAAGAGAAGAGATGCCTCATCGTGCACCTAGAGCATCAAGCTCCACCATCTGCCTGCTGTCGCGTGCAGTATGCTCGCCGTGAGGATCACCATGAGGTCTGCTGGTGTCCTCACTAACCTGAAAACTCGGACCACTGCCTCCAGCCAGTCCTCGGCTGCCTAGGGGTCTGTCTCCCCGCCGAACCTAGGCGGTCGCTGGTGCTAGAACTCATGCAGTGCCCTATGGCGATGTGCATCATCAGCGGCTAGGGCTGGAAGCATCGGTGGCTCGGCGGGTAGAGGTACCGCCGGTGCCTCAGCTGTCAAAGGGCCCTGCACCGAGGCCTTGTTGCTCGGTGGGATGTCGTCACGCACAACTCTCATAGCCCTAGCTGGCTTCCATCGTGGGGCCATCCTGAAAAGGAAACAGGTGCGCCATGGTCAGAACAGTATAACTGGTGAGGTTACACAAAGTAATCACAAATAAAACTTGAATCACACATGCAATCAATGTTTTCGTGCATTAAGTCGGAAATCAGAAGTCAGGGTCCTGGTGTACGGATACATTGGCTGCCGCACCAACACTGGACTCCCTGGACTGATAACCACACCCAATACGCTTAACACTATTGCTTCACAAAGAAAAATATCAGAGTCCCAAGTTCTGTGGTAGAACCGAACTCCTTTGATACCAATTTGTCACGACCCGTCCTCGTGCTCGTTTCGTGACTACCCCAAGCCCGCCTTCCATAGGCCAGGGGATGGTGACTAGCACCAAGGCGTAAATCCTGGTAAAAAGGGAAGGAATTGCCTTTATAAAGTAAACAAACACCACAGAGTAAGCAAGAAGAAGAAGTAAACACTATGTAAAAGCTAGTACAACAGTAAGTGCAGAAAAGAAAGTGAGCCAATATACAAACCCAAACTGAAAGTAAAGTACAACTGGAAGGGAAAAACAACAACTGAAAAGTAAAGCCGCAATGCCGAGCTATCCACTGGAAATCCCACCTGAAGGGTGGGTACATATATCCTCCACTGCTCCTCGGGTCCAGCAGACCACTCCGAGTACGTCCCGCCCAGTGATCCACCTCCAGGTACCGTCCTGCTCTGCAAGCCTCAACCACGATCAGCGCTGTCCATCGTCTGCAACCAACACAACGTAGTGCGGGCATAGCCCATGCAAGGGTGAGTATAAGATACTCAGTAGGGACCCTGATACCCCCTTAGGTCTCCCAGAATCCACAAAGGATAATCCACAAAGGAAGGATACAATCACGAAGTAACATCCGACACTACTTAGGTATATTCCCATACATATACCTAAGTCATCAATTCTCGTTCGGATCCAATATCCGAGCCCAAGTACAACCTAGACCACATAGGAAAGAAAAACGTAATCCACACAGGATAGCTCAACACAATCCACAAAGGAAAGCAAAACGTAATCCACACAGGATAGCACAACACAATCCACAAAGGAAAGAAAAACATGATTCAGCTTACACAGGTACACTTCTTCATATGATGATAGAGATGATCAGATATATCCACTAATTCATCTAAGTCGTCGGACCCACAAAGGATCGAAAGGTACTAACCCCCGCAATGACCCACATAGGATCTGACCTACAAAGGATTGATAGGTAACTAACCCCCGAAAAGACCCACACAGGATCGGACCCACACAGGATCTGTAGGCGCTGGCTCACACAGAACCACTGAGCGCTGACCCACACAGGATCAGACCCACATAGGATCAATAGCACTGATCCACGTAGGATTGCTGAGTGCTGTAGTCGTCGCCGTCGAATCCACTGAGGATCTCTGTACAGTCGTCGTCGTTGTCACAGTAGCAAACGCAGCCAGCTCTAGGGTTCCCACACACAACAAGCTCGTTCGGGAGGGTCCGCTCCATGAGCCGAGAGGCTGATACATCAACTGACACATAGTCCAGAGATGATGTATCCAAAAGTTCCGTATCATCAACAGTAACTCAACGCCGCAGACGACACGTCAATCGGACGCCCGGTCTGAGAGTTATTGGATTTTTCGTCCTAGGGGCCCGGTTGGTTTTTAAGTCAAAACCAACCCGACCGTACTCCACCTGCGTCCAAACCTCGGGCGGAGTAAGCCAAAAGATCCGTCTCACTAAGAGGAAACCAACGAAGTCGACGGCACGTCAATCGGACGTCCGGAACTCAAGTTATAAGCGTTTTCGCTCCGAGGGCCCGGTTGGTTTCGTGTACGAACCAACCCGGCCGGACCCAAAGATCTATGAAACATTGAGTGAAATATACCGAAACTACCGTCTCGATCCAAGGATCACATCTCCACTGACGGCGTGTCGTTCGGAGGCCCGTAGCTCAAGTTATGATCAAAATACCGAAAAGGTCTGAAAACGGGGGTTTCGGGCCCGGACTGACCCGGCCCGAGACCCCCTGGGTCGGCCCGGCTCGGCCCAACGGCCGAGCCGTTTGGTTTTCGGGGGGGGGGGGGGGGGGGCGGGGGCGCTGCCCCCGTGTTTTGTAACCGCGACCCCCCTTAATGGGGGCCGCTAGCTGGCCGGCCGGGGGTTTGAACCCCCGACTTCCCTCCTGTCTGGCCAGCCCGCCCCGGCTGGCCAGTTTCTGCCACCACGGGACCGGCGACGGCCGGTCCCTTCCCTGCTCCGATGCCGGCGGCCCGTTTCTGGCCATCGGTTCCCACATTCCGCCGCGGCCCGGTACCGACCGCGACCTTCATTCGTCCGGTGCAGCACGACGGTGTCGCACCCCTCCGCCGCAGATCCCTCTCCGGCCACGTTGCCTTTGCGGTTCTCCGGCGCGGCGCGACTGCGTTGCGACTTGGTTCATATTTTTAAAAACACGGCCCGTCGGCATCGCACGTTCTTTCCGTTCCCTCCCACGCGGTGCAATGGCACCGCGCCACTTCCCGTCGTACCGCAACAACAAGAAAAATAAAAGGATGGGGGTCATCCGTGTTTGTGCGGTCCGGCCTCCTCCCGTTAATTGATAGCATGCTGTCCAATTATACGTGGATAATGAATGGGAGTAAATCACGAAAAGAAAACTCATAAACCCCTACCTCGAGCGTAGCTTGAACGGTGGTTCGTCGAACAAGGATTCATCGCAGGAAGAGATGTTGTGGAAGAAAACGTCGACGGCGTCGCGGTACACGGTGTTGCGTAATCGGTTTCCAAGAACACAGCGTTCTTCGTCGGAGACCGATGTGTTCTTCGCGTTCTTCGTCGAAGACGAAGAAGTTCCTCAAGTCCCTTGGATTTTCTCCCAAAGTTCACACAACAAGGTTCCAACCCCAAATAAAATAATTTCATCTCTTATTTTATTAACATAACATAACTTTTGAAATTAAAACATACACCCTTAACTCACTTAATTAATAACATAAGTTTTCGAAAGTTAATGGTGAGTTAAGGGTGGTTGAAGAATATGAAGGGGTGGGGTTCGTGTGGGCCCCACCACCCTCATAACCTCCCTTGGGAAGTTGGGTAGTTACCCAACTTCCACCCAAAGCCTTAAACCACTTAAAGAAAATAAAAATTGTAGTTAAATTATAAATTAAACTTTCACAATTTTTATCATCTTCTCTCGTGAAAACGCAACCCCGGAACAGGTGTTCCTAAGTAATTACCGGCACTGCGGTTCCATCGGTGCCCTCAGAATTTGATTCCGAGCATCGGTTCAAAAGATAGGAATTCCCGCTCGTTCGTTCACTGAACGTACCCGAGCTAAATTTCAGATAGAAATTCCGGGCACACCGGGCCTCGGAATCAAGTGCCGTCAGAAACTGCATTCATGTAAAATCCCAAAGAAAATTAAGAAAAACATTTTCCTTGAATTTTACGGGTCTTTACAGATATTCTATTCCTAAAACTCTAAGGTTCGTCCAAAGGAATTATATAATGATATTTGTATCATTAATGGACCACTTGGGGGTCTCTTGTAATTTTATAGTAAGTTTATTGACTATATAATATAAAAATACAAAGAGACATGGTAAGTGTCAAACTATTTAACTAAGAGTTAAATATAAATGATAAGGTTAATATAGTGACCCAAACCTGTCTAAAATCTATTATTTGAAATGATTTAGACCCATCCACACCTTAAAATTTAAATAATCCACTTTGGAGGCATTATAAACTGAATATAAATTTATTATAAAATAATATTTCTAGCTTATACAAAGGTTCCCCTCACCCCTCTTATAAAAGGGCACTCCCCCTTCTCTCAGATTCATACCTTCAAATCCTTTTGGCTCATCCAAAATCTGCCCAAATATCCTCCAAAATTCACTCACTGCAACCTATAGGCCTTAGTTTGATCCGAAATCCAACTTAAGGAGCCCTTTTGATAAAATCCAAAGGAAGAACTCGAAGAAGAGGTAATGTTTTCACAACACTCTTTCAAGTTCCTTTCTTCTTCAACTTCTTCATTATTTGTTATTTCCATTCTAAAATAATAACTCCAGTATATTTTATATACTGTGACATTATTATAAATATGTTACAACCATATTCAGTATTATACCCATCCTTTGATTGACATGTCACCATACATACGTATGTACGGCCTACCGTCTCCACGTCGTGGTGTAATTGTTATTCAATACATTATTATTTGGATGGGTATAATAATGATGTGTAATTAATGTGAATAATAAGTATAACATGATAATGATTCTTTATATTTGATATACCATCCAATTATATATTATTTTAATATCAAAATAATGATATTGTCGCTCGTGTATACGTACGGACTACCATCTCCATGAACGCAATGAGATTCATTCCCCATCGTATCCATTCAAGACTAAATTTTATTTGATGATTAAAAATAATTTTTAAAGACATGATATCATTCTGTATATGAATAATATACATCCCATCCATAACAAATATGGCTCACATAACAAATAATATAAAGGAAAATAGATCTGTTAACACTCGAAACGATGATAATACTAAGATATTATTAACAATTCAATGTTAAAAGATCATATATGATATCATATTAATGTATATGATTATTGTATAATTTAATAAGAATTATTTCCCCATTATATAGGAGGTTAACCTACCCTCAACCAAGGAAAATTACAAGGTAAGGGTTTATTTCCCAATCTCTTCATTATCCGAGGTTGTTTATACGTAATTATCAACTGGGACCTCTTTATCATCCAAATCAATGTTTCATAAAAATGTATTTCAAAAAATTCTTACTATTTTACAGAATATGGGTTAAATTAATTTATACCCTTGTTTAACTTTTTATAAGAAGTTTATAAATGAATGTTTTTGTCATTTTCCAAACAAGGTCCTTATTAACCTTTTCGACAGAATTAAGGTAAGAATGTTTTTTAACTTATACGGTGAGTATAACTATTTTCCGCCATTATGAAATCGTCGAATCTTCCCTTACAATATTATAAATATATTTTCAAACTAAATATTTTATTTTATAATTATTTGACTTTTAAATGATTTAAAAAAAGATATATTTCTCTCAAATACGTTTGATTTCATCTATGTCAACATCCTTTGATGGATTTCAATCTTATTTGAAGTTGATTTATTATGATAAAAACTTCCATATTGTATTGAAGTTTTTGTGATATGTTTGACTGTGGATGTGTTATTTTTATACCATTCATGGTTTATGTAGAAAGTATTGACATTTCGTATGCTAGTTTTAATATGAATGTTTATGTTATGTTTAAACCTGTTCATATGAGGAATGTATTGTACTTAATAAGTGACGAGTGGAGACTGCTATAGCTCCTAGATGCATCGGTAGGTCTCATGAGACAAACTAGTGTCTTGGAACAAGGCTTTGAAAAAATCTTATTTGTAGTCTTGGCACAAGGCATTGACTATGTGGTTATGATAGTCTGGCATTATGCATTCCATCATTATAGAAGTGGTTATTGATATTTCATGTGATTATTAGACTAGTAGAATATTCATTTGAATAAGTAAATGGAATTATTTCATTTTATATTTTCCATATTATGCTAAATTTCATGTTTAAAAGGCTTTTGTTTTAGTTATACATTACCTTAAATGTTTATTCTTATTTATGAAAGTTTCCTCTATATTGTTATCCTTACTGAGCATATGAGCTCACCCCTTTCAATGTTTTATTTTTCCCAAGATGTGAAGAAGTAATTTATGAATGAACTGCATGGATAGTATGAGGGGATATGAAGACAAGACGTTGTTTTAGTTTTTTTTACTTTATGATGTAATGTAAGACTTATGAATATATCTAGTGTTTCCAAGACTACTAAACTAATCGGTCTTTCGATACATGATATTTTGTGATCATTCCAATGTTATGTAATAATTCACTGACTCTAGGTAACTAGGGTCGGGGCATTAAAGATGTAAAATATCAATCTAGAAACAATCATGGTGTCAAAATTATTATTTTATATTATTTTAAGTAAAAATTTATGCTCACGTGCATAAGAAAAATATTTATTTATTTAATATATATTAAATACCCCTTGAAATTAAAGCACCTCATAATTCTGTGATACCTTATTCTAAGGGTAAACACCACATTTCAAAATCAATGAAATGACCAAAAAAATTAAGGTCATTTATCAAGGTAAATTTATATATTTAGTTAACCCAGAACCATGAAATTAAAAAATTATTTATGACTAACATGAGGTAAAATAAATATCACTATAGTTATTATATGTTTGATAATTATATTATAGGAATAAAATAGTAATAGTAATGTTTTTGGTTATATTTTATCTAACAAATAAAAAGGATAGTCAAATATTTCAAATAAAAAGTATAAAAAGATATTTTGAATATTGATTCACCTTTATCTGTGTTCATCAATTCATAGGGGTTATTAAAATGGAATAGATTTTTATTCACCCTTATAGACTCACCTTAATTATTTATCAAATGCTTTTGGAATTTTTTATTATCAATGAAACCATAAAATTTGTTATTAATGAAGGTAAAAATAGAAATTACTAAAAATTATTTTGTATATGGAACGAGAAAATTATTCCTTACTTTTTATCATCAAGATTAAAAGTGTTGAAGATTAATCTTTCTAGATTAAATATTCTGAAGGAAAATGGAGTATACACATAAAAATAATTATAAAAACATTGAAATTGGTCTTCATTATTTAACTTAAATGCTTTCATTTCTCTCAAAGTTTTAATGAAGGTTACGGGATACAAACTAGTAAAACCCATTCTGGTGAAATTTCATGAAATCTTTGAAGGTGATAAAAAAATTAATTATTATCGATTCTAGAATTTTCTAAAATAGTTTTTTGACTGATGAATAAAAGAAGATAAATATTTTAAATAATTATTAACCCAAGTAAATCAGATCATGAGTACCACACAAGACTATGGATAAATTCTTAAAGATTTAGTGTTTGTTAAAAAGTTGTTATATAGCATTCCTAATAATTTAAATAAAGATATATTGGTTTTGAAATTGGGGATTGTGATAATTTCTCACTTTAATATCATTAAAAAATTATGATATCCTATGAAATTTGGATAAGACCAATGTTATAAAAGGAAATAAAGGTGATAAATAGTTTTCATTCAAAATTTTCAAGGGGATAAAACATAAAGACATGAAAGAAATGAGTCAAGATGGGTAGTAAGATAAAGAGGAAGTTGAGAACCATCAATAAATTTTGTACCTTGTATCAATATATTATTGAACATGGGTTCCCAAGACCCAATTTGTGATTTATTTTGATTACCATTACATGTATACAGTTTGATATATATATACATGTGCTTATCTTTCCATAATAGTGTCAATACTTCTTCATCCAATATATTTATGGTAATTTACTTAGATTATATGTCATATAAATGGGTTATAATATATCCCAAACTATAATAACCACCTAATGATACTATGACAATAATCTTAATGTTATGTATTATGGTCTAGATACATCATAATGATGGGACACAAATGATGTGAGACTATCAGGTGCTGGGGGCTCATAAGCATTGAGATTTATTCTCATGAATTTCATAGTTGGCGATCTCTATTAGTTGAGATCATGAGGAAATACCCACTAATAGGAACACCACATGTTTCAGGTGGTATTGGTTGTTTCTATATTCTAACATGTGTATTGGTCTCCTGAATTGAGATCATTATCAATACGTGCCATTTAATTGTGTAATTTCATGCAAGGAAAACACCATGAAAATGAATTTGTGGTGAGGTAGTTTTGGTTGGGTGCATCATTGATGACATGAAATTGGTTAAATGATCAAGATAGAATATGTCACATCTATGAGGAGGAGGAGATCTCTCTGGACAGGTTTATCAGGATTGTAGTACCTTCATAAATCCATGTCCATGGTATTCGAAGGTAAATCCATTTAGATAGATCAATAGTTAATAAATCAAGAAAACTGATGAAATAAGTGTTCTTCCTACTTTATGTGATATCATATGATAAAGAGATTATATTACACAGTTCATGTTCATAGGTTGGTAGTCATTTCTATGAACTTTCCCTATCACTTTAGGGGCCTTAATGGGTTTCTAGACTCCTATTTTAGTTTATAAATATTATTCACTACTATTGAGATAAGGCCCTAGAAGGTTAAACATAATAGTGCATTCGAGAATTTTAAATATTATAGTTAATAAGAATAAAGGACATGGTGGGACCCATCATGGGGTTCGAGTGTTGTCCAAGTTTTAATGATAAAAAATAAATAAATAAATTCATTATTATTCACGTAAATAATAATTGGATTGAATTTATTTATTACATGTATTTACAAGTGATTAATTAAATATAAGGATTAAAATTATATGAATTAATATTATTATAATATTTAATATACATTTAATATTATCTAGGGTTTGAAGTCAATTTAATGAATTTATTTTATCACATAATATATTTAATATATATTACAAGAATGTGATAAAATATCAATAATATTATGGAGTAGTTTTTTTATAATTAATTATTTATATCACTTATTTAGTGGATGTTTAATGAATGGGGATGTGGAACCCTAATTAGGTATTATGAATATCCACTATATAAGTGGAGATAAGATCATCCCAATGAAATATTCACATAGTTGGAATTGATATCTTCTCTCTCCTCCTAATTCCTAGAGAAATAATTTCTCAAATAGATCATGAAATCCATGTTTTCCTTTGAGGAGAAAAGGCAGAGGATCACAGTGATTGACGTGAAATCAAAGTGACCATTGGAGCTCCATGTTAGCACTCAAAATCTGTTGAACGATGCACATAAAAATTCAATAATCATGTGAGGAATATCTAGAGGGATTTAGCCTTAGAACTATCAAGAAATGGACACTAATAACTTGTGACTAATGTGCGCGCATCAAATCAGAATGTGGTATTCATTATTTTTATTTATTGTTCTCTGTTTAATCCATACAGAGTCCTCATTTGTACCGGGGTTGGATCGCCATAGATAAAAAATATACATCTATCTAGTGATAGAAAAGTTTTAAATTCTCCACCCACTGGTTTTTTCTTTGCACTGCAATACCGACATATGTAGAATCCTCAATTCGATTATCATGAACTATACTGAGTTAGAGAGCCACATGACCTAAGGTATGCCACCATATATACTAAATGCTATAAATTAATTGAAATTTTGTATTAATATCCTGGAGTGATTAAAACATTTATTATAAGACCATGAATAATAGTATAAGTAACATCAAATCATAATCCACCAACTTAATAGTAAAATAAGGATATGACAATAGTAAACCAATAATAATAATATATTATGTGCTATAAAAAATATAAAAGCAATGTAAATGTTATAAAGGATATATATCAACAAATAATATTTCTTGATGGGTCAATCATGGTTTCAACCAACATGATGGTAATTATAGTTTTTAACAATAAATATTGATATTGATAGTGCGATATTTTTTAGCAATCAAGGTTGTGAAGTGATGAGCATGACGATTTGTGAAGATGGATATTTCTTGACGTGTGATGATCAATATGGATTATAAATATGTTTAATGGGGTACAAAATATATATATTCTAGAATATTATGTAAAGGGAAGAGGTATGAGAGTTCTTAGAGTAGTTTTGAGAAGGTTAGAAAGTGATTTTATAGCATGAATCCAAACCACACCACAAAGGGTGCAGTCACAATATAACTGCCACATAGAAGTATAAAGAAAGTGAAACACTTATATTTTGGGGGTGAAAAAGGATATTAATTACCTAAGGTTAAACTATAATATAACAATGACCCGAGGTTGTCTTGAAGGAGGGGTGAAAATTTAGTATTTCATAATTAGTGAAATTAAGGGGGGTTTGATTCTATTGGAGAAGGATAAGAAAATTTAAAAAGAAAACAAAGTTTATTCATTCAACTTATAGAATAGGTGACTAATTTAGGGGATGAATTACAAATCTAGGCCATCCAAGTGTTAAATTGATTAATCTTATTTTTATGATTCGATCAATGAGAGAATAAAAATCACTTATCTTTAAAAAATGGGTGGTGGTAAATGTTAGTTTTTATTAAAAAATGATCATTTCTAACCGAACCCCTTCCTATAAGTGTAGAAAGATATCATACAATCGTTTGAATCTAAAAAATTAATGAGGTATTCCAAAATTACTCAAAAAATTCATAATTAATTAAAGGAATTTATGAGAAATACATAAATATCCACTACCTTCCACACTAATATCAATAACCACTTGATAATTGACTAAAAAATCCATACCCATTACATCATATATTGTAAAGATCAAATGGAGGGAGAAATAAATTTATCACCCCAAAAAGTAAAAAACTCCTGAAATAAAAACTAAATACAATCACAATTCTAGTAAATATTTTTTATTATTTCAGAAATAACTTTAATGGAAAAAGTGGGAAACCAATCAGTTTATAATACATGAAAAGTCAAACCTCATAAGAAATAGTCATGTCATTCAAGAAAAAATTAAATCGATTAGAATCATTTACCTTTACTAGATTCCATTTGATAAAGGTGTCCTTTATATCAGGGTTTTCCTTAATTAGATCCTCAAAGTGGGATGCCATCCTGTCCCAGGTCTGCACATGCACCTCTAGACTTGTATTTCCCTCGTTGAAACTACCTATCAAAATTCTATTATGTTTGTATATCTAAGAAGATTGGTCTTCACTCAAATCAACACAAAATGGTCTATAGAACATTATATGTACATCCTCCTATGAAATCTTGATCTGGAATGATTCCTCTAGAATTTATTCATTAGAATGAATGAGAATATTATTAATTATGTCTGATTTAATATCCTCTTTAGTATTTGGGATGTTACCAGCAACTTCCAAACTCTTTTTGAGGGAATTTTCCTTTACTAGAAGACCTTGAAACAGGAGGACTAGGTAAGGTTGAGTAGTCATTTCGTCTCCTCGGCTTCGAACTATGCCTGATAAACCCATTTGAATCCACAAGGGCATTCTTTTCTTTCTTTGAAGAGGATAGAATGTACTCTTCTATAATTTCTGCTTCCTTGGGCTCTGGGGACCAAAGTTCTTAGGAAGACTCATTATCTTCTGCTATAACATATGATCTGACTTGTAAAGGCTGGGTCTCTACATGCCCATCCTCCTTGAGAGTCACTTATTAAAATGGAGGAGGATCATCAACACTCAGCACCGTAAAAATGGTTTTGAGAGCCACCAGAAAATCCAGATATACTTATGCGAATAGGGGAGGGAGGCTTTAAGCCCTCACCAAGGACCTGTTCTATCGACACTGGGTTCTTAATAGGAAATGGGCTGTAAACTGTACTCACACCATCCCCATGATAAAAACTAACCCCCATACAATTGGAAGGAATTTCCTTACCTGATCCCATGGCCATAACCTATTGGTGAGAATTGAAAATGGATCTCACAGCCTCTACATATGTGGGAGGGTTCCTTGGGCCCTTGATCACCCCCTCAACCTCCCCTGAGCCGCCTTTGACCAACCTTGGTGAAGTTTTAATACCTTAATCCCACCTCAGATGACCAAAAACATCCTCATCCCTCAACTCTGAACACCTCGGTCCCATTTCCTTCTAGGTGGCAGAATAAAATCACATTCTATTAAACATATCAATACTAGAAATCAATATTAAATAAAAATATAAGAATTATCTAATGATATTTATACTCATGTATGGGAAAAAGTTTCTCTTCTCTAATGTCCAAATTATCAAATGGTTTTTATCCTTCCATGTGAAGGGTTACAATTATATAAGAACAAATATACAAAAAAAATATTTGGAAAACAAAAACCAAACTCTAAAATAGACTCTCCATTTATAGTGGCATCTCTAGCTTCTTAAATATATTCTCCCTTATTTCCTAGGTTCTAGTGATGAATCATAATATTACCAGCTTCCTATGATTTAATAGAAAAATATTTGTAATTTTTTCATCTGTATTTTTGTTCCCCATAAAGACTCACTTTGAATGTTCTCTTCTAAAGGTTAGCAGGAAACTAGAGTATGATCCTCACTCTTTATTATTTTTTAGTATTCACATGTTATAAATGCACTAAAATGGGTACATAATATTATAATATATAACCTAAATCATAGATAATAATATAGTTATGGGGAAAATTTTATCATATCATTTGATTGATATCTATCATAATGTATAATAGACAAGTTATATGCAATATAGAATGCATGAATTCTACCACTTTTTCCTAATTGGTTGATATGTGATATTGAGTACCAATCAATTTACACATATTATACATTGTTTACTTCAATTATATATGAATGGGTTGATATATTTATGATTATACATGCATGATATAGTCATCAAAACATTAAAAAATTACATATCCCCAACATACATATGTTATTATAACTTATGATGACTTCTAAGAGTAGGAAGCCAATGCTTAACTCTTTTCATTTAGTGAATAGAGTTTATATAAAGGGATATGATCCCTCTATTTATTGACTATGATACTTACAATCCATAAATTAATCTCTCTTCCACCCTTTTCACATTTATCTCTATAGAGAATGTGCTAGTAGTCCTTTAGTGTTCAGTGGATCCTCTCAATATAAACAAGGATCCTAGTGGATTATGTACCAACCATGGTGAAGAGAATCAATTGGTTGTCTCTTGGTGATATAAATCAAGCACACTATATAATGTTTGATAGAAATTAAACTCACTATAATAAGGGTGTGCATATTTATTTACATTATACTTTTTACATGTTTGTTCAATTTATGATAGATCAAACACATTAAATGAGTTTCTTCTACTCTAATGATCATATAAGGATCATATAAAACTAATAAATGGTATCAAAACCATGTTCACAAGAAAATAAATATTTTATTTTATTAATTTTATAAAGAACATCAGTATCATAATATTATTGAGGCCATATCATAGTGTATGATATGAATGCATAGTTCTGTTTTTTCTTAGTCACAGTGTATGACTAGTTCATACCGTAAAGTGAAATATGTTGAAAACCCATGGAGTTGTTATATTTTTTAATCTATAATATAGGTGATATAGTAAGATATGACTAAAAACAAGTTTTTATGAAAATATCGTATCAAATAATAATGATGATATAAATCATATCATGAAATATGATTTTTACATAAAAAATTTCAATATTTAATAAGGTTTAGATATATAATATATTTCAAAATATATATGGTTTTTTCATTTATGGAAAAAATTATTTAAAAATACGTAAACTTATATAATATAAACATTATACAATGAATAAGTTTTTTTTAATCTTTGAGAAATTAACTTATGTATGAAAAAACTTATTCATAAAAATACTTATGAAATGCATAAGCTTGTATCCTTTATTTGGAATCACTAATCTTTATCACTTTGGTTTATGATTGATAAATCCCCTATCTATTATAAAATATTATTTCGTAAAAAATAATTAAATTTAATATTTTTTCTTAAAATTATTTGAGTTTATAACTTATATATAAATGAAAAGTCTTAAACATTAAAAATAGGAAATTTTCATGCCTAAATAAAACATGAAAATTTTATATTAATATGTAATGCTTAAAGATAAATAAAATGTTTAATGATTTTTTATTCATTTTTATATTCATATTTAAAAAATAATTATGAAATATTAATATGATTTATTCTTTAATTTATGTGGTAAATTTCGTATTATAAATAGTTAATTAATATATTACATGATATGTATGGAATACTAAGATTTAGTTTTCATCTACCTTGAACTTAGTTTATAATTAAAGTTATTAGATTGAATTTAGTTATTGAATATTGTTTATATATATTTGGTTTTAAATTTATAATGTGTTGGAATCTATCTTGAGTAAAGTCTCCCTATGGTGAGGGAATTTGGGTAAGACTTCCCACTTTTCTAGAGGCTTATTCCTTATTCTAGAAAGGTGGGGTTTGGATCTCTACAGCTTTAGGATTGCACATTTAGAATTTATAAATTTCATATAATTCTATACCTTTACATAAAAAGTTCATGTTCCTTATACTTAAGATGAATTTGGATATGTGTAAATATTTTTTTCTTCCATTTTTGGGTGATTAACACAAAAAATGGAATATGTAAAGAGTTACACATTAATATGTGGTGAATATATTTATTTGGTGTATGGAATAGAGATTCAAAAAAATAAATCATTAGAATCATTCACCTATAAAAGAATAAAACATGAGATAATAAAGATTTTGTGAGTTGTAATAGTTATAAATTTAATATTAATGTGATGTATATTAAATTAATGATACATTAAATGGAATCTCATTAAATACAATGTGGGATGTTACTTTAAAAGAAGCACTTATTAGGAAATTGATCATTTAGTATGGGAAACCTTAACCATTAAGTGAGCATGAATTATATTCACATATCAAGAAAGTAATAAGGTTACCCTAACCATTAAGTGTCTTATTCATTGAATTTTTTTGGGTTAAACTTAAAAAGGAAACCCTAACTCTTAGGATACTAGATAAATATAGTTTTTTAAATTCTTATGATAGATTTAGATAAAAATTGATCCACTAAATTATCTATATTTGATATAATTGGAAATAGTTTTATACTATATAAAACTATGTATTATTTATGTGATGAAAATTATATAATTCATGAAGAAATATAAATCTTGGCTCAATAAATGTATATGATGCATGGGGTTATCATTTTTAGTGGGAGTAATTTCTTTAAACGTCCTTGATGAAAAGATATAAAAACATGATAATCACCTATATATATATATATTTATAATAGATTATAGGATACAGAATGTTTTTTATTTTGTGATATCTTATAGGTATATATTATAAAAAATCATAGCTTAGTATCTAAGGTTAAGAAGAGTTCTCAAAGATAAGAATTCGGATCATATAAAGGTAAATTTTATAGAGAACATTTTCTCTAACCCTAACTCATGAGTATTAGATACCATTTATCCAATACATATTCATACAGACAAACATAGAATTAGAGAAAGCATGAAATTTAAAAAGTGTGTAGATGATATATATGTTAGAAATGGATAAATATTTACTATATTAGAGGTTGAAACATATGATTTAAGTCTGCCTGGTGGATTAGTTTTGGACTTGGATTACTATTATTGTGTTCCCACAAAAAATAGTAATTTTATTTATGTATCTTTTTTGGATAAGAGAGATTTTAATTTGTTATTAATAATAAGATTTGTTATATATAAAAGATTAAAAATCTTTATGGAATCAAAAATATGATAAAGTTTTATACATTCTATTTATGGATAATCCTATCAATAACATTCATAAAAAAATTCAATGTTGATTTTAACCCCCTTACCTTTCACATTTCCACTGTAGATATATAAATAACAAATTAATATAAACACTCTATATAGATGGATTTTCAGATTCATTAAATTATTAATCATTTGATAACTATGAAACTTATTTAGTGGAAAAATTAACTAAAGAAAATTTTAGTGTAAAAGGTGAAATATTTTGTGGACTACTAGATCTTATACATAACGATGTTTTTGGACCAATGAGTACAAAAGACAGTAGTGGGTTTAAGTACTTTGTTACATTTATTGATGACTTTAGTCATTATGGTTATGTATTTCTGGTAAGTCACAAGTATGATCTTTTTAAAAAGTTTGATCAAGTATAAAATTATCTAAAAAAGTAATAAAATTATATGATTAGATTAGGGTGGTGAATATTTAATCTAGGAATTAACCGATCATCTAAGATTTTGTGTAATTGTACCACAACTCACTCCATCCAGAAAAAGTAGTGGAATAGTGTGTGTGAGAGGTTGAATTATACCCTATTGAACATGGTTCACTTGAGGATGAGTTTGTATGAGATTCCATTTCCTTATGGGGATAGTCTCTTGAAACTGTTTCATTACTACTTAACTTTATTCAATATAAATAAGTCATAAAGGATCCAGATATTATATGGATTTGAAAATTTACCATTATATATTTTAGGTTTATTTTAGGTTTTAAAAGATATATAGGGTGTTTTGATTTTGATAAACTCATCCCAAGATTAAAGAATTTTTTATTTGATAGTTATCCCAAACAGACTGTGGGATAAAATTTTATACTCCCACTGAACACAAATTGTTTATTTCTTGACATGGTGGCTTCCTTGATAATAATAATATAAGTTTATGACTCAATGGGAGGAAATTTTAACAGAGATAACTTCAATACCAATAACTAAGAAGTGTTCCTAATATAGAAGTTGAGCTAGTTCGAAAAAATGTTATGGAAGAAGAACTGACTCAAGTTACATAATAAAATCTAAGGATTGGAAGGATTTATTAGTTTATTAATAGATACATATATTTTATGGAAAATTTGATCTATAAATGTTTATAATTGATGAATCTACTACCTACCAAGAGGATGTTGAGATTTTTTTATTATGATGAATTTTTAAAATCCATAGAATATGAGATGGAATCAATATGCACTAATTATGTTGGTAAATTAGTGGATATACCTAAAAGGGTGAGACCCATAGGGTGAAAATGAGTTTTCTATAAGAAAACTAATATGGATGGTGGAATTACTACCTACAGGGTCACAAAAAAGTTCATGGTATTGACTATGAAGAGACATTTTCACGAATTTCAATTATAAAGTCTATTTAGATATTTATTTTCATATAAAATCATTTTTATTATAAGATATATCAAATGGATATAAAATTCTATTTCCCTAAGGAGAATTTAGTTGAATAAATTTATATAAAACAACTTAAAGGTTTTAAAGTTCAAAATGATACTTCTATGTTTTATAAGTTAAAATAATGTATTATGGCTTAAATCAAGCTTTTTAGAGTTGGAAAACTCAGTTTGATGATGAAATCAATGATTTTGGTTCCACAAAACATATAGATAAATCTTATATATACAATAATATTATTGGGAGTGTGGTTGTATTTATAATATTTTATGTAGATAAAATAGTCCTTATTGGAAATGATATCCCAATATTACACTGTATAAATTTTTTTTTGGAAAAATAATTATAGATAAAATACATGGGTGAAAAATCCTACATATTAGGTATGAATGTATATAGAGATAGATCTAAGAGGTAGCTTATATTGAGTCACAAAACATACCTTGGTTAAGTTCTAAATTGTTTTATCATGGAGAACTCCATAATGGGGTCTTTATGAGTATTTCATGAAATGGATATTAGTGTGATTCAAGATCATTATAAAGAGTTATGAAGGACATAAATGACTCATTATACATCCTCCATAAGTTCTATCAGGTATTCCATATTTTTTACTAAATAAAATGTCTTCAAATATTTGATAATAACAATTAGATACCATTTGAATCTTGGTGAGAGTAACCAAATTTATGTTAAGAACATCCTTTAGTACTTGAGAAGAAGTAAGGAAATATTATTGGCATTTAGAGGAGTGTATAAACCCATACTAATAGTTTAAAACGATGCTTATTTATAATCTAAAAAATATGATATGATATTTAAATATAGTTTCATGTTCTACTTAAAATGTGGATCTATCAATTAGAATAATTTTAAATAATCCACCATAGAATACCCAACAATAGAGGTAGAGTACGTCAATGCATCTGACATAGTGAAAGAAGGTGTTTAGATTAATAAGTTCATCACTAAACATAGGGTGGTTCCTTGACTTGAGTGAGTAATCTAGCTTTACTATGAAAAAAATTAAGTCATTTCCAGGGCTAAGTAACCCTAGTTTCCCCAAAAGACCAAACACATCCTTCACAAGTACCATCTCATTCAAGAGGTCACTAAGAGAGATAATGTAAATATATATTTGGTTGGTACATATGAGAATGTAGTGTATCACTTGATGAGACCAATATCATAGTAAAATATTGAGGTTCATATTTTTAATTATTGGTATAAGATACATGGGAGATTATATGTATTAGTTTTAATTATATCATCATTTTATAATAAATGAAATCTATAATTATTATTCATTCATATGTGTTTCATCTATATATTACATTAATAGTGTAATGATAGTATCCCATAAAATTAAAACATTTAGTTTTCCATAATAGATGACCATCACATATTATAATGGGTTTTGAGGATATGTTAAGGTTAAGGTGGGTAGAATCTTGTAATAGATATAAAGAGTTGCATTCAATATAAAAAATAGCCTTATGAGGTAACAAGTTGAGACTTCTAATTTGAATTGACCTGATAAATAATATCATATGTAATTATATAGGGTCATTGACATATATATGGGTTTATTCTTATTATTAATTCCCATTATCCATGGCTAGTGAGGTACCTAGTATGATAACCTTCATAATTTTATACCTATTTTACGCATGATTTGAATCTTAGATAATCAGGGAGTAGTTGGGTGTGTTAATGATCATGTTATCATTTGGAGCTTAACCAAGATGGGGTTTTCCCACTTGTATAATTATTTAAAGACATATGAGACCTTTATTTATTTTGATCTAGTAAATTCATTGACATGATTAATTGAGTAACATGTGATATTATCATTTAAATAGATATAAGTCATGTGTTGTAATGATCTTTAAGATTAATTTCTTGTGATTCATTCATAAAATTATTCTATTTTAGAGTTTCATGAACACTTGATTTGACCCATACAAGATTAAAATGTTCTATTCCTAGTGGTCACTCAATGCCATGGAAAATGGGATTATGTAAAATACCAACCTTTTGATGATGCTATTTCTTGATTAAATTTTGAGTTAACTCTCTCTAAAATGGTTAATGAAGTGATTCTCAGGAGTATGAGGGGAATTGGGGATGTTTAGAGAGTTAGGGACATGAAAATGAGGGGAAAATGGATATACTATTTAGGGAGCAATTAACCATGTAGCCTATAGGGGGATGGTTCAGGGTTGGAAAACCATGGAAGGGGGATCCTAGAAAGCATGCAACCTTGTATAAAGCTAAACACATGGCCTTAAAACATTTTTCTAAACCGTTTGTGCTCTCCAAAAAATAATGCAACCCATACCCCTATTTGGATATAGGGGACCCACATTTATCACATAGTTTGTCCAACCATGCAACCAAACTGTATGCCTTATAAAATAGGGTAATTTTACCATTTTTTTCCTATAGATATTAAATGTTTCTTACTCAATTTATTCCCCACTTCCTCCTCCAAAAATCTAAGGTACAAAAACTTTTCTATGAATCTTCCCAAGGTTGATTATCCCCTGATATTTGGTCATTTGAATTTCCATTGGTTGAGAATCAAATATTCATGTGTAATTACCACTTCTAGTCCATCTATTTGCTAGAAGAATCATGGTGGGATGTTTTCTCTCCTTTATAATCACTAAAACCTTGTTTTTACAAAAAATTCATAGATTGGGCATTGAGGGTTGCTTGGGCTTGAATCAAGGGTCATGGTTAAGTGCGAATTTTTCTTTGAACATGAGGTAGGTGTTCTATAAGTTATATACCATAGTCTTGATGTTTATTCATATGTATGTGGTTGTGATTTTGTTCTGTTCTTCTAAGAATTTAATTACTTAGTATGAAATGATAAATTGGGTGTCTAAATGATTGTTTGAAATTTCAAGGACCTCATTGGATTCATTTATATTAAATAAAATTTTCCTATGGTCATCCATGGGGTGCACCACTCTATTGAACATGGAAATTGAGTTGTTAAATGGGGAATTGATGGGTTTATGAGATTAAATTAATTGGATTTTTTTCAAGTTAACATAGAATAAAGGGACAATTTTCTTGACTTGAATGAGCTAAATGAGTTATGGGTTGTAAATGGGTAAATGTGATAAGTGGTTAAAGGGGTATGTCTATGTTATTAAATGATTGAAAGAGAGTGTAATGGATGTGTTTTTGGGTAAATGGTAAAATGGGATAGTTATAGAATTTGAGTTAAATATGTTAAGTGAAATTAAACATGGAAATGGTTATGTTTGAGAAAGGAGAACCCTTATTTTTAATTATGTTATAGAGGCGAAGCATGCTAAATCTTGAAAGGTAAATGTTGATAAAATTATAATGGATGTTAGTCATGGCATTCTATCCCACAAAAATAGTTTTAGTCATGGTGGTCTACACCATGATAATGATGATGGTCATGGAAGTCCACATCAGGGAATGGGTGTTGGTCATGGTGGTATACACAACGTTAAAGATGATGGTCATGATGGTCCACATCAGGAATGAGTGTTAGTCATAGAGTTCCCCACAATGGTTTGAGTACCTAGACTGATTCTACAAGGTACAATGAATTACATGAAAATAATTAATGAACACCATTATGACTCAAAGTGGTTAATACAACATGGTATAGTTTAGACTTCCAGTGTGGGTCAATGTAGGTTTAGCTTGTTGGTATTATTATAGAACTGGGAGACCATGGGGATTAACAAAAACTGTTTTATTACTTATTCATATACTATTTATTTATACTTTTGTATGGATTGTTATTAGACTGGATATTTATTTAGACACCGTGGGTGGTGGCCTATTAAGCTGTACTGACACCCTTCTCAGGCTATAGTTGGGTACCCAAGAGGACTTCATGGTTGTAGACCAGGATATATGAAAATTGTCTATGTCAGATGGATGGTTTATGAGTTAGGTTGGAGAATGTATGAGGGGATTGAACATACTCTTAGGACCCATTTTGGATATTTTCATTTGTGTCTTATTTTATATTTCCTTTGTAACATTATACTCTCTTGACATTATACATTTATTATGCTGGATTGTTTTACTTACATGGTTTTGGGGAATTGATTATATGATGAAAGGTTTTTGATTGTTATACTTTGTTATTATTTATATTGATTTTAATTGTTTTTTAGTCTAGTAAAATGGGTATTGTCTCACTATGTGTATAATTACGCCATCGCTAACAGTTAGTAGCCTATAGAGTATGGGAGGACATGATTGTGGTCATGTGGAAAACCAAATTGAGGCACATGTTTAGTGGAATCTTGGATGATACAATACAATGAGGTGTCATAGCCTGTATTTTTTCTATTGATTTAATATTTTGGTATGGTAAAAATAAAACAATTATGTTTCAGGCCTTGGTAATTATCTCGTTCTTGATAGTATCTAACCCATGTGTGGGAAATAACCCAAGTACTTTGGGAGGGATTATTCTTCTTAATGTTCATTGTTATATCTAGATGTTATTTCACCTTGGGTGATACACATGATGTGTGATGTTACCATTTTATAATATTTTTATTCATGTCTTATAATATAGTTAGAGATTATATGAATGAATCATTTTAGGTGCTTAGGATTTATGTGTCATGCATCATATTAGGTACTCATAGAAAATTATGTTATAGTGGGTTAAGGGATATGAAATGATTTTATGGGTTTATTGTGGTTTTAACAAACTAGTTCATAATAAGGATGTTAAAAATTGTTTAAGTTGAATAGTAGTTAATTAAATGGTTAAAAATAGTTCTTAAATTAGAAAGGATTATGTTTTTTGAAGGTGAGATAGTTAAAATGGTGCCTAATGAAAGGATTGTGATTTTTTATGTTTATTTTACCCTATATTATCCATGGAACGTGATAGGGATAATGAGGGTGGTTATAGAGACATGATTATATAAATTGGGATAGTGTATGTGGAGTGTGTTTTTTGTGTCAAGTAGTGAGCCCTATTTTGTGTAAAATATTTAAAATACATGGTATGTGTTTTGAGATGTGTGTTTAGAATTGTTATGATATTCCATTATGATGACATTTACTAGTTGTGTGTCATGAACACATCACCAAGAATGCCCCTATAGTAGTGGTAAAAGATTATCCATTGATTCTGGGTAATAAGGGGAAGATAAGTTCCATGATAACTTCACTCATGTTATGTAGTTAATATCAAGGGAACCAGGGTGGGAAATGCATATCATGATTGATTTTATGAGAGAGTTTCAACTATAACACCCATTGACCTCTATTATGGAGGGTTTAATTATGTTATAATAGTTCTAGAATAAGTCTATAAAGATGATTTTGGATCACTTAGAGACTCCTCTAGAGAAGAGGATCAAGTTGGAAGCCGACATGTTATGAGGATCACTGAAATACTGATGGGATATTTAGGATTGGAATGAGAAGTTAGAGGGAATCACATGGTAGGTCTTCCAGGATATGTTCCCGAAGTACTTTTACCTTGATACCCTAAGGAAAATGATGTTGGAGATTTTATGAATTTAAAACAAGGAAGTATGTTGGTGATGGATTATGCTGGATGCTTCACTGATTTATAGTGTTTTGACTCTATATTGATAGGAGCTAAGGCAGTTATGACTAGGAGTTTTTTGGAAAAATTTAAATGTGAGATCAATTCCCAGGTAAAAATCTTTTTATTGAAAAGGATTATTGAAGTAGTGGATCAAGATCCTATTTTAAAGAGAATTTGGAGATGGTTTTTATAGGTGGGTATATAGTTTTAGTCCGGTGAAATAGTTGTATGTATTTTGATAATAAGAGGCGTTGTTATAAGAACTTATACCAGGGAAATGGTGTATAGATTAGTCAAGGGAAATGATCTATTTCCCAGGGAGGTAGTTCAGTCATTTTTTATTAGTGTGGTAGACACAATCACATGAATGGTTAGTGTCTCCTACCCCTAGTAGAGTTATGAACACATGGAAGGATGGGTAATATATATAGGTTCTATAGGAACAATCATTGGATTGGTAGTGATGGGGGACCTAGACTAGTGCACAGTACCAGAAGGGTGTATACTACCCCATTTTAGTTGAGCAGTTGGAGTTCCACCAGCCATACCCATTATAGTGGGGGTCATGGTACTTTAGGACATTATCATCTATATCAGTAATAAAGTACAACAAATGGAATCACATAATAGTTATGTATTGTGGGGTATGTCATTTTCATGTAGTTCATCTTTCACCCTTCAGTTATGTGTCTAGACCATCAAATTTTTTAGGTAAGATAATTATAGATTCCATGATTCTAGTGATTTATTTGATATGGAAGCTTTTAATTATTTTATATCATCCCATTTTTAAGTGGTTTGTGTCTGGAAGTGGAGTTTATGTTTTGGGTTATGTAAACTGACATACCATTGGGGGTATGATTAGAGGATATATACCAATGTAAGTACTGTTCCCTCAAGGTTGATGGGTACCATTTCCTTTGGTATTTTTATGTGGTTAAGATCATAGTTTTTGACCTAATATTAAGGATGGATTGGTAGGTTACATACTAGAAACACATTTATTTTTACTAAAGGAGGATGACTTTCACACTTTCTGAATGAGAAACTTACATCTATAATGGGGAGTGGGATATCCAGGAAAGATGTACAAGGCTAGTTCTTTTAAAACTGGGTGATCTCATAACCCAAGTTGTTAGTCTTTTACTTGATCATGAGGGAGTGTGGTGTGACTTATTCCCTCAAGTAGTGGATCAGTTTCAGGATGTGTTTTCTTTGGAAATATTAGGTATACCACCTGAGAGATAGGTTGAGTTCATGATTAAGATGATTCCTGGAGCTAATACAGTTTCTATTCCACCTTACAGAGTGAAGCCCGTATAAATTTAGGAGTTCAAGACTCAGTTGGAGGATTTGAATGATAAAGGGTTTATCTATCCAAGTATGTCACATTGGGGTTCTCCAGTATTTTTAGCTATGAAGGATGATAAAACATTGATATTGTGTTTCAATTACAAAAAGTTTAATCATATGATGATTAATAAAAAGTATCCTCTTCTATGTATTGATGATATTTTTTACTAGCTGAAGGGAACCAATGAATTCTCTAAGATTGATTTGAGGTTAGGGTATCATCAGTTGTGGGTGATACCGTATGATATACAACGATCTTACTTTAGAAGTAGGTATTTCTTGTATGAGTTCATCATAATTATTCTTGGGGTAAAAAATTCCCCTAATGTGTTTATGGATTTTATTAACTCAATCTTTCAACCATACATAGATCATTTTGTAGTTGTTTTTTTGGTTGAAAAATTTGTATACTCATAGAATCATGACGATCATTCCTAATATCTTGAAATCATCCTAATCACTCTATGAAAACAATATCTTTATTTCAAGAATATAGGTTTAATTTATGGATCAACAAGGTACATTTTTAGGTCACATAATTTCAAGATAAGTTGTTTTAGTGGACCTATATAAGGTTAATATTATTTTAACATGAGAGAATATCCAAAATGTTTTTTATATTCAAAGAGTTTTGAGTTTAGTGGATAACTACAGAAGGTTCATGAAAGTATTTTCTCACTTATAAGAACTAATTTTGGGGATAATGAAGAAGGGTATAAAGCTTGAGTTGTCTATGTCATGAGATAATTCTTTCCAAGAGTTAAATAAATGTTTGGCCACTCGACTAATCTTGATCTTACCAGAGAAGGAGTATACTTTATTTTGTGATGCATTTGGAATAATACTTGGGATACTATTGATATAGGGAGATCAGGTCATGGATTATAGATCAAAGTATTTGAGTCCACATGAAGAGAACTATCTTATAAAAAATATTGAGCTTGTCAGAGAGGTTTGTGCTTTAAAATTCTCGAAGCAGTATATTTTAGGTAAAGAGTTTGTTTTTTATACTGATCATAAGAGCCTCAAATATATCTATTCCCAGAATGATTTAAATATTTCAGGGTATATATGGGTTGAGTATATAAAGTATCTGAACTTTGAACTAGTGTATACACATATAAAAGGGAATAGTGTTGCAGATGCATTGAGTTAGAAGACACATACTCAAGTAGTTCATGAAATTAGTTCTGAGTGGAATATGATAGCCTTGTTTTTTGAGATTCATATAAGTGACCAGGCAGGGCATGAGTTTATGAAACTCACATCATTTTATATTGATCCATCAATTCTGAATCGTGTTAATAGAATGATTTATGAGGATTAGAAATTTATAACTTTAAGGTATATTTTTGAAGTTGGGGAGACACCTTTTGATTGAACTATTGATTAAGATGAGATTATCCACGTTTTTGTTCATGTTGTTGTTCCTACTTGTATACAGGAATAGTTAGTGTACATGTTTCATGCCTTGAAGTTGGTGGTGCACCCTGGTTTGACGTAAATTTACTATGATATTTGGAGAAATTATTGGTGGATGGGAATGAAAATAGATATTAAAGGTTTCATGACAATATTATACACCTATCTGGAGGTGATGGTCGATCATCAATGACGTTCTGTACGTTTTTAACCATTAACCATTCTAGAATAGAATTGGGATGATGTAACCATGCATTTTGTATTTGGACTTTTGAGAAAACCTTATAAGAATAATACAATATGGGTAATTGTGGATTGGTTAAAAAAGGTTTCTTATTTCTTGCTGATATGGCAGACTTTCAACATTGGATATTTCATTTTTATAGGTTACCTCAGATTATTATTTCAGATCATGATCCAAATTTTAATTTGTGTTTCTGGTAAGGGTTTCCGGAGGTTCTAGGTAATCAGGTGTTTTTGAGGATATTGTTCCACCTTCATATTGATGGGAAATTGAAACGTATTATCTAGGTTATATAGGACATTTTAAGGGAATTTATCTTATATTTTTGTGGGACATGGGAGAACATAGTTCTTGTTGAGTTAACCTATAAAATAATTTATCTTGAACTATTCATATTCCACCATACGAGGCTCCCTATAGTAGGCTATACAAATCACGCTTATGTTGGATAGACATAGGGGGATCATAGTTGTTAGTACCAAGTCCTGTTCAATAGACGTTAGAGTATGTTCAGTTGATTCAGAAGCATATGGATATGACCCATAGTAAACACAATTCATACACTGATCAATGTCATCAAACTCTTTATTTTGTAGTGGGTGATCATGTTTTCTTGTATGTTTTACCAAGATTGGGTCACCATTAGATTTAGATATAAGGAAAGTTAGTTCCTAGATAATTGGGTTTGTTTGAGATTATAGATAAGATCAGACCTGTAACATACCAACCAGATCTTCCATAGTGGTATGGTTTTATGAATGATTTTTTTCATGTGTCAGAGATTAAGCAGTACAACTTGACCCTTATCATGTAACATATCCTGATGATGTTGATATTGAGGTTGATGTGTCCTTTAAGGATAACTCAATTCATATTTTATATTATAGTGAGAAAGTTTTATGTTGTTTGATCATGCCTTTAGTCGATGTATTATGCAAGTATGGTAATGTTCTGGAGGAAATATGAGAGCAGGAAGTAGATGTGTGGGCCTAGTGGCAAGATCTTTTTACCATGGAGGTTTAACAATGATTGGGAGATCTACTCGAGGATAAGATATTATAAGGTGGGGAGGTTGTGAAATCCCAAAATTTCAATAAGGTATGTTCTTGATAAAATTATGAGTTAAATCCTTTAAAAATATTTAATGAAATACTTCTTGATAGTATGAGTGGTCTCAGGCGATTTTTGGGGAGTTTGAGAAAAGAAAATGGGGGAGAAATGGTCATACTATGCAAGGAACACGGTTGGTGAATGGTTAGTACTAACCATGCATCTTAACCATGAAGCCTATAGAGGGATTGTTCATTGTTGAAAAACTATTCAAGGGGATCTTGGAAACCATGTGTCCTTGGATAGAGCCATTTTCATGGCCTCCATATGGTTTTCCAAACCATGTGGGCTCCATAGAAAATTGTGCGACCCAGGACTCTCTTTGGAATGATTGGGATGCTTGTTTGTAATATGGTTTGGACAACCATGCAGCTAAACAATACAACTTATTACAGGGTAATTTTACCATTTTTCCCATTAGGATTAATTTTTTTACCGTATTTTTTACATAATTAATCATTTAGTTTCCAAGAGTATGAAACCTTTTATCCCAAGCCTCCCAAGGATTATTATCCTTCAATCTTTGGTGTTTTGAATCATTGTTGGTTGAAAATCAAAGATTCAGGTGATTCTACCATTAATCTTTCATATATTTTCTAGAGGAATCATAGTGGAGTGTTTTTTTATCCTTATGAATCCCAAAACCCTTATCATTCTAGTAGATTATTTAATTGGTAATTGAGGGTTGTTTATGTTTGAATCATGGGCCTTGTTTAAGTGAGTGTTTGTCTATGTACTTCAAGTAGTTGGTCTTTATGTTATAACCCATTGTATTAACATTTATTCATGCGTATATGGATGTGATTTTATACTATTATGTTGTGAATTTAATTTCTTTGTAGGAAATGATAAATTGTTTGTCTAAATGAGGTTTTATACTTTTCATGGACCTCATTGGATTCCTTAATGACAAATAAGACAAGACTATGGTCACCCATGGGACATTCCACTCCCATGAACATGGAAATTGGGTTGTTAAAGGATGAATTTATTATCTTATGAGATTAAAAAAATTGGAATTGTGGTTTACAAATAAACATATAATAAAGAGGTGTTTGGATTAACTCAAATACGCTAAATGAGTTATGGATTCTAAATGGGTAATTGTGATAAATGGTCAAATGGGTATTCCCTTACTTTTAAATGATTGAAATAACATGTAATGAATGTTGATATGAGTAAATGATAAAATGGTCTAGTTATGGAATTAGACTTAAATAAGTTATATGAAACAAAATAAGGAAATGACGATGATTGGTAAAGGTACACCTTTTTTTATTATTCTAATGAAGAAAATCATGCTAATTCTTGAAAGGTAAATGTTTTCAAAATGGTAATGGGTATAGTTATAGCATTCCACCCCAAAAAATGGTGTTGGTGTAGTGACCCCAACCATAGTAGCCTAGATCTGGTGCATTCTGCCATTAAATTTTCACAATATATAAAGAAATAACATCTCAAAGAACCAATAATTTTATTAGTATTTGTAAAATAGATACATACATGAGCCTTAAATTACATTTTAATACACAAATTACAACATATTTTTTTATTTTAAGGATAACTTTATTCCCTCAAGAATATACATACATATCATTCATAGTAAATTCCTGGAATACTGGGGAAAAAAATAAAATAAAACTGATCTCAAATGATCAGTAAGGGTTATGTATAGTGTAAGTAATCATGAAAGAAGAAGTATAATAAAAATTGAAAGGTAAATAATTAAACACACATTCCTTGTAATTAATAAATAGATAAAGAAGTGTTTAAAAAATATAACACGGTAAATAAATGAAAAAAATTCATTTGATCAATAACATGACTATAGTAACTCGATAAGGCATAATGGATATGGCATGGTAAATAATTAAAGCACATATTATTTAAATAACTAAGAATAAAATGAATCTAGAGATAATGTCATAGTGAAAATATCTAGGATATAAATAAATAAATATTGAATGAAGTAAATGATTAATTATTGGACATAATGTTTCCCAGGTACAAGGTACCTTTATTGTCAAGACCTTTCACAAGATAGTTTAAAATATACCGGATAAAAACCCACTTATCTAATACTATCCAACTTATTCATCCCATGAGACTACTGATACATTGAGGGGATATCTATAAGAAGACCCCACCTATTTCATATATATATAAATCATTATTTATATATTGAATAATTGATTTAATTAATACATAATATTCCTTATCAAATATCCTTATTGAGTAAAGAATATGGTTTTATAAATATTTCCCTATATATCAAATAAATTTCAATTTAGTACACCATTTATATAAAGGATATATGGTTTAAACAATAAACATATCCATGATTATTAATATGAATATTTAGGGTAAACTTAATGTCCAATGATCATATGAATGTTCACATTTCAAGAGAAAGTTATTGACTATAAAATATAAATCAACTAAGTGAATTTAAAAACTTTATTTAGTAAAAATTATCATAAAACATAAAGATGAAGAATCAGGATGATATTAATACAACATATCTCTAGTAGAATACATTTAAAATAAGGATTTTTTTATGAATAGAAATTTCATCAAAATATCTTTCAAAACATTCTTGAAGAAATTATCCTTTTTCATTTTGATTTTTTTCGAAAATAATAGTCTTTGAAAATAAATTTTAAAAAATAAAACAATTTAAAAATAAATTTTATTTAAAAATAAAATTGAAAAATTATAAATGAATCATTAAAAAAATTTATATCATGATGATAGGTAATTCCGTACATGCCCTAAAGAACATTCATTTTTCAAGATAAAAAGGTTAGAAAAGTGCCTTGTTGGGAATGAAGACAGAAGATTCCTTTGAATTTTTTTTTGTAAAAAGATAAAATGGGTAATTTTTATAATAAATAATTTTTAAAATGTTAAGGAAAATAATTTTAGAGACTGTGGTTTTGTAAGAAAATGGAATTCCGACCAAAGAGAGAAATGAAGTTGGATTTTATTAAAACATTTTCTCTACAATATTAAGTAACAATGAGTGAAAAATCATATTAGCATTTGAAAAAAATATGAATAACTATAAGATAAAAAAATTAAAGTGTTTTTTAAATAATGTTCATATACTTTCCTTTAATGTAAATTAAAGAATAAATGATATTGAAAATAAAGATATTATAAAATAAACCCTTAAAATGATCACAACGTTAAAGTGATAATTAATCAATGAATAAATTATGTGTATAAACTATAAATCCAAGTAAAATATGTGTAAATAAAATAATATATATTCAAAATTAATTTTAAAAACAATCATATAATATTAATGGAAATGAATAAGTAATATAACCTAATGAATAAGAACTGAGTTATGATATTATTTATCACTTTATAAAATTTAATTAAAATACAATTAGATAAATTAATTTAAATTCAAACATCAAATTCTATTTATAATTAATTATTCTGGATAATACATTTCACTGGGTAGTATATACACTATATAAAGGACACTAGGTGCATAACATTACAATATGGCTCAATGAAATGAAATTGAGATGAAATCCCTTACCTTATGATTTATTTTTGTTGAACATTATTTAACCTCATATATAATGGTTTTAATAATTTTATTAAAATATTAAAGAACCATATTATTATTTATTATATCATATATTATCCTTTTATAACATCTTATCACCCTTTAATTAATAATCTTTTATTATTTTCATTGTTTCTGGTGTTAATTAGCTAGTTTTCTCTTGCACGTTTTGTTGTAAAAGTTCTATTTCTTATTAATATTTTATATTTATATCATATATATAATAATAATGAAATAATTATTATATTTATTCATAAATTATTATTTTAAAACTAATCATGAATTATTTTTATAAAAAATGTATCATGGTGCGATCATGGAGACGGTATGCTGTACGTACACATGAGTAACATTTTCATTTTTCAATGGTCATTACGGAAAGTATGTAAGTAATATTATACCTTTACATAATTATCATAATATCATATATAAAATATTATATGATTATATATATCATCCATGTGGTGTGGTGATAAAAAGAGTATCACATCGCTTTGTGAAGGCGGTAGTCCACACGTACAAGAACGATATTATCATCTTTACATGAGTGAAAAATAAAGAAATAAAATGATGTATATTATCTTAAAAATATGATAAAAATATCATTAATATCATAATTATGTAATTTATATCACATATAATAATTAAATTTATCTTTACCACCTTCCATGTGAAGTGCTAGTAAACAACGAATCACATCACTTCGTGATGCTATAGTTCACCGTACACATGAGTGACATTATCATGTATCCTATGTAATAGAAGGTAAAAATATATATGTGATATAGTGACTAAATATGTGTAAATGTTTTATAAATATCATATATATTCTTTATATCCATCATTATACCCAACCTTGATAGGTGGAAATGGAAAAACAAACGACATCAGTTTACGATGCGGTAGTCTGCAATATGCACAAATGATGCTTTCATAACCCATTTGATGGAGGGTTTTGAGTTTTTAAGTCATAAAATTAACATAGAAATATCTTAGTATATGGAATATAATGAGTTTATTATATCATTACAGTTTTAAAATAATTTAAGGCATCGGAGAAGGAAATAAAATGAAGATGCTTGTTGAAGAATATTACCTCTTCTTTGGGTATCTTCCATTGGTTTGCACTAAATCCTTCAAAGGGTGGATTTATGTCCAAGAAAAGGATTATATTATTATTTGATGGAATTTGGGATTTTATTTGGGTAGGTATTGGCCTAAATTTTTTTTTTAATGTGTGAAGTGGAGAGGAGAGGGGGTGGGTTTTTATAAATGGGGTGAGTGACACACTTGTAATTTTTTGAAAGAGTGATTTCCACCCACATTTTTTTTCATGTCACTAGGCCCAAATAAGGGTAAAATATTGAGATTATAAGGTATAAGTTCTAAATATATCCATAAAATTTGTGTGGTATAAGTTTCTAAGTCATTTGTCCCCTTAATATTAAAGTTTAATCCCTCGGTAAACACATTTTTACCTTAATCGCTTAATTAATTTTAATTGTTTTCACTAATCACTTTGGTAAAAAAATAATTTAGAAGTATTATAAATTATAAATTATTTAAATTAAAAATATGGAATCTATTTTTATAAATTCAATTAATATACTTTGAAAATTTTAATTTAAAATTAATCCTATAGACATGATGACGAAACTAGTTTTTAATGTGAAAATGTTCAAAATGTTACAATATTTTATATCCAAATTCAAGATAAAATTGATTAAAATAACATAAATTGGATTAATAGTGTATAATTGAAGTAATTTTAAATTAAAAACAATTCAAAATATAATTTAATATTATAAATTATTTAGATGAAAAGACATTTTTCAATTAAAATCCAGTATTTTTCACTATTAATAAATAATAAAACTTCTCAAAAAAAACATAAAAAACTCACCTATGATAATTTTGGTATCCCAATTTCAAAAATGAAGTTTATTTTTCAATTTTTTTATCAAAGTGTTATAAATTAGTTTTAAATTATTGATCCAAGTGTACCTAAACTATCTTATAAGAAAATACAGTTTCTCTGAAAACATTTCTTTTTTCTATTAAATAATTTTAATTATAATTTATAATTAATAGACAAGAAATAAATATCTATAAAATATATATTTTAATAAGTAAGTTAATTCTATTTATACATTCCATTCCATTGGCTAGGTGATAACTATCATATTAAATAATATTAATAATATATTATTGTTCAGTAAAACTCGGTCTTGAGTGTAACACAAGCTATTAAAGAAACTCATTATCACATGTAAAAAAAGTATAAAATTAGGGTTTCATAAATTTAATTCTATATAATATATTAAATTTATTTGAAATATTAAATTTATCATAAATTATCGTGGTGTTATAGTCAATTATACACTTGGTGTTGTGTATCATAAACACCATCGAATATGATGTTAGTATTTAAAATTTTAGGGTGTTAAATCCTCCCAGACATAAATAAGACACATCCTCACAATTTAAACTTATTCTTGGTAATAAAGGGTTTGATATTTGCGAATTAATTTGTTAAAATCTCATATCTTAGAGGATTTAATAAAGTATCCTCTTAATAAGAGAGGTAAGAATGTATCGGGGTTATATTGAATAACACTTATCTAGCTTTCAAAGTAAGAGAACATTGGTGGAATGTGAAGATATAGACATGGAGAAAAAATGTAAATAAATATAGATAGTGATTGATGTCATTGATCACAAAAAAGTGAACCATAAATTATAAGTTGACGGACTCAAAGCCATAAATCTAATTAGTATGAAAAGGTCATTGATATCATCAGAAATGATGGTAATAGGATAAAATATTATTTTAATATCCTTTTTATAAAGTTGAATAATTATTTTTACCATATTATAATATATGTAAATATATCTAATTGATAAATTTATATTTCATAAGAACAATTTTATCCTTTAGATGGGGTTTGAACGATTAATCCAAGAAATGAATATCCAAAAATGATTTTTTTTCTGATGAACTAAACATTACTTTTAACAAATATTATGATCCATAAAAGAGTGAAAGGTATTTAATTATATATTTAATTATTTTAAAAAAACCAATATGTTTAATACATTAATCTCTGAACCATAAAAGTTATACTATTGTAGTAACACCCTAAAATTTTAAAATATGAACATCATATTTAATTGTATATGTGATATACAACAACAAGCATAAAATGGAATATAAAATCCTAATAATTTATGATATATTTAATATTTTAAATAAATTAAATGTATTCTATATCTTTTAATGCATGAAATTATGAGTTATCTTTAATTTCACACAATAATTATTTTCTTCGATATCTTACATTACACGTAAGACTGATTTTTACCAAATAATATTAATATTAATATTTAAAATGAAATTTTTTTCCTAGATGATAAATTGGATTTTATAATTTGGATTGAATAACTTCTAAAAATATATGGGTGAATTAATTGGTTACCAATTAATTATAAAGGAATATAAAAACCCATTGAATATAAAGGAAATATTTTATAAAAAATTATTATTATGTGCCAAGGTATTTTATCCTAATAAATTAAATTAATTAATATTATTTATTGATATTAATAAAATTTATATGTTATATATTCCATAATTTTTTTAAAATTAATTCAATATACTTTATAGGAATGAGATATGAACAAATCCAATTTTATGCATAAAAGTTGGGTTTTTCTAAAGGTGGGTTTTGTCCCTTTTAATGAAACACTAGTTTTAAAAATAATTTTTTTAAATTTTATTTGAAAAAATTAAATTCATTTTTTTAATATTAATGTAAACATTATTTTAGGGTTAATATTTTGTATTTTTCTGAGAAGTTTAATTTTTTTGATGAATAGTGAAAAATACAGAATTTTAATTGAAATCGACTTTTTTTGCTAAGTAATTTATAATGTTAAATTATATTTTTAGTTGGTATTATAGTAAAAATAGATCAATTATACATCTACTAATATTTTTTTATCATTTTTATTGTAACACCCCGAGTTTCCACGATACGCTTCTTATTCAATAATGCAATAGCTTGCATTGTACGCAACCTCGAGTTCTAAAACACCGCGACTAATCAAAGTAGCCGTTATGAATAGTAATAACCACTTTTTAAAATTATAGAAATTTTATATTTCAAAATGGACTTCATTTTTGGATTCGGAATATCGAAATTAGCCTATGTTGAAATTTTGGTATTTTTCTGAGAACTTCTAATTTTTTACGAATAGTGAAAAATACTTAAAAATAACTTTTTTAATCAAAATAATTTATAGTGATAAATTATACTGTTTAGTGGTTTTAAAGTATAATTAGAATATATTTTTACCATTTTATCCAATGGTGGTCATTAGAATTAATTTAACATTGAAATTGGACATAAACAATTGCCAATCTTTTGATATAAATTGTTTCTTAAAAACACGCTATTTGTTGTAACAGCGGGAATTAATTATAAAATTAATTAATGAACCTTATATGTTTGGAATTTTGTAAAATAGACATCATTTTTGAATTCGGAATATCAATTATAGCTTAGGGTGAAGTTTTGGCCTTATTCTGAAAAACTTCAATTTTTGATGAATAGTGAAACCACTAAGTGGTTGTTAAAAACTGATTTTTCGTTAAAATGAAATATTACCACTTCTATGATTTGATTTTCAAAAATCCTACATACATGGTTGTAATTAAGAAGTAAAATGTTGTTCAATGAGATTAAAATAATTTTTTGGTGAATAGTAACTTTTAAGTTCTTAATCGCGATTAGAGGTAATTAGTGTAGTTTAAGGTAAAAATAATGTTTTAATAATATGATATGAGCTTGACACTTGTCCTAATCCTATTGGATGAGTCATGTCCGACCAAGAAAATCCATGGGTCAACTTGGGGACTCCATGGAGCCACTTTAGTTGGAAAATGACATAAATACCTTTTATTTAATGTTAAAGTAAAAAAAATGACACAAACATGAGTTGTTTTACTAAAACAGTTTTTAAGTGGGGTTACACAAGTCCAAATTTTGATTATAAATATTCATTAGAAAGCTAAAAAGATTTCCTACATCATAGTATTTTTTTAATAATTTTTAGACATTAAATAAATTAAATTATTTATGACATCATTATGATGCAGCGATGACCTCATTATTTAACGATTTTAATAAAAAGAAAAGATAATGTAAAATCCAAGGAATAAACTTGTCCAAAGACTATTGTATGGGTAGATTTAGAACCCTTATCACCTTAGCCAGGAATTATATAAGTTTGGGACCTTTATAATCCGAAAAGCATTGTGTAATAATGTAACATTTCAATCTTTCCAAAAGAGTCCCTCCTCTACACTTATAAAAGGCCCCCACCTCTCCCACCTCATTTACACTTTAAAGCCATTTGGCTCGGCCAACCTCTGCCCAAATAATCTCCCAACATCCCTCAATTGCTCCTAGAAGCCTCACTTTGGGCAGAACTCTTCCCAAGGAAGCCTTTGGCTCAAATCAAAAAGAGTTACCCGATTTTGAGGTAATGTCTTCTCTAATGTTGTTTTGTTTTATTTTTCTTCTCCAACCCCCTAAAATCTTTTTATTCATTTCTTTTGTAACAAAACCAGAATCCTCAATATACAAGGATGTTGTTATAATAAGGATTATATCTACACTTACACACACCTACATCTAATGGTTAAAGAACATACGGTTTCTGTGGATGGCGAATTTCTGCCTCACGAAACGATGATTGTTCAACACTCATATAACACCTTCAAAGGTGGCCATTAAGATGTCAATATATTTATATATGATATATAATATTTTTATGTTTTACTTATGCTTCTGTATTTCTCATTTATGGCATACTTTATGATTTCCATTATGGGTAAAACGCGATAATTTCATTTTAGGAAGTGCGGACTACCGCCCCCTCAAAGTGATTTGAATCGTTAATGCCATATGTGGGATGTATAAAGGATGGAGTAAATAATATTATATACTATATTATACTGGAATTATATTATAAATTTATATCATTATGATTTCATTCCATTAAATACGAAATAGAAATGAAAGTAGCGTTCATGCGTACGTACGGCTTACCGTCTCCAGGAACGGTGCATTTCATTTCTTACCTCTAAATGTTACGTAATATTATAAATGAATGTATATACTGGATATATGAGATATATATGACATCTAAATCATGAATATAATTCTGGAGATAATGGATATTCTACCACATAATCAACTTGTAATTATAAGAAGTTTATTGTTGACTCAAGTACCAAAGATCGACAAAACGACCGTTATTAACTTAAATAATTACATAATGTTCATAACATGGTAATAAGTGATATAAATGGAATAATGAACATGAAAAAGGTTCTTAAGTAAATATAAATTAACTCTAGTTTATTATTCAGGAGGTTAAAGAACGGTCGAGTCAGGACAAGACGCAAGGTAAGGGAACTTCTTAACCCAATTTCTATTCTTTGGGTTAATCGCCTATTTTCAAATTATGTCATGATATTATTATGTCCTATTTTTGTATTTTTACATCCTTTATGTGTACCTATAGTGAATACACATAATAAATCTATTTTATTTTAAAAATGATTTTTTTAAGGACTTCGTCTCAATCACCATCCATTGAGACATATATTGTTTTATACACAAATTTCTTTTATACGGTGTATAAACCCCTTTGACTTTTACGTTTATTCAAAAGGAATCTTTTTTTATATGAAGCGTTTTGCTAAACGACAAAAGGGAATGTTTTTCTTTCCGTACTTATGCGGCGACAACGACTTCTCCGCCGCCGTGACCATTATTTGAGTTTCGGCTTCCTCTACAAGCCATCATTTTTTAATGAAAAATAAATACAATGTTTTAACATTCTTTTATTTTGGTATTGAAAATGGTTTTGAAAGCGTTTTTATTATATCAATGTGTTGTATTGGTATCTTGTGATTGAAATGTGGAAATGTTATGTTTCCTTTATGCATGTTTTATGTGATACGATTATGTTATGGTTTATGATATGTTTAAACCTATTCATATGAGGAATGTATTGGACTTAATAAGTGACGGGTGGAGCCCGCTAGAGCTCCTCGATGCATCGGTAGGTCTCATGAGACAACTAGACGTGGAATTGGCCGAGGCCCTTTCCCAATTTGATTTATGGTTTTGGCCGAGGCCTTAATCATTTTAGACGTCTTGGCCGAGGCCTTGACAAAATGTTTCAGAATGTCTGGCATTATACATTCCCTCATTATGAAAGTGGTTATTGATATTTCATGTGATTATTCGACCAGTAGAATATCCATGTGAAGAAGTAAATGGCATTATCTCATTTTACTTTTGCCATATTATGTTGATGTTCAAGTTTAAAATGCTTTTTTTAGTTATACATTGCCTTAAATGTTTATGATTATTTATGAAAGCTTCCGCAATATTGTTATCCTTACTGAGCATCTGAGCTCACCCCTTTCAATGTTTTAATGTTTTCCAGGATGTGAAGAAGTATTTTATGAATGACCTGCAGGGATAGTCAAAAGAGGATAGAAGTGTGGACTATGGAGACTATGTTATTATAGTTTTTCACTTTGTGATGTAATGTAACATTTATGAATGTATCTAGTGATTCCAAGGCTACTAAACTAATCGGTCTTTCGAGACTTGATCTTTTGTGATCATGCCAGTGTTACGAAGTAACGCACCGGCTCTAGGTAGCTGGGGTCGGGGCGTTACAGTTGGTATCAGAGGCAGTTTAGTACTAACCTTGGAAGCTAGATTTAGATAAACTCTGATTAGAGCACATAGTCCAAAGATAGACTTTGAGGATTAGTATAGAAGAACTTCCTAGAATTTTGTTATTGTAGAGATTTTGTGAGTTTTCTGAGCAATACATCCCTGTCTGGATACGAGCAAGTAGAGGCAGCTCTGGCACAGATGTACCTAGGGGTAAAACCCGAAAACACCGCTTTGAGCTAGACTCGAACGGGAACTGGTGCACGACAACGGGCCTTGCTGCACTCTTGGTTACGACACTCCCGGGGGATATGCTTTGGATAATTCTCATTTTCTTTATAAACCACTATGAAGGGTTATGAGTATATACTTCCTAAAAGAAAACATTTTTTATAATTATGGATTATATCCATAAATAGTTCAATTTATGTTATGTGTTTTATAAGTATGGGATTATGTATTTTGATTCATAAACTGATCTAGTTTATGCCATTGTTTAGAAATGGCGCCTAGTGGAAGAAATGGAAACCATATCAATGCACGCACTCCATGTAGGGATTTCCCTCCTACTCAAGATAATTATTGTGGAACTGGAGATACAACTGGTGCTGATCAACTTATTACCATACTGGGACAACTCACTCAGATTATGTATAATAACCTTACTCGTATAGAGCACCCTGATCTGCAACGTAGAGGATCAATGTTAGACCGCTTCATGAGGCAACAACCACCAACCTTCAATGGGAGTACAAATCCTATAGTAGCTGAGCAATGGATAAATTACTTAGAGAAAATATTCCATGCCTTGGGGAGCAGTGAAAGGGAGAAGGTTGTCATGGCAGTTTACCGCCTCACTGGAGATGCCGATCAGTGGTGGTCACTGATTCAAAACACAAAGGAAGATGATGACGTATCGAATATGGAATGGAGGGAGTTAAAAGAGCTTTTCTTAGAAAAATACTTTCCTCGTGACCATCGATCAGATATGGAAAGGCAATTTCTGAGTTTGAGGCAGAAGGAGGATGAGAATGTCGCAAAGTATGAGGCTAACTTTACAAGGTTAGCAAGGCATGCTACCGATTATATACGTAACCCAAGGAGTAATATTGATCGTTTCTTTGATGGGTTAAAACCGTTTCTACATCGATCTTTAGTATCACAATCATTCTCATCATACGAAGATATTGTCTCGTGTGCTATCAAGACAGAAAAAGAATTCTCAAAGTCTTATGACAACAAAGTAAAGCAAGAGAAGAAGAGAACGGTGGAACAAGAGACAGATAAAGGGAAAAAGGGAAAGAAGGATTTTCCATTATGTGATAATTGTGGGAAGAATCACCCTGGTACATGCCTAAAAGGAATGGGAGTTTGTTATAAATGTGGAGAAAAGGGTCACCAGGCTCGTGATTGCAAGGGAAAGAAAGAGGCTGTCAAAGTTGAATGCTACAATTGTAGGGAAATGGGGCATTATGCAAATGAATTTCCTAAGATTCAAGGAAACTTACCTCAGAAAAGGCCAAGGGATCAAGGCCAATCTTATGCTGTGACTACAGTTGAAGCGGAATAATTAATGTATTGGTGCTTTTGGACTCAAGGATTATATTCTGGTTATTAGAATAATGTGATATATATATATAAGGATTGTACTGCAGTACTTGTTGATTTCAGTAAGGTTTTAATATGATGAAGGTAATTATATTTTTAGTTTGTGACAATAAGAGAAACTTTACTTTGTTTGGGGAATCTGATAAATTGATTTTGGAATTAAGAGACCTTTTAGAGAAAGTCTGGACATAGGTATTTTGGATAACTATAAAGGTTGGAGTGGATTAAGTTGATCTTTGGATAGTATTGTTTAAGGTTAAAAAAATTTATGAAGATTATTTTTGGAATATTATGATACTATAGTTTTAGGAAAAGGACAACCTGCAGGGTGGGGCATAACCCGTCGCATCGGACAAAGCTGCAGGAATCGAACCCACAACCATAGTACGACAGACCTTTATTTCCTACCACTAGCCTACAGGAAGTCCCTGGTTATTACAAAATAGTTTTACTAATCTAAATGGTATGTGTTAACATTTGGAACCTTATACAATTAGGATAAATAGAATATTTTTGAGTTCCGTTACCATTTGGAGTAAAATTTGGGTTTGTGGTAAAAATTTATTAACAAATGAAAGTATACATAACAAGTATGTATATTCCCTTACGTTCTTATTAAATCTCCTAAATAAATTCCTCAACATTATAAAAGGTAACTTAAAACAAAAATGTTGTCGGTTAACTTTTCCAACTGGGGATTCAATGACCGTTTAACCAATCACAAGTTTGTGATTTTCTTGTAGTTAAACTTTCTCTTAATCCTATTTTCTATAACTCTCCATCAGACCTTGATGGTTTGTTTCTCCTCCATATCCATATTTTCATAGAATCCTAGAATGGGCTATATCGGGTGACCTTTGTACTTATCTTGCTTTCTTTTAATGTTATATATTTATTAACCTTATTTCCGATGTGGGCTTTCCACAAAGGTATTTTCTATTTTCAACCTTTTATTTTCAAAGAAAAACTTTCAAATTGCGAGGACGCAATTTATTGAAGGAGGGGAGAATGTAACACCCCGAGCTTCCACGATACGCTTCTTATTCAATAATGCAATCGCTTGCATTGTACGCAACCTCGAGTTCTAAAACACTACGACTAATCAAAGTAGCCGTTATGAATATTAATAACCACTTTTTAAAATTATAGAAATTTTATATTTCAAAATGGACTTCATTTTTGGATTCGGAATATCGAAATTAGCCTATGTTGAAATTTTGGTATTTTTCTGAGAACTTCTAATTTTTTACGAATAGTGAAAAATACTTAAAAATAACTTTTTTAATCAAAATAATTTATAGTGATAAATTATAATGTTTAGTGGTTTTAAAGTATAATTAGAATATATTTTTACCATTTTATCCAATGGTGGTCATTAGAATTAATTTAACATTGAAATTGGACATAAACAATTGCCAATCTTTTGATATAAATTGTTTCTTAAAAACACGCTATTTGTTGTAACAGCGGGAATTAATTATAAAATTAATTAATGCAACTTATATGTTTGGAATTTTGTAAAATAGACATCATTTTTGAATTCAGAATATCAATTATAGCTTAGGGTGATGTTTTGGCCTCATTCTGAAAAACTTCAATTTTTGATGAATAGTGAAACCACTAAGTGGTTGTTAAAAACTGATTTTTCGTTAAAATGTAATATTACCACTTCTATGATTTGATTTTCAAAAATCCGACATAAATGGTTGTAATTAAGAAGTAAAATGTGGTTCAATGAGATTAAAATAATTTTTTTGGTGAATAGTAACTTTTAAGTTCTTAATCGCGATTAGAGGTAATTAGTGTAGTTTAAGGTAAAAATAATGTTTTAATAATATGATATGAGATTGAAACTTGTCCTACTACTATTGGATGAGTCATGGCCGACCAAGAAAATCCATGGGTCAACTTGGGGACCCCATGGAGCCACTTTAGTTGGAAAATGATATAAATACCTTTTATTTAATGTTAAAGTAAAAAAAATGACACAAACATGAGTTGTTTTACTAAAACAGTTTTTAAGTGGGGTTACACAAGTCAAAATTTTGATTATAAATATTCATTATAAAGCTAAAAAGATTTCCTACATCATAGTATTTTTTTTAATAATTTTTAGACATTAAATAAATTAAATTATTTATGACATCATTATGATGCAGCGATGACCTCATTATTTAACGATTTTAATAAAATGAAAAGATAATGTAAAATACAAGGCTTACACTTGTCCAAAGACTATTGGATGGGTATATTTATAACCCTTATCACCTTATCCACGAATTATATAAGTGTGGGACCTTTATAATCCGAAAAGCATTGTGTAATAATGTAACATTTCAATCTTTCCAAAAGAGCCCCTCCTCTCCACTTATAAAAGGCCCCCACCTCTCCCACCTCATTTACACTTTCAAGCCATTTGGCTCGGCCAACCTCTGCCCAAATACTCTCACAACATCCCTCACTTGCTCCTAGAAGCCTCACTTTGGGCAGAACTCTTCCCAAGGAATCCTTTGGCTCAAATCAAAAAGAGTTACCCGATTTTGAGGTAATGTCTTCTCTAATGTTGTTTTGTTTTATTTTTCTTCTCCAACCCCCTAAACTATTTTTATTAATTTCTTTTGTAACAACACCAGTATCCTAAATATACAAGGATGTTTTTATAATAAGGAATAAAGCTACACTTACACACACCTACATCTAATAGTTAAAGAACATACGGTTTCTGTGGATGGCGAATTTCTGCCTCACGAAACGATGATTGTTCAACACTCATATAACACCTTCAAAGGTGGCCATTAAGATGTCAATATATTTATATATGATATATAATATGTTTATGTTTTACTTATGCTTCTGTATTTCTCATTTATGGCATACTTTATGATTTCCATTATGGGTAAAACGCGATAATTTCATTTTAGGAAGTGCGGACTACCGCCCCCTCAAAGTGATTTGAATCGTTAATTCCATATGTGGGATGTATAAAGGATGGAGTAAATGGTATTATATACTATATTATACTGGAATTATATTATACATTTATATCATTATGATTTCATTCCATTAAATACGAAATAGAAATGAAAGTAGCGTTCATGCGTACGTACGGCTTACCGTCTCCATGAACGGTGCATTTCATTTCTTACCTCTAAATGTTATGTAATATTATAAATGAATGTATATACTGGATATATGAGATATATATGACATCTAAATCATGAATATAATTCTGGAGATAATGGATATTCTACCACATAAACAACTTGTAATTATAAGAAGTTTATTGTTGACTCATGTACCAAAGATCGACAAAACGACCGTTATTAACTTAAATAATTACATAATGTTCATAACATGGTAATAATTGATATAAATAAAATAATGAACATGAAAAAGGTACTTAAGTAAATATAAATTAACTCTAGTTTATTATTCAGGAGGTTAAAGAATGGTCGAGTCAGGACAAGACGCAAGGTAAGGGAACTTCTTAACCCAATTTCTATTCTTTGGGTTAATCTCCTATTTTCAAATTATGTCATGATATTATTATGTCCTATTTTTGTATTTTTACTTCCTTTATGTTTACCTATAGTGAATAAACATAATAGATCTATTTTATTTTAAAAATGATTTTTTTAAGTACTTCTTCTCAATCACCATCCATTGAGACATATATTGTTTTATACACAAATTTCTTTTATATGGTGTATAAACCCCTTTGACTTTTACATTTATTCAAAAGGAATTTTTTTTATACGAAGCGTTTTGCTAAATGACAAAAGGGAATGTTTTTATTTCCATACTTATGCGGCGACAACGACTTCTCCGCCGCCGTGACCATTATTTGAGTTTCGGCTTCCTCTACAAGCCATCATTTTTTTAATGAAAAATAAATACAATGTTTTAACTTTCTTTTATTTTGGAATTGAAAATGGTTTTGAAAGCGTTTTTATTATATCAATGTGTTGTATTGATATCTTGTGATTGAAATGTGGAAATGTTATGTTTCCTTTATGCATGTTTTATGTGATACGATTATGTTATGGTTTATGATATGTTTAAACCTATTCATATGAGGAATGTATTGGACTTAATAAGTGACGGGTGGAGCCCGCTATAGCTCCTCGATGCATCGGTAGGTCTCATGAGACAACTAGATGTGGAATTGGCCGAGGCCCTTTCCCAATTTGATTTATGGTTTTGGCCGAGGCCTTAATCATTTTAGACGTCTTGGCCGAGGCCTTGACAAAATGTTTCAGAATGTCTGGCATTATACATTCCCTCATTATGAAAGTGGTTATTGATATTTCATGTGATTATTCGACCAGTAGAATATCCATGTGAAGAAGTAAATGGCATTATCTCATTTTACTTTTGCCATATTATGTTGATGTTCAAGTTTAAAAGGCTTTTGTTTTAGTTATACATTGCCTTAAATGTTTATGATTATTTATGAAAGCTTCCGCAATATTGTTATCCTTACTGAGCATCTGAGCTCACCCCTTTCAATGTTTTAATGTTTTCCAGGATGTGAAGAAGTATTTTATGAATGATCTGCAGGGATAGTCAGAAGAGGATAGAAGTGTGGACTATGGAGACTATGTTATTATAGTTTTTCACTTTGTGATGTAATGTAACATTTATGAATGTATCTAGTGATTCCAAGGCTACTAAACTAATTGGTCTTTCGAGACTTGATCTTTTGTGATCATGCCAGTGTTACGAAGTAACACACCGGCTCTAGGTAGCCGGGGTCGGGGCGTTACATTTATTATCTTTATATTAAATTTCGATATAAAAACTTAGTAAACTTTTGAACATTTTCAATTTAAAACCCCACTTTCTCGTCCCGTCTGTAGGATTAAATTTAAATTATTTTTTCCACTTATTTGAATTTAATTCTTAAAAATTTACTCTATTTTTATAATAATATTAATTTTTAATTTTTACTAATTTCAAATTAAATTTTTTCAAGAATTATTAGTGAAAGCAGTTAAAATTAATTACAGTGATTAAGAGAAAAATGAGTTTACTAAGGGAATAAAATTTAAACTTAAGGAGCCAAATAAACTATAAACCTATCAAAAACACATATTATAAAAATAGTTTTGTCTTATAACTTATATTGTTGATTTGTTTTGCATTATTTGAGACACTTGACCAGGAAAAAATGTAGGTGGAATTCCCTCTTTCAAAAATTTACAAGTTTGCCACTCACCCCACTTATAAAAGGCCTCCCACTATCCCTATTTTTAAAAAATCTATTTTTTTAACCAATTAGTACCTAGATAAATTCCAAAATTACCTCCTATCATATTATAATCCTTATCTTGGCTAAATCAAACCGAGGAAGGTAATAGTGAACACCCAAGGAGGATACCAAAATAAGAGCTAATGTTTTTCTAAAAGAGTTTTTATTTTATTTACCTCTACACATACTTAAATTATTTTTATATCATGATTATATAATAACCTAAATAAAATAAATACACTTATATGATTTTATATTAAGTTTATTACCCACAAATTCACACACTTCCATCAAACGAGCTACAAAATCCTTACTCATGTGTATGGAGGACTACCGCCTCGTGAATAGATGTGAATAATTTTTCCATTACCACCTTCCAAGGATGGGAATAATGATGTAAATATTATTAAAATATTATATATATTATATATATTATGTATTTATTCTTCTATAATTATTATATAACACATACCTTCATGGTTTCCATTTTATGGGAATACAATAACACTGTTTCTGCGTACGGCGGACTACCGCCTCTCTAAGCGACGCGATTCATTCATTCTTTACATAGACTGTATTAATGATGGTTTTAATAAAAATATGAAATATATATGATATAAATATGATAATTTAATGATAATATACATATATATTATTTAATTTTATTCCTTTCAATACAAAAAGAAAATGGAAAAAAACATTCATGCGTACGCACGACATACCATCTCCATGAAAAGTGTCTTTCATTTTCTATCACCAAATTTATTAGATTAATATATAAAAATATATAAAAAATATATATTATATTTATATAATGGTTTAAATTCAAAATAATATTAAATCATTATTGAAGTAAGAGGAATAAAAAATAACAAGTCAAAAACATACTAAAAAACAAGGCAATTAATAACTGAAACGTATAATGGTTTAAATTCAAAATACTATTAAATCATTATTGAAGTAAGAGGAATAAAAAATAACAAGTCAAAAACATACTAAAAAACAAGGCAATTAATAACCGAAACGATGAAGATAATGAATTTGTAATAATATGTTATAAAAGGATAATATATTATATAATAAATATTAATATAGTTCTATAATAAGTTATTAACATGTTTTAAACCATTATAAAATATTTTAAAGCACGTTCAACCCAAAGCAAGCATAAGGTAAAGGATTTCATCTCAATTTCATTTCATTGTGGCATATTATAATGCTATGCACATAATTTCATTTATATGGTATATATAATTAAGTTTTAACATGTAATATCATGAATAATTAATTATTCAAGGTATTTTAAGTTTAAATTTTAATTATTTCAAATAATGGTATTTGAATTAAATATTACCAAGTGGTAAATAATTTAATAACTCAATTCCCTTTTATTGGGTTATAATAGATATTCGTTGTAGTTAATATTATAATATTATATGTGTAATGAATTGTGAGTATATATATTTTTATTTAAAATTAATTTATTTTTATTTATATTTGATACACATAATCAATTCATTGGTTGATCATCACTTCAACATTATGATCTTTTTAAAGTTTTTCATCACAAACTCATTTTATTCAGGATTGATTACACTTGAATTTCCATTAACGGAAATTATTTTATCATTATTTTAGTAACCCTTTAATTTTATTATAACCTATTTATGCATGATTATTTTCAAGTAATAGTACCATTTTTTAACTATTTGTTACTTAGAATGTTTTATAAAATTGTTTTATGAAAACCTGACTTCATTTATCTCTTTAGTTGGAAACCTATTTTTCTAAAATCCATGTTTTCTAAAAATGTTTTCAAAAATGATTTGAACATTTTAAAAATTATTTACTAAATAAATGTTTACCATTTTAAACTCTTTTACAAATATCTTGAAAGAAATATTCTTGTCATTTTCCGAACAAGGTACTTTTCAAACCATTTTACAATAAAAAATGAATGTTCTTTTTGACTTTTTATGACATGTATGGAAATACATTCCACTATTTCTTTGAAGCTTAATTTGAATGCTTAAAATTTAATTTTTAATGAATATTTTTTAAATGATATTTTCAAAGAAAATGATTCTTAAAATTTTTTATGTTTTAAAAATTGATTTTCAAAATGAAAAGGATATTTTCCTTAAGAATATTTTTAAATAATTTTTAATTTCATCAATGAAAAAAAATTTATTCTAACTCCAATGGGTATAAATAGTATTGATACTATACATATTATTCCCCTAGATGTTTTATGAATATTTTTAACAAGGATAGTATTTAAATTCACTTACTTGTTTCATTTTTAATTTATTAACTCCTCCTTGAAAAATGTACATTCTTGTGATCATTAGATAAATTTTTTTTCCTAAATATAAATTATTTATCTTGGATATGTTTATTTATTAAAATGTATACCATATTTATATATGACTTTTATTTTAAAATTTATTTTATGAACTTGGGAAATATTGATAAATCTACATCCTTTAATCAATGCAAATATTTGATGATGAGGAACATTTTTCATTAATTAAATCAATTATTCAATATATAAGGAATGATTTGGACATGTAGTGATGGGTGTGTAATGAATGTTATATAACCCCTTGAAGCATCGATAGGCCTTATGAGACAAATCAACTGGACAAATTAAATGGGTTTCTACCTTTAGTTTTAAACTATCTAGAGGATAGATCTTAATAGTATAAGTTTTCTTATGCCTGAGACATGATGTAAAAAAATTAATCATTTCCTTAATTTTGGTTATCATTATTATCCATGATATTTTCACTATAATAAAATATATGGGTGAATTTTATTATTAGCTTATTTATTTAAATGGAATATTTTTTTTGTTATTTACCTTTCCATATGGATTTTTCTTATCTATTTATGTGGTCAATTTATTTAAATGGAATTTGTGTTCAATTATTTACCTTTACATGTTTATTATTCTTATTGATTGAAAATATCTTATTATATACTTAACCCTTACTGATAATTTGAGCTCAAACTTATTTTTTTCCTTTCCATATGAATCCATGAAGTTTACTATGAAAAATATGTAGGGATATGATAGATGAAATTAAGTTATTCTTACAATAAAAAAAATTATCTTGTAAATTTTTTATTCAATTATAATAGAAGACTCATGTACATATCCAGTTTAACAAGACTAATAAACTATTTGGTACTTTTGGATGTGATTTCATAGTATTTTATTCTAATGTAATAGTACCAGGAACCATCTTCATGCTTACTAGGGTCGGGTTACTATAATTGGTTCACTATTTATATTTATTCATATTTTTTTAATTAAAAACAATGACATATTAAACATAACATCACATAGGCTAGCGGTAGGAATGAAACCCTTATCATCCATCGGTCATGGGTTCAAGCCCCACTTCATTTTTTGGATGTGACGGGTTTTAACCCTACATACAGATTGTCCTTTTTATAAACTATATTAATATAATTGCAAAAAATTTCCCAAAAATATAATGGACATCCTTGAAATAAATCTAATCATTAAATAACCTTTTTACTAATGTTTTCATTTCAATTTTTTAAAACTATTATAATATTATTTGACTATTATTACAATATAATTAATGATCATATCAACCATAATGGTTATCAATACCTTTAAAATTATGTCTATAAAATGTAAATACATTATTCCTCAAATATATTTTCCATTAAAACATATTCTTGATAGAATTTTCCCCAAAATATCCTAAATATTATGAAATTCATACCACATAAGACCTAAAAGTGGTGTTTAAGAATTTGACTTATGATCAATCTTAAACTCATTAAACCATGATGGTATCCATAAATAATATGTTAATGAAGACAGAAGTGCTTATAAAATTTAAGACAATACTTAGATGTTTCATGATTCTTATAACTAAAATACCATTGGTAAAAAAACTTCTAAAATTTAATTCTTGAATTAAAATACATAAATACTTCATCCATTTTATTTTCAATTAGGTTATTTCATGTTCTAGAGGTTACCATTTAGAAGAGGTAATTTACTTGGGTAATACCTAGGTTACCCAAATTTAAGAGAACAAACTACAAATGGATCCTTAGGATGAGATTTATTTCCTTGCATCATAATATTCATTTTTTCTTAACAATTCTTTGCTCTATTCCCATATTTTCAACACATAAATCATTTTACCATCCCATTGAGAAAATTTCTTGGATGTCACCTTCTACATTTCTTACATAGTGGAAATAGATCCATCATTTATCTATGGTCTCCACCACTTGATCTCTTAGCAAACTCTGTCTCTCTCTTATTTGGTGATCTATGGAGTTGGTTAAGGTATATGTTGTTAATCATATTTTGGTAAAACTTTTTTGGAATAAACATGACATATTTCCCTCCTATCAACATCTCATTTGATTACTCATTTTCACCACCTTGTCCTTCATGTTCAATGTTAACATGATTATTTTTGGGTTCCATATATTGACTAAAACCAAAAATCATTGTGTGAGTAACAATATTCATAGTGGGAAAACCATATAATAATTTTTAGGATGTCTAAATATTGACACATTATTTTAAATATATGACACCATAGGTTTAACCTAGGTCATTGATTTTCACCATTTATTGAAATCCTTTCAAATTGATTATAAATAAAATGCGAATTATCCTAAGTATATCCTCCGGGAGTGTAAAAATATGTGCACAGTAAGGCACATTATCAAGTAATAGGTAATTCTCAAGTCAAGCCCAACATTCAATTTTCAAATTTTTTATCCTTAGTCACCTCTATACCCAAACAAATTCTACTTGTTTTATAAAAATAGATATATATTGTAAGGAAAACCATATAATCTACATATTACCATAACTTTAAGATGTTATTCCATACTTATCCTCAAAAATAAATCATAGGGTTATGATTCATAATATATGTTTTCCTAAATATGGTTCCCAAGGTTTCTACTAAACTTGATCTCATAACAACTATAGTGACCCCAAACCTAGTAGCCTAGATTCAGTGACAACTATCATTACATTAGCATAAGATAAAAAAAACACATCCCAAAGGACCAACCAGTTTAGTATTCTTGGTAAACTAGATACACAAACAAGTCTTACATTATATTTTAATACAAAAAGTATAATATAATTTTCTTCTTTCAAGTATAAATTTATTCTATCTACCATATCCCTAAATATCAATCATAGTAAAATTCATGGAATCCTAAGGAAAGGAAGAAAATATGGGTGAGATAGAATTCTCAGTAAGGTTTAAGTACATTGGAAGAAATCATGAATCAATATGGAAAGGTAATTAACTAGAAACACATGTCATATAATCAATAAGTTGGGAAAGAAGTGAAAAAACAATATGGAAAGGTAAATAACTGAAAACACATGAAATTTAATCAATAACATGACTATCATAACTGGATAAGGCTTAATCTATATAGAAAGATAAATAACTGAAAAACATGGTATTTTAATAACTAAGAATGAAATGAATCTAGAGATAATTTAATAGTGAAAATATTTTGGATTAAACTTATTGAAAACTAAATGATGGAAATTATTAATTTTTTGATTATATATTTCTAAGGTACATGGTACCATTACCATCCTAACCTTTCACAAGACAGTTTAAAACATAATGGGTAGAAAGCCACTTAACTACGACTATCCAAATGATTCATCCCATGAGACTACTAATGCATCTAGTGGCTATCTATAATTGGGCCCTACCCATCTCATACCAATCCAAATCATTCCTCAAATATTGAATAATCAATTTCATTCATAAATAATATGCCTTATCAAATATCCATATTGATCAAAGAATACAGATTTATCAATATTTCCCTAGATGTCAAACAAATTTCAATTTAGTAAAACATATGTATAAATGATATACGTTTTAATCAATAAACATATCCATGATGAGTAATATGGATATTTAGGATAATTTTAATGTCTAATGATCATAGGAAAGTGAAAATTTCAAGGGAAAATTATTTACTAAAAAAAATGAATCAATAATGTGAATGTCAATGTTTTTCTTAGTCAAAATGATCATAAACCATCCATAAGATGAATAAGGATGGTATAAATACAACATATCCCCATTTGAGTAAATTTAGAATAATGTTTATTGTTTTTAATGAATATAAATACCATAAAAATATCATTAAAAATGTTCTTGAGAAAAATATGATTTTAATTTAAAAAAAAATTGAAAATATTTTTCTTTCAGAATAAAATTTAAAACATAAAAAAATTTTAAAATAATTTTATTTGAAAATAAACTTTAAAACTTATAAAATATGAATTAAAAAATTATTTGGTCATGACAGTGGGTAATTATATACATGCTGTAAAAAACATTCCTTTTTCACGGTAAAAATGTTATAAAAGTGCCTTGTCTAGAAAGAGATAAGAAGATTACATTGTTTTTTTAAAAAATAAAAAATAATTAATTATTTTAATAAATAATTTTTAAAATTTTAACAATTTTGTTTGAAATCATTTTTATAGATTTTGGTTTTTTGTGATAACAAATTTTTGACTGATGAGATAAAGAATATCGGATTTTATGAAAACATTTTACAAATTATTTTATATACCAAAGAGTGTAAAAATGGTAATATAACTTAAAAAATATAATGAATAACCATAGGAGAATAAAATTAAAGGTTTTATTAAACAATGTTCATATAATTTCTTTTAATGGATACTCAAGAATAAATAATCTTGAGTAGAATGAGATTGTGAAATAAACCCTAAAAATGATCATAATGTTGAAGTGAAAATTAATCAACAAATAAATTATGTTTAGCAACTATAAATCCACATAAAATAAGTTTAAATACGACAATAGATATTCAAAATTCAATATACACATAATCATAGAATATTAATGACAACGAGAAATTAATATAACCCAATGAAAAGGAATTGAGTTATGAAATTATTTACCACTTGGTATATCTTAATTCAATCCCACATAGATAAAATAATTTAAATTGAAATATAAAATACAATTAAGAATGAATTATTCATGATATAACATTTCAAGGGAAGTATATTCACCATATAAAATATATTAGGTGTATAACATTACAATATGTCTCCATGAAATAAAATTGTGACGAAATCAATTGCCATATGCTTCCTTTTTGTTGAACATGATTTAACCTCAATATTATGTTTTTAAGAAATTTATTGACTTATTAAATAACTATATTAATATTTATTATATAATATATAAGATTTTATAACATCTTATCACCATTTTGTTAATAATCTTACATTATTTCCATTGTTTTAGGTGTTAATTGCCCAATTTTCTCATTTGTGTTTTGTTATGAAAGTTCCATTTATTGTGTATATTTTATAGTCATATTTTTTTATTAATAGTAATCATGATTTAATTATCATATTTATTCATCAATTATTATTTTAAAACCAATAATTAATTATTTTTATGAAAAATAAATCACGTTATGATCATAGAGATGGCAGGCCATACGAATGCATGAATAACAATTTTAATTTTTCAATGATCATTATGGATAAGAGTTAAGTAACATTATACCTTTAAATAATAATAATAATATCATATTTATAACATATTATATACTTATATATATAATCCTTGTGGTGTGGTGATAAAAATAGAGCCACATTACTTTGTGAAAGCGGTAGTCCACACCTAAATGAATGATGTTATCATCTTTACGTGAGTAAAAAGGAAAGAAAGAAAATTATTTATTTTATATTTGAATAATGAAAAATATGTAATTAATATCAAAATTATTTCATTTATATAACATATAATCATTAAGTTTTATTTATTTTATTCTATGTGATGTTTTAGTGAAATATGAATCACATCGCTTCGTGAGGCAGTAGTCTGCTATGCACACGAGCGATGTTATTATGTCTCATTTAGAATGGAATTTAAAGATATATATGTGATATATTGACTATATAAGTATACATATGTTATAAATATTATATATATACTTTATAACCATCATTATACCCAATTTTGAGAGGTGGAAATGGAAAAAGGAACGACATTAGTTCGCGAGGCTGTAGTCCTCCATACACACAAACGATCATTTTGTAACTCATTTGATGAAAGTGTGTAAGTTTAGAGGTAATAAAAATAAAAAACATTTAAATTTATGGTATATAATTATTTTTTTATATCATTAGGGTTTAAAAATAAATAAATAATGGAGAGAAGGAAATAAAATGAAGATGCTTGTTTAAGAACATTACCTCTTCTTCGAGTATCTTCCATCAGTTTTCACTAATGTCTAAAAGGTTTTATTTATAAAAAAATATAAGGATATAGGATGATTTGAGATCATCTATGAAGTTATTTGGGAAGTTATTATCTGAAAAATTGGTTGAAGTTTTTAATTGGAGAGGATAGGGGTGAACTTTTATAAGTGGTGTGAGTGGAACACTTGTAATTGTTTTGAAAGGGTGAATTCCACAAAATTTATTTTCATGTCACCAAGCCCCAATAATGGCCCATTATCAATAATAAAAGTTATAAGTTCTAAATATGTCCACCCAATGGGTTATGTGTATGTTTTTATTTCATTTTCTCCCTTAAGATTAAAGTTTAATAACTTAGTAAACTCATTTTCACCATAATTACTATAATTAATTTTAAATGTTTTCAATAATATCTTAGGTAAAAAATTAAGATGGGATTATTAGAAATTAGAAATTATTATGATTAAAAATATGGAATCTAGTTTTTTAAATTCAATTAATATAAGTGGAAAAAAATTAATTTAAAATTAATCACATAGATATGACTAGGAAAAAGGTTTTTAAAGAAAAAATGATGAAATGTTTACAAAGGTTTTATATAAAAATTCAATATTAATTTTTTTAAAATGAACTGAATTGAATTAATAGATGTATAATTAAATTATTGTTACATTAAAACCAACTAAAGATATTTGTTAACATTATAAATTATTAGATGAAAAATATTTTTTCAATTTCCAATATTTTTTTACTATTTATAAAAAAATGTAACTTCTTAAAAAATACAAAAAATTCATACTAAAATAAATCTGGAAAAAAAATTTATAAAATGATGTTTATTTTTTCAAATAAATATTATTAAATTTATAAAAAGTTAATTTTAAATTATCTGTGCCAAACATGACTAAACCATCTTTTAAGAAAATACAGTTTCTATGAAAACACTTATTTTTCTTTTAAATGATTCTAATTATTATTTATAATATATATATATATATATAGAAAATTTTATTTTAAACTCTATATTATCATAATTTATTTAATGCTATTCATAACTAAAATTCCATTAGAGGGGTGATAACTATCATATTATATAATATTAATATTGTATTATTGTTTGGTAAAACTTCATCTTATGTGTAGGGAAATCTTTTGAAGTAACCAATTGTTATGTGTAATCCTATATAAACTTAGTTTTTAGTGCATTTTAATCTATAGAATATATTTAATATCCTTTATATACTAAATATATCATAAATTTTGGAGGTTTTATATTTCCTTATACACTTTCTGTCACGTGTCATTCACTATATCGAATATAATGTTTATATTTTAAAATATCATGGTGTTATAGTTGGTCATGGAGGTCCACACCATAGTAAATATGACTTTAATGGTAGCCCAAATCAGGGAATGTGTGTTGGTCATGGCGGTCCACACTATGGTTTAGATGATGGTCATGGCAGTCCACACCGGGAATGGGTGTTGGTCATAGTGGTGCACACCATGGTATGAGTACCTAGGATGATGCTCCAAGGTATACTGAATTATATATAAATAATCAATGAATTTCATTTTTACTGAGAGTGGTTAATCCTACATTGTATGGTTCAAAATTTTGGTGTGGTCCATAACAGTTTTATCTTTTGGTTTTATTATGGAACCTAAGAGCCCTTAAGGCTTAAGGAAACTTCTTTTATTCATCTATTCATATAATGTTTTTTCATAATTCTTCATTCACTACTATTAGACTATATATTTATTTAGAAACCATTGGTGGTGGTTTGTTGAGTTGTACTCACACCCTACTTGGACTGTCATTAGGTACCTGAGTAGACTTCATGATTGCAGCTCCAGATAAGGGTAAAATCCCTATGTTATATGGATGATATGAGTGTCATATTAGAGAATGGATAAGGGGAAAAAAATTATTAGGACCCATTCTAGGTATTTTAATTTGTCTCTCATTTTAGATTTCCTTTTTTAAAATTAGATTCGCATGACATGGTATATTTATTATGTTGGATTTTTTTACTTACCCAGTTTTAGGGAATTGATTATATAAGGCATGATTATTGATTATTATACTTGGTTATTATTTATATTTATTTCTACTGTTATTTCACTCTGGTAAAGAGGGTATAGTATCCCATCATTTTTCATTAGACCCTCACAGTTAATCGAAAGCTTATGGCATATAGGGAGGCATGCTTGAGGTCCTGTGGTGAACTGACTCATGGTATCAGTTTAGTGGTATCGGGTCCAACATATTATATATTATATAAGTTACATATGATTTATATGATACATCTTATGATACAAATGTTCATATGGATATATGGGTATGTTTGATCGAGACCATAATAAACCCATTTATATCTTGAGTAGCACTACTACTTTTCTAGATACCACACTTTGGATACATCTATGAAACATGGATTTATTATTTTTTTTAGTGCTATAAAGATTTGCAGGGTTACATAGTTATGCCTTTGGATATGGATTAATTTTTGGATAATGTTTATGTTCTAAAACAAAGAGTATTTGATTAAGATGTATCCAAAAGAGTATAAATGGATTTATAAATATTTCTAAAGTTATAAAACAATTCACTATGGTATTCTAGTGTTTTTGAGAGATTTTTGAAAATTCACTATATTAGGGATATCATATTTTATGATATCCCCTTGCTCATAGCCCATTACAGGGGCATGCATATGAATTTATCACACCTTAGGACTGGTATCTATGATATTTCATGGTAAATAAGTGATATATGATATCATGTGCTTATGCAATTCTACATCTTCTACATGGTTTGATTCAGTTATATATCAATGGGTTGATACATTTATGGATATATATGCATGATATTATCATTGAAACACTCATTAATTACATATCCCCAATGAGCATATGTTATTTTATCATATAATAAAAACCAAGAGCTGTTAGCTGATGCTTGACTCTCTACATTTAAAGAAGAGAATATATATAAAAGGATACGATCCCTATGTTAGTAGAGTGTGGTACTTATAATACATAGTCAAATCATTCTTATACCCTATTCAACATTTATCTTTTATAAATAAGGAACTTTCACTCCTTTGGTGTTTGGGGGTCCTTTCATTATAAACAGAGATCTTAGTAGTCGGTGAACTATACATTGAGGTGAGAATCACTTGGTTATCAATAAATGATCTAAATCAATCTTACTATATCATGTTTTATAGATATGGATATCACTATGATTAGGTTACCTTGTTATTTTAAATTATTCATTTTACAAGTTAGTTCTACTGATGATTGATCAACCAATCTAAATGAATTTCTTCTACTATGTTGATCACATGATGATCATCCAAAACCCACTCTCACTAAAAATGAGGATCCTAGTAGCCAATGTACCATGTTTTTAGGGAAGAATCATTTAATTTTCTCTATATGATATCAATCAAGAATACTCTATCTTATCCAGTAGAGATGGATCTCATTATGATAAGGGTGTGAATGTTTATTTATGTTCTTAATTTTACATTTTGGTTCTACTTATGATATATTAGGAACTTTAAATGGGTTTCTTTTGCCTTTTTGATCATATGATGATCATCCAAAACCCATTATCATATATTAATATCGTCTCTTAGTTCCCTCATCATGCACATAATACATGTAGTATCGAGATGATCACTACATATGTAGTTCTTCTTGGGTGTTTTGAAAATATTTATCCTTGTGTAACATTCTATTCTTGGGTGGAACATAGTTTTAACAAAGGGAAAAATATTATATAAGTGGTCTAATAACTGAGGATATTTTTATATATGAGCCTTAAAATATTATGTGAGTTTATTCCAAAATTTCTCTAAGTATAAAATCTTATTCATGCTTAAAAAATATCTTATGTATTGACACAACTATGAAAACCTTATGAATCAGAAGAAACATCTTAAAAATTCTTAAACATTCTTATATATCAGGTGAAATCTCTCACATATCAGATGAAATATATTTGTATCACCTATTTTGTAACATCTTTACCCTATTTTTCTTGAGACGGTGCATTATTTTATTACATTGGTATGATTACAAGAAATTTGTATCCCGAAGAACCAAATATTTTAGTAGTTTTGGAAGACTAGATACATACATAAGTTCAATATTACAACATGAAATGAAATATAGCATACTAATTCCATTTGGAACATCTAAAACTCTAAAATAATCCCTGAAAGTCATTCATAATATACATCTTTACATCATGGGGATAAAATAATATATAAGAAAGGGGTGAGATCAGATGCTCCAGAAGTATAAATGGTAAGGCATGATTTATAACTAAAAGTAAAAATTCTATTAAAACAAACATAAGTATAATCTGGAAGGAATAAACGATAACTCAATAATTCCACAATAAAACATAACTATAGATATTCTACTAGTCGAATAATCAAATGAAATATAAAATACTAGATTCATAATGATGGAATGCATAATGCAGGACATCATAATCATACTATCAAGGAATCATGCCTAGACTATACATCAATAGGTAAAAAACAAAAATAACTTGTCTCATGAGACCTACCAATGCCCCATGGGGATATATAAGGCCCCACCCGACACTCAATGTAAGAACCTATTTTTGAGACTATAAAAGTTTGAAATTTACATGATGTTATTCCAGAGCAGGGCGTTCAGACGATCTGTGATTCCGAGCCCTGGTGTTGCCGAAATTAAATTTTATGTGTGTTCACACAGGACACACCAAATAAATAGAATATCTCCTAAAGGTTTGTTTGGATAGGAAAACCGAGGGCACCGTTGAGTCCGTAGCGTGCCGTTTACCCTAGGAGGGGTGTAACTTTCACAGGTGTGGCCCTTCTATGGAAAACGCCACCAGGGGCGTTCTTGTAATTTAGAGGCCTCAGATGTTATCTTTATAACTTATGAACGGAGGCTCGGATTAATATTCTTAGACCACCGTTGTGCTCAGAACATGGATTTTACCCTACAGGCGGCTTAACCCAGACCCTGCCGAAAGGTCAGGTACGGGGCCGACTGGTGGGTGTTTACGTGTTTCTCTACTTAAACACCTCTCCCCTCCTCCTTCTTCCCCCTTGCCTCTCCCTAGCGGTTTTCCTCTCAATGAGTATCAAGCCATTCTTTCCACCTACCCAGGGCGCGACGGCTCTGGCGGATCATCGGCGAAGCTACGGGCTACGCCCAACGAGGTAGGAGTTTTCATTATCATTTCAAAATCCCGCATATAACTTTGAACACAATTTCTTACGTCAAAATGCTGTCCAATTATCAAGAGATGGCCATATTTGCGTAGGGATGGATTTGAGATTCTTAAAAAATCCTTTAGGATTGAATTTTAGAGTCTCGGGGTATTCGGGGTGACCCCGAGAATTTTTTCGGCCTTTTCCCCCCATTTTCCGGTGGTTCCATGTGTTTTCGACGGGTTTCAGGCGGTCCGGGATGGCGGTAGGCGGCGAAGGTAGGCGGCGGCGGTCCTAGGCGGTGGAGGTCCTATGAGGCGGTGGTCCTAGGTGGTGGTGGCAGGTGGAGGTTGTTGGTGCGGGTGGACCAGGGGTTGCGACACGTGACCCCATGCGGGAGATCGAGACCCTCCTTTAGTGGGTTTTCGTGTGGGACAGCGACCGACCAGAAGGGCCGGTCGACACGAGTTTACCGCGAGTCCACGACCTGGCCATATGGAAGGGCCGCGGGCCGACGCTGCGTGCAAGACCGGGCCTATCCAAACCTAGGGGGGGGGGGTGGGTTAGCCCCTTATCTTCAGACACCCGTATCTTTAATTACGGGTGTTGGTTTTGCGTGCTGTCTATGACATCGCGATCCTCGGATTGATAGAGAGTTTTTGAGATGGTCTCGGGGATTTTTAATTCTTGATATGGGGGCTCGGTGGTGCGACACCCTCATTAAGTGCCTCACCGGGAGTCTTCTTTGGGATGGCGCGGGAACATCCGAAGTCTGTTTAAGGCATTGTCAGTGGCATTATGACCCTGGCGTCAAGGCGAAGTTTTACGAGGTGGTTTCAGGCATTGAATCAGGAGTTGATGCATGGGCCCACAGGCCGTCTTTTAAGCTGTGAGCAGTGTTTTGCGACTTTTTCACCAGACGTCCATTCGAGGCGAAAGAGTAGTAGTTTTGGCGTGTTTTTCTGAGAGCATCACAATGGAATAGTTCGCCCTACCTCTTTAGGGACAGAGGGGTAGTCCCCATGAGATGTCGTATGGGCATAAAGCGGTGTTGAATAACTTTTTCGTTAGGATTTGGTTTCCAGCGAGTAAGTAGACTATCTCGCGTGTCTTTCCATAAGGATTACAATGGTGTAATCTTTTTGGGCATGCAGAGCCTCTTTTGATATCTCCTTAAATGTGGAAACATGAAAGGGTGTTGGTCGGAGGTTCCTTTGACGCACTCCGACCCAATCCATGGTCGTGATGTTAGCGACACCCGGGGATGGTTCGGGCAGTGCAGAGTTATTGGACCAGTTCAAGGTTTACCCTCCAACGGGGCTAGGCAGTGGGTTACCCACCGGTGTGTTAGGGTTTACCCTCTAGCAAGGCTGGGTAGTGGGTTACCCATTGATCTTAGTGTTTACCATCCAGCGGGCCTAGGTAGTGGGTTACCCATTGCCTTTAGGGTTTACCCTCCAGCAAAGCTGGGTAGTGGTTTACCCGATGACCTTCTAGGGTTTACCCTCTAGCAGGGCTGGGCAGTGGGTCACCTGACCACCTTTTGGGGTTTACCCTCCAGTTGGGCTGGGCAGTGGGTTACCCGATGATTTTTTCAGACTCAGCCATTTCTATGAGGCTATTCAGTGAATTTTCTCCATGGTTACAAGGGCAGGATCCTTGGTTGTGTGATTCAGCGATGAGACAGCTTTGACGTGCGGGACGTTTGGGCATCAATGATGGATATCCTTAGAACTGTTGGTGACTTTCCCTGGGCTGAGCTTGGAGATCAAGATCCCCTTACACACTCGTTTGGGTTTCTTGTTGAGCATATATATATACACCCCACTTTTTTTCCCACTCCTTGGGTTAAGTTACTCTCCTTCTAGGAGGGGTGAAGACACGGGGGTTATTCCATGTGATTTATGTGTCTATCTCATCTTGGTTGGGATGAGCCTACATCCTTTATTTTGTTGGGTTGAGATGCACTCTCTCTATTGTACTTTTACAATGTTATTTGTTCTGTCCAATATTCACCATTTTAGTACCTCCTTTGTTTCTCCCTCTAGATTTCGGGGTATCCTACTGAGTATCTTTATACTCACCTCTGCTTGGGCTTTGCCCGCATTTGGTGTTCCCTTGCAGATGACAGACAGGTCAATCGAGACTACAGAGGAGCGTAGAGGACACATGACCTTGGGTTGCGTTCAGTGGTCGTAGTAGGACTTTAAGGTGTGAGAATCACCATCTGTTTACTTTTGTTTACCTATTTATAGGTTATGGATCCTTTTGGGTTGGGCACATATTTTTCCTTTTCTTTTTTTGTCCAGTATCTTGTCAGTACTTTTCAACACTTTACTTTTTCTATTTAGAAGTCTATGCAAGACTATGGTTGGGTTATAATTTTTTGTTCTTTAGTTTTCTTTTACTATGCACTTCTTCATTGAGTGGGATGTGTGTACAGGTACTTAGGTAAAGGCCTCCCTGATATTGTTACGCCTTCAGTGCTTATCACCAGCCCCTGGCCTATGGAGGCAGGCTTAGGGTCGTTATGGCTCGAGACCGGTAGGGTCGGGTCATGACAAAGTGGTATCAGAGCTGGTTCATTCCTTGAGGCATTGTTCGGACGTCCCTAAAAAGGAATTGGTTGGGATTTAGGTAAATAGTGTCGACATGTCTCGAGAGCGTCTCTCAGGCCAGAGAGTCTAGTGATGGTACGGGCGACCGACATATCCATTCAATAGGACCCCGATAACCCGCTTGTCGACTCGGCACACTGAGACACTTATTGCAGGGAACTTTGGAATATGCATCCAGTAGGATTGAGTATTTGACTGTACTTTTTTGAGTCATCTCCCCTTTGTTGTTACTGATATATATATATTCTCATTTGATCACGGAAATCCTTGATAATTTTCAGGACGCCCCCATGATAGCAGCTAGCTAGGTTACCCTCTCTAGTTTGTGACGACGAGTTGATGAGTGATGAGACATCTGTTCAAGGACCCTCATGTGATTCCCTTCCACCCAGTGCTTTAGTAGTGGCCCCTCCACCTAGAGAGAGACATTCATTACCAGTATCACAGGCTGAGGTTGAGTGCAGGCTGAGTGCGCTCCGAGACTTCCAACGTAAGCGGCCGCAGAAGTTCTGTGGGTACCCGAATCCCCAGGCAGCGGAAGACTGGCTAGAGTCCGTGGACTGACTTTTTAGGTTGGTACGGATACCAGCAGACCAGATGATAGCCCTAGCTTCCAGCCTTTTCCTCAGTACAGCCGAGCATTGGTGGGGGTTGGTTACGCAAACCCATGACGAGTCGTCTCTCATGTGGGATAGCTTCCAGCAGCTCTTTCAGGAGGAGTACTCCCCCTCTTGTTTATGCTCCGTTCGGATTCAGGAGATTTCAGAGCTAATGTAAGGGGGGATGACCATGGCATAGTACTCGGATTGGTTTACCTATTTGACATGCTACTCGCAGGATATTGTTCGCGATAGTTACTTCCGGGCACGAAAGTTTGAGTAGGGTCTTCGTAGGGAGATCAGTGATAGTGTAGTACCCCTATGTATCCCTACTTATGTCGGGGTGATAGAGTGGTCACTCGTGACATAGAGCTTCTTGGATGAGGGATGCCAGCTGGAAAGGCCTAGCAGTGGCCGCTTCAGAGCAGAGTCTTTGGTAGTAGGCAGGCGGCAGGGAGCAGAGCCTTAGTCAAGGAGAACCTTCCGTGAGGAGACTCAGGGGCAAGGTCGTAAACCGCAGTTGCGCCATAGAGCACCGGGGCAGTAAGGAGAGAGCCAGTGTTATGCTTATGACAGATGGGGTCACCTAGCATAGGACTGCCTGACCAAGCGTACTGAGCAGCCGTGGCAGGAAGTAGGTGCACCGCAGCGGCAGTGTCAGCGCCTTGGCCAGGGATCCCCCAGGCGAGGACAGGGTGGTCCTCAGGGAGGCAGCGCAGGCAGGGCGGCAATACATGGAGGTCCATGACGGTTTTTGAAGGTCCTTCCACCGCCACCACTGGGCGGTCCACACCAGGCTCAAGGAGCTGGCGATAGGGGTCGTGAGAAACATTAGGCTATGGGTGTTCGTGACCCGCCAACACACGAGATGGTTCGAGGTGTGCTTTGTGTTTACTCTATGCTTGCTCTGGTACTAGTAGACATAGGCTCCAACTACTCCTTTATATCTCTACTTTTGATACAGGAGTTGGAGCTTCCATTAGAGGCACTGACCCCTGCACTTAGCCTTGAGGTTCCTACGGGAAGTGCCTCATTGGTGACCATTATCTGCAGATAGTGTGAACTGTTGTTCGGAGGAGAGAGTTTCACGTGGGACCTATTCGTCATCACAATGGAACCTTATTACATCATCCTAGGTATGGATTGTCTTTCTATGGTTCACACCCAGATCGATTGTCATCATAGATGAGTCAGAGGTGTGTTTTCTAATGGGACGAGGATCACCATCCTTGGTGAATGAGACCTCGTGGAAGAGCAGTTAAGTACTTTGAGTAGGAGACCCTGAACTTTTTCGCACCACTTGGAGAGCATGGATCTTGGAGTAGAAGACACTACAGGCACCTGGAATCCTATAGTTGTAGAGAACTACATGTACATCCTTCCCAAGGATGTCCCGGGGCTACCTCTAAAGAGAGAGATGGAGTTCTGCATTGACTTGCATCCAGGGACTGCCCAAATATCATGTGCAGCATATCAGATGGATCCCATAGAGCTTCAAGAGCTATGACTTCAGCTGGACGAACTTCGTGAGAAGGGATTTATCCATCCCAGTGTGTCTCCCTGGGTAGCTCTGGTTTTGTTTGTGAAAAAGATAGATGGGAGTCTATGACTTTGTGTGGATTATCGTCACCTGAATCAAGACATGATAAATAAAAAGTACCCTTTACCGAGGATCGATGACCACTTTGAACAATTGAGAGGTGCGAAGTGGTTCTCTAAGATTGATCTTCGATCCGGCTACCACCAATTGCGGGTTCATGAGGCTGACATACCGAAGTTTTCTTTCCATTTTCGTTATGGGTATTATGAGTTTCTAGTGATGCCGTTTGGCATGATGAATTCCCCCTCCATTTTCATGGCTTTGATGAACCAGATCTTCCAGCCATACTGGGACCGATTTTTGGTTATCTTTATTGACGACATACTCATCTACTTTGCGATAGAAGAGGAGAACACAGAGAATTTGAGGATGGTCCTATACTTACTCTGAGAGCACTAGCTGTATGGGAATCTCTCAAAGTGTCAGTTCTAGATTCATGAGGTTCACTTTTTGGGGCATGTCATTTCATAATAGGGTTTGGCTGTAGATCCCACAAAGATAGAGGCAGTTCTTTCTTGGGAGCCACCCAAGAATTCTTTAGATGTGTAGAGCTTCCTTGGTTTGGAAGGGTACTACAAGAGGTTTGTGGAATATTCTTCCAGGATTTCTGCCCCTTTGACCGCATTAACATGGAAGGGATGACCGTTCACCTAGACTGATCAGTGCCAGAAGTCCTTCGAGGAGCTGAGGAAAAGGCTGACTAGTGCTCCAGTGTTGAGGCTGCCAGAGGAGGGCGTTTAGTTTGTGGTGTACTACGATGCTTCAGGATCTGGGCTCGGGTGTGTGATGATGAAACAGTTGGCAGTGATTGTATATGGGTCGAGGCAGCTGAGGCCCCATGAGAAGAATTATGTGACTCATGATTTGGAGCTAGCAACGGTGGCCTTCACCTTGAGGCTATGGAGACACTACCATCTGGGTGAGCGTTTTGTGGTATACTAAGACCACCAGAGCCTCAAGTACATCTTTACTTAGAGGGGCTTGAATCTGAGGCAGAGGCGCTGGCTGGAGTTTCTGCAGAACTATGATTTTGTGATATTCTACAATCTAGGGAAGGGAAATGTTATAGCAGATGCCCTTACCAGGAAGTCCCTGGCTCATTTAGTGCGGGAAGCTTCAGAGCAGTTGGCTTCCCTATGACTGAACTTTATAGAGCAGCGGGTAAGACTATTCTGCACTCGATGGTGTTGACTACTTTTCTCCTTGAGCGTGTGAGAGAGTCGAAGCTGGGGGGGATGTCGACAGCGAGGTACTGCGTGATTAGATATCCACGGGCAATGCACCCGATGGGTATTCTGAAGGAGGGAATCACGAGATACTGTTGTAGGGGTGAGATGTAGTACCAATGGAGATGCGGGAGGAGGTGATGTGGGAGTTCCACACTTCTCCCTTGGTTGTACATCCCGATGTGTGGAAAATGTACAGAGACCTTTAGTGGTAGTTTTAGTGGTCTGTCATGAAGCGGAGCGTATATGAGTTTGTTTCTCGATGTATTATCTGTCAGCAGGTGAAAGCAGAGCACCAGGTTCCGACAGGGTTGTTGCAGCCCCTCGATATCCCAGAATGGAAATGGGATGGAATATCTATGGACTTCGTCACAGGGCTTCCACACACAACGAAGGGCCATGACTGCATTTGGGTGATAGTGGACCGACTCACGAAGTCAGTACACTTCCTTGCCATCAAGGAGTAGAGATCAGTGGGGAATCTAGGGAAGCTGTACGATCGGGATATTGTCCGCCTTCATAGAGTACCCTCGATGATCGTCTCTGACCACGACACATGGTTTACGTCTAGTTTGTGGCAAGGCCTGCAGGAGGCATTCAGGACTCGGTTGTGGATGAGTACAACTTTTCACCCCCAGACCGATGGGCAAACAAAGCGCACTATCCAGGTGTTGGAGGATATGCTCAGGGCATGCGTGTTAGACTTTGGTATGAGCTTGGAGGATCACCTTCCCTTGGTGGAGTTTGCGTACAACAATAGTTAACACTCTACTATCGGCATGACACCTTTTTAGGACCTCTACAAGAGACCCTTCAGGTCACCGTTGTGCTAGACAGAGGTTGGGAAGACCTCCCTCATGGGACCAGAGTTGGTGCAGGTGACGAAAGAGAAGGTGCAGGTCATTCTTGACCAGATGAGGATGGCTCAGTGTAGACAGAAGTCCTACTCAGATCGTCATCACAAGCCTTTAGAGTTCGAGCAGGGGGACCATGTCTTTCTGAGGGTCTCTCCACAGTGTGGGACACAGAGGTTCGGCCGGGGAGGAAAACTGCCCCCGAGGTTCATTTGGCCCTTTTAGATTGTGCGCAACGTCGGTGAGGTTTCATACTATCTTGCTCTACCCTGGCAGTTGGGGAGGGTGCATGACATCTTCCACATGTCGCAACTGAGGAAATATGTGCACGACTCCACGCACGTTATAAACTATGGAGAACTGGACATTGAGGAGGTAGCCACCATTGTAGAGCACCTAGTGGCGATTGAGGACCAGCAGGAGCAGACACTGAATGGACATACCATCACTTTGGATCGTGTTCTATGGCAATACGGGAGGGTGCAAGAGAGCACCTAGGAATGGGAGAGCCATATACGGGCTCAGTATCACGAGTTGTTTTTGTAGTTTTGTTTTTCAAGGAAGAAAAACATGAAGTATGGAATGATGTAAGAACCTGGGTTTTGAGCCTATAAGACGTTGAAAGTTTCTTGATTTTATTCCAGAGAAGGGCGTTCAAACGGTGTGGGATTCCGAGCTCCGGTGTGGCCATAATTAAATTTTAAGTGTGTTCACACTGGACACTCCAAATAAACATAATAACTCCTAAATGGTTGCTCGGATGGGAAAAATGAGGGCACCTTTGATTCTGGAGTGTGCCATTTACCCCAGGAGGGATGCAACTTTCGCGGCCATGACCCTTCTGCGGAAAACGCCACCAGGGGCAGTTTCGTAATTTAGCAGCCTCCAGTGTGAACATTATAAATTTTGAATGGAGGTTCAGATTAAAATTCTGAGACCATCATTGTTCTCCTAACATGGATTTTACCCTATAGGCGGCTTAACCCTGACTGTGCCGAAAGTTCAGGTACGGGCCTACTGGTGGGTGTTTAAGTGTTTTTCTACGTAAACACCTCTCCCTCTCATTCTTCAAAATTGCCTCTCCCTGGTGGTTTTCCTCTCAACAAGCATCAATCCCCTTTTCCCACCTCTCCAAGGCACGACGGCTCCGGAAGATCGTCGGTGAATCTACGGGCTACGCCCAGTGAGGTAGGAGTTTGCATTCTCGTTTCTAAATTCTACATATACCTTTGAACTCAATTTCTTGCGTCGAAATATTGTCCAATTCTCAAGCGAAGGACATATTTGTGTATGGATCGATTTGAGATTTCCAACGATCCTTTCAGATCGAATTTTTTATTCCCGAGGTGTCCGGGCTGACCCTGAGATGTTTTCCGGCCTTTTTCCTCATTTTCTGGTGGTTTCAAGGGTTTCCAGTGGGTTTTAGGTGGTCCGGGACGGCGACAGGCGGCAGTCCCAGGCAGCGGCAGTGGGTGGAGGTCATCGATGCGGGAGGACCGGGGGTTGCGGCGCGCGACCCCGTGCGGGAGACCGAGACCCGCCTTAGGCGGGTCTCCACATGGGACAGTGACCGACCATGAGGGCCAGTCAGTGCGGGTGGACTACGGGGTCGCGGTCGGGCCGTGGGCCGGTCGAGCCTTGAGGGGGGGGGGGGGGGGGGTTAGCCCTCTTTTCTTCGGACACCTGTATCTTTCATTAAGAGTGTCAGTTTTTTATGTTGTCTATGGCAGTGTGATCCTCGGATCGAGCAGAAGTTTTTGAGATGGTCTCTGGGGGTTTTAATTCCCGAGGCGGGGGATTAGTGGCGCGACACGCTTGTTAAGTACCTCACCAGGATTCTAATTTCGGATGGCACAAACACATCTAGAGTCCGTTTAAGGATCCATTAGTGGAATTGTAACCCTGGCATCGAGACTAAGTTTTCCAGGGTGGTTTCAGGCATTGAAGCTGGAGTTGAGGCGTGGGCCCCATGGGCTGTCTTTTAAGCAGTGAGCAGCGTTTTGTGACTTTTTCATCAGACTTCCATTTGGGGAAAAAGAGTAGTCGTTTTGACGTGTTTTTGGAGTGCATCGTGATGGAGCAGTTCGCCCAACCTCTTTCGGGACTGAGGGGTGGGCCCCACAAGATGCCATATGGGCATAAAGAGGTGTTGAAAAAAATTTTCGTCAGGAGTCCATTTCGAGCGAGTAAGTAGTCTATCTCGTGTTTTTGTTACAAGGATTACAACAGTGTAATCTGTTTGGGCATGAGGATCCTCTTTAGAGATCTCATTAATGGTGGTAAAATGAAAGGGCTTTGGTCGGAGGTTACTTTGACGCACTGTAACCCAACGTACGGTCGTGATTTTAGCAACACCTAGGGATGGTTCAGGCAGTGTGGAGTTATCAGACCAGTTCAGGGTTTACCCTCCAGCCGGGCTGGGCAGTGGGTTACCCACCGACATATTAGGGTTTACCCTTCAGCGATGCTGGGCAGTGGGTTACTCGTTGATCTTAGGTTTTACCCTCCAGTGGGCCTAGGCAGTGGATTACCCATTGACTTTAGGGTTTACTCTCTAGCGAGGTTGGGCAGTGGGTTACCTGACAACCTTCTAGGGTTTACCCTCCTGCAGGGTTGGGCAGTGGATCACTCGACGACCTTTTGGGGTTTACCCTCCAGTTGGGTTGTGCAATGAGTTACCCGATGATTTCTTTCAGACTCATCCCTTTCTATGGGGCTAAGCAGTGACTTTTTTCCATTGTTACGGGAGTGGGATCCTTGGTTGCGCGATTCAGTGATGAGACAGCTTTGATGTGCGGGACGTTTGGGCATCAGTGATAGATATCCTTATAACTTTTGGAGACTTTTCTTAGGCTGATATTGGATATCGAGATCCCCTTACACCCTCGTTCAGGTTTCTTGTTGAGAATAAATATATACACCAAACTTTTGTTCCCACTTCTTTGGTTCAGTTACTCTCCTTCTAGGAGGGGCGAAGATGCATGGGGTATGCCACATGATTTCCATGTCTAGCTCCTCTTGGTTGGGACGAGTCTACTTCCTTTCTTTTGTTGGGTTGAGATGCACTCTCTCTATATTACTCTTACACTGTTCTTTGTTCTATATACTATTAACCGTTTTAGTACCTCCTTTGTTGCTCCCTCAAGCATTCGGGGAATCCTACTGAGTATCTTTATACTCACCCCTGCTTGGGCTTTGCCCACACTTGGTATGCCCTTGCAGACTACAGACAGGTCGATTGAGACTACCGTGGAGCATATAGGACACAAGAGCTTAGGCTACGTTCAGTCATCATAGTAGGAATTTCAGGTGTGAGACTTACCAGCTCTTTACTTTTGTTTACATATTTCCGGGTTGTGTAACATTTCGGGGTGGGCGTGTGTTTTTCCTTTTCTTTTCTGTTAAGTATCTTGTCAGTAATTTTCATAACTTTACTTTTTCTATTTAGAAGTCGATGAATGACTGTGGTTTGGTTATAGTTGTTCATTATTTGGTTTTCTTTTACTATACACTTCTACATTGAATGGTATGTGTGTACAGGTACTTAGGCAAAGGCCTCCCCGAGATTGTTACACCTTCGGTGCTTATCGCCAGCCCCTGTCCTATGGCGGCGGGCATGGGGTAGTTGTGGCTCGAGAACGGTAGGGTCAGGTTGTGACACTTAACAAGTCTATTTCATTCCTTATATGAATGGGGATAAATATAAAAAACATATAGATTTATATTGAAACTAACATATAAAATTTAAATAAATTTCCCCAATCATTAAACATAAACACTAATCATTTAGAGTAATATGGTGAATGATATCAAGATTTCACATACATAGTCAAAATAATCATAACCCATTCAATAAAATATTTTATATGATAAAAAATATGAATCCCAATAAAACAAATGAATCAAAAAGAGTGTTTAATTAGATGAAAATACTCATATAAAATTAGCAAGTATTTCATTAGACAAGTACTCTTTTACTTTGAAAAGAAGAGTTATTTTGGAAAAATCTTTTCATAAAACCAAAAGTTAATTAATGAAGTTTTTCCTAATAAAATGAGTTATTTTATTGAAATAACGGTGGATAAAAATAGATTATGTACTGCATTTTAAAATAGGTAATAATTCGAGAAGTTCCTTTGAAACGAGCTTATATATCATGAAGAATTTTTGAAAGATCCTTTAAAAACATTGAACTACCCATAAAATAAAGAAGTATTATGATTGGTACACATATATAGAACATTTAAATAGAATTTATTAGGATTAAATAAAAATAAATAATAATATAATTGAGGTAACTAGAGAATAAGAGTAACCTGAATGAAAATGGAGGTTCGGGTAGAAAACCCTTACCTTATGTCTGATTGTATTATGTACTTGACCTTAACGTACGGGGTAATAAAATTAAATAAACTAATTAACTTATTCATAACCATATCTATATATATTTAATTAATTATAGTTTAATTAATTTTATTTATGTTCTTATTCATAAGTTATAACATTGAATTCCATCATTATGGAGTGTTCATTTTCCTTGATTTCTTGATCAGTCCGCTTGATTATATGTAATGGATTTAATGTAGAATGGATATAATTATACATAATTTAACTTATATATTATTAATGAAAATAAAATAGCATAAATGGTTAAATATATCTTTTGGTTACATGGTATGAGGATGAATAAATAAATAATACATTTAGTGATAATCATTTATATTTTCACGATGGTTTTTCGATCACAACGAACTAGTTTTATTCTATTATTTAATATAATTTTTAAATTATGGTTACAAAATCATTACATAAGATATAATAAATATTTTAGAATCTTTTTCAACCATAAATATGTTTTCATGACTAGCATTGAATAATAAATTGAAGAACATAACTTTGTCGTCTATGAAGGTTGTAAATTGGCACATTCCGGACGATAATTTCGTTTATAAAATAAAAGAGAGAGAGAGAGTAAAGATATTGATAATGGTTATTAAATTATCATGATATAATTATAGTATATATATGATAATATATTTATAAAGATAAATTTTACAAATGAGGTTAGGATAGAATAATAAAATAAGGAACATAAAAAGAAATTAAATTGAATTATGAAGAGGATTTTACATCTTGAAATATCCTCCCTGAGAACCTCCTTAAGGGAAGTGGTTTTTGAATTTTGGAATGAAAATGAGCTCTTGGATGTGGGGAGAGACTAGGGAAGTGTATTTGGGTAGAACTATTAGAATATTAAAGGATTAGAGGGTTGAATAGAATAGGGAGTGATGGGTGGATTTTATAGTGGAAGAGTTGTGTATATTTTTGACTATTTTATTCTTTATTTTATTATTTTTCTAAAGAAAAGAAGTATTGTTGACTATTTTGACTAAAAATAGTAATAATTTCATGTGATTTCTAAAAAATGGCCATTTATATCATCCATTACTCAAGAAATATGCATAAATTCATTTATTAAGCATATTTCGTAAATTATCGAATTTCACTATTCATAAAAAATTCGTGTATTTCATAAAATTCACAAAAATTCCCCCAAACAAATTTTTGATTTTTATAATCAAAAAATGAACTCTATTTTATGGAAATAATTTCCTAAAAATGATAAATTTAATTTTTAATTAAAATCACCATTTAATCGAAAAATACAATTATTAAAATTATAACAGATTTTCTAATACCCTGAAAAATTAACTAACATCTCATTAAATTATCCCAAAATCATAGGACAAACAAATATTGATTTATGAATAAATTTTACGAAAATTAATTTTCTTTTTAATTAATTTATTATTTATAAAATTGTAATTAATTATTTATTTCTCATAAAAATACCAACACTTAATTATTAATTTTAAAAATATTCACTCTCATTTATAAGGTGCCTAATTTTTTTTATACTTACACGGTGAGGTTAATATTAATAAGGGTAAATTACTATTTATAAGGGTTAGGTTACTTTTTATAAGGTTACATTACTATTTATAAGGATCATGTTACTATTAACTAAAAATAAGTTGATTCTATCAGACTTTAAATATCTTACTGAACACAACCGTGTATGTATGTTTTTTGAAATTCAAAACATAGAAGTAGAAAAATTGTGTTTAATGGCTAGGTTATAACTATATCAAAGTATTATTTAACACAGATTCAGTGTTGTGTGTATGTAATCTGTCTAAGGAATTGAAATTATTTATGAAGAAACATACAATAAAATCTTGGGGTGTCATATTAATAGTGAACATATTCATAACATAATTTATTTTTATCAATCTAATTATAACAGTCAATATATATATTATTCTTATAATATTTAATTAAATAATATATTGATAAAAACAATCAAATCCATATATTCATATTGAAATATTTATTAAAAAAATAATATTTTACAATAATATTTGTTTTTAGAACATTAATTTAAAATTAATTTGAAAGCTATAAATTGGAAATATAAGTATTATTAATTACAACACATAATTTTATATTATTATTTTTCATAACTTAATGCATTTAAAATTATATAAAAATTACTAGGCTGTTACATATTCATCCAAGTGAAATATTATATTTATGGACTTCAATTTCTTATGTATTAACATAGTCATAATGTTTTTTATGTATTGGAAAAATATCTTACATATGGGATATTCTCTTCTATAGAAAATGAAACCATGTTACATGTCATAGCATCCATGGGCATATTCTTATCTAATATATGGAAAATTATAAATATTTCCTAGAATGTTCTTTATCCCAGTATGTTTCAAATTATTGTTGATTACTCTTCAACAATAATGTTAATTTCTTTATGTATTTATGAAATTATATTATGTATTAGATTCATGGATTTAAAGAATATTACATATAGACTTTTCAATATTTCTCTCTTTTACTAATTCAACAAACTTCTCCTTCAAAATAAAATATCATTGGAAAATGGCCACTCATTTTATTATGTAAATAAAAAAAATCAATTAAATGTACAATTTCCTCCATTTTAATAAATATTAACAAAATCCAATGAAATGATCCTATAATCCAAATAATATTAAAAAATAAATTAATTGTTAAATTCGAGGGAATAAAATTAATTTAATATCAACCAAATATAATAAATTTATTCCTTATTTTCATTACCCCACACTTAAACCTTTGACTCTTGGATAATTGAACATAAGAAATATTACCAAAGAAAAATTCAAAAGAATACTGAATGTAAGTCCCTTTTCAAACATCTTAGTCACTCAATCTTTTCTTTCCTCCTAAATTTTCTTAATTCAATTTTTCCATGAAGTATAATCAATTAATTTCTGATTTTTTATTCTCCCATACTCATTTATACCTACCTTCTTAAAATAATTTCCCTCACCTCATAAAGAATGACTTTCAAGAAATGTTTTCTCAATCCAAAATCATGTAGGGGTCACCATAAGCTTATTGAGTTTGTAAATATCCACCCAATAAGTAAAATATTTTTTTTATCATGGGAATTTTTAGGTTTGTTCTATAGCTAATGTTTGGTAGGTTCTACTATTAGATATTCTTGACAAAAATTATGAGTTTTGACTCTTTAAAAAACTATGAATGATATATAAGTTAGAGAATTAATGTATAATTACTAACTCAATCCATTCAATAGATTCTATAACACCTCTATTTCTTTATAAGATTGTATTCCAGAAAGCAATGAATCTATAATGGCTGATTCCTCCTTTTATCTCTATCTCTTTTTTAAATTATATTTTTGCACAACTATTTTTTTAAGTAATTTTTTTTTTCATTTTTATAGAGAGATATAGGGTAGTGATGTTTTATAAAAATGATCTAAATATCCTACCTAAATAAAAAAATTAATACCCTAATAATCATATAAAAAAAACTATACTACCACGAATTCCATAAAACAACCCCTCACCCACACTTCCTTTTTTGAAATAATGAATAGTACCCAAGAGTAGGGAGGGAAGGAATAATAAGATTATAATGAGGCTAAATAATGGGAAATTCATGGATTTAGAGGCTAATAAGAGTTATATGTTAAGGTAGTAAATAAATTTTATTGTAGAAAAGTTATTAAAAAAATGAATTCCTAAATCATTTTCAACACAGGTTCCTCAATGCTTGAATATTTTTACTAGAATTCATATTATTTTTTTATTCAAGAATGGGATGGTTCTATCAAGAAGTAAAATAATTATGAAGAAGATGTAAAAAATGGTTTAGAAGTCGTACAGGTAAGGGGATACATAATTTTATAGTATTTCAGGGAATATGGTTCATAAATCAGTGTTATTTTAATGAATTTCCAAAACATTTAATTCAGAAAAAAGTTCACATTATAATTAATCTAAGTTGAGTTTTCTCTGTCAAATCAGTTTTTTATAATTAGCTTAGGTTTCAAACTTAAAATTTATTTTAATTTGATCCAAATAGGTTTAAAAAAAACACAAAAAGGAAAAAAACCTAAAAAATGAAAAATAAAAACATAAAAAACTAAAACATATAAAATATATAAATGCCTCCCCTCAAGCACACTTGAATGATGCAATTTACTCAACTAATTATAATAGAAATATTATTTTTAATAGTTTTAATATAATTAAATCATTCAACAAGGTTAAATAAATGATAAACCTATGTTTTGTACTTGTATAAGGGTTAGAGGAGTACGATCTCCACTACTAGTTTTGGTGGTAGGTTGTCAAAATATTTCTCTAGCCCATGTCCATTGATAATGAATGTTTTTTCTCTATTTATTTATTTATATACATAACGACAAATGGGTAGGAATTGGGTATGGTAAAGGGGACTTCCTATATGAAATAATGTATACCTGTCATTAGTCCGATCCTTGAGTTGTAAATAAGAACTTGTTCTTATGAATGGAATTATATTTATTAAATCATCTTTTCATGTTCCACTCTTATTCTCTCCTAGTAAATTATATAATTTTCAAATTATTTTATTCTTATTTATTCTAGTTATTGAATATAAAGCCTCTTTTCCTAATTATCTTCTTCCATATCTATATTCATCACCTTGATCACCCAATATGCTTTATGTTCTAGCTATATATTAATATTCTATGTTTCACATAGATAAAAAAGTGTTGTATCTCTCCAATTTGTGTTTTATGCAATTCTGTAATCCCAAAAATTGTCTTCTAACCACTGGTGTAATCTATCCTGTAATGACCCAAAATTTTATCAATGGAATTTACCTTCTTATAATTTTTATATATATTATAAATAATATAAAGTCACATATACAAAATAATACAAATATTATAAATAAATGATTTATTAAATAATAAGTATTTCTTGAAATTAATGAACCTATATCGATGGAATGGTACCTTGACCGTTGTAATTTTATAATTGTTTTTTTGCGAATAGAGGATGATTTTAATTAAAAATTAAATTTCTCAAATTTAAAAATTTATTTTCATAAAATGGTGTCCAATTATTAATTCTGAAAATATAAAAATGTTTAGGGTAAAATTTTGTTATTTTTATAAAATTGTCAATTTTTGTGAGTATTGAAATACTATAATTTAAAGTATTTAATATTATAAGTAAATAAATAATTTTTTGAGTCATAGTTGAGTAATTAATGATTTAAGTGGCCATTATCTCAAACTAAAATTCTCTAGTTACTTTATTTAGTCATAAGAATAAATATTATTGATATTAATGAGCCAAAATAACAAAATAATGAATAAAATAATCAAAACAATATCTCTCGTCCACTATAAATACACCCTCACTACCCTTTATCCTCACACATTCTATACCTCTGATGTAACACCTTGAGTTATTTGTGAGATATATTTTTTCTTTAATTTACATGATGTATTGTGTTGTAAACTACACCAATATATGCTTTTTCTACATGAAACACCAGTTTATCCAGTGTTATATGCAAAACTATACTTGTCTTGTGTTACACACAATTTTGAGTTCTTTTGATAGATTTAATTTAACAAAAGATCGAGTTTAATAAAAAAACTAAACATTATTATGTTACCTTTTAACCTATCCATTATAATGGAGAGTATGAAAAATATGAAATTAATTATGAATATATGATTTACACATGTATATTTAATTAATTATTTGGTGATTAATTACTTATAAATGAAAAAACCATTTTTTTAAATAAAAAGAAAAATTTTTCTTCTAAAAAACTATTTAAATGAAAATAATGAAGTTTATAAAATAAAAAAATAAATCTTTAGGGATTTTATTAATTAAATATACATGTAATATATTCTATATAATGTTTAAAATTAATCTTATATGTTTTCTAGACATGATATAAGAACAAATTCAATTTTTTTGGATAAAAGAAGTATTTTTCAAAAAAATACAGTTTTGCCACCTTCTAATGGTGCAAAAATTTTAAATCTAGTTTTGACATGTTTTTATAATATATTTTATGAAATAAACTTCTTCTTTGAAATAAGAGTATTAAAATTTACTTTGATTTAATTTTTGGTATTTTTATGATAAGTTTCATGTTTTGATGAATAGTAAAAAATAATTCATTTTAATTGAAAACTAATTTTTTGTAAAATGTATGTATAGTGTTAAATTATATATTTTAATGTATTTAAAGTACAAATATACTATATTTTTATCATTTAATATAATTTAGATCATCAAAATTAATTTTATATTGATTTTAGATATAAAGACATTTCAATATTTTGAATATTTTAGTTTTCGAAACATGTTTCCTCATTCTGACGATGGGATTAATTTTAAAATAATTTCTAAAAATCTGGTATTTTGAATTTTGAAAAATGGACTCCATAATTGGAATCAGTGGGTCTAAATTATGTAAATAGGTTCCTTTTATTTTTTTCACTATGAATAATAACTATAGTATTTTTTATTAATATGATAAAAAGGTAAATCAGATAATTAAGGGTAAATATAATGTTACAAAATTACAATAACACTTGTAAAAATATCATTGGATGAGTTTTTTTATACCAAAATAATCCTTGTGTATAAATTGTATCCTTTGTAAGCTAATTGGATCAGATTAGGACATGTAATATATTTTATTTATAGAGAAGCTAAATATGTCTTACTCAAAATTTAATAGCAATATATTTATTAATATAATGTTATAAAAGAGATAATTTATACTCTAAATACTCATTTGAATTAAAATTTTTGTTCATGGTAATTTATTTTTAATTTTGAGGATATAAATAATCACCTCAAAGTCTTATACAATGATGATGTATAAATTATTTAATTAACGAAAAATTAATAAAATAGTATTATTTAAAATAATAATAAGCATTAAAATACCAAAACACATGAACTAATCCTATTATTTTAGTATATATAGACCATAATCATCCAAGGTTTAAATTATTTACCATTTGGAGCCACATGGAAAATATTTTGACACTTATAACATTTTATGTAAAGTAATGGTAAAGTTGTCAAATCCATCTTTTAATAAATATAACATTTTTAAAGTAGGATTTTACAAAACATATATTTGAATATAAGTATTATTATGAAATATATATGATCTATATTCATTATTTTATTTTATTTTTAATTTTTACCAAACAAATAAGTATATTAAATAATTACACAAAACTAACGTAGTAATTATTTTATTAATGGAAATATCAAATTAATATAATTAAAAATTTTAAAATAAATATAATTTGGGATAATTAATATATAAAAAAATTATAAATGATATTGAAGCATTAGGGATATAAAAAATATTTTTGAGGATAATATATTAACTTGATATTTGTAAAAATCCAAGAAATGAAGTGTCAAATTTGACACTATTGATATTTTGTCAAAATAATGTCTTGTTAAATTGTTTAATAGTTAGAATAAATTTTTTAAAAATATAAAATAATTATTATATAGTCTATAATTTTCTAAATGTTTTATTTATCATCATATTTAAATCAAATAAGAAAAAAATTACACTATTTTAATATTGAATAATTTTTTACCTTACTTAAAATTATAATAGAATTACTAAGTGTTAATTAAAATTATAATGTTTACATTGATAGAAAAACTGGCCTAAAAATTATTAGTTTATGATATTACAACCATATATCATATAATCTTAAACAATATGACATTTTGGAGGTTTTTGGATGTGGTCTGATTTTATTATAAATTAATAATTTTGGAGATTCGAAAAGTTCTTCTCACCTCAATTATAAAAGGGCACCTCTAACCTCACTTATTCAATTCACATTGAGCCTTATAGATCAATTATACCCTAAAAATTTTACTTCTAAACTTCTCTAGTTACATTCTAGAGGTTTTGGTACTCTCAAAAGACCAACTCTAGTACCTTTAAGAGGAGATCTTGGGGGAGCTCGTCGAAGAATAGGTAATCTCCTCTACGGATTCATTCAAACTTATTTCTTCTTCTATATCCTTTTACCGAGTCATTTCCATTATAAATTAATAACCATATTATCACCTATATTCTTATTTATTATTATTATTTTGTAACAATCATATTACACCTTATCTCCATCCTATTAAAAATGAAATCACCATGCGTGCGTATGTATGACTTACCATCTCTATGTCATGGTGTAATCTATTTTTCACCACTACTTTACATGGATGAGTATAATGATGGAAATAAAAACTATATATTATTATTATAACAAGATATTTATTTTTTAGCAATATATATACCATCCACTTCCATTCAAATTCATAATCAAAGGAATGATATCATCACTCGTGTGTACATACAACCTACCATCTCCACAAAGCGATGTGATTCATTCTCAATGATATATTTTAAATAATGATTATATAAATGAATAGAGTGAATAAATATGATATATATTAAATTATTATCATTCTATAAATGATATAAAGAAAAACCATGAAGAATAACTAGGATTTATATGACAAAACATGCAGCAAATAACGCCCGACAGAAGAGTAGTAATGAAATATTATTAAACAGGTGATAATATGATCAAATATGATCTCATAAATATAAATATGGATCTTGATCAAGTTAATAATACTCTTTAATCCATTATACAAGATTCTATGATACCTACTAAGGAACCCAAACCTAAGGTAAGAGATAATTTCACAATCTCATTTTAATATGGGATTGTTTATAATCACTTTACTTGGGTATATTTATCTTCTATGTTTATGTTTCCTAAATATTAATTATAAAACATTATTTATATTATTATAATATGGTTTAATGTTAATTTTATCAATTATTTAATTTTATTAAATGATATGGAAGGAATCTTTTGTCATTTTTGATATGAGTTTGTTTTTGACTTATCTGAAAAAAGTATGAGAAAATGTTTTATTTTAAATTCTATGACATGAATAGATTTTTAAGTTTTCAAAAAACCTTACTTCTATGAAGTTTACCTTATAATAATTAAAGGTTATCTTCAAAGAAATTAATTTATTTTGTAATCTAGTAGAATTTTTAGAAAATAAAATGTTTTTGAAGAAAAAATGATATTTTCCCCAAGAATTAATATCAAGTGTTCCATCAAAATTATTTTCTATCTAAGATGGAATTATTTAATTGGGTCATGTTTCAATTATACTATCCCTACTATTACAATGGTTTTCTTATGATTATACTAAAATTCTATTTATTAAATCCATTTATTTTACATGGATTATGTTATGATGGAATTATATTTAAGAAATCCATTTTATTCCTTAGGATATGCTATGATGAATGACTTATTTTCTTATAGAACAAATATATATGGGTTCTATTATAGGATGGTTTAGAGCGATATCTCTTTCTAATTCATTGGGTGAATATTTATAACTCATGATATAAACATGAATGGATTGAGAAATGGTCTCAGATCACTAATTCAGGAATGAAAATGGAAATGATCTCGGTTCAGTAATAGAGGGATTAAATAGGAAGTAAACCCAGTTCAGTAATACAGGGTTGGAACGAGGAGTGAAATCAGTTCAATAAAAGACTATGTCCACTCTAATGGTCTTGGAAATTATCCTTGGATAATATGGAAATGATTTTATATTCTTATGTGTTTTCCATAATTCCATATTTTATTACAATGATATTTTCTCATGGCTCATGTTAAATTATGATTTATTCTTTATGAACTACGAAGATTTATTTCATGACTCAAGATTTTGATATATGTTATACATGGTATGATTTTAAAAAGTTATGTTCATGTTTTTATATTTTTATATTCATATTTTGTTTTATATTTTTCATGTTTACCCTTATTGAGCATATGATCTCACCCTTTTCTTATGTTTTATTTCTCCTTGTATATAAAGAATGATTTTAGGTAGAAAAACTAATGGGAATATATTTATGGGAGATGTTGAAGATCTTTCACCAAATTAGAAGAATGTGTTCCAAGTTTCCAAATGAATTAAACTAATATGGTCTTTGGGTGTCTATTTTTGTAATGTATTAAGTATTCAAAAAAAGTAATGTCCACGTAAATCAAGCTTGGGTCATCATAGTTGGTATCAGAGTAATGTTTTAGTAAAACTTTGGAATCTTGGATGTGAAATCTTTAGGATATCCCTAGAGATATATCTAAGGATATGTTCAAGGATTTCCTAAACATAATTCTAAGTATAGGTTATAATCTTAGAATTTTTTTAACGATTATGAATAACCTTGAATTAAACCTAATATCTCATAGATTGAAATATTATAAGTAGTTTCCCTTAATTATGTGTTTTCATCTATGGTAAGTATTGACCACACCATTCTTTCAGGTCTTAATCAATAGCTGGAACTAGATAGAACATAGTTAACATTTAATGTTTTAGATGTGGAAAGAATGAGAATTATATGTCCTAAGTGGAAATCTCATGAAAAGAATCAAGAAGGTGGTATGTGTATTGGTTATACAACTGAGGATAAAGAGACTGAAAACAACATGTGAAATGTATAAGATGATCTAACCATATTTTTTTACCTTAATCCTAAGAAGCGTGATTATATTGAGGTTGAAGAACCTTAATATATGATTCATGTACTATCCCAGAATTTCTGTATAATTTTTTTAATTATATGGAATTATTTAGAGATCACAAAATCTGACGGTGCATGATTCCGAGGACCAGAGTGCCTGGAACAATCCGTCGAAAAAGTGTTAAGCTTAAAATAGAACACGTGAGTAGTTTTTCTGAAAAAAGTGGAATAAATATTAAATGAGTGACTGAATAAGAAATCCAAGGGCATTTTTGCATTCATGATAGTGTGTTTACCCTATGAACAACTTATGTTTAGTCAGTGCATGCCTCTAAAGAGAAAACCAAGAAATGGCATAACCGTAAATAAAATAATTAAATAAAATTATTTTATTTTTCAAATTCCTATAACTCGTGAATAGTGATTCAGATCAAAAATCTAAGACCACCACTAAACATGTGAGGGTATGATTTCCTTAAGTAGAAAATAACATTGGCCATCGCGAGCTACCAATGGAAGTTAGTTTTTAGCTGTAAATAAAACAATTAAGTAACAATTATTTTATTGTTAAAATCCATAATGTTAAATGGTAACTCAGATTTAAAATATGAGAGTACTACTGAGTTCATTGGACCATTTTTCCTTTTGGAAGAGCCTAACCTCAACCGGCGTGGGTCGAGGGTGACTGTTAATAATTTTATGAACTTTTTTCAGGTATGTTCAGTAAATGAGCGGGCAGCGTTTTCTATCTTTTGACTCGTTTCTCATATAAAAAATCCAAGAGAACTGTTGAATTCGTAGCACCGAGATACTCTTAAGGGAGGCTTCACTTTGACTGTAGTTTTTCGGGAGAAGAAGTTAGTTTTTGGACCTTCTTAATGAATAATAAAATAACAATTTTATTGTTATTTTATCTTCATTTTCTCCAACGGATGAGCGACATTGGTGGGACCAATGACACATCAAGCCATTAAATGGATTGAATCCCCTTTATTATTGTAGTCGCACCGTTGGAATTAGGAAGTTCCTTAATTAAATAAACCTCATTAACTCCTCATGCATTACTCACCTTCCCCCTCTTTAATTTATATGAATCTCGGGTTGGAGTACTGGCACAACTTCAAAAAATGATGAAGCTCTGAAAAAGTAGCACGACGCCAACCATTTGGAGGGTGAGACCGGTTCCAGCAAGTGGTGACAAGTGCCACCGAATCACGAACCGAAGACAATGACGAAGGAGGTTCCATTGATCATCATCAGAGAACATCTCTTACAGGTAGGGGGTTTATTTTGAAATTTTCTTTGATTAATTAAATCCTATCATGATTGCAATCACACTAACACGGAGGGCACAGACCAAAATAACAAGGCCCAGACCCTCCGTCACTTCGATCATACTCCGTTCTTCAGGGAATTTTTTTCTAGATTGATGGAAATGTAAAATAGCGGGTCACACTATGATGGTGGCTGCACGGGAGAGCTGTAGGCATAGAAGACACTGAGAATAGACACCAGAGAACATCCGATGAACCGTGGAAGAAACAGTCGACACGCCATGTCCGTGGCGGTCAGCGGTGGCCGGAGGAGACCCGCGACCACCAGTCGTGGGTGGTGGAAGGCGGCGTGTGACGATGCACCGCAGTCGCCGAAGGCGGTTGGCCCAAGCTGGCTGCATAAGATAAGGGCGACACCAAAAGGCACTGCCAGCATTAGTGGCCGTGACCAACATGCAGTGGTAGGAGGGTGCGACGTGGCCCACACCATGCCGCGTTGGTGAAACCTGGTCGGCTAAACAGTTGATTGTTTAATGTGGTGGCCTACGCTCTACTGGCTGAGAGAAACGGCCCCGCAACCATGGGGCCAACAAATAAGGGGGTCTACCTCTTTGCGGACTAGTCCAAACGATGGCTGAAAGAGCAGGCTAGGCCTTCTAGTGGGCCGGGCTGAACTTGTGGCCCAATGGACCAGCGTGGGTGGGCCAAGCCCCACCCACCGGGCTGGGCCAATCACGGATTAGGCCGATGAACCGAACTGGGCCGACCCAAGTGGGATGGACCCAGTGAATCAGCCCAACCCTTAATGGGTTGGACCTGGGTGGAGTTAGGTAGACCCCAAGACCCGTTGCGTCGGGCCGGTCTGCCTGAGTCGGACCGGGCCCAGACCCAACCGGTCCTCGAATAAAGAACCACCCGTAACTGAAGAATCGAGTGTCCATTCAACACACCTTCAGTGGCGTTGGGACCCCTTTTAGGAATCAGAACCTTTGGCATATTTCGGTGAGCCCGATCGAGTCGGACTAGAATGAGGTGCGATCACCCCCATTTCACAGAAAGGGGTGTAACTAACATACTGGGCGTCTGATTGACACGCCGTCTATGGTATAAGGACCCTTGTTACAGGGTAGAACTTTAGAGATACTCTAAGTGAGTCTTATCATAGTTTGATGTGATACCAGGGTTGGATGAGACCTAAATCCATTCGGGACCTTTTTACAAAAGTGCCCACAACTCACAGATCGGGTGTGCGAACGACACACTGTCTATCATGTTGGGACCCCTATGACAGGGTGATCCTTTGGGTATACTTTTCGTGGGACATTGTGATAATGGAAATACTACCAATTGATTGAGGATTGGTTCTCCCAAAATCAAGAAAACTATGAGCGATAGTTCAGTGGCTGACAGTGAGGCAGAGGTTGGAGAAAGATCATACGGAGGTTAATATTGAGCGATCTTGTGTGGGTCAGCACCTAGAGATCCTATGTAGATTAAAACCAAGCGATCCTGCGTGAATCAGCACCTAATGACTCTATGTGGATCAACACCTCGCGACCCGATGATGACCAGCCTTAGAGAGGCCGTCGAGGATCAGTGACATACTGATACTGTGTGGGTCAGATCCTGTGTGGGTCAATACTCAACAATCCTATGTGGGTCAGTGCATAGCGATCCTATGTGAGTCAGATATTGTGTGGGTCATTGCGGGGGTTAGTACCTATCAACTTTGGGTGGGTTGGATCCTGTGTGGGTTATTGCTGGGGTTAGTACCTATATATCTTATGTGGTTCAGACTCCGTATGGTCAGCAACAGTGCCTCTTGATAGAATAAGATGATATAGCTTCGCGACTAATCATCAATACTTCTATACTTCACTAATAACTAGTTTGAGATGAGACTCTATTCAAACTGTGTCCTTTGGTTTGTGCTTAATCATTTAGATCATTCTTGTGATATTACCTTTGAGGTATATCCTGTGATGTTTTCCTTTGTGGATTACTGAGAGTCCTTCGGGGGTCTCAGGGTCCCCTACTGGGCATTGTTATACTCACCCCTGCACGGGCTTCACCTGAACCTTGTTGTGTCTTATGAAAACGATGAGTAGCTGGGATGAGACTTGAGGGAACCAGGACAAGGAGGTACATGGAGGAGACGAGATTACGTGGAGTGCTGTGGAGATGAGCAGTACCTACTCTTCAGGTATGAACTGCGGTGGATGATCCAGGAGGTGTTTTCTCTTTTCAGTTGTACTTGTACTTTTCAGTTGGGTTTATATTCTGACCTCTTTAATTTCAGCACACTTTTACCCCAGTAGTTTACTTTGTGGTTGCTTCTTGTTTTTTTCTTGGATGGTGTGTGTGTACAGGTATAAAGGAAATTCCTTCCTGTTTTTGGGATATGCCTTTTTCGGTGTTGGTCTCTAAACCCTGGCCTATGGAAGGTGGGCTTGGGGTAGTCACAACACATGCCCTGGGGGACGGGTTTTGAATATGTGGTATCAAAGGGTGGTGAGTTCTATCATAAGAACTAAGAGTCTACTTTTAATGAGTAATAATTTTAAGTGCTTTGATTGTGGTTTTTAGTTCGGGGAGTCCCGTGTTGGTGTGGTGGACGATGTATCCATAAACCAGAACCCTAAATTCTGATTTCCGACTTGGTACATGAAAAAACTGATTTCGTGTGTTTTGAAATGTTTTTCATTGATCTATTTTGAGTAATCTCAACAGGTATAACTTTTTGATCAGGTTCATCTTTATTCTCTTTCAAGAAGCTGCTATGTAGACAGCCATCCCGGATTCCCAAGAAGGTACATAATGATAGCCCACCGAGCGATGAGGCTTCGATGCATGGACCTCTTACTTTGTTGGCACCTTCAGGTGGTGTACCAGCAGCACCACCACCCGTTGGGCAGTAGTTACCACCAGACACATTGGCGTATGGTGAACGCCGATTGAGCATGTTTCACGAGTTCCAGCGGCGGATGCCTATAAGGATTCAAGGTGAGATAGATTCCTAGTTAGTTGAGGGATGGATGGAGGATGTGGCTATATTTTTACGCCTAGTTGAGACAACAGAAGAGAAGATGGTTATCCTATCTAGTAGTCTTTTCCAGCGCATGACAACATGGATAGTCCACTGGGTGAAGAAGCCTCATTACATGGACCGTTGCTCAAGATGGTACCTTCACGTAGTGTTCTAGCTATATCACTGCCCGTTGGTTTGCAGTTAAGACCGGTGGTACCGGTAGAGGACACATGTAGTCTTAGTGCCTTACACATGTTTCATCCTCAGATACCCCTCAGGTTCTGAGGCAAGCCTAACTCACAGGAAGCTAAGGAATATCTTGGGGAGGTGGCCGAGCTTCCATCTATCTAGGGAACCATTCGATCAGATGGAAGTCCTGGTAGAGATCCTTCTACGTGGCTCAGCAGGATGATGACAGAGTTTAGATTACCTTGATATTGCAATGAGGTGACTTTTCTATAGACAAGCATGAGAATTTTCCTCAAAGAAGGGGGTCTCTTATCATAAAAAGTTAAGGGGTGAGTGTTCCCTAGAGGTTCTATAGCTCCGGTAGGATGACATGTCAGTAGCTGAGTATTCATCGAGGTGTACCAACCATCCTAGGTACTCGATGAATATAGTACTATCAATACTTTAGGGTTTCGACCTTTGAGCGGGGTGTGTTTAGGGATTACTGAGCCAACACCATTCATCTATGAATTTTTACTTATGTTAGGGTGCTGGAGAGAAACTTTGTGGTTGAATGTTATTTGGCTGATTGGATACAACCAGTGAATATTAGTAGTGGGAAAGCAAAAAATTTACACCATTCTCAGAGACTTGGGTGTATAAAATGTATCGGGCAGAGGAAGTGATAAGGATAAATTAATCTGCAATTCAGAAGATATAGAAGTGGAGTTAGGAGAGCAGCATGAGGTGGTATACATTTCAATATGTTACAACCACCCCCAATGTGTTCCCCAATAGGCTCAGGGAACTGGAGGACCAGAGAAGGGAGTAGCTGCAAGTAGTCTAGGAGTGTGACCGAAGGTCTCTAGGAATGATTTGAGGTATGGTCTATGTCTACTACTAGCTATCGTATTAATATACATAGGTACCAATAATTACTTATTTACATGAATCTTGTTCAAGACCTAGAGTTTCTGGTTAAACCGATGACTTGACCCTTACGTCTGGAGATACCTTTGGGAGGAGACTCGATAATCAAACTTATACAGTTAGTGTGATCTAACCCTTTAGGTTAGAGTTTCAGTTGGAACCTCTTGGTGGTTGCGTCGAGGCCTTACGACGTTAGTTTTGGTATGGACTAGCCATCCATAGTTCATACTCATATTGATTGTTTTTGGAAAAAAGGATGTATTATATCTACAACGTTAGAATAGGGTTTTCCTTGGTCAGTAAAAAAGAAAACATAGGCAGCATAGGATAAAATCATGCATAAGAGGGTGAAACCGATCACTCTAGAGTTGAACAACCATACCCTCATGACAACATGAGTTTTGATTTTTTCAGTTCTTAAAATTAGTGGTAGAGTGTGGGAACATAATTTCAAAATACGTTTCTAGGATTAACTCTCCAAAGGGAGAGGGAATTCTGCATTGGCTTGTACCCAAGGATGACGCTGATATCTACAACTGCTTATCGGATGGTTCCCATGGAGATCAAGGAGCTTAGAGTTTAGGTGGGGGACTTGTAAAGAAAGGGCTTAGTAAGACAAAGTGTTCAAGGTTATGTGGGGATTACCGGCACTTTAACCATGTGATCATGGAGAATGAGTACCCACTACCAAAGGGTTGTTGGGAACGTCATTCCATTAAAAAGGGTAGCATTTTGTGTGGATTAAAAGGTGACCATAGACCTTTCTGCAGATGAGACAACAGCGATGGATGGAGTTCCTCAAGGACTATGACTTTGAGATAGTCTACACTCCTGGGAAGGGGAGCGTAGTAGCAGATTCACTAAGCAGGAGGTCTGGTCTACAGTTTCCGAGTGAGGCGACAAAGTATCTAGCTGCGTTGCAGATATACTTTGTGGATAGAGATGAAGCATCTTATCTCTAGTCTATGACTGTCACTCCCCCACTTATTCAACGATTTCAGGAGGCATAGCTTAGGGATGTGGACTGCGAGGCCCGACATGCTCAAATATCCTTAGGATAGGCTCTTGAAGAATTTTTTGAAGGTGAGGAGCACATCGTTCTCTTCATAGGACGCACCATGGTACCGGTGATGCTACAAGAGGAGGTGTTGAAGGTGTTCCATACATCCCCTTTTTAGGTACATGCTGGAGAGGCGAAGGTGTACCAGGACCTCTGGCATCAGTACTGGTGGCCAGGGATGAAGAAAACAATGACAAAGTTTGTATCAGAATGCCTCACTTGTTAGCTAGTGAATACTGCACAGAGCCGACAGAAGTCTTATGCCGACAGGAGATAGAGATCCTGGGAGTTTGAGGAGGGAGACCATGTATTCCTATGGGTCTCACCTCGGCAAGGATTACAGAGGTTTGTCTGGGGTGACAAGCTATCTCCGAGGTTAATCGGACCTTTTCCAATTCTCAGTAGAGTGGGAAAGGTGGTGTACCATCTAACTCTTCCCCCATAGATGCACTAGGTGCATAATGTTTTCCATGTTCCACAACTCAGGAGATATGTGAATGATTCATTGCATGTTATCGACTATGGAGAGCTAGACTTTGATGATGGGGATACATTTATGGAGTTCCTGGTGGAGAAAGAGAATCGACAGGAGTAGGTCATTCATGGGCAGTCGATTACTCTAGTGCGAGTTCATTGGCAACACAGGAATCTCCAGGAGAGCCCAAGGTAGTGGGAGGCTAAGATTCATGCTCAGTACCCCCATTTGTTTGATTTTACATTGTTTGGGCTTTCAGGTATGTAAAGAGCTAAGGTGGGGAGAATATAATATCTCAAAATTTCTGTATATTTTTTTAATTATATGAAATTATCTCAAGACCGCAAAATCTGATGACGCATGATTCTGAGGCCCGAAATGCCCGTAATGATCCATCTAAATAGTGTTAAGTTTAAAATAGTGTGCGTGAGTAGTTTTCATTGAAAAGTGGAATAAATATTAAACTAGTTCTTGGATCAAAAATCCAATGGCAATGTTATGTTCATGATGGTGGGTTTACCCTAAGTGCGACTTATGTTTAGTTGGAACAGACCTCGAGTGAGAAAACCAAAAAATGGCATAACCATAAATAAAATAATTAAATAAAATTGTTTTATTTTTCAAATTCTTATAACTCACGAATGTTGACTCAGATTAAAAATCTGATACCACCGCTAAACTCGTGATGGTATGATTTCCTTAGGTAGATAATAACATTGGCCGACACGGACCACTAGTGGAAGTTAGTTTTTGGCCGTAAATAAAATAATTATGTAAAAATTATTTTATTTTTAAAATCCATAACTTCTAAAAGGTAACTCAAATTGAAAATCTGAGTGCACCGTGGAGTTCTTTGGGACATGTTTCCTTTCTTAAGAGCCTAACCTTGACCGGCGCATGTCGAGGGTGACTATTACTAATTTTCTAAACTTTTTTCTGGTATGTTCAGTAAATGTGTGGGTGACATTTTTTATCTTTTGACTCGTTTATCAAATCAAAAATCCGAGAGCACCATTGAATTCACAACGCCGAGATTCTCTTAATGGATGCTTTACATTGACCGTAGTTTTTTGGGAGAAGAAGTTAGTTTTTGGGCCTTTTTAATGAATAATAAAATAACAATTTTATTATTATTTTATCTTTATTTTATTCAACAGATGAGTGGTGTTGGTGGGACCAATGACACATCTAGCCATTAAATGGCTTGACTCCCCTTTATTCTTGTAGCCACACCATTGTCATTAGAAAGGATACTTAATTAAATAAACCCCATTAATTCCATGCGCATTACTCACCCTCCCCCTATTCTATTTATATGGAGCTCTGGGTGGAGTGTTGGCATGGCTTCACCAAGAGACAAAGCTCTAGAAAAGTACCACGACACTAACAACTTGGAGAACAAGATCGGTTCCAGTGAGTGGTGACTAGAGCCATCGAATCATGAACTAATGACAACGACGAAGGTGGTTCTGTCAATCGTCATCAGCAAATGTCTCTTCTAGGTAGGGGGTTTATTTTGATGTTGTATTTGATGAATTAAATTATCTCCCACTTTCTATTACACTAACACGGAGGGCATGGGCCCAACAAACTTGGTGCAGACCCTCCGCTGCTTCACTCATGCTCTGTTCTTTAGGTATAGTTTCTTGAGATTGATGGAAATGTGAAATAGTGGGTCACGCTATGACGGCGGTAGTGCAGGAGAGCCATAGTAACATATGACACCAAGAATGGACACCGAAGCACGCACGATGACTTGTAGAAGAAACCACTGACATGAAATGTTAGCGGCAGCTGGAGGTGGCTAGAGGAGACCCACGGAAACCAGTCGTACGTGGTTGAAGGTGGTGCGAGACGACGCAATGTGGTGGCTGAAGGAAGCCGACCCGAGCTGGCCGCGTGGGACAAAGGCGATGCCCACAAACGCCGCTGACGGTAGCGGCCAGCAGGCCACGAAAAGTGAGTGGGATGCGGCCTGCGCCACACCGCGTTGGTCAAACCCAGTCAACCAAATATCCCAGCATTTAATATGGTGGGTAGCGCCCCAAAGGCTAGGTGAAACGGCCCCGCAACAGTGGGGACAATGGGGAAGGTGGTTTGCCTTCTGACAGACTGGTCCAGATGCAGGACGACCAAGCAGGCTGGGCTGGACCTGCAGCCCAGCTAGCTAGCGTGGGTGGGCCGCACCCCACCTAGCGGGCTGGGCTAACCACGTCCTGGGCCCGTGAACCAAAGTAGGCCAACCCAAGTGGGCTGGACCCAGTGAACCGGGCTGACCCTTAACGAGCCAAACCCATGTAGGGGCAGGTAGACCCCGGGACTCGTTGCATTGGGCCGGTGTGACCGAGTCGGACCGGGCCCAGACCCAACCGATCCCCGAATAAAGAAACGCCTGTAACTGACGAACCAGGTGTCCATTCGACATGACGTCAGTGGCATTGGGACCTATTTTGGGAAGTGGTCCCTTTGGCATATTTTGGTGAGCCTGACTGAGCTAGACTAAACCAAGGTGTGATCACCCCCGTTTCACAGAAATGGGTGTAACTAACAGACCGAGCGTCCGATTGATGCGTCGTCTTTAGCATAAGGAACCTTGTGAAAAGGAAGTCATTTGGAGATAATCTAAGTGAGTTTTTTCTGAGTTTGATGTGTGACCTAGGTTGGATTAGACCTGAATTCAACAGGGCCCTTTTTACAAAAGTGCCCACATCTCAAAGTCTAGGCATCCGAACAACGTGCTGTCTGTCACGATGGGACCCCTATGATAGTGCGGTCCCTTAGGTATGCTTTTTGTGGGACTTTGTGCCAATTGAAATACTAGTGATGTCTTGAGGAGCTGTTCTCCCATAATCAAGAGTACTTTGAGTGGGAATCTAGTAGCTGGCAGTGAGGCCGAGGTTGGAGACAGATCATACAAAGGTTAGTACCGAGCGATCCTGTGTGGGTCACCACCTAGAGATTCTCTGTTGAAAAGAACTGAGTGATCCTGTGTGGATCAACACCTAGAAAACCTTTGTGGTTTAGCACCTCACGACCCAACGAGGACTATCCTTGGAGCAGCCCGCCGTGGATCAATGACATACCGATCCTGTGGGTCAGATCCTGTGTGGGTCAGTGCTCAGCATTTTTGTGTGGGTCAGCACATACCAATCCTGTATAGGTCAGATCATGTCTTGGTCATTGTGAGGGTTAGTACCTATTGACTCTGGGCGGGTCAGATCCTATGTGGGTCATTGTGGGTGTTAGTACCTATCAATCCTGTGTGGTTCAGACTTCGTATGGTCAGTAGTAGTGCCTCTTGAATGAATAAGATGATCTAGCTTCGTGACTGATCATCTGCACTTCTATACTTCATTAATACCTAGTTTGAGCTGAGAATATGTTTGAGCTGTGTTTTTTTCTTTGTGCTTCATTATTTAGACCATTCTTGTGATATTACATTTTAGGTATATCGTGTGATTTTTTCCTTTTTGGATTATTGAGGGACCTTTGGGGGTATCAGGGTCCCCTACCGGGTATTGTTATACTCACCACTACACAGGCTTCGCTTGCACCTTGTTGTGTCTTGTGAAGATGACAATCTGCTGGGATGAGACTTGAGGGAACCAGAACCAAATGGTATACAGAAGAGGCAAGATGACTTGAAGAATTGTGGAGACAAGCTATACCTACCCTTTAGGTAGGACCCTTAGTGGAAGATCCAGGCTCTATTTTCTCTTTTCAGTTATACTTGTACTTTTCAGTTGGGATTTTATTCCAACATCTTTAGTTTTAACACGATTTTACCCCAGCAGTTTACTTCATGGTTGCTTCTTTTTGTCTTATTGGATGGTGTGTTTGTACAGGTTTAAAGGCAACGACTTCTCATTTTAGGGATACATCTTTTTCAGTGCTGGTCGCCAACCCCTGGTATATGGAAGACATGCTTGGGGTAGTCAAAGCACAGGCCCTAGGGGATAGGTCGTGAAAATTCAGATTTCATATTATTGTGATGAATAAAATAATTATGCATGAGTAATGGGTTAATAATAAAGTTCAATGATTTAAGTGTATTTTTTTTGGAATTCTGGGATTATGAATAAGTATTTTCAGTGTAACTTTTTCATTGAGGATTGAAAAGGATATGTTGAATAGTGATGAAGTAATATAAATTTGATTTAAGGTAATTTTAATATTTTTATTAAGGGAAGGAAACCCTTAATGTCTTCAAGTTGTGGAGAAAATTGTGTTTTTCTTGGATAAGATATGTTGAATATGTAAAAGTAAATTGAATGGTAATGATTTCCTTAAAACTGATAAAGGTTTTTTTGGAAAGTATTTTATGCTATAATGGATGAAGTTTACAACTTTTTGAACTTAAGAATAAAGAAACATGTATGTTTTCAATAAGGATGTATACTAATCAGGTTATTTATATGTTTCAATAGAATATATGTTGAAGGTAATCACATGTTTAGAATGTGACAACCAAGGGTTACCTTATGATTTATGAGAGATAAATGTTAAACTGATTTAGTTTACCTATTTATAATGTTTTCTATTTTCATTTTTCAGAAGGAATGTAATCTTATCCATTTATGGAATGTATAAGTTAATCTTTGGATGAATTTTCTTATATTAAAGTATTATCTCACTATAGGTGGACTTAGGCATATTTGATAACTTATTCTTACCTTTTTTTGTGGTAAAGATAGATGGAATGACCTTTCATTATATTTATGGATCTCATGATCTGAAAATTCTTAAGGAACGAAAAACTCACCTTCATTTATTAGAATAATAGGTGAAGTAGAAATTGATCAAGGAACAATGAAAGGGTGAGATTATAATTAATCAATTAATTATTTCTTCTCATTATTCTACTCTATAGAAAGGATCTTGAAACAAAAAATGTTGTCATAGTACCTTCTTTACTGATGAAACAGATGGTCCCTTAGATCATTATGGATTTATGGATTTAAGGATTTTGATTATTAACTTTCTTCTAAATATGTTTTCTATCACTCACCATAAGAACTTAATAGTTTAATTTATCTTTCATATCCATGTTTTCACTTTCAACCTATGTCATCTTATATGAAAAACTAGTGATGAGTTACATTGGGTTACCATTATCTTTCTAAATTTCCTTTTTAAAAATAATTTTTTGTATTCATTTTTATTATTTGGGTTTCTACGAAAGAAACTTTCAAGTATTAATATTTTTATAACCCAGATGAATTTTGAGGGAGAAATTCATTTTAAGGGGGTAGAATGAAACACCCTGAGTTTTTTATGATATAGATATATTTTTTAATTTATTTGATGTATTGTGATGTAGGATACACCAATATATTCTTGCATTACACAGAACACTATATTAGCTTACAGTATACACAACACTATGCTTGGATTGTGTTACACACAATTTTGATTCCTTTTGATAGATTTCATTTTACACAAGATCGAGTATAAGAGAACAACTAAATATTATTATGTTACCTTATAATCTATCAATTATAATGGTGAGTATGAACAATATTAACTGAATTATGAAATTAATATTTACAGATGTATATAAAATTAATTATTTTGTTAAAAATTAATTATAAATGAAAACAAAACCTTTTTTTAAATAAAAGAAATGTTTTTCTGAAAAAATATTAAAATGAAAATAAGCGAGTTTATCAAATAATAAAATCACTATTTATTGGTTTTCTTAAATATCTATTTGTAATATATTCAATATAATTTTTAAAATTCATCTTTCATGTTTTATAGATGTGATATAAGTGAAAATTCAATTTTTTTGGATAAAAGAAGTATTTTTCAAAAAATGTAATTTTTCCTCTTTTGATGGCCCACCCATTTTAAAGATAGTTTGGGAAATTTTTTATATTATATTTGACAAAATAAACTTATTATTTGAAATAAGAGTACTTAAATTTACTTTGGTTGAATATTTTCTGCTTTTTTGATAAGTTTCATATTTTTATGAATAGTAAAAAAAATAATGCATTTTAATTGAAAACTGGTTTTTCATAAAATTTATTTATAGTGTTAAATGATATTTTTGAATGGTTTTAAAATATAAATAGATTATATTTTAATTATTTAATATAATTTAGTTCATTTTAATTAATTTTATATTGAATTTAGATGTAAACACATTTCAATCTTTTACATGTTTTAACTTTTCAAACACATTTTCTCATTCCGACAACGCAATTAATTTTCAATTAATTATTGAAAATTATATGTATTGAATTTTTAAAAATGGATTTCATAATTGGAATCAGTGGTTTCAAATTATGTAAATAATTTTCTTTTATTTTTGGGTATTATGAATAGTAATTTCAGTACTTTTTACTAATACGATACGAAGGTAAATCAGGTAATTAGGGGGAACATAATATTATAAAATTACCCTAAACTTGAAATAAAATAACTGGATGAGTTTTTTTCGACCTAAAGCATCCTTGGTTTGAAATTTTATCATTTTGAAGCCACTTGGATGAGATTACGACATGTAATATATTTTATTAATAGAAAAGTTAAATACGTCTTACTCAAATTTTAATAAGTACATCATTTTTAATATGAGGTTATACAAAAGATAATTTCTAATATAAATATTAATTTGACATCTAAATTTTTTTTCATTATCATGGTAATTTATTTGTAATTTTTATGATATAAATAATTACCTTAAAGTCTATTACAATGTTGTTGCAGGAATTATTTAATTGATGAAAAATCAATAAAATAATTTTATTTAAAATAATAATAACCATTAAAATACCAAAAAACTTGAGACAATATTATTGGTCAAGTATATATCAAACATAATCATCCACGGTTTGAATTATTGACTATTAAGATCCACATGGATAATATTATGACGCTTATTTTTCTAAAGTAATGTTAAAGTTTTCACATACATGTTTTAATAAATATAACATTAATGTAGGATTTTATAGAATATATATAAAACTATAAGTATTATTATCAAATATAGAAGTTTTATCTTAGTTAATTTATTTTATTTTTAATTTTTACCCAACAAATAATTATATTTAATAATTACATAAAACTGATGTAGTAATTATTTTATTAATGGAAATATCAAATTAATGTTATTAAAATATTAAAATAATTATAATTTTTGATAATGAATATATCCAAATAATTTTAGATATGAAAATGAAAACATATGTATATAGTAAATTATTTTTTCAAGGATAACATATTATCTTGACATTTTTAAAAATCAAGGAAATGAATAGTGTCAAAATTGACATTATTGATATTTTTTCAAAATAATGTTTTATGAAATTATTTGAAAATCATAATTTTTAAAAAAAAATATAAAATAATTATGATATGGTCATAATTTTTTTAAATTGTTCATTTATGGTTTATCTAAAATCAAATAAGTAAAAATTATACCATTTTAATATTGAATAATTTGTTACCATAGTTTAAATTAAAATAGAATAACTAAGGTTTAATTAAAATTTTAAGGTTTAAATTGATAGAAAAACTCATATAATTTTTTTGCTTTATGATATTAAAATATTATCTCATATTATATTATAAAATATTACATTTTAAAGGTTTTTGAATGTGGTTTTATTTTATTATAAACTAATAAATCAAGAGACTCCAAAAGCGCCCATCACCACAATTATAAAAGTGCACCACCAACCTCACTTCTTCAATTCTCTATGAGCCTTAAATATAGGATATACCCAAACAATTCCCTTATCTAATTCTATATTTACATTATAGAGGTTCTAGGATTCTCAAAAGACCACGTCTATTGGCTTTAAGAGGATATATAGAGGGAGCTTGTTGAAGAAGAGGTAATCTCCTCTACCGATTCTTTCAAACTTTTTTCTTATTCTACTTCATCTTCCTAAGTTGTTTCCATTAAAAAGTAATAAATATAGTATAAAATATATTTTTAGATTTTATTATTATTATGAAACATCTATATTCCACTTACTATCCATCCTATGAAAAACAAAATCACCATGCGTGCGTTTGTACGACTTACCGTCTACACGACATAGTGTAACCGCTACTTTACTCGGATGAGTATAATGATGGAAATAATAACTATATATGATTATTATAACATGTTATTTTTTATGGAAGAATATATATACCATACAATTCTATACCATTTCATAATTAAAGGAATTATATCATCACTCGTGTGTACGTACAACCTACCGTTTGCACGACGTGATGCAAATCATTCTCCAGGATATCATTTAAATCATGATTATATAAATGAATATAATGAATAAATATTATATATATTAAATTATCCTAATTATATAATTTATATAAATTAAACTGATGTAGAATAACTATCCTTTATTTGAAAAAATATGCATTAAATTACACCTAACCGAAGAGTAATAATGAAATATTATTAAATAAGTGATGATATGATCACAGATGATCTAAAAAATATAAATATGGTTCGGTATCAAGTTTATAACACTATTTAATCCATTATAAATGAGTTTATGATACATATAAAGGAACCCAGACCTAAAGTAAGGTATAATTTTGCAATCTCATTTTTATTTGAGGTTATTTATATGTAAGCATTTACAAGGGTATATTTATCATCCATATCCATGTTTCCTAAATATATATTATAAAATATTATTTCAATTATTCTTAAATGATTTAAATTTATTTTTACCCATTGGTTAATTTTATTAAATGGTATTAAATGAATATTTTTTAGTTTTTGATATGAGGTACTTTTTGACTTATATGACAAATATATGAGAATAATTTTTTCTTTTAACTCATACAACATGAATGTATTTTTATGTTTTCATAATGCCTTATTTCAATGAATCATACTTTAAAATATTTCATATTTATTTTTCAAAGAAATTTGTTTCTTTTAAAATTGCATGGAATTTTGAGAAAAGAAAACATTTTTGAAGAAAAAATGATATTTTCATCAAGAAATAATTTCATGTTTTCTATCAAAATTATTTTCCATCTAAGGTGGAATTATTTAATAGGTTTATGTTTCAATTAAATTATCCCTACTATTCCTATGGTTTGATAATGTTTATTTTAGAACACTATTTATAAAATCCATTTGTTTTACACAGATTATTTTATGATGGAATGATGTTTAAGAAACCCATTTTATTCCTTTGGTTATGCTATGATGAATGATTTATGTTCTTGTGGAACACATATGTATGGTTTTTATTATGTGATGGGTGGGACCTATATCTCACTCCAATTAATTGGATAAATGTTTATATCTAATTAGATATACATGACTAAAAGGGGAAATGTTATTGGTTCAATAATATAGTGATAAAACAAAAAATTATATCTATTTAGAAATAAAAGGCTGGAACGGGAAGTAAACCATGTTCAGTAATACAGGGTTAGAACAATGAGTGATATCGGTTTAGCAAAGGACTTTTTCCACTATAATGGTCTTGTAAATGAACGTGGTCTAATTTGGAAATTATTTTCTATGCTTATGTGTTTTCTACAATTCCACGTTTAATGCCAATGAAATTTTCTAATGGCTCATGTTTCTTTATGATTTATACCTTATGAACTACCAATATTTATTTCCTAAATCAATATTTTGATACATGTTATATAGGGTATGATTTTCAAAAATTATGTTCATGTTTTTACATTCTTATGTTCGTGTTTTGTTTGTTAATTTCTTTGTTTACCCTTACTGAGCATCTGAGCTCACCCTTTTCATATGTTTTCTTTTACCTGGGTTATAAAGAATGGTTTTAGGTAGTAAAAATAAAGGGGAAGATATTTATGAGATATTTTTAAGATCTTTCACTAAACTATAATAATGTATTCCAAGTTTCCATAGTCACTACACTGATATAGTATTTGGGCTTCTATTTGTGTAATGTATTAAGTATTCCGCAAAAGTAACATCCTTGTACATAAAGCTTGGTTCATTAAATTGAATATTGCTAATATTATACCCAATTACTCTCCAATAACACATTCTAGATTTTTTCTCTTTCTAGTATCACTAAAATACCATTTTTAATTTCTTTTAGGAGGTTCTAATGGAGACGACACTCAGGAGGTAAAACCTTCCCTCTCTCTCTCTTTCAATATCATTTATTTTCTTATCCTTGCCTTACCTCTTCTATACAAACATGAATGATAACTCTAGTGTCTTATATATACTATAATTTTATTATTTTAATGTAATATACATCATAAAACCCCTTATCCTCCCCCTTTTAGTCTAAAAACGAATATGTCATCCGTGATGTGTCGATTTACCGCCATCGTGGATGATATGTTCTCATTTTCTATTTATTGCTTTTTTAGTCATGTCATAAAACCATTTTTATGGTAAAAATAGATTATAATATGTGTGTTTAAACATATTTGTTGTATTGGAACCAGTATATATACATAATATTAATTAATAAAACAAAACTAACATATGATGATCGAAAAATGCTAAAATAATCTATACAGTTATCATTAACGTCTTATCTAATGAATCATCCTAATATAAGGAAAAATAATGATATATAAAACTATTGAATATTATAGAAGTTCATTAATAACCTATAATTTTAATTCTGGAAGACTATTTTAATTATAAATTATCTTTTTCACATGTATAAAAGTAAACCAATCCTGAAAACAGAGGAAATGAACACTCCTGATCGATGAAAATGAATTTTTTAATTTATCAAAAAGGACATCAATGAACTAAATAAAATTATAATAAATAAAATAAATGTTGAATTGGTTTTTAATTAAATTATTAATGAATATTATTTCATTATCTATTAAATTAAAAACAAGTTCATAACTCTTTCAAACATAAGGTAAGAGATTCTCCCCATACATCCATTTTTTTCCTTTAGGTTACATTTTCTCTCTATTTACCCCAATGAAAATATTAATTATTATTATTTAATCATCATAAATTCCATGTGTATATTCCAAAAATATGTACCTACCTTAATTATTCTATATTTTTTGGGGAAATACATCTTTTATAAGGTTTGTTTTTTAATTATTCCCGATAAGAAAGCCCGATTAAAAGGACTTCCAAATTTCCTACTAATTTTCATGTGCACTCCATAATATATTTTAATCCACAAATATTTTTCTAAAATCACTATTTTTATGATGAAAAAAATATCTTAGTTCATTTTTGGTTTTATGAAAACAGTTATGCCTTTATTTGCTTTAAGTAATCATTTATATTTTCCCTTAAACCGCACTAAAGTTTCTCATTTCTAAAGTTTCTTAAACATGCTTTCTATATGTTTTCACTCCATTTGGACATAAATTATCATTATATATGCCTATTTTTTCATATTAATATCCATGTATGATTTAAAATCATTATTTCATGGACACCATTTTAATACATCGATTTTTTATTCCTTATCCCATGATTATGATACCCATTTTTTACATGGTTAACCCTTATGTTAATTTATTATGATTTATTGAGGTTGATTTCTTATAATACCATATTACATATTTTATTGAATGGTTTATGTTCATTTTGATTGGGGATGTACTATCTTGATACAATTCACCAAATTACTCTAGATATTTTATGATTATGTTTACTGATTGGAGAAATAATTTACATTTCATATGCTAGTTTCAATATGAATGTATATGTTGATTATATTTCAACCCTTTCATATGAGGAATGAATTTTACATAGTAATTTTTTGGTGGGTGCTCCTATATCCCCTAAATGAATTGGTAGGTCACATGAGGCAAACTATACTGGATTTTAGCTGAGGCCTTACCTATTTATATAGTCTTCTTAGCTGATGCCTTGATGGTATGTTTATGCTACCCCTCATTATGAATTCATAATTATGAGATTAGTTATTGATAATACATGTTATTATTAAAATATTATAATATCTATGGGTAAGTATCATTTTCATGTGATTATTTATTAGGTGTTATTTAATAGGATTTTACTCCTTCCATATTATTCTCAAGATCCTATTTTAATGGATTGAAGTTTTTGTTATTCACTTTGACTTATTGTTTTGGTTTACTTATGATAGCTTATGCTGTATTTATTAAACTTATAGAGCATCTGAGCTCACCCCCTTATTGTGTTTAATTTTTCCCAAGGATTCAAAGATCTATATTATGATTGATATTCTTGGATAATCTAGGAGAATAAGGATGTTTCCAAATAAGTTTATATATTTTCTTCTATTTAATGTTGTAATGTAAAAAATTATGTTTTTATCCAGTTTTCCAATGATTCTAAACTACTAAATCTTTTGGGATGTGATTTCTTTTTCATAGTACTAATGCAATAAAGTAAGGCACCGAATCTAGGCTACTGGGGATACGGTATTTATAGTTGGTATTAGAGAAAGTTTAATAGAAAATTTGGAAACTATATTTTGGAAAATATAGATCAGATAAATATAACCCTAGAATAGACTTTGGGAATATACCCAATGTAACCAAACTTATGATTTAGAGATTTTTTATACCTAAATTTTCAATTTACTTTTTAATAGTTTTAGATTATACATTATATTTAAAAATATTATGATCTAATCTAGTGTATTCCATTGTTTAGAAAAGGTTCCAAGTGAAAGGAATAGAAATAATATGAAAGCACATAATACATTTGGGATTACCCTATTATGCAATATAATGATGTTGGAACTAGAACTATAGTTGGATATGAACATATTATAACTATATAGAGGAAAATGACTCAGGTTATGATTGATAACCTTACCCGTATGGAGTATACCGATCCACAACATAGTGTAACAATGTTAGAACGCTTCATATAATAAAACCACTATCATTATTTGGGACTAAAAACCTATTTTTAGTTAAGAAATGGATAAGTTCATTAGAGAATATATTTCTCACTTTGGGAAGTAACAAAAGGGAGAAGGTTATCATGGAGGTTTATTGTCTATTGGGAGATGCAGATCAACCAAGGTCATTAATTCAAAATACAAAGGAGGATGGAGATATTGAAAATATAGAATTGAAGAATTTTAAGGAAATATTCATGGAAAAATATTTCCCTCATGAATAGTGAGAAGATATTGAGAGGTAATTTGTGAGTTTGAGATAGAAAGAGGATGAAAATGATGTTAAGTATTAAGACAACTTTATAAGGTTAGAAAGGAATTCGATGGACTACATACATAATCTAGTGAGAAAGATTGATAATTTATTTGATGGTATTAATCGAATTATACAAAGGGAACTAGTCTCCCAAACATTCTCTTCATACGAGGATATGGTATCATGTTCTATTAAGATGGGTAAAGAGTTTTCTAACCCATATGGATTTGAAGGGAAGAAAAATAATAAGTATGATTCTGAGTACTCTAGAAAAGGAAATAAGGTAAAATAGAATAATAAAAGAATATAATTTCCAAATTTCAATAAATATAGAATGAAATATCATGGAACATGCCTATTGGGAAGGAGAGTTTGTTACAAGTTTAGAGAAAAAGGCCACTAAGTCCATGATTGAAATGTAAAGAAATAAGTCAGCAATGTGAAATGCTTCATCTATAAGGAGATGGGGAACTATGAACATGAATGTCCTAGCCATCAAGAGAATATACCCACAAATAAGAAAATAGAACCTGTCCATTATTATGTAGTCATAACAGATGAGTTTGAAGTTCCTAATGATATGGTTTAAGGCACTTAATCATCTTCTCAAATTTAGCTAAATATTTATTTGATTTTGGATTATCACATTCTTCTATATCTCCCTAGTTCTCTATAAAAAATTAGATATTTCCAATTAACCTTAATAAAGTATTATTTTTCAGTAAAACTCAAAGTCGAAACCTTATTGCAACAAAGATGTGTTGATTATATCCTATTATGATACATAAATGTTCTTTAATTGCTGATTTTATTATCATAACCTTGGTTGTTTTTTATATAATCCTTAGTATGGACTTGTTTTCAAAATATAATGCAAAAAATTTATTATGAAGGGAAGGAAAATATGATTTGTGATTGATATATAGAATTTATCATCTTTAGAGGGGATACTTCATCATTTGAGTAATATCTAGATCTACCTCCAACAACTCTTTTAAATGAGACTCATATAGAAGTAGAGTAGATAAAACCAATTGATGAAAAATGTTATCTTAAAATTAATAATGTGTCTCTTTTTCAAGAATACATTTATCTATTTCGAGAGAATTTTCCTGGACGTCCTCTAGAGCGATAAATTGAGATTTCTATCAATTTAATCCCTAATGCAAGACCTATATCAAATACTCCATATAGAATATCCATAGTTGAGTTAATTGAGTTAAATAAACCACTAGATGAATTGATTGGTAAGCTATTTATATTCCCTAGTGTTTCACCTTGGGGAGCTCCTATTCGTTTCATTAAGAAGAAAGATAGATCTATAAGGCGGTTCATTGACTACATGGGGACAAATGCTATTACGAAAAACAACAAGTATCCTCTACCTAAAATTTATGACTTATTTAACCACCTTCTGGGAGATCAATATTTTTCAATGATTTATCATCATTCTAGATATCATCAATTTCATGTGAAGAAGGAATATATTCCAAAGGCATTATTTTGAATATCTTTTGGACATTAAATGTTTATAATAATTCCATTTGGATTGACTAATGAACCCTTTATTTTTATGGATATAATGAACAATGTATTCAGGAAATATCTTGATAATTTTTTATGGTATTTATTGATGATATCTTGGTGTACTCTAAAATATATGATGACCGTGAATCCCCCTTGAGGATTTTTCTAGAGACTATTATAACAAAAAAGTTATATGGGATGTTTAGGAAGTTTGAATTCTGGCTACAAATAATTTCTTTTATTGGTCATATTATCTCCAAGGATAAAATCTCTATTGATCTTATGAATAAAAAGGTAGTCCAGGAATGGCCTACACCAATGAACATAACTAAGGTACATAGTTTCCTTGGTTTAGCAAGTTATTATCAATGTTTTGTTCAGAATTTTTTCCCAATTAGATAACCCATTAACCAAGCTTACTCATAAAGGGGTTATGTTTATTTTGATAAAGGAATGTGAATAATTCTTTGAATAATTGAATAGGATATTATTGAATGCTCCTATATTGAATATACCATTAGTAAATGGTGGATTTGTAATATATAGTGATGCATCAATGAAAGTAATTAGTTTAGTCCTTATACATAATGATAGAGATATTTCTGATGCATCAAGTTAGTTAAAAATCATGTATAGAACTATTCAGCTCATGATCTTGAGTTAGCAGCTATAATATTCACTTAATAAATATAAAGAAACTATCACTATGCTGGAAAGTGTGAGATATATACAGATCAAAAGAGTTTAATATATATATTCTTATATAAATAACTCAATATGAGGAAAATGTGATGGCTTGAGCTACGCAAGGATTATGATTGTTCAATACACTACCACCCATGGAAGGAAACTAAGGTAGAATATGCATTGAGAAATAAGGATCATGTTGTTCTAAACAAATGGAGTATTGATATGGACATTGTGTACATGAATCTAATAAAGGTGAATATTGGAAATATCTTGGAAGGTTAAACATAAATATTTTTTCAAATAATTTCCAAAACATATTTATTAGAGAACTTAAAAAGTTCTCAGTTTGATGTTGAGAATTTTAAAAAGAAAATTAAAGCTGTGAATGATGGGATAATGGAAGACTTCGTATATGAAGATGGAATATTGAAATTTGGGATGAGTCTTTGTATTCCATATATAACTAAGCTAAAAAGGAATTATTAGATGTCACTCATAGCTCAAATTTCTCTATACACCCTAGTAGTACTAATATGCATAGTGACATGAAGGAACATTTTTCTGCAGGATAAAAGAAAGTGATAAATTGCTGATTATATATCAAGGTGTTTAGTTTATTAACAGGTGAAGCTATAAAGACAACATCCTAGAGGCTTCATACAACCTCTACATATTCCAACATGAAATTGGGTTGACATTACTATATTTTTTTTACTACATTACCAAATAGTCCGAGAAATAATGATGCAATATGGGTAATTGTTGATCGACATACCAAATCTACACATTTCCCCTCTATAAGGGGATATTTTCCATTGGAGCACCTTGAATAAATCAATATTAATAAAGTTGTAAGACTTTATGGTGAACCAATTTAAATTTTTTCTAGTTGTGATCCATGATTTACATTAAAATTCTAGAATTTTTTTCAAAAGGATTGGGATACTAATCTCTATTTGAGCACTGTTTATCACCCTCAAACTGACTGGTAGTTAGAAAGGATGATCTAAAATTTATAAGACATGTTGAGGTCATGATCTATTTCCATTCAAGGTTTTTAGGATTATTGTTTACCTTTGATTATAATTTTTTTTGTAATAATAGTTTCCATTCAAGTATTCAAATGGTACCATATGAAGCATTATATGGAAATAGATTTTGTACACCAACTTTTTGTGATGAAGTTGGTGAAAATAAGTTTGTAGGACCATAACATGTGGAGGAAATAAATGTAAAGGTAAAGACTATTCAAACCCATATTAAAGAAGCTCAATGTATTTAAGAGTGATATACTAAAAACTGAAGAATGGATTTGGAGTTTCAATTGGGAGATCATGTTTTTTCTGAAGGTGTCACCATGGAAGGGCGTCATAAGGTTCTAAAAGAAATGGAAATTGAGCCCCATATACTATCACAACCCTAACTGCTGGGGTTCGACCCGTGACTACCCCAAACCTGCCTTCAATAGGTCAGGGGCTGGCGACTAGTTCCAAGTAGACATATCCCATAAATGGGAGCCATTATCCATAACTACCTAGACAGACAGACAGACACACACACACACACACACCTCTAGGCCCAAAAAATGTTGAAATGTAACAACTAAAAGAATGCATACATATATCTATGATCCCACAAAATGTATGACAGTTGAGTACTAAAAGGGAAAATGTGGTCAAATACTAAACCAACCATAAACTATAAAGAGTTCAACTTTCCCTAAGGGTACGGACTAAGTAAAATGAATGATATTGGAAATCACATCTGTCAATTAAGACCCAACTACACTCCACCCACTCCCTATCCTCCAATGACACCATCAAAATGTCCATCATCTTCACAAGACATAACACATGTAGAAAAATCCCATGAATGGGTGAGTATAAAAATACTCAGTAGAAAACCTTGAAAATACTAAACACAAAACACCAAGTATATTCAGAAAAATACAATATATAAAAATAAGTGTATAAAAAAACAAAGAATCCACATATACTAAGGAAGGACACAACACTATAATCTTGTCATAACCAACTGCCAGCTAGAAAATTATGCTCAATGTAATTCTCGTTCTGGGAGAACATACTCCATGATCCATAATACCATTGGAGACACTTGACGAAGAGGTATGGGTCATTAGGACCTACCCAAGGAAGCTCATTCGTCTAAGGGGACCATAGTACAAAGATAGGGGTCCCACCCCAAATCGTTGGGGGACAACACAAACCCAGTTTGGATCAACCAACTATGTAGGGGATAGTATGCCAATGATTCCAAAAACCCTACTGATACGAATAGCTTGATGAAGGATCAATGACCTGCTTGGGGAGGTCATGCTGATTCGAAATACAACAACTAAGCATGATAGAGGATTGAACTCCAGTCTCACAGAGGGACAACACAACTCTATCTGAGACTCATCCTTTAGAGAGAATCATAATCTTGTGATGTGGATGTAATTCCGAACTGTACCCTCAAGGGAAAAAACTAAGGGAATGCACTCAACCTATATAGGTCGAAACTATTAAAATGAAGATCCTCAAGCTCTCTTGAAGGGACTACATAACATGTCCCAAAGGGTACACAGTGTGTCCAATTATCCCAAGTCTTTCCCATGTGTAAGAGCCTCACATGGAATGTAGTCTCCATATACATGTCATGTAGAAAGATATACATAGAATTTAGAGACACATGATATCCTATATGTGTCACTTGGTAGTGTCCGTGTACCGAAGCAGTGTCTGTGTACCGGTCCATGTATGCCAACCCATGTCTATGTGGGAGTACACGACATGTTTGTTCCCATTTACTTCAACCCATGTTTGTGTACTTCTGAAGTATATGCCGATTCAACCTGGGAGGATCACACTCCGTATGAAAAGGGTAACATTCCATGTGATCCTTGAAATTTTCCAAACCCTAGTGCCACATCTAGGGGGACCCACATGCTATGTAATCCCAGATTACACATTGTATGTTATAGAATTTTCTAGAATACCTGGTAGTTCCTACTGCTCATTCCAGCATTGCAGCCTCATTGGAATATAGATTTAATGAAGCTAAAAACATGGATCTACCTCGTATGTGCCACACTGTCGAAGATCAACATGCTCTAGCTGTTGAATATGAATAGAAAGTAAAGTTTTTCATCTAAATCATCTTCCACATACAAAGCTTGAAAATTGGGGGTTTCTAAACATGCCCAATCTGTTTGTTTCCACCACTATCATACATCTATTTCTTTATACCGAGTCCAGGTTTACAATCACATATCGTTTCCCCGAAAAAATTTCATGCAACAATCGATCTATCAGTAGGGTATCGAACTGTAGACCAAGAGGGTTTTATACGATGAATGAGAGAAGAGGGAGAATATCAAAAAGAAAAACCTTGAGGAAAAACATAAATTATTGTTCATGATGACCTTGATTTTTTTTGTAGAAATGAAAAAAAAGTAGGGAATTGAAATAATCATGAAAAATCCCATAATTAAACCCTACAAACTAAATCCCATCCCACAAGGAGATCGATTCGAAAACCAATTCATTCATTGATTAATTTTCATTCATTGTCATAATTAAGAATGAGAAAAATATACATAAAACAATGTCCTACAAGGTGTTTGGATCAATCGTTGATGAATAATTAATGTGTTTACATCATTGATGAGATCCTCTAACTCTGCCGGTGTGACATTCCATGATCTTTTCCTAACCCGTTGTTGTCCTCCAAGAAGGATTCTCTAAAGCTCTCACTAGAGGTCCTATGGAATCTTTAGGGTTATGTGGATAACCCTGTAATTATAACATAAGGTTCTATTTAATGATCCACTAATCATTTCATTAAAAAAACTTATACAAAATAATTTTATTAAATGATTTTATTGGTTTTAACATGCCTGAAAATTTTTTCAAAAAAGGTCTGCACTGACTAATGTTATATCAATCTTAGGGTAAAAATGCTATTTTAAACTCAATGGTTCCCTTCAATTTCGGATCCGGGAACTCATTTAGATGTTATTATATTTTTTTAGTAAAACCATGAACATATTATATTTAATAAATTTAATATATTTCAAACATTTATTCTAGGTACACCAGGCCTCAGAATTTCATTCTATCTCAGTGCCTGGTCTAAAAATAATCTAAATAATATTTAAAAAGAATACATGAAAAAATAAGAGATGTTATATTCTCCCCACCTTGGGGATTTACATCCTCGAAAAGCTAAAACAAGGACTACAAAAGGAGATGTGGGTACTGAGAATGAATATGAGCCTCCCACTCCCATGTTCTCTCCAGAATATTCCTATGCTTCAGCTGAACAAGCACAAGGGGAATCGATCTCCCATTAAGGATAATATCATCTTGTTCCTAGATCTCTACTAGGTACTCAATAAAGTATTATCCATCCTTGATTTCCAGCTCTCCCTAGTTGATAACATGAGATGGGTCATACCCATATCTCCTCATCTACAACATGCTGAAGACACCATGGACCCAATCCAACTATGATAGTAGAGTTAAGAGTTACGCCTCTTTTACAACCCTATGGAATACCTGAAAAAGGACCAATGAATATTGGAGATAAATTTACCGATGTAGCTAAATCTTCTCAATCCACATCAAGGTGGTACCCTCAAGAACACATGGTATCTTTCCTTAAATATAAATGGAATCTATCACCTATCAACATAAGAATTATGATGGCTCTGTGCAGTCTTAATTCTCTCATGGATGATCCGAACCTTCTCTGTTCTAGCTCACACCGATTCTTAGCCCATAACTGATAACTCGCCTGAATCAGTAAAATAAAGTGGTTACATGTAGGGTATTTCATACAATGACTCGAATGGTTCCATACCAATGGTGGAATTTTAGATTTTGTTATACGGAAACTCCACCAGTGGTAGGTGATCTTCCCAACTATGGTCAAAGTCTAACATGAAATCGCACAACATTTCCTCTAGAACATGAATGATCCTCCCTATATGGACAATATTTCGGGGATGGAATATTGTTCCCAATCGTAATTGGGTCCCAAAAGCCTCTTACAATCCATTCCACAACTGGGATGTAAGGCAAACATCATGATAAGAGATGATCATCGATGGAAATCTATAGAGTCGAAATGTCTCCAACATATAGAGGCATCCCAATCCCTCTACTCAACTCTTCTATTGTATATCTAGGAAGTGGTACAACTTGTTAAGACAATCTATGATCACCCATATTGAATTGTGTCCCTTGTACGTACAAGGTAAGGCCATCATAAATAGCATGGCTATCCCATCCCACTTCCACTCTTGAAACTCAAGGGGTTAAGCTAAACCCAGTGAAACATGGTGCTCATCCTTCACTTGATGAAAAGTAAGGCATCAAGAAACAAACTCTGCAACTTCATTCTTCATCCATGGCCACCAAAAAAGACATCATAGGTCTTGGTATGTCTTTTCCACACCTGTATGTAGCACTAGAGGAGATCTATGAAACTCTCTCATAACGTATTCCTATTATTTCACTGGAACCATCATCCTCCCTCTAAAAAGAACTACATGCTCCCCACTTTTATAAATTCCATTATAATTTTGTCATGTTTATATCTAGGCACATAGGATCTCATAGTCGATATTCCCAAGATGTGCCTCCCTGACTCACTGCAAGAGTGGAGGTGTGACTACCATTGAAAGGAGGTAAGCTATTCCATCTCCATCCACAAAGGATAACTACAAAGAAGATAAATACTCTGATGCCTCATTTAGTAACTATGCACTAGATATCCTGCTGAGAGAATCTTCTACCATGTCCCCCTTATTAGGAGTATAAAAACTTTCAAAGTCATAGTACTAGAGGAAATCTATACAGCACCTCTGTCTGAAGTTAAGATCCTTCTGAGATAAGACATACGCGAGACTCTTTTGGTTAGAGTATATGATAATTTTTTTCACATTATGTAGTGTCACCACATATTCAATGTGAAAACTAATGCTGCTAACTCAAGGTCATGGTCGCCTAGTTCTAATTATGTGGTCTCAACTGGTGTAGACCATATGAAATAACTAATTTACAATGCATCAGAACACAACCAAGTTCGGTCTCTGATGCATCGCAGAACACTATGTACTCTATACCCTCCTCCGATTATCTCAAGATGGGAGTGCTTTCCAACCTCTACCTCATCTCTTGAAAGCACTACAAGAACTTTTCCATCCACACAAAAGGTTTCCCTTTTTTTGTCAAGGCTGTAAAGAGTGATACCACTCTAGAGAATTTGGGTACAAAACTCTGAAAGTACCCATCCAAAATAAGGAAACTCCGCACCCTGGTAACATTCTTAGGTGGTTCTTAAGAAGAAACTACCTCATTCTTCACTGTATCCACTCTAAACCCAACCTCTAAGATGACATGTCCCAAAAAATAGACCTCTAGAATCAAAAACTGACACTTTGAGAGATTATCGTAAATTTGGCTCTCTCAAAGTGTGTCCAAGAACATCGTCAAGTATCTCACCTCCTCCTCCTCATATTCCAAATACACAAGGATTTAATCAATAAATACTAACAAAAACCGGTCTAGGAAAGTATGAATGATTTGGTTCATGAGTCCCATGAACACTACTAGGGAATTCATTATGCTAAAAAAATTACCAAGTACTTATAATGACGGTAAGGACATATGAAGGCCATCTTCATTATCTCCTCATCTTGTACTTTCAAACTATAATATCCTGATCTGAGGTTAATCGTCGAGAACCATCTACCCCCTTTCAACTGATCAAAGAGGTAATCAATCCTTGGTAGTGGATACTTGTTCTTTATGGTCACTTAGTTCAATTGATGATAATATAAATATAACCTAATTCTCTTATATGAATTATTGGAAAACAATACTGGGGATGCCCAGGGGAAACATTGGGTCTCATAAATCCCTTCTCCTTCAAGTCCTCCAACTGTATCCTCATATATCAAAGCTCTATAAGAGCCATCTAAATTCAGGTGGAGATATCAATGCCATCCTAGGATGCAAATTGATGCTGAAATAAACCTCTAAATGGGGAGGTAAACTTGGTACTTCTTCAAGAAATACATACTTGTACTCTCCCACCAGTTTAGGAAACTGATATCCTAAATAATCAACTACACCAAGGGACATGCTTTCCAACGGATGAATAATCAGCTTTAACCTTCTATTCCTGAGCTCGTATTACTCTAATAAGGTTTCATTTTCTCCAATAAAAGAAAACCACATTTTATTACTACAATCATACTGCATGATCTGCCTAAAATAGTTAATCTGGGAATGAAATGTAGATAGAAAATCCATACCTAAGATGATGTTGTAAGGTCTCATTGCTGCAAGAAATAGATCTCATATAATAACTCTCATCTCTATGTGCCAGGTCTCATTGTGGGAACAAGTGTGAAGTCTCTGAGTCACGACCATTAGTGTCTCCAATTGTAAGGTTTGAGTAAAAAGCTCAACCGAAATATCTATGTTTTAAATCAGAGAAGTGGAAAGGAATGAATGGATATAAACCATTTCTCTCGGTACTTCATCATTTGTAGAAAAGACACAGATCGTACCTCGTATCATCCCTTGAGCCTCAGGGTCATAGGCCTCAATATCCAATAGCTGGCCTCATCCATACCCACCAGATCCAAGAGCCTTGTGTGAAACCCCTGGGGGTAGTGGTGGTGATAGGTTGAATCTCTGACAACCTTCTGCTACCCTGAAGGCCCCTCTTCCTCATCCAACAACCTAAAAAAGACTATAATCCTACCTTTTCCTCTATCTAAGTAGTGCCTAGATCATCTTCTGATTAGATATATGATAGGCCAGATAATCATGTGCTAGATGTCCCCAATAATAGTAGGATAAACACAACATTTCTCTTGAATTATTCTAGTTTCCCAGGGAGCCTTGCAATACAGAACCCATGTCCCAAGATCACCACCTAAACCTTCAGACCCACTTGGGTCCCTATGATTGTCGTCAGCTACCTAATACCATGGCCTTAACTATCAGGTTCCCATTACTAACTCCCACTACTGGTGTATGCTCTTCTAGAAATCTCTCCACTAACATGGACCACTCAAGAACCCAAACATAGGTGGAAATGATAAGGGGAACCACTGAAGCTCTAATGTCCCACCCCAATCCCTGCTCAAAATTCCAAGCCCTAAAGAATTGGCCCTATAGAATACCCAAGGAGTAACAAAAGAGATCAGTGAACATCATTGAATAATCTTTCATGATCATACTTCCCTAATACAGATGAAGAATATCTCATATGAAAACTGATTGCAACATGGCCGTATAGAACTCCTCTTTGAAGAGACACTCAAAGTCTATCCAGGAGAGAGTTATCTCATCATGAGATTGATACACCTAGCTCCACCATCGCCCTGCTGAGCCCTAAAGAAGACTCGATGTAATGACTTCCATATAGACTGTATGCATCCTTACAATGTGAAAAACTTGAGTGACTACCTCTATCTTGTCCTCAACCACCTGGGGATCTAGCTCACCTTGAAACCTAAGATGTCACCGACTCTAAAACTTGTGCAATGAAATCAGCCTATGTGAACCCTTTTGGAAGTTCTGGTTCTCGTAGCTACTCAACAGGTGGTGGTATTATTGGTAAACCTCTCGAAGGTGCTATATCTAGTACAAGTCCCTGTACTAAGGAATCTTCACTAGGTGGATCATCCTCATGATAACACAGTGGAATCATGTATGGATATGTATGTGGTGGTATCCTAAAATAAAAAAGATGTACCACGATAAATAGAGTATATATGGGGAGTTTACTCAAGAGGGACATAAAAAAACCCATTACTGTATGATACATGTACCACTATTTTCCCTACAACCAATATTTTCATGTACTGAGTTGAAAGCATGGTGATCAGAGTCATGGTGTATGGATACGTCGGCCGACACACCAACACTAGAGTCATTAGCCTGAAATCCCAACACAAAACCCTTAAAACTATTTCCCTAAACCAATATCACTGACTCCCAGTTCTAATGATAAATCAAACCCCTTTTACACAACTTTGTCATGGCCTGACCTGTTGGGGTCCAACCCATGACTACCCTAGGCCCGCCTCCAATAGGCTAGGGGCTAGATACCATTGGAGAGTAGAAATATCCAAAAAATGGGAGGTATTTTCCCTAAGTAACTGTACACACACACATCTCCAATATCACACTATGATCACATGTAACAACTCAAAGAATGTGTGTATACATCTAAGATCCCACAATAGAGTACAATAGTAAAGTTCTGAGAGGAAAAAATGGACTAAATATAAGCCTAACAAAAACCTGTAAAGGGTCAAACCTGCTCTAAGGGTGAGGACTGAGTAAAAAAAGGCTCTTAGAAAGAACCTACATCTTTCAAGCTCCATATATGCTCCACCTTCTCTCTATCCTCTTAGGATACCGTCAAAAGAGTCATCATGTGCACAAGAAATGACACATGTGGGAAAAGATTGAGCATGGGTGATTAAAACAATACTTAGTAGGACACCCCAAAAACACTAAACATGAATAACCATGTATATTAAGCTCAATAAAAGATATAAAAATAAATTTATAAGAAAAAAATAACCCATATATTTTTAGGAAATACAAGACACCATAAGGTGGTCATAACCAATTACCAGCTATAATATTCTTCTTGAAGAAATACTTGTTATGGGAGAACTCACTCCATGAGCTATTTTAACATCAAAGACACTCAAAGAAGAGGTCTGAAACATTGGGCCCCACCCAAGTAAGTTCACCTGTCTAAGGGGACCATGATACATATATAGGAGGTCACACCTAGAGTTGCTAGGGGACACCAAAAACCTATTCCAGATAAACTATCTATGTAGGGGATCATATGCCAACAATTACACAAACCCCACCGATACGACCTAATAGATAGAGGATAAATTCCGTTCTTAGGGAGGTCACACCGATTACTTAAACTATAACTAGGAATAATAGAGTATTTCACTCCAGTCTCACAAAGGGACACCATATATCTATCTAAGACTCGACCACTAGAGGGGATCAAAACCTAGTGATGTGGATGTAATTCCACACTATACCCTTGAGGGAAAAGAACCAATGGAACACACTAAACCTATATAGGTCCAAAATAAAAAAATGAATATCCTTAAGCACTCTCGAAGGGACTACACAGTGTGTCCCAAAGGGTATATGGAGTGTCCAACTATCCTAAATCCTGCATGTGTGGAAGAGACCCTCACAACATGTAGTCTCTATATAAATGAAGTGTATAAGGATATACATGGCATGTAGATGCACATGGTATCTTGTCCGTTTCACCTAGACATGTTCATGTACCGAATCCGTGTCTGTGTACCAGTATGTGTACTCCAAGATGTGTCTGTGTGGGAGTACACATCGTGTACGTTCCCTTGTAATTCAACTTGTGTCTTTGTACTTTTGAAGTACACACCACATCAATCATGGAGGGTCACATTCCATGTGATCTTTATCTTAGCCCAAATCCTAGAACCATAGTAATGGGTCCCCACACATCATGTAATCTCGGATTACACGACATGTGATATGTGATTTCCCAGATTCCCTAGGTCTTTCTCCCTCTCGTGCCCGCGTTAGAACTTCCTTAGAATCCAACTTCCATCAATATAAAAAACATGAATCTTCCCCAGCCGAGCCTCACCGTTGATGAGAAACACGCTCCGGTTTCCAAATCAGAATGGAAAAAGGACTCCATCTAAATCATCATCCACGTAAAAATCTCTAAAATCAAGGGTTTCCAAACAAATCCGATCTATTATCCACCACTACCGTTGCACCTCTACTACATCATACTAAGTCCGGATCTACAATATCGAATCGTTGCACAAAGAATATTGCACGCAATGATCAATCCGTAAGTAGGGTGTCGAACCACTGACCTAGAGGGTTTCCTGTGATGAACATGAGAAGAGGGAGAAAATCACAAAGAACAACCTTGAGTAATGAACCTAGACCTTTGTTCATGTCAGACTCAATTTGTTTCTATATCAACAATAAATGAAGAGGGTTTTGAAATAATCATAAAAAATATCCCAATTAAACCCCAAAAATTGAATCCCATTCCAAAAGACAATAAATATTAAAATAAATCCATTCATTGATTGATTATAATTAGTCACATAAATTAATATTGTGGAAAAATTCAAAAAAAAAACATCACACCTAGATTTTTTATCAATTGTCAATGAAGAAGGAATTCATTTTCGTTATTGATGAGATGATCCAAATCTTCCAGTGCAATGATCCATGATCTATTCTTGATCTATTATCATCCACCAAGGACTCTCCAATGCTCTCCCTAGTGGTCCTCCAGTATCTCCAAGGTTAGATGACTAACCCTAGAATTCTGACATAAGGATCTATTTAAATATACACTAATCCTGGAATCAAGGAAATGTCTAAAAAATAATTTTATTAAATAATTTTATTCATTTTAATTAACATGACGATTTTTTCACAAAAGTCCCATTTTGACTAATGTTAAATCTCAGATAGGGTAAACACAATTTTGAACTCAACGGTGCAATCAGATTTTTGATTTGGGAACTTTTTTAGAAGTTATTCCAATTTTTTAGGAAAACCACTCATGCATGGTATTTAGTATATTTAATATATTTCAAACATTTATTTTGGGCACACCGATCCTTTTAATCACACATTTTCTTAGCACCTCGTATCTAAAATAGTATATATAATACTTAAAATTAATACATGGAAAAATCAGAGACTTTATAGGTACATCATAAAATTTGAAATTATGGAGAGATTTAGAGATGTGATTTATTGTTTGACAATGCCACCTAGTCTTTCTAAAGTATAGGATATGTTACACATATCAATGTTAAGGAAGTAAATTACATACCCAATGCATGTTTTCACTTCTGAAGGAATACAATTGGAACATGTTTTTTATGTTACCGTGAAGAGCCTATCAAGATTATAGAAACTAGAGAATAGGTGCTGAGGAATTGGATGATTATACTGGTAAAGGAAATTTTGAAAAATCATAAAATTGAAGAGGCAATGTGGGAATTAGATAAAATTATGATGAATAATTAATTAATTTTTTTACGAGGTGACATTTCGGAAATTTTGAGGAAGAAATTTTTGATGGAGGGGCGAATGTAACAACCCAAAATTTTATCAATGAAATTTGAATTTTTATAATTATTTTATATAATATAAATCTATTAAAATCATATATATAACAAAATAAAAACTTTACAAATTAATAATTAATTATATAAGAGGTATTTCTAGATATTAAAGAACCTATACTGATGGAAGAGTAACTTGACCATTGGAATAGTAATATAACCATTAGGAATAGTAATCTATCTTATAGAATAGTAAACTCATATACGAATGTGTGAATAAAATTTGGCTATCTTATAAATGAAAATATGATATATTTATATATTGGTATAAGTAAATAAATGTTTTAAAACTGATAAATGAAGTGTTGGTATTTTCATAAAGCGTAAGTGTTTAGTTACAATTTTATAATTAACATAATGTTTTAAAATAAAATTTAATTTCCAAAAAATAGACTCATAAATTAATATTTTTTTGTATTATTATTATAAGATAATTTTATGAGACCTTAATTAATTTTTCAAAGTTCAGTGAAACCCGTTATAATTTTAAAATATGTATTTTTTGAATAAATGATGAATTTATTTAAAATTTAAATTTCTCATATTTATAAATATATTTTGATAAAATGGAGTCTATATTTTTAATTCCATACATTAAAAAATGGATAGGGTGAATTTTTAGGATTTTTCTAAAATAGTTGAATTTTTAGTGAATAGTGAAATACAAAAAATTACAGTATTTAACATTATAAGTAAATGAATTAATTATTGAGTCATGGTTGAGTAATTTATGATAAAAGTGGAAATTATATTGAAATAATATTCTCTAGTTACTATATTTGGTTATAAGAATGAATACTATTGATCGTGTTGAGCCAAAATAAAAAACTAATGACTAAAATAATAATAAAAACATCCTTATCCTCCAATATAAATACCACCCTCACCACCCATTCTCCTTAGACCATATAAGCCTTGAATATTGATATTAATCTTATGAATTACTCTCCCAAACATATTCTCTACGTTCTGTCCTGTTGGTATCACTAAAATACCATTTCCAAGTCCCTTAAAGAGGTTCTCAAGGATATGACACTCAAGATGTAAAACCTTCCCTCCCTCTCTTTTAATTTCTATTCTTTTCATATCCTTTACTAACATAGTCTATAAAAATAAGCATGAAAACTAAAATAAATTATATATACTATAATTTTTTATGTAAATTGAATATCCATCATCAAACCTCTTATACTCTCCCTTTTATTCTAAAATGAAAACATTATCTATGACGTGTCGATTTACCGCCATAATGGTCGATGCATTTTCATTTTCCATTACCACCTTCAAGGTTAGTCATAAAAATATTTTTATGTTTAAAATAGATTATAGTATTTTTATTAAAACATATTTAGTGTATTTTAAGAATTATATATATGAAATATTAAAAAAAACAAAACTAGTCTACGATGATAAAAAAAAACACCAAAATAATCTAAACGGTTTTCATTTACATTTTTCCTAACGATTCATCCCAATATCTAGAATAAAAATGATATAAAATACCATTTAATATTTTTAATGTTCATTAATAACATAATATTTAATCTCTAGATAACCATTCCCATTTTTACATTCTTTTAATCAAGTATAAAAGTGAACTAATCATGATAACCAAGGAAACAAACACTCCCAAATATCAAAATTGAATCTTACAACTCATCATAAAGGCGACGAATTAACTTAATAAAATTCTAATAAAAAAAATGTTTAATAGGTCCTTAATTGAATTATTAGTGAAGATAATTTCATTATCTGGAAAATTAATTACAAGTGCAAAATGATTTCGGACATATGATAAAAGATTCTCTCCGAACATCCATTTTTTCCTTCAAGTTACACTTTATCTCTCTTTAACCAAATGTAATTATCAATTATTATTATTTAATCCTCATATATTCTATGATTATATTTAAAAAATATTTACCTATCTCAATTATTCTTTATTTTATAGGGGAAATACATGTTTTATAAGGTTCCCTTTTCAATTCTTCTCAATAAGCTTGCCCGATTAAAGGGAACCTCCCAATTTCAGACCCATTTTTATGTACATTGCATAATATATTTTAAGCCAAAAATATTTTTCTAAAATCAATATTTTTATCATAAAAAACTATATTAGTTTATTTATGGTTTTATTAAAACAATTATTCCTTTGAATGCTTTAAATACTAATTTATATTTTACCTTAAGCTACACTAAATTAGCTCATTTCTAAAGTTTCTTAAGAACTTATTTTTACATGTTTTCACTTATATTGGATATAAATTATCATGATAAATGCCTATTTTTACTTATTAATTTCAATTTACGATTTAAATCTATTCTTTCAGGGAAACCATTATGATAAACCGATTTGTTATGCCTTATGACATGATTATGATACCCATTTCATTCTATGGGCAACCCTTATGTTATTTATTATTCTTAATTGAGGTTGATTTCTTATTATACCATATTCCGTATTTTATTTAATGGTTTATGATCATTTTCATTAGGGATGTACTATCTTGATACCATTCTCCATATTACTCTAGATAGTTTAGGATAATGTTTACGGATTGGAGAAATTATTTACACTTCATATTCTAATTTCAATATGATTGCATATGTTGATTATGTTTCAAACCATTCATATGAGGAATGTATTTGACTTATTAAGTATCAGGAAGGACCCTCAATATCCCTTTGATGCATCTATAGGTCTCATGAGACAAACTAGACTGAGTTTTTTCCAATGCCTTACCCATTTATATAGGCTTCTTTGCTGAGCCTTCATAGTATTTTTGTGATTCCCCGCATTATGTATTTCCTCATTATGATATCATTTATTTATAATACATGTGATTATTAAACTAGTATAATATCCATGGGTAAGTATAATTTTTATGTAATTATTTATATGAACCTATTTAATCACCTTTCTCACCTTCCATATTATTCTCAAGATTTTGTTTTAATGACATGTTTTTTAGTTATTCACCTTGTGTTATTGTTTATAATTATTTATGATACCTTCCCCTGTATTTATTTCCCTTACCGAGCATCTGAGATCACCCTTTTTATGTTTTATTTTTCCCCATGATTCCAAGATGAATATTATAATTAACATTCCAGGATAATCTAATAGAATGAGGGTGTTTCCAAATGAGTTTCTATATTGTATTCTATTTCATGTTGTAATGTAAAACATATGTTTGTATCTAGTTTTCCAAAGATACTAAACTATTTAGTCCTTTGGGACACGATATATTGTTCATAGTACCAATGTAATAAATTAAGGTTCTAGCTCTAGGATACTAGGGTTAGTGTATTTATATATCTAATTTGTCTTGATATCATTTTTTAGGATTCCTTTAAAATCCATATTGGAAACTGTAGCTTGTCTATTTATCCTAGGATGGGAAGGGGTTTATATTTTATGGTGTAATCCATAATTATACATCAAATATTCCATAAACATATTGAAGAAGTGGATTCCTTAGTCACTAATGATTTATATCGGGATTCAAAATCTATAAAAGAAATCAGTCTTGAGAAAATCATAAACAACAGTGGAATCATTAGGTTTTTTAGCATTGGAATCCACCCATTTTGAAACATAATCCACAAATAACACAATATAATAATATCCAAATGACATGGGAAAGGGTACTATAAAATATATTCCCACACTTTAAATATTTCACACAAATTCATTCAATTTTATGGAATTTATTATATCTTTGATATGTTACTGGTAAATTGACATTACTAACATTTATTATCAAACCAATAAGAATATTTAAGTATTTTGGGCCAAAATATTCCATATTCTATGACTTTATTATTAATCTATTGAGGTCCAAAGTGTCCTCCATAGGACAATGTGTGAAAAATTATAGTATAGACTATATTTCCCTTTTAGGATAAAACCCTAATCATTTTGTAATTAAATTTTTTATAATGACATGGATAATAAAAAACTTAATATTTTGATTCATATTTGAGAATAAAAAATTATTTAGGGTTATAATGTGATGTTACTTCATAAGATACCAAAACATTTACCATTTCACCACTCCAATAAAATAAATTTATTCACCTGGAATGAAGTCATTAAATGTATATTTTTCCGAAGATCTACTCTCGATAAGGGTGGAAGTCTACTGAAGTGATCTACTACTAGATTTTCAGTTTGACGTTTTTCCTTTATTTCTAAATCAAACTCATATGGTAATATAATCCATATTACCATCCTTGTATTTTTTGTTTTCCTTATTCATTAGGTACCTAATGTCTATATGATCAAATAAAACAATTACTTTAGTACTAAGAAAATATGACCTGAATTTATCTAAGAAAAAAACTACTAAAAACTCCATTACAGTGGTTGTATAATGGATTGAGATATATCCTAGGTTCCTTACGTGTAAGTAATAAAATTATATATTCCTTTAATTTTTTTATAAATCACTACTCCAACAACATGGTTTAAAGTATCACACAAGAGTTAAAATGGGTGGTCCCAATTAGGTGTCTATATGACTAGTGGTGTAGTCAATTTACACTTTTTCTCATCATTTTTTTCTAAAATGAACATAAAATGTAAACTATTAATATTTTAAAATTAATTGATAATGTGGAAATGTAATCTTACTAAAATACTTGATTAATCTTCTATAAAATGAAACATGTCTTAAAAAGTATCCAACATGTTTCACACAAGATAAGAAAGATAGTGCATTAATAAATTTAATTATAGTTTTATCAACCTCAATACAAAATTTTCCAATTATATTGGTAATCATAATGCCTCTCTTAACCATGAAATGAAACTTTTCAAAATTCAATACATTAATCTTTTCAAAATAATTTTCTAGACATTTTATAAAATTTCTAAACTGTGATCAAATGAGTTTCAAAACATAGTAAAATAATCTAGAAAAACATTAACAAGGTTATCAATTAAATCATAAACATGACTTCTTTTTCATATTTTAAATGTACCCATCTCATTAAATAATCCAAATATAATTATCCTATAACATAAAATGGCATAAAGGTAGTTTCTGATTGTCCATTTTGGTACTCATATGCAATAAGCACCTAGGTATATCCTAAAAATTCTTCTAAATTTATATAAATTTTTTTTATTGATTGTATTTTAATAATTTTTTAGTTATAGATATTGGAAAATTATATTTTATTATTTAATAATTTAGTTTTTTTAATCAATACAATCTATTCACTTATTTTTGGACTCTCATAAGAATTAATTCATTTTGTTTATTCTTCCCAAAGGCATATAAAAATGTTTTGGTCACTATAAGATTTGGACTATCACATTGTGAATCATAAATTGGGTAAATTATTTCTACTTCTAATAACATTTCATTTTTTACTAACTTCCATCCTTTTTGGGTTAAGTATCTTCTGAGATTTACACACAAGTTTTTCCTCACTTTCTAGTAAAATCATATATATAAATATTTCATAAATAATCCAAAAAAATATCTCCTAAATTATATAATAAATCTCTCATATTTCCTATAAAAAGATTTATTTGATTTTGTTTTTCATTAGAGAACAAGTTTATATCATTAATTATTGGTAGATTTTCTCCAACCATTAGCAACAAACAATTGAAATCATATGGAAATGGTTTCAATTCCATATTTTCAGGCTATACTAAAGTGTATTATTGATTTGGTTTACCCACCTCAATGGAATTAACTTCCTATAAAAGATTTGAAGTATCATATCCTTTATTATTGAATAAAAATTCAACGGAATCAAATAAATCAAAAGTTTCCACATCATCAAACTTTTCCACATAATTTTCATGTTTCTCCCAATTTTTAATAGAATTATCAAATCTCGATATATTATCCAAATGAAAAAGTTCTTCTAACAAACCGGTTTCCTTGCACGGATTAAATGCATCATAATGTGACATTTTAAAAAGTGAATCATTCTTTTTTATAAATATTTAATTGAATGAAAATTATTAAAGTGGCGAGTTTTCTCTCCAAACTCAATTGTTTGAGTAACTTCGTAGACATTTATGATTTTTTTTCTATTTTTACAATGGGGTTTCCAAAAATGATGGGTGATTAAATTGTTTTATTCTCCTCTTCATTTTTAACACAAATGAATCAGATTGAAAGATCAATTTTTACACTCTATCTAGGATATCTTCTAAAACACCTTCTACAGATGTAGGGGATCTATTGTCTAGCTATACAACCACTCTTGTTAGATTTAGTTCAGTTATCTATAAAAAATAAATGAAATAATGCATCATGAAGATAGTTCAATCCTTTAGATGATAAAATTAATCTTTGAAATATATAGATCCTTTTTAATATCAAATAGAACATTTTCTTGGATATTGACATTTTTATGGAAGTTTTTGGGTTATCAAGGACGAAACAATTCTTCCAAAACTCACTCTATCATTCCCTTTAATTTTTCTTTTTTAGAGAAAATTTATTTGAATAAATTATCATATATGAGAATATATTTGAGGTATTTAAGTATACATATATTTATTTCATACTTTTGTAATGCTTCTATAACTAATCTTTGGATTTATTTATCATGGATCTTTTTTATTGGACTATTATTGAGGGAAATAGTAGTGGAAGGTTTTATTTTCCCATAATATATTTTTATGGTGTATATAATATCTTAATAATCATATTATTCTTGTTTTATTATTTTCCATTGGTCTCCCTTAGTTATTATAGATATGTTTTGGGGTCTGTGTGGATCTCTTTACCACTCCTGCTTGTCACCACACTTATATTTCTCTTTATATTTACAAAAGGTTTTATTGGAAGTTACCTTGGTTTTTAGTTATCATCTCTATTAGGTTTCCTAACAATTTTTTTAAATTTTTTTATCCATTTTATCATATCCTTAATTCTTGAATATGGTTGGTTCCATATATGTGGTTTTGAACTAGTTGAAGGATGTTCAAAGGATATTCATTGTTGAAAGGGTGGTAATTATAAGGATCATTGATTGTGTAGTCACTTGTAGAGTTTTTGGAATGGTAGAGGTTGATGATATTACTATTAAAAGTATGGTATATATTAATCACATTGATTTAAAAATATATATTGGATTTGGGAATTATCTCTCTATTCTTAGATGGGATAATCAAATTAACTCTATTGAAAGAAATTCACATTGTTTTTTATTTCCTATACTTGATCACATTTGGTAGTGCAATTTTTTTTGAATAATAAAGAGCACATAAATTTACTAGTGTGAGATGATAAATTGATTTATCAAGATCAATCTTGCTAAACATAATGGATAGTTCCCTAATTTTAGGCTATAATAAAGGTTATTATATAGATATTAACTCATGGAATCATATCATACTAGTACCTATTGTTCCAATCTATTGTAAATTCTAAGGTATATTTTTAATCTATCCCCCATGTTTTATGGGTGACTTATCAATCAAATATCCACTGGATGATTCATCAAAAAGGTTTCTATCAATATCTAGCAGACCTTGATAGAATCACACTAGGAAATGATGTTACTAAATTTATTGGTTTGAAAATCATGAATATAGCTTATTGAATCTCTCAAAATACTCATAAAGTGTCTCTCACATGTCATAAATTTAATATAAATCTATTTATTTATATATGCTCTCCTTTATGTTTGAAATAACTTCTAGAGAAAAATATTTTAAAGTTCACCCTAATCATTAAATTATAGAGGGCTTAAGATATGAAATAATTTTCATACTTCTTGGATTTAGTACAACACCCACTAAGCTGAATTTGTTAATGTGTTTGTTGGGGTATTCACCTATAAGGTCATACAATATTAAAAAAATATAAATTATACCACTTATCAATTTAAAATATAATTTCAATTTAGGTATCAAAATATAGTTATTTTGATTATTAAAATGGGTATATAATGATTTATTAGGGTTTGGTTTGGTTGATATTCTATTTTCAACTTTTTATAGTGTACACTTGTTATATCACATGCGATTGTTAGTGAAATTTCATTAAAATATGACTATAACCTTATCATGTTTTTGAATAAACTATGTTTAGTTAGAAAGTCTCTCTCAATATCTTGATTAATAGGTAATAAATGGTCAATGGTAGAGTGTGTCATGTAAATTATGGTTATAAAATTGACACCAAATCCCTAAAAATAGTGCCATGTATTTGTCACACCTATCATGGGGTGCTGAAAAATTCTATTAATTAACTAAGGAAAAACTATAATATTGTTGATACCAATGGTTTTTACTATGTTGTGGTGAAAATTATTTTTTCCAAAAATTAGTGAAATGAAGTGGGGTTTAATTTGATTTGATAAATATACGAATAATTGAAAATTAAACAAATGTTATCAACTAAACTGATGGAATAAGTGATTGGTTTAGGGGTTATATTACTTATTTCATTGTTATCTTGGTATCAAACTGGTTAATCCTCCTTATATGGTTCACCCACTGAAATAATTCACAATCACTTCTCTCTCACTTGGGGGTGGTAGTGAGAGGTAGTTTAAAATATGCAGGGATGATTGAAGAATCAACCACTTTATGGGTCTAGAAAGATATCAAACAATTATATAAATCTCAATAATGGGATATACCCAAATTACTCAAAAAACTCCCAATATGGTAAGGTGATCCCACACAATCTAGAAAGATCCATTTCCCTCCATACTCATAAAAATAATTGATAATTCAATATAAAACCCATACAAATTTCATCATATATGGGAAAGTTCAAGTAGATGAAGACAATAATTTATCACACCAATTAGATAATTAAGTTTGTAATATCAACTAAATACCATCACATTCAATTAAATACCTAAATAATTGAAATCGAGATAAAATAACAGAAAAATAAATTTCTATTGATATTTAGACTCAATAATATATAAAATTTTCTCTTTACCATTATCCCAATCACTAAAATGGTTTTATCCCATCATGTATAGGGTTATAACCACATAAAAAATGAATATTTAATAGAAAATTTGAAAACAATAAATTCTGGAACTTGTGCCCCCTCCTTGTGACCACTAGGGATTCATAAATAGATTCACCCTTTAAAATTTGATGTTATTAATGAATCCACATGTATCTAGCTTCCAAATATCAACTTCCCATAATTTTTGAATTTTTTATCATGATTTTTGGTTCCTTATAAATTCCAAATTTAAATGTTCTCTTCCCAAGGTTAGCTTACAATTAGACCATGATCCTCAATCTCTCATGATTTGGTTTAGCATTGACACTTAAAGATCTTATCATAGTTCCATAATAATTCATAGAATCCCTGTCATATCTACATGATCACTACATATGTATTTTTTATGGCTGTTTTTAAAATATTTTTCCATGGATAACATTCTATTATATGGTTCCACATGATTTTCCCAAAAAGAAATATCTTATGTAAGTGGTTGGAGAATAAGAAAATTTCTTACATAAGATCCTTAAATTCATACATGAGTTTTTGAAAATATTTATCTAAGAATAAAATATTAAATAAGATACTTTAATATCTCACATATCGACACAACATTGAAAAACTTGACGCATCAATAAAAACTTCTTATGTATCCTCAAAACCTCTTTCACATCTGGTGAAATTTATTAGGTAGAATTTGAAATTTATTTTATAAGGCCTATGATGACCAAGTTAAATATCCTTTGTATATACTTTAATTTATTACACATTTACTTATCCACATAGTTTCTTATATGGTAAAAATATCTTACATAAGGGATATTCACTTTTATAGGGATGTCAAACTTCCTATGTATCAGAGAATTCATGAATAAATTTTTATTCAAGATCTAGAAAATTTTATGAATTTCATAGAATGTTCTATATCCTAGAACTTTACCAATTTTAATCGATTACTCTTCAGTAAAAAATGAAATTTACATACTTATCTAAAAGAATATCTTATATTTTCCCTTTAAGTATTTATATAATATTATGCATGGAATTTTTTATATTTTTCTATTATACTTATTCAATATAATTCTCCTCCATTAAAATAATAATTCAAAGGAATAACAACATAAAACCATTAATTTTATTATAGAAATTAAATAAAGCAATGAAATTCAAAATTTCACACATTTTAATAAATATTCACAAAATATAATGAAATGATCCTTTAATACCATATATTTTAAAAACTAAATTAATTAATAAATTCAATTGAATAAAATAAAATGAATATCAAAAAAATATAATGAATTTATTACCTTTTAAAATGATTTATAAAATTAATGTCTAATGGAATCATGATACAATAACATGAGTTACACCATTAAATGAGAGGATATAGTGTGAGGAGGACCCCATGAATATTTGGTGTGGATAAGATTTTAGATGGATAGTAATTCTACTGTAGAGTATGAGATCACATTGTAAATATATTTCCATATTATAAAAAATATTTATGTAAGAATAAATCATTCAAAAATGGTTATAAAATGATTTAACCCTGAAATATTTTGAGATTAAGAATACATTGATCACATCATAATTAGAAGGCTGTGAGATATTGGTGTAGATCTAGTTAGATAATGTTGGGGGCATTTTTCTATGTTACAATAAATCACAACATAATGAGTTTGATATCAATGTATGTTTGGAGGATAATTTAATTATATTTAAGGTGTCTAAAATACACATTTTCAATATTTTCTGGATTTAATATTGATTTGATGATCATGCTAAAAAGAAGAATCTAATGTTATAACCATATAGAAGTTTATGTATGCCATAATGATGACACCACACCATGATATTATAGTTTATAAAAATAATTGAATATTCATTTCTAAATAAAATATATTATTATGTGGATTCATATTGGAGTGGTACAATCAACATGAATGAACACATTTGATCACATTTAATTACATGGAACATTTATATGATCATTAAGAATAATATGAAAGAGATGTTACCCCAATCATTGATTAGAGTGTTGGAGTTTTAGAAATCATTATAAAAAACGTTATAGTACTTTTAGAAGTGGTATAGAGGAAATGATACATCCGAATTAAAGTGAATAAAAATGAAGAACCACATAGAGAATAGGAAATCAAAACTACATATATTTTTTTAAGAATAGGTTCATTTTTTATGGATTTCCATTAAGATATTCAATTGTTTCAAAATAAGTTACAACACAAAACAATAATTCAAGTGTGTAATTATTATTTATTTTGAGTTTTTTCCATAATATGATTATACTGATGAAAAATACACCACCCACTCTTTTAAGGCTCATTCTTATTTAGCATGGTAGGAGGATAATCACAACAATGTGAATGTGTTCCTCAAATTAGTGCATGGGGTCGGAGGAAGAGGAAGTGACCCTTGGGAGGTAGTGGAACATACTTAAACACTATAAAGGAAGCACGCCATTGAATGGAATAAACATGACTAAATAATATCCATCGAAATAGGGTATTATAGTATATTTTGGTACACTATCACATCAATGTGAGTATGCTTCTTGGATATATCCTAGTAAGGGTGAACTACGTAAAATAATTTTATTAATGAGATATACATTTATATATTTGGGTTAGTTTTTTTTGCGTAAGATAAATTTGAAGAAAAATATATTTAACATTATTCTTTCCAATAAGTTAACAAGAACCAATAAAGGGTGAGGTGGAAAATTTTAATCTAGAAAACACCCACACGAACCATTTATTAGGGTTCGCAGAGTCAATAACCATTACTCTTCGGTCCCAAAAAATAATATAAAAAATAAAATCCAAAAAAATGGATACATAAACAAAATTTGGATCCAAATATTCTATTTGTACTATCTCTCAATTCTAGATATCCATCCTAGCCCAAACATTGATTATAAGGTCTATACCCTTACTTGGATCCTTAAAAATAATGTTTTATGGTTACTAAGTTGCACGTGAAGGGTGTGAGAATTATACTCAGTAGGCTGTAACCAACAATGTCCCTAAATAAACCCAATATATATAGGTGCACGTATAATATTATATTGAAACCAAAAAAATATAAGAATAACAATTATTAAATCACAAAGTGATAATAAACCACTATGATTATTGAACACACCTTCTCAGTCCAGTAATAGAATGAGATGGATACTCCAATAGTTTAATCACAACCAGATGGTGAATATGTTATCAAATCATAAAATATCAATGAGTGAATGAAATAATACCTCAAAATAAAAATAATAACAAATATAAATGGTTTATCATCACTAATAACAAAAATAACATAAGTGAATAAGCTATCACCACTAATACAATCATAGGTGAATGATCCATATCCACTAATAACATGAGTATGGGTTAATGAGTCATCACCACTCTAAATAATATCCATAGGTGAATGATTCATCACTATAATAGTAATAGAGGTGAAAAAACCATTTGTAACATCCCACCCCTCCTCATTGGCCTGAGAAGGTGGGAGGATGTTACTTGGCCTTAAGTGACATCCCCAAGACACGAAAGGCTAGTATTAAATACCAAAAGATTCATTTCCAATCAAGGGAGGATTTACCCATTTAAATTAAAACAACCAACCAAAAAAAACATAACCACTACATGATGCATGATATAAATGAAAGACAACACAACCATATATATCAATATGAACTATAAAGGGTACCACAATAAAAGACAACATAACATTATAATAAACAATGGAAGATATAAATGACAAAACCCAAAGACTCCAAGAAAACTCAAAATGTTAAACAATATCCATGCTCAAAAAGCAACCCAAATATCATGATGCACTACTAAAGAAGCGTGATACTTTACCTTTTCCTGTATCTTGATGAAAAATATCTACAAAATCACCAAAGTTCCAAAGTAGGGATGAGTACTAAAACTAAATAGGTTTTCTCCAAATGACTTCCCTACTCATGAAACTAGGATAGAAAAAGTTATCACATTTATATAAAAAAATTTATATATAACAATTGTAAAATAGTAAAACAATTTATCATAAGATAAACAATTCTATACCAAATAACTTTTCACAAATAAAAAAATTTCCAAGTAAATAAACAAAACTTGTAATTCAAAAACATTCATTAATTTAATTAGCATTACCCATCTCTTATCACATAGCCACACAACCACTCACACCCACACACAATCTCGGTGTTACCATTATGGTGGAACTTTACATCCTTAACCCATACCCTTTTATCATGGTACTTCATGACCAATAATCCATCTATTCTACACCCGATTAACTCTTCAATCCAACCAAATTAAAATACTACCATTTTCAAACCAATTTTATCAATTCAATAAACCAAAGTTTTATTGAAAACCATAACAAATAACCATTTCAATAAAACAAACCTTTTATTGAAAACCATTTTTCAGAAAACCATTTCAATAAAACCAAAATTTTATTGAAAAACATTTTCCATGAATAAAAAAATGTCACCATTTTAAAAGAATCATTTTAAAAAAATGTTACCAAATTCACCTTTTTAAAACACATCCAATTTAGTATTACTCTATAAACTATCACCAACGAAGGTTTCCAGAAATAATTAAACAAAAATATCACAATAAATTAAAAAAACAACCAATTTGAAATATATCCTTAAAGTTCTAAATATAAGAATAAATAGAAAATCCAACTACCTCAAAAAACATGGTAAAAATGGAAAAAGGTAAGAAAACATCCACAAAACCATATTGAATCTCAAAAAACAAGCCTTAGATATCTTAACATAACATCAAAAAATAAAAATATAATCATATTTGCAATAAAATACCTTATATATATCAAAAAAGACTTATATCTATGAAATCAAGAAAGACAGAGAAGTAGATCTATGGAAACCCAAGGAAAACTAAAAATAATGATGACATACCATAAGAATCGAGCTTCAATGTACCAATAATCACTTATGTATTTATTCCAATTCTACGGAGAGAGGTTCTCCAGCCTTTGAGAAGAAACAATTTTGAGTTAGGGTCTTTTGGGGAAAAAAATAGTTGTCAAAGGATAATCCTAACATAGATACACATTTTGTGGATCTTGTTTTTAAGTTGTGCAAGGTTAGTCACACGATTAGGAAAACTGTACACTAACCCTACGCCATCCACTACATCAAGGATGAACCTCTCACAATTGATTCACACGATTAGAAAACCATGAGCCAACTATGAAATTTTCTACTTTTTTAAAAAGAATGGTTTCTTCTAGGCTGCCACTTGATTTGGAAAAATGGTGTGCCACCCACGCGCTTTACACTTAACCCTTATCTCACTATGTATAGTTTCTTATAAGAGGTTCACAGTTTCCACAAATATTTCTCAAATCATACACTGGTGTAATAGCCCCAAGAACATTTTTAAGGTCTTATAAACCCTCCCAAACTTCACCAAAACACATTATATACTTAAAAATCATAAAATAAGGGTTACTTACTTGAAACCGGGGATGCTAAATTCTTCCCACCACTATTCTTTCCATCCAAAATAGTAGAAATAAATCATTTCCCTGAAATATTTATGGCCATTTCTCTTTTATTTCTTTCTCATGTTCCCAAGACTCTTCCTAAATCTAACCATGTTTCCACAAAACTGCACTAGACTGATTCTTTTTCCAAGAATGACTTTATCTTGCCTATTCAGAATCCACATTGGAACATGAACCAATAAAGAATCCAAATATAGGTCAATGTGATCTTATTGAATCACATGGTTCTGATTAGGTTTATAATTTTTTAATTGAGTTATGTGGGACAAATTATTCACTACATAAAATCGTGGTAAAAATTCCAACCGATATTCCACCACACCAACCCATTTCAGTATCTCAAAAGGGACTATATATCAAGGAGATTAATTTCCTTGATTTCCAAAATTATTAATTCCAAAACATGGAGAGATCATCAAGAACACATTATTACTCACCTAAAATGACAGTGGTCTTCAATGATGATTCACCTATTATTTCTAATGACTCTATGTCATCTCCATACGTTTCCTGATCAACTAAATATTCTCTATTATATCTTGGACAAGGCTCAAACCAAGTAGCGTATTCTCACATATTTCCACTGAATAAAGTGGATAAAAACAAGGATTACCATACAGTGATGAAAAATAAGCCATATGTATCAAGGCCTGATTGATTCTGTTATAAAAGAACTCCACTAAAGGTATGTTCTCTTCCCATGGGCCACTAAAATTTATTACACAAGACCACAACATATATTCCAACATTTGTATCATCCTTTTGGATTTCCCATCCATCAAAGGATGATAAGCCGTACTCATAGTCAACTATGTTACAGGGTATTTCTATAATAATTTTTATAAATGAGATGTAATCCTTGGATCAATGTTTGATACTATCGACACTGGTATACCATTCCTCTCTACCACTTATTAGATACATATTTTTGAAAATTCCTCCATTGTATGTGATTAATGAATAGGGATGAAATGATCCGGCTTTAAAATATGATCCACTATCACCCATATGGAATCTTGTTTTTGAACCATTCTTGGGAGAACTATTAAAAAAACTATAGTTATCTGCTCTCATTTCCAAAATGGAATGGGTAAATATTGCAACATACCTATTGGTCGCTAATATTCTTCCTTAACATACTGACAAGTTAATCACCATCAAACAAACTTAGCAACCTTTCTTTTTATGCTAACACATTGAAATGGTGATTTAAAATCCTAATATATCATTTGGGTTCTAGAATGAAAAACCCATCTTGAATAGTGGTAATAATGAATACGCTGTTCCTAAAAATTCATATGTATGACCACTAATTTTATGTACCAAAAAACAATACTCCCATCTCGTTTCCTACCCTAAATACTCTCCCCACCCTTGAGTTTTGACCTTATAGATACAAATTTGGAATTAGATGTCTATTACTATTTTAACAATCATTAACAAATCAAGAACTAGTGAAATTATAAATAAAACCACAACTTCACATCGACCTTCACATTCTAAGTGCATTTCAGATAGGATCGAAATCAACTAACACTCATCTGAAGCTTCTTTTTCCAATTGAGAAGATGAATTTTTTCTTAATGAATTGGCCCCTAAATTTACTTTACCCATTTTATACATCAAGTAAAAGTAAACATTTGGAGATACTCCATCCATCTTCTTTTTCAAAATTTCAAATACCTTTGTGAGAAAATATGTTTCGAGCTCTTATGGTCTGTAAACACAGTAAAATTGTCACTAAAGAAGTAATTTCACAATGTCTTAAAAGTGTGGACTTCAAAAACTAACTCCAAATCATGTGTTGGGTAGTTCTTCTCCTAAAATCATAACTATATTGAGAAATAAGAAATAACATGATCTCCCTACATGAGAACATATCCTAAACCAAATCCCAAAGCATTACAATACACCACATACCCTTGTCTTGATTCTTGAAGTATCAAGATAGGTGCTGATGTAAGGAAAACACAAAGATCATGAAAATACTTTTTAAATTACTCATTCCTTTAGAATGGACCATGATTATTTTTAGAATATGTCATAGGAAAATCTAGTGATGTAAAATCACAAAAAAAGGTAAAACCTTATAAGACCACAGAAACATCGCATCTCAAACATTCTTTGGTGGTTTCCAAGAGATAATAACCTATATATCTTCTAGAATCACTAAACAAGATCTTTCATAACTTACATGGACAATGAAGCATACCTCCCTTATAAAAAAATCTCACTTTGATAATTTGGAATACAATCAATGATCCCTCCAGATTCCCAACACTATCTCCAAGTGTTGCTTATGCTCTGCCAATGTCCTTGAATACAATAACATGTCATCTATAAACACCACCACTAAAAAATCTAGATATATATAAAATATTTGATCCATGAATTCCATAAATACCCCTGGTAAATTCACAAGACCAAAAGGAATTACCACATATTCATTATGGCCATACCTAATTTTGAAAGTTGTCTTTGGAATATCCTCCTTTGGAACTCGTGGTTGGTCATATATTGATCCCAAGTCAATGTTAGAGAAACAATGAGATCCCCTAAATTTATCAAAGAGGTTATCAATGAATTTAAGTGGATATATCCTCTTTATCGCAACTTTTTTAAGCTTAAAATAATACACACACAACCATAGAGTTCTATCCTCATTTTTCACAAACATAACTGATGTTGCCCATAGAGACATGCTAGGATGAATGAAACCTTTTCTTTATAGATCATTAAATTGTACTATCAATTACCTAAATTTATTTGGTTCTATAAAATAAGACGGAAGGTATATATGACTATTTACCGTAAGGAGATTAATTGAAAAATCCACTTATCTTATTGGTGGGAACCCTGACAAATTGTTGGGGAAAACATCTGAAAACTGATCAACCACTATTTGAAAACTATTATCCTCAATCTATTACAACGATACCAAGGTCAAATCCACCAACTAGTATGATATTGTTCCAACATCTGGTTCCAACAATCCCATTGCACCTGCCCTTACATTCTGGTCTCCTTGAAAGAGATACTCGACACCGTCTTCAGTTGTGAAACTGATATTTCTTTTATAAAAATAAATGTGATCCTTAAACATTTTCAACCAATATATATCCATTATTATATAATATAAATCCATATCAGTCATATAGAAATCCAATTTCATCTTAGCTTCATCAAAAGTTAAAGAAAATTCTCTACATATAATGGCTTGACATCCTCTTTGACCAAGAGTGGTTTATATTTTGAACACAGAATATATCATCTCAACTGTTAAACTCAAATAATCAATAGCATGAGAATTCATAAAGGAATGGGATTAAACCATATCAAAAAATTATTACAAAAGGGTAAAATTCAAAAGAATCATTCCTCACACAATAGACAGTCCAGAATGATCATCCATAATCACCTAATCAGCTCCATATAACTGATTTCTCAGAGCACTTTGTCCTATATTTACCTATTGAGATAGAAATTCATGAGGATTCATGTTATTACAAGAATAAACATGGAGGGATATGTTCTAATAATGATATTGATTCTAATTCCATCATCCTGTTGAATTATACGACATCTTTAACACTTATGAACTATCTGAAACACCTGACCTCAAAGCACTATAAAAATAGCATTGAAGATGACCCATATATTTTTTGTTGCAGTATTTTATGGGTGTTTCCATACACTCTCAGTTAATATGACTAAAAGTGCCACATTTTAATCATCCTGGCTTTATCTTATGTTATGGAGGAAGATTCACAGATCATGCTGTCTGATTTTGATCCATACATAAAACATGGGAATATGTTTCTCTATTATGCTTGAACCCAACATTATAGTTCCTAGTATTTATCATTAATATCAACATGCTTCATCCTCCCATAGCTCTTGAAATGTTCCTTTCATCAACTATTTCACTATTGACCATCTCTATATAATTAGTAATACAGAGCACAACAATATTCAAACGAATCTCCTTCCTCAGCTTCGATTCAAAGATTTGCGCCTTCAAGGATGCAGTAGTAGCAAACTAAATTGAAAAAAAACTAAATTCATGAATTTATATGCATACTATATGATAAAAATATTTTCTTGATTCAATTTGAATATTCCCTTCATTTTTTTAATTCTGAACACGTGAGGATTGAATTTTTTTTGAAAAATTATTCAAAATCCTCCCATGAAAGGCCTTAGTCGACTTTATCTTGTACCGCTAAATCTCACCACTAAAGTGAAAGATTCTATAATATAGACATCATCAAATTTAATTTTAGTTTTTTTATTGTGGAAATGGTATCTAATATTCAATTCATCCTTTTCATCCACACATCTGCCTTTTGTTGTTCAAAATCACCCCGAAAGATGGGTGGATTCTGCTTCTAGAACTAGATCGAATGATCTAATTGACTTATTTCATCCCTCCTTTACCCCATATCCACAACTTTAAAATCTTGGAAAATACACCGAACCAGCTATTGGTTCACCAGTGGCTCAGGTGAAACCACATTCTCAGTAGATTCTTCCAGTTGGTTTCTATGACACCCACAAGGTGTCATTTTCTAAACAAAAAAAAAACACCATAAGTCTCACTCTCTATAAACTGATGGCTTAAAAATTTCAAATTATATCACAACATATTATCACAAAATTTCTTTTCCAAAATAAACATTTACAATGTTCAACCATTTTTGAAAAATTTCAACTTTCTTTTTAAAATCAATCCATTTTCAAAATATGAAAATGATACTCTATTTCAAAATCATTCATTTGAAAAATATTATAAAATTTTTCAATGATCAATTCATTTCACAAAAACCTAAGTCATTAAAATAAATTACATATTCACTCCTAATGGGAATTCATTTCTACAATGAATGTCATGCTCGTCTCATTGGCTAAACCCATGAAAATGAGATTTCAAATCCTATAAGATTATCTAAAACACTTATGTACCCAACTCCCTGGTAACTTTACGTTCAACATAAAATGGTTTGATAGATATTTTTATACTGCACATTTATGATTCTAATCCTTTATTCTAACCCAACACAAGGAATGGACCATAATGAATATCAACTTCAAGACCAAGAGAACTGAAGACCACTTATTAGGAAAGGACCGAACAAGATCGTACTACTTGTCCCACGATAATATTTCAAAGGAAAAAAAGCCTGATACTACTTGTAACATACCACCCCTCATCATTGTCTTGAGAAAATGGGAGGACATTACTTCTCCTTAAGAAACATCCCAAAGACACCAAAGGTTAGAAATAAATACCAAATATTTAATTTATAAATGGGTGATGAATTTTCATTTGAAAATAAAATATACAACCAAACATTCCATAAAAAAATAACAGCAACATGATGCATGATATAAATCAAAGAAAACATAACCATTTATATCAATAACAACTACCAAGAGTACCACAACGGAAGACTAGAGAACATCAAAGAAAATAACAAAAGATATAACTAACAAAACCCAATGACGGAAAAAAAACTCAAAAGCTACAACAATCTACATGATCCAAAAACAACACAAGTATCACAATCCACCACTAAATAAGATTGATACTTTAAATTTTTTCGTTTCTTGATGAAAAATATATGAAAAATCACCAAAGTGCCAAAATAGGGGTGAGTACAAAAACTCAAAAGGTATTCCCAAAATGACTTCCCTACTCATTCCACTAAGACAGAACAAGTTATCACATTTATATAAAAAAATTTATATATATATTTTTTAAAATAGTTCAACAATTTATCACAATCTAAACAATTACACATAAAATTAGTATTCTCAAATAAACCAATTTCCAAGGGAATCAAAAAAACATGTCATTCTAAAAATTTCATTAATTTAATTTCCATTACCCTTCACATATCACATAGCCACACACCCACTAACACACACACACAAGATTAGTGTCACAATTATAGTGTAACTTCACATACATAACCTGTACCCATTGATGGTGGCACATCCTGAACAATAACCAACACATTCCACACATGCTTAACCAGTTATGCCAACCACATTCTAATAAGACTGTTTTCAAACCAACTAAATCAATTAAACAAACCACACTTTTATTGAAAACCATAAAAACCAACTATTTTAATAAAACCAACCTTTTATTGAAAACAATTTTCCATTCATCAAAAAGAAGTCACCATTTTAAAATCATCCTTTTAAAATCATGTTAAAATATTCACTGTTGTCCAAAACACCCAATTTATCACAATTCCATAAACTATCACCAAATAATGTTTCCAAAAATAATTGCACAAAAATATTAGAATAAATTTTACACAAAACAACCAATTTGAAATCATGCCTTCAAGTTTTAAATAGAAGAGTTGAGAGTGAAGCTACCTACATCATAAAACTTGGAAAATGGAAAACATCAGGACAACATCGAAAAGATGGGTTGAATCTCTAGAAATCATCATTAGATCTATTCCCTAAAATTAAAAATCCAAATATATTCATATTTTTCATTAACTACATTAGATATATCCATAATAGATGTAGAAATAATAATCTGAGAGAGAGGGATAAGTAGATCTAAGTAAACCCAAGGAAACTATGAACAATGATGACTTACCACAAAAATAAAGCTTCAACGTTCCAAGAAACTCCTTAAGATCACATTCAATTCAATGGGGATAGGTTCTAAAACTATTGAGAGGAAAAAAATCCAATGTTAGAGCTATTTTGGGGGAAAATTTGTTAAAGTCTAATCCCTACATAGATCCACATTTTGTGGATCTTTTTTTAAACTATTCATGGTTAGGCAAACCATGCTATAACCATGCATAAAACACTGCCTCAAGGATGAACCTCACAGATTTGATCGAAATAGTTAGAAAATTGTGCACTAAACATGCCTAATCCCACTATCTCTGAAAGCACATTTTAAACTAGGCTAACCTATAGTTTTGATAAATCGTGCACTACCCATGAACCTTCCCCTTAACCTATGTCTCACTATGCATGGTTTCTTATAGGAGTTTCATAGTTTCCAAAAAATATTATCAACCTTCAAACCTCTAGAAAAGCCCCAAAAAATTCCACAAATTATTCCAAAACCTTCCAATGTTCCCCAAAAACATTATATACTTGAAAAACATAAAAAATTATTAATTACTTAAAAACCAGGATGCTACTTTATTACGATAATCAATAAAATGTTTGAATAGGTTATTACCCCCAATAATAAGAATAATATAAATAAATGAGGTATCATCACCAATATCATTTATGAATGGATCATCATCAATTAAAACTTGGTCATGAGTAATAGGGTAACCCTAACTACAAACAACACATATAGGTTAATTGGTTATCAATATAACAAAAAAATTTGAATGGTTCATCACCATAATAAACAACAAGTGTGAATAGATTACCACTATTAATCACATGATTATGGGTGAACTGATCACCCCCACTCATAAAAAAATCAAGGTGAATAGGTTATCGTAAACATTAACATGTCTTAGTTATGTTGGGGTTCTACTTGAGTGGAATAATGTAACTAGTAAGTGACTCCTCAAATCCACCACCAATAGGTCAAATTCTAGTGACTAGTGATGATGTATGTTCACAATAAAATGGATGGTATTATCTATATCTGTATCATGTCACCTACTAAAATGAATATAAATACACAATATAATATATGATATCTATAAATAATGAAAAATATAATTTCATGTATATTTTAAATTAATAAAAATACATTATACATATTATAAAATACTATACATGAACATAATATTTCATACATAACACATGAGGTATAATGAAAACTAAAAATAAGAAAATCATTATGTGATCACCCCGAAAAATGTTCCAAGATATCCCCCACCATGTCTCTAGTCCATCTTCAGAAACTGATAATGAATCCAGATATATCCACCGATCCTCCTGAACAAAAGTGCAGAAACACATAAGTGCACGTATAGGGGTGAGTAAAGAATCTCGGTAAGGTCATCATAAATAGCCTGTCAACCCCCATGTAAAACTAGAACTAAGTGTATGATGAAGAAAATAGATTTTGTCCCAATTAACCAAGTCAACCAATACTGAGTTCATTCATAGGTAAATATATAATGTCTCACCACATTTACCCTTAAATAATAATTCATGAGAAATAAATCAATTTTCTAGACCTCAGAATACTCGTATGATAATAATACTATAATGGGGGGCCCACACCTCACCAATGATGGTCAAGGGAGTGTCTAACCCATAGACTAAAGACAAAACCCCATCACATGAGGCTGTACCTTGTTCTATTCATCACAATGGTAACTGACACCAAGTTATTAATGTAAATATCAAGGGAGTACCCAAACAAAACACCAATTATTAGTACTTTTCTATCCCATATTCATGATAATAAGTGAGAATATAGAGAGAGTAATTACTGAAACATACTATTTAATCGTAGCCAAAGTAATGGGTGAGGGATTAAGAGTTAATCAAATTTAGTCATATATATATATACATGACCCAATTTAATGGGTAAAATTATCTCAAATACAATACTTTATTAATCCCACTACCATACGCTATGCATATAGATTGATCAATCATATACTTAGTGCTAAATTACAAGTCCTCAGAGATGTAACATACATCAGATGTTAGAATCTTACACATAATAAATCATTGGATGTTTAGGTTAATATTTAAAGAATACCACATCCTCATAGAAAGTAGATCTCATCTACCATCCTAGGAAGAACACATTACTTATACATGACCACCAAGAAAATTCACATCATCATCATAATCTACAACTAGATACCCACATTATTTGTAATTGGGTGTCCTCTAGAACTATGGTATGTTCAAATCCTATACAAGAAAATCACATATTCCCAAAATAATATAATTTTCATTCAAAATAATTAATTGATACATATATATATATATATGGATTTTATTTTAAATATTATTTATTTAATTTATCTCCAATGACACCAAAAATACCGATGGTGTAGGATGATACCCAAATTCACATCTAAATGGAAAAACCCCATTATAAACTTAATAATGTATCCCATTTTCCAATTAAATGGTTTATTTATATATAAATTTTAGTTTTACCATTAGTGGGATCAATATTATGGTTTACATTATTTCTTTTCCTACTTTTACTCATATTAAACAAATCCATTGATATGTACCATTTAACATTCACTAACAAAAATTAAACTAATATAGTCAAAATTAGAGACAAATTATGAATTTTTTAAGACATTCTTAATGGTAAAACCCCAGATGTTACATCCTGGCTGCTAGTAAATATTTTCATTAAAAAAATTAAAATAAAGAGATTTGATGACCATAAAAATTATAAAAGGATCCAAAGACTACCAAAATCATTAATCCCTAAATGATAGAGCCTATTAAGATACAAAATACCAACCAATGGAATTATTAGAACCTTTTCCTTATCCATGATATAATAAATAATTATCACATAGTAGATAACCAATCACTAATTATTGATCCATGGTGGATGAAACACACTTCTTTTGAAAAAAATATGTATCAGTTCATGGAGTACCGAAACCTACTAGTGGATGACCTAAACTTTGATCATCAAGGGAGTAATTGAATCTATTGATGGAAAACCCACACCCCATTAATTAATAAATTAGTTAACTTCAACGATAGAGGACCCACACCTCTATCTTTGGCGAATTACTTGACTTCACTGGTGAAGTAATCATACCCCAACCATTAGTGGAGAAACAATCCCCATCCAATACATGGGGGACCCTAACCTTATCAATGATATTTTAACAGTGGGAGTAGTTGAACCTATAAAATATATGGAGACCCTCAAATAATTAATGAGATATAAATAAGGGTGTTCCAAACCCCATTCATATTAGAATGAATTTATGGCCACTATAATCTGTATCCTAGTATTAAGGCTATATCAAGAAAATTTCCTTGGTGATAGTTTACTAGAATATTGAGATAAAATAATCCAAAGAAATATACACAATCAGGGGTATATTCTATACTCACATCATTCGCAAGAGGTAAATAACAAACCTATAATGAATATATTTTAAAAATAAAGGATATATCCTTATTGTACAGTGACACTACAACTCTTATAATACTATGTTATAAAAAAACAATACCCTAACCATTATATATTTCATGAACTGAATTAAATATAACCTTTATAAAATTATATAGGTATTCAATTCAGTTATCAGGTTATTAATGTCCATCCATTAGAATGCATTGAATGCTATATTATATTAACCGGTTCTGTATACCAAAATATTATATCGTAATCCAATTTAAATTATATAAATTAGATCCCAATCCAAAACCTAAAATACGAGAAACATTAAACTCCATTAATAAACCTTCTCTAATAGAATATTTTCACATCATATATTAACTAAGGCCCCCCTTAGTGGATCAATGTTGAACTCCAAACCTGCACTCTCGAGTCTGGAGCTAAAAACACTTTCTTTAAACACTCTATTTGGAACAATGTGAGATGACTTAAGATAAACATATCATTATTTTACAAAATTTCCATTAGTTAATCAGTAAATATCAAAAAATAAATGCACAATACTAATAATGTAAGGTTTAATGTCTTTAAGGATCAACTATATAAGAAGTTTATTTTATTATACATGGGGAAAATTCTCCATAATCGGTCCACAGAAGACTCCCTTATAGACTTTATATAAATTACATTGATCTATATAACCTTGGGAAATGGTAATATAAGAAAGGTGTGAGCTATAATACTTAGTAAGGGTAAATTTATTCAATAATAATCAAATATCATAAGTGATCACAAGAAGAGAATATGGGTATAGTCAAGGTATATAGAAAAAATTTAAGAGAATCATTCACAACAAAATATAGATCACAAACCACGAGTCATGGAATATGGAAAAAAATACAGGAATCAAAAGTGCATGGAAACATTAACTAATAAACATGAGATAGAAGATAATAATATTAGGATACTATAAATTTTGTCATGAAAATAGCATAGGGAAACATCAATTTTGTGAGTCACAAACATACACCCATGCTTGTGAGAAACTAAATTACTCCCATGTATACATCACCTTCATGAGGCACATACTTACACCAATGATTTTAATACAACTAAATTGTTCCCCCATATAAATTTCAAAAAATATATAATCTTTAAAATAATGAATTTGAGTATGTTATAGGTCTCCAACCATCAATAATCCATATATATTTGTGCCACTATAAATCAATCATTCATCATATCATATATACCCCATATAAATAAAATGAGTTTAATATCTTTTTTAAATGGAATAGCATAAATAAATAATTTATAATTCCATCAGTAATCATATAATTATAAACCAATGGAAAATAAATGAGTATAAAAAGATATTTAATTACTTTATAGGTAAATACCCTTTAATTAATATGATGATGTATATGGTAGTTACACCATATAGATAAAAGTTACATGGTTTAGCCAATAATTCTCTAATCAATCAATGTATTACATCTACGTGAATAACCTTCAATAAATGGAAATAAAAAAGATGTGTTCATAGGGGAATGTAATTGGAATAAAAATAATATTTATACATAGTGAATGGTTAAGAAAGATAAAAGTAGTTATGTATGATTCCTCTAATAGAAAAGAAAATTTTATAATTCATAATGAGAAAGAAGGTGAATACTATCATTTAAAGAATATACCTAATAATGAATAAAATATGTCAAAGTATTCTGACTTAGTTGAAAAACACTTTTTCAAAACATTAGGAAAATCACTTTGGAAATAAGAAACATTCTCGATCCTTTTGAAAAAAACTAATTAATTAAATTATTTTATAAAACTGAGATAATAGTAATTTATTTTTTAAAACATTAATGTGTATATAAAAAGTTTTATAGAAATTAAAAAACAATGAAAAGATTTTTTCACATGGTAAATATTAAATAGAGATTATTTTCACACATTGAAGAAAATAACCAATAGAGAAAATATTAAAAGTTTATTTACATTTTTTTAAAGAAAAGAAAAAGTTGTATTATATGACCTTAATAAATTATTAAGGCATATATAAAAATATTAAAAAAATAACCCAATGAATAAATTCATGAAAGAGGAGGATTCATGACCAAAAAGAAGAGGCATGGTTGGTTTCTTTAAAATGGGTAAATAATGAGACACAGGGAAAAATAAAATTGTTATAACAAATATAAAAATAGAAAAGATAATATGAAGAGAAAACGATCAGGGGATTTATAAATAAAGTTCATGAAAATATCCTAAATGGCTTATCTATAAAAAATCCTAATTTTAATTAAGCTTAAAGAAGAAACCCTTTTGGTAACAGTAATAAAAAATTCAAATGAAGATAAGTGAGTAACCATGCAATAGAAATTAAAATATCATGAAATTAAATATATTCATTATTTATAAAGGAAATAAGGTTTTGGATTCAATATATGAAACAAATGATGGTGCGCAATATCAAACATGTCTCATGGAATTTTAAATTGAAAAAATAACCCTTACAATGTTACAATGTTTTGAATTAAAAATACATGATTATTAAAACATGTTATGAATCTGAAAATCCATTTTATTTCATTAAAATTAATATTTAAGGAAATAAATGTATAATACATTCACCAAAAACAATAAACAAGTAGTGAATATGAAACATATCTCAATGAAACAAATAGGGATATAACCCCCCTAAAAAACATGGTCTCCTTTGAATCATAAAATTTATAAAAAAATATGATATGGAAATTCAAAACACATGAATTAAATGAATATTTTAAAAGGTATATATTTGGTATCAATCACACCATATCAAAGATATAATGATGCACAATATAAAATATGACTTAAGAAATTAATTATTAGACAAATAACACTTACATTAATTTCCAACTTATACTAAAGTGATTGAATCTTCATTACACCAAAAATTCCCATCTTAGTAACATATTTAAGACCTTATTAATATATATAAACTTTTATTAACAAAATTCATAAATATTATCTACATTTATATGAGTCATCTATTATCTATTTCTAATATCAACTGTGAGTAATCTAGATCGTTTTGAAAAAGTTTCATAATAGCAGTGTTTTTCTTTATTCAGATCCATAATTTAATTATTCCTAGATCATAAAATGTACTAGAATTAATGAATTATAATTTTTTATAATTTTATAATTTCACTTTTTTCTATTCTTTGTTATGATCCTTAAATATGAAATTGATGATGAGCATGTTTCTGTTTTTTAACAAACATATTTTGGTATGTTAATTAATGAGTTTAATATTAATGTTGTCATTATAAAACCATAAAACATTAATTATTTACTAATTTTTGGCAAATAATACCAGTATTTCAGTTTCCATATTCATCTATGATAATTATTTATATAATCATTCATGTTGGTGGATAAACCGACCCAAATAAGAACATACTATAATCGATGGGTGAGTATTGTTATGAAGGTGGTATACATTTGAATAATATAATTAATATATAATAATAATGATATTATTTAGATAGTTTTATGTTTTTAATCCTATTTTATGGTATTTTAGTAAATAAGAAATAAACTAGATAAAAAATGATAGATTACTCCATAGAGGTTGTAATATGCATGTATGAAAAATTAACATTTTAATTTCTCAATGAATGAGAGGGAATGAAGTTGGATTATAGTTTTCCTATATATAATAATAATCATATTATATATTCCAAAATTATTCATTAATTAAATCCTTATAACAATCTAATATAATCAATGGTGAAAAACAAAAGACTTGACTTTGTGGAGGCGGTAGTCTGCACAAACTCACAGATGATGTTTTCATTTTTATTAATAGAAAATGTGAAATGTTGTTAATTATTGATACCATAGAATAATAAAATTAAGTATAAAAAATACCTATGACATTATATATGAATTAGAAAATTATACATCAAAAAGAAATCTACAAAATAAAAAAAGTTAGTAAATAAATGTACTAGCGTTGAGGACATATGTTTTCCCTCAAAGGGATCCTTAGAAATATAGGGATTTTGATAAATAATTATGAAAAAAGATAAATATTGTGGAAATTTTTTTATAGTGGAAGGAAAATGGTATATTTTCAATAGGAAACCTAAATTTAGAGTGGACTTGAATGGGTGGTGGAATTCCCCTTTTATTAGTAGTGAAAATGGATTTTTTGTATATATTTCAAATTAATATAATGAGAGAACATGTTTCACCTATCAAGAAGTATATAAAATTTAAAATAATGGTGTGGAGATAATATATGGTCTATCCATATATCAACCACTCAATTCCAAACAATTTTTTTTAATGTTTAGGCCTTTTAACATATTGGTGAACTCATTTGGCTTTAACCGCAGTAACTAGTTTTTTCCTAAGTAATTTAATTTTTCCCTAAAAATAATGGAAGCATTATTACATAATATTAACCTTAAAATTAAAAATTTTAAAACTATTTTATCATATTATCTTATTAAAAGTGGTATTTTTTTTAGAAAATGTATTAAAACAGTTTTAATGAAAGTTAAACTTAAGTTCTAAGATGAAAAACATATATTTGAAGATTAATATTAATATTTTTAAGAGAATAATTTTACTTATAAATACATATATGGTAAAATAAAATTCTCAAAAAATTTATATATTATGATTATATGATAATGTTTTCATAAAAATCATGGTTTTTATAAAAAGAATATTTTACACTATTCACATAAAAATATGTTTTTTTGGAAGAATACAAAAAATTTCCACTAAGTTAATTTTACATGATGAATTAAAAAATGAAGTTAATTTTTTGAACATAAAATTATAAAATTTATCTTTTAAATGAAAATACAAAATATAAATGAAAAATATTTTTATTCAAAAAATGAAATTTTTAGTCATTAAATGTTTTTAATATTATTTCATATCAATTTATAATTTAAATAATATTAAAAAATTAGTCCATATATAATAATATTTTAAAAAGTTCCAATTTAATTTATTTGTATAAAATATATAACACTTAATTGTTTTTAAAAAATATTACTTTTATATTAATTAATCTTATCCAAATACCATTAAAATTAATTATTTATATTCTAAAACATTAATTTTTCTAATACATGTATATTAAAACCATTTTTTTATTTTATAAATAAATCATGCAATACATTAATAGTAATAATTCTAATAAATGAATCATATATTTATGATATATTAATTTTATTTTTTATTTCATTATTTATTATTCTTAAGTTATATTATTTTGAATATAAAATTAAAAATATATGACCTTAGTATACTTATTGGATATGTGTTGTAGAACCCAGATTAGTGTTAGATCATTAAGAGGAGGAAGGGGTGAATCAATGATCCCTTTTGTTTTAAAAATTATTCCTTTTTTAATTTAACAACATTGGAAGGTTAAATCCTAGATCCTCTCTTTTTATTATCTCTTAGACATGCCTTATTTTGTAATAAATAAAAGGCACATGACATAAATATTTTAAAAGATTGGTCTCAATGTGTGCCTTTCCATTGTTTGGTAGTCACCCCAACCTATGGTGTCACGACCCGTCCTCGGGGCCCGTGCCATGATTACCCCAAGCCCGCCTTCCATAGGCCAGGGGCTGGCAACTAGAACCAAGGTTTAATTCCCGGTAAAAAGGGAAGTCATTGCCTTTGTAAAGTAAAAAAACACCACAAAGTAAGGAAACAGTAGAAGTAAAAACAATAAGTAAAAACTGGGTACAAAAGTAAGTGTGGAAAAGTAAGTGGGCCAGCATACAAACCCAAACTGAAAGTAAAGTACAACTGGAAGGGAAAACAGCAATTAAAAAGTAAAACTGCAACGTCGAGGTGTCCACTGGAAATCCCACCTGAAGAGTGAGTACATATAGCCTCCATAGCTCCTCGGGTCCAGACGTCCGCTCCGAGAACGTCCCGCCCAGTGGTCTACCTCCAGGTACCGTCCTGCTCCGCAAGCCTCAACCACAATCAATGTTGCTCGCCATTTGTAACCAACACAATGTAGTGCGGGCATAGCCTGTTCAGGGGTGAGTATAAACTACTTAGTAGGGACCTCGAGACCCCTGAAGGTCTCCCAGAATCCACAAAGGATAATCCACAAAGGAAAGATACAATCACGAAGTAACATTCGACACTGCTTAGGTATATGCCCATACATATACCCAAGTCATCAATTCTCGTTTGGCTCCAACATCTGAGCCCAACTACAACCCAGTCCACACAAGAAGAAAAACGTAAATCCACACAGGATAGCACAACACAATCCACATAGGAAAGAAAAACAGGATTCAGCTCACACAGGTATACTTCTTCGTAAGATGATAGAGACGATCAGATATATCCACTAATTTATCTAAGCCGTCAGACCCACAAAGGAACGATAGGTACTAACCCCCGCAGTGACCCACAAAGGATCTGACCCACACGGGATCGATAGGTAACTAACCCCTGCAATGACCCACAAAGGATCTGACCCACAAAGGATCGATAGGTAACTAACCCCCGCAATGACCCACAATGAATCTGACCCACAAAGGATCGATAGGTAACTAATCCCCGCAATGTCCCACAAAGGATATGACCCACAAAGGATCGATAGGTAACTAACCCCCACAATGACCCACAAAGGATTTGACCCACAAAGGATCGATAGATAACTAACCCCCGCAAAGACCCACCCAAGATCGGACCCATAGCAGATCTATAGGCGCTGGCCCACACAGGACCGCTGAGCACTGACCCACACAGGATCGGACCCACACAGGATCTGTAGCACTGATCCACGTAGGATCCCTGAGTGCTGTAGTCTTCGCCATCAAATCCACTGAAGATCTCTGTACAATCGTCGTCATAGTCGCAGCCAGCTCTAGGGTTCTTGCACACAGCAAGCTCGTTCGGGAGGGTCCGCTCCATGAGCCGACAGGCTGATACATCAACTGACACAAATTCCGGAGTTGATGTATCCAAAAGTTCTGTATCGTCAACAGAAACTCAACGTCGCAGACGGCGCGTCAATCGGACACCCGATCTGAGAGTTATTGGCTTTTTCGTCCCAGGGGCCCGGTTGGTTTTTAAGTCAAAACCAACCCGACCGTACTCCAACTACGTCCAAACCTTGGGCGGAGTAAGCCAGAAGATCCGTCTCACTTAGAGGAATCAATCAAAGTCGACGGAACGTCAATCGGACGTCCGAAGCTCAAGTTATAAGCGTTTCTGCTCCGAGGGCCCGGTTGGTTTCGTGTACGAACCAACCCGACCGAACTCAAAGTTCTCTGAAACCTTGAGTGTGATATTCCTAAACGATCGTCTCGATCCAAGGATCTTATCTCAACTGACAATGCGTCGATCGGAGGCCCGTAGATCATGTTATGGGCAACAGACCGAAGAGGTTCGGTAATAGGGGGTTCGGGCCCGGTCCGACCCAGCCCGATACCCCCAGGGTCGGCCCGAACTGGGTCGACCCGAACCGGGTCTAGGTCCGGATCACTTGGGCGCGGCCTAGCCCTGCCGGCGCAGCCCAGCCCAGCCTAGCCGGCGTGTCCCGGCCCGGCCTGGGCGCGACCCAGCCTGGCGGTCAGGTTTGGCGGACCGGCTAGGGCAACCGCCCGGCGCGTGGCGCGCTGGCGTACTGCCAGGGGTTTAGCCGAATGGCCGAACCGTTTCGGGGCGGGGGGAACTACCCCCTCTTGAAGTAAAGTGTGACCCCTTTAATGGGGCCGCTCAGCTCGCCGGTCGGGGGTTACAACCCCCGGCGCTCGCCTCGAACCGGCCGGCCCGCACCGGCCGGCCGGTTGCTCCGCCACAGGACCGGAAAGAGCTAGTCCCCTCGCTCCGATGCCGGCAGCCCGGTGCCGGCCGCCGGTTCCCTTGCATCGCCGCGGCCTGGAACCGGCCGTAGCCTTCATCCATTCGGCGCGGTGCGACGGCGCCACGCCCCTTCGCCGCGGCCCCGCTTCGGCCGTGGTGCTTCTGAGGTCCTCCAGCGCGGCGCGATAGCGCTGCGTCCTTTGTTCATCTTCTACGGCGTGGTACGATGGCACTGCTGATTTTTTTCTTTCCACGGCGCGGTGCGGCGGTGCCACATTTCTCCGCTCTCCCTTTTACAATTTTCGCGCGGTGCTTCAGCACCACATTTCCTTGTTCGCCACATCAAAAATCCACAACCAAAAGGGGAGTGTTGGCTGTGTTAGTGCGGTCAGACCTCCTCCCGTTAATGCGATAACAGGCGGTTAAATTGAAAGGGAAAAAACGATGGAAGCAAATCACAAAGTAGAAACGCATAAAACCCCTACCTCAACGCTATCGTCGAACGAGCGTTCGTCGCGGAATTAACCATCGCGGAAGAAGAAGATCGCCGCGGAAGAAGAGAATCGCCGTTGGCGTTTGGTGGTCTCTGATGAAGGTGTCACTCGCCATCGTCCTCCGTCGGAGATTGGCATTCTTCGTCGGTGGTGGTGCGTTCTTCGCGTTCTTCATTGAAGAACAAATAATCTTCTCCTTTTTCTCTCAAAAGTTTTAACACAACACAAAACCCCAACAATAATAAAATAAGTCCCCTTCTTATTTTATTATCAACTTAAGAATTTGATAATCATATGATAAGAAATGAACAATTAATTCGAATAATTAATTGTATCAATTTAACAGCCCAATGTAATGGGGCATTTCTTAACCAGAAAAACGCACAGTTGACTTTCATTAAAGAGGGGGTTTGTGGGTGCGTTACTTAAGAGGGAAGAAACGGTGGTTCTCATGCGGGCCCTACCTCAAAAATATCCTACCAAGTAGGTAGGATATTATGGGTTCCACCTTATCCGCTTAACTTATCTTAAGTGGCTTTAAGTGGCTTTAAGTGAAATAAAATAAAGTGTCGCACCACTTTTATTTTATTTCTTAACTTGACGCCAAAAATTAAAAACCAAACTCGAGAAAACACAACTCTGGAAAAGTCATTTCTAAGAAAATACCGGCGCTGCGATTCCATCGGTGCCCTCAGAATTTGATTCCGAGCACCGGTTCAAAAGTAAGAAAAACCCGCTCATTCGTTCGCTGAACGTACTCGAGGCAAACTTCGGAAAATGATTCCGGGAACACCGGGACTCGGAATCAGGTGCCATCAGAAACTGCGTTTTTTTAAAATTCCAATGAAAATTAAGAAAAAAATTTCCTTGAATTTTATGGGTCTTTACATCACTCCCACATCAGGGCTTTACATCCCCATAAAGATACATCATAAACTAGGGAAAAAAATGTGGGTACTAAGCACGCATCTGAGCCTCCCGCTCCCAAGTGCTTTCCTGGAGGTTCCCATGCTGCCATCTGATGTGCACTAGAGGAATCTACCATCCACGTAGGAACCGCTCCTGTCGATCCTCAATCTCCACCCGGACCTCCGCAAAAGTCGCCCCATCATCAACGTCTAGCTCCCCATTGTCAATGATATGCGTCGGGTCGTGCACGTATCTCCTCAGCTGAGATACGTGGAAGAGGTCGTGCACCCGGTGCAACTGAGGTGGTAGAGCCAGGCGATAATCCACCTCGCCAATCCTACTGAGGACCAAGAATGGTCCAATGAAGCATGGAGACAACTTTACACCTTGTCCAAATCTCCGTAATCCACGTCGAGGTGAGACACGGAAGTAGACGTGGTCGCCATCCTCGAACTCTAGTGGCCTCCGCCTCCTGTCAGCATAGGACTTCTACCGGATCTGAGCTGTCTTCATCCACTCTTGGATGATCTGGACCTTCTCTGTTGTGGCCTGAACCATCTCCAGTCCCACAAGTGCTGACTCCCCAGGGTTTGTCCACCACAAAGGAGATCTGCAAGGTCGGCCGTACAACTCCTCGTATGGTGCCATCCCGATGGTGGAGTGGTAGCTGTTGTTGTATGCAAACTCCACCAAGGGTAGGTGGTCCTCCCAGATGCGACCAAAGTCGAGGACACATGCGCGGAGCATGTCCTCAAGAGTCTGAATGGTCCTCTCCATCTGACCATCTGTCTGAGGGTGAAAGGCAGTGCTCAGACATAGCTGCATCCCAAACGCCTCTTGCAACCCCTTCCAAAGCTGAGAAGTAAAGAGATCATCTCGATCGGAGACGATAGTTGATGGCACACCATGAAGTCGTACAATCTCCTGAACTTAGGGACGTCCCAACATCTCCACTGAGCCCTGCTCCCTGATGGGTAAGAAGTGAGACGACTTGGTGAGTCGGTCGACAATCACCCAAATGGATTCGTGACCTCTGGATATGCGTAGAAGTCCAGTCACGAAGTCCATAGATATCCCATCCCACTTCCACTCCGGGACCTCCAAGGGCTGTACCAAGCCTGCTGGTACCTGATGCTCTACCTTCACCTGCTGGCAGGTGAGGCATCGAGAAACGAACTCTGTCACAACCTTCTTCATGCCCGGCCACCAGTGTTGTCGCCTGAGATTTTGGTACATCTTCGCCACTCCAGGATGTACCGCCAAAGGGGAAGTGTGAAACTCTATCAACACCTCCTCTCGTAAAGAAATTGGTACCAAGGTACGTCCTCTGAAAAGGACGTCGTGCTCTTCTCCAAAGGAGAAACCATCAGGTGCCTGGCCTGAGGATATCTACGCACGCCGCGTCTCACAGTCCGCGTCCCTATGCTGTGCCTCTCTGACCCACTGTAGTAGTGGAGGGGTTACTGTGAGAGACTGAAGGAAGGCTGCTCCATCTCTATCCATGAAGGATACCTGTAGAGCGGCTAGCTGCTCTGTCGCCTCCTCATGTAGCTGAATGCCCGTCCTCCTGCTGAGAGCATCGGCTACCACATTCCCCTTCCTAGGAGTATAGACTATCTCAAAGTCATAGTCCTAGAGGAACTCGATCCATCGCCACTATCTCAGGTTCAGGTCCTTCTGAGAGAAGATGTACCTGAGACTCTGATGGTCAGAAAAGACCGTAAAGTGCTCACCCATCAGGTAGTGCCACCATGTCTTCAGAGCGAAGACCACTGTTGCTAACTCTAGGTCATGGGTAGCGTAGTTCTTCTCATGTGGCCTCAACTGACGCGATCCATAGGCGATCACTCCCAACTCCTACATCAGGACACATCCAAGTCCGGTCCCTGATGCATTGCAGTAGACTATGTACCCTACTCCCTCCTCCAGAAGCCTCAAGATAGGTGAACAGGTCAATCTATGTCTCAGCTCTTAGAAGCTCTGCTGACATCTGTCTAACCACACAAAGGGTTTCCCCTTCTTCGTCAAAATTGAGAGTGGTTCCGCAACTCTAGAGAAGTCTGGCACAAATCTCTGGTAGTATCCAGCTAGTCCCAAGAAACTCCTCACCTCCGTCACGCTCCTGGGTGGCTCCCAAGTTAGCACTGCCTTGATCTTCACCGGATCCACCGCAACTCCCACCTCAGAGATGACGTGTCCCAAGAAGTGGACCTCACTTATCCAGAACTGACACTTCGAGAGCTTTCCATAAAGCTGGTGCTCTCGGAGTGTGTATAGTACAACCCGTAAGTGGTAGGCGTGCTCCTCCTTAGTGGTCGAGTAAATCAAAATGTCGTCGATGAAGACCATGACAAATCGATCGAGGTATGGCTGAAAGATCCTGTTCATGAGACCCATGAACACCGCTGGAGCATTGGTTATGCCAAATGGAATAACCAAGAACTCATAGTGGCCATACCGACATCTGAAGGCCGTCTTCTGTACGTCCTCGTCCCGAACTCTGAGCTGATGATAGCCTGACCTGAGGTCTATCTTTGAGAACTGTCGTGATCCCTTGAGCTGATCAAAGAGGTCATCAATCCTCAATAGCGGATACTTGTTCCTCACTATCACCTGGTTCAGGTGACGATGGTCGACACAGAGTTGCATGCTCCCATCCACCTTCTTGGTGAACAGTATTGGGGATGCCCCGGGTGAAACACTAGGTCGGATGAATCCCTTGCCCAGCAAGTCCTCCAACTATACCCACAGCTCTCGAAGCTCTGCAGGAGCCATCCGATATGCTGGGGTGGATATCGGGGCTGTCCTGGGGTACAGATCAATATAAAAGTCTACCTCTCTGTGAGGAGGTAGTCCTGGAACGTCGTCGGGAAAGACGTCCGCATACTGATCCACCACTGTAGGAAAACTAAGACTCCGCACGTCAATTGATCCTAGGATGAGGCTAGCCAACTGATGAGTGATGGGCTGTCCTCTCATCTGCGGAAGTCCATCCTGTGCTGCGAAGGCTCCCTTCTCGCTGGTAAAGGTGAACCTGCTCCCGTCGGTGCGTACACATCGCACCTTGCGCCTAATATAGTTAATCTGTGCATGGATTGTAGATAACCAATCCATGCCCAAGATGACGTCGTAAGGCCTCAACGCCGCTACAAGAAGATACTAGCTGAAGCTCTTGCCTCCTAGAGTAAGCTCACACTGCCGGCACCAATGCGTAATCGTCGAGTATGCTCCCATAGGAGTCTCTATCTGTAAGGATCGAGCCAATGACTCTGTCGGAATCTCCGAGCTCTGAAAAAGGGCAGCAACTATGAAATAATGACTCACTCCAGTGTCTATAAGATCTACAGAAAGGGTGGAATAGACACAGATAGTACCTTGAATCATCTCGGGAGCACCGTGGTCATAGGCCTCCGCTTACTGGAGTTGTGCCTGTCTCTTCCCACCAGCTCCTTGTGGTCGGGGTGGACCTCCTGGTGGTGGTGGTGGAAGAGCCTCAAAGCGTCACCCACCACCTACTGCTCGGCCAGCTCCTCTGCCTCGTTCTCCTGCTCCCTGCGGACCGCCACGTTCGACCCTCTTCCTCTTCCTGGGTGGCCCCTCAACCGTCTACTACTCCTCGGCACGGTGGGTCGGGCAGTCACGAGCCATGTGGCCCTACCCGCCGCATGTGTAGCACTGTCTACCTCTCGAACGATTGGCTCTGTGCTGTGTGCCCCGCACAGCTGAGCCAGTGTCCTAAGGTCGTCTGCCTGAGGGTCTAGTCTGCCTAGACTCATGAGTCATCTGTCGACTGCCTGCTGCAGAAGACTCTGCTGCGTGCCGCCCTGCGGTAGGTCTCGCTGCTGAAGAAGTCTCAGCAAGAAATCTCTCAATCAAAAGGGCTCGCTCCAGTACTCCGGCCTAAGTCGAAATGCTGAGGGAGATCAGCGATGCCCTGATCTCATGCCTCAATCCCTACTCAAAGGCCCAGGCCCGGAAGAATGGGTCCCGTACCATGTCTGTCAAGTAGCATGAGAGATCGGTAAATCTCACCGAGTACTGGGCAACCATCAAGCTACCCTGCCGCAGCTGAAGAAGCTCCTAGATGTGCACCGCACGGAGGGTGGCTAGGATGAAATCCGAGAGGAAGAGGCTCTAAAAGTCCTTCCAGAGGAGAGATGCCTCATCGTGCACCTGGAGAATCAAGCTCCACCATCGGCCAGCTGCCGCGTGCAGTAGGCTCTCTGCGAGGATCACCATGAGGTTAGCTGGTGTCCTCACTAACCTGAAAACTCATACAACTACCTCCAACTAGTCCTCAGCTGCCTGGGGGTCCATCTCCCTGCGGAACCTGGGTGGTCGCTGGCGCAGAAACTCGTGCAGTGCACTAAGGCGACGTGTATAGTTAGCGGCTGGGGATGGAAGCATTGGTGGCTCGGCGGGTAAAGGTACCGACGGTGCCTCAGCTGTTAAAGGGCCCTATACCGAGGCCTTGTCGCTCGGTGGGCTGTCGTCACGCTTAACTCTCGAAACCCTAGCTGGCTGCCATCGTGGGGCCATCCTGAAAAGAAACAGGTGCCCCATGGTCAAACAATCTACCTGGTTAGCTGACACAAAGTAATCACAAAGAAAACTTGAAACACACATGAAATCAATGTTTTCATGCATTTAGTCGGAAATTAGAAGTCAGGGTCCTGGTGTAGGGATACGTTGGCCGCCGCACCAACACTGGACTCCCTGAACTGATAACCACACCCAATATGCTTAACACTATTACTTCACATAGAAAAAGATCAGAGTCCCAAGTTCTGCGGTAGAACCGAACTCCTCTGATACCAATTTGCCACGACCCGTCCTCGGGTCCCATGCCGTGACTACCCCAAGCCCACCTTCCATAGGCCAGGGGCTGGAGACTAGCACCAAGGTGTAATTCCTGGTAAAAAGGGAAGGCATTGCCTTTGTAAAGTAAAAAAAACACCACAGAGCAAGAAAGAAGTAGAAGTAAACACTAAGTAAAAACTGGGTACAACAGGAAGTGCAGAAAAGTAAGTGGTCTAGTATACAACCCAAACTAAAAGTAAAGTATAACTGGAAGGTAAAACAGCAACTGAAAAGTAAAGCCGCAACGCCGATCTGTCCACTAGAAATCCCACCTGAAGGGTGAGTACAAATAGCCTCCACAGCTCCTCGGGTCCAGCCGTCCACTCCGAGAACGTCCCGCCCAGTGGTCTACCTCCATGTACTGTCCTGCTTCGCAAGCCTCAACCACGATCAGCACTATCCGTCATCTGCAACTAACACAATGTAGTGCAGGCATAGCCCGTGCATGGGTGAGTATAAGCTACTCAGTAGGGACCCCGAGACCCCTGAAGGTCTCCAAGAATCCACAAAGGATAATCCACAAAGGAAAGATACAATCATGAAGTAACATTCGACACTACTTAGGTATATGCCCATACATATACCTAAGTCATCAATTCTCGTTCGGCTCCAACATCTGAGCCCAAGTACAACCCAGTCCACACAGGAAGAAAAACGTAAATCCACAGAGGACAGCACAACACAATCCACATAGGAAAGCCAAACAAGATTCATCTCACGCAGATATACTTCTTCATAAGACGATAGAGATGATCAGATATAGCCACTGATTCATCTAAGCCGTCGGACCCACAAAGGATCGATAGGTACTAACCCCCGCAATGACCCACAAAGGATCTGACCCACACAGGATCGATAGGTAACTAACCCCCGCAATGACCAACAAAGGATATGACCCACAAAGGATCGATATGTAACTAACCCCCGCAATGACCCACTAAGGATCTGACCCACAAAGGGTCGATAGGTAACTAACCCCCGCAATGACCCACAAAGGATCTGACCCACAAAGGATCGGTAGGTAACTAACCCCCGCAATGACCCACAAAGGATCTGACCCACAAAGGATCGATAGGTAACTTACCCCCGCAAAGACCCACACAGGATCAGACCCACACGGGATATGTAGGCGTTGGCCCACATAGGACCACTGAGCGCTGACCCACACAGGATCTGTAGCACGGATCCACGTAGGATCGCTGAGTGCTGTAGTCATCGCCGTTGAATCCACTGAGGATCTCTGTACAGTCGTCGTCGTAGTCGCAGCCAGTTCTAGGGTTTTCGCACACATCAAGCTCATTCGGGAGGGTCTGCTCCATGAGCCGAGAGGCTGATATATCAACTGACACAAATTCCGGCGTTGATGTATCCAAAAGTTCCGTATCGTCAACAGGAACTCAACGTTGCAGACGACGCGTCAATCAGACGCCCGATCTGAGTGTTTTTGGCCTTTTCGTCCCAGGGGCCCGGTTGGTTTTTACGTCAAAACCAATCCGACCGTACTCCACCTGCGTCCAAACCTCTGGCGGATTAAGCCAAAAGATCCGTCTCACTTAGTGGAATCCATCATAGTTGACGGCATGTCAATTGGACGTCCGGAGCTCAAGTTATAAGTGTTTCCACTCCGAGGGCCCGGTTGGTTTCATGTACGAACCAACCTGGCCGAACTTAAAGTTCTCCAAAACCTTATGTGTGATACACCTAAATGACCGTCTCGATCTAAGGATCGCATCACAACTGACGGTTTGTCGATCGGAGGCCCGTAGCTCATGTTATGGGAAAATACCGAAGAGGTTCAGTAACAGGGGGTTCAGGCCCGGTCCGACCCGGCACAATACACCCAGGGTTGGCCCGAACCGGGTCTGGGTCCGGCCCGGCTCGGCCTGGGCGCGGCCCAGCCTGGCGGTCCGGTTTGGCGGACCGGCCAGGGCAGCCGCCCGGCCTGCGGCGCGCTGGCGCGCCGCCAGGCGTTAGGCCGAACGGCAGAACGGTTTCGGGGCGGCCAGCGCTGCCCCCGCGTGAAGTAAACCGCATCCCCTTTAATGGGGCCACTCAGCTATCCGGTCGGGGGTTACGACCCCCGACGCTCCCCTCAAACCGTCGGGCCCGCACAGGCCGGCCGGCTGCTCCACCACGAGACCGGCAAGGGCCGGTCCCCTTGCTCCGACGCCGGCAGCCCGGTGCCGTCCGCCGGTTCCCCTGCATCGCCGCGGCCCGGAACCAGCTGTGACCTTCTTCCGTCCGGCGTGGTACGACGACACCACTCCCCTCTTCCGTGGCCCCGCTCTGGCCGTGGTGCTTTTGAGGTCCTCTGACGTGGTGTGATGGCGCCGCGTCCTTTGTTCATCTTCTACGGCGCGGCACGACGACGCCGCAGATTTGTTGCTTCCCACGGCACGGTGTGGCGGCGCCATGTTTCTCTGCTCTCCCTTTTACAATTTCCACGCGGTGCTTCGGCACCGCGTTGTCTTGTTCGCCGCATCAAAAATCCATAACCAAAAGGGGAGGAGTGTCGGCCGTGTTAGTGCGGTCCGACCTCCTCCCGTTAATGCGATAACAGGGGGTTCAATTGAAAGGGGGGAAACAACGGAAGAAAATCACAAAATAGAAATGCATAAAACCCCTACCTCAACGCTGTCGTTGAATGAGCGTTCGTCACAAAATTAACCATCGCGGAAGAAGAAGATCACCGTAGAATAAGAGAATCGCCTTTGGCGTTTGGTGATCTTTGAGGAAGGTGTCACTCGCCGTCTTCCGCCGTCGGAGATTGGCGTTCTTTGTCAGCGGTGGTGTGTTCTTCGCGTTCTTCGTTGAAGAACGATGAATCTTCTCATTTTTCTCTCAAAAGTTTTAACACAACACAAACCCCCAACAATAATAAAATAATTCCTCTTCTTATTTTATTATCAACGTAAGAATTTGAAAATAAAATGATAAGAAATGAACAATTAATTCGAAGAATTAATTGTATCAATTTAATAGCCCTATTTAATGGGGCATTTCTTAACCATAAAAACGCACAGTTGACTTTCATTAAAGATGGGGTTTGCGGGTGCGTTACTTAGGAGGGAAGAAATGGTGGGGATCGTGTGGGCCCCACCTCACAAATATCCTACCATGTGGGTAGGATATTGTGGGTTCCACCTTATCCGCTTAACTTAGCTTAAGTGGCTTTAAGTGAAATAAAATAAAGTGTCGCACGAATTTTATTTTATTTCTTAACTTAACCCCAAAAATTAAAAAACCACACCCGAGCAAACGCACCTCCGGAAAAGGCGTTTCTAAGCAAATACCGGCGCTGCGATTCCATAGGTGCCCTCTGAATTCGATTCCGATCACCAGTTAAAAAGTTAGAAAAACCCGCTCGTTCGTTCACTGAACGTACCCGAGCCAAACTTCAGAAAATGATTCCGGGCACACCGGGCCTCGGAATTAGGTGCCGTCAGAAACTGCATTCTTGTAAAATTCCAAAGAAAATTAAAAATAAAATTCCTTGAATTTTACGAGACATTACATATGGATTCTACACAATGATCTTATAATAAATTATAAAGGCTAATACGTCACATAGGAGGTTCTATATTATCAATTCCTTAGTGTGCCAAGGAAATTGAAGATTTGATTCATCCTGTTCTACCACACCTATTCCTTCTATAATTTTGAATCACCATAAAATATGGGTGGATTTCTCTTCTGAAATTGACCGAAATGACCCACTTACCATGGTTCATCCCTTTAGTTCCTTCTATCCATAGATTGAAAAGATTATACTATACTCTGAATTAGATGTTAGTTCTCCTATAGATCAGGTGTAACCACATCCTTTTCAGCCTCCTTTAGTTGGTTCCTAGGATTCCTACCAGGTTCCATTTTCTATAAACACAACAAACACCATAAGTCACCCTCTCTAGCAACTAAAGTCTTAACTTTTCCAAATTCTTCCACATCATATATCACATATTTTCTTTCCAAAATTCAGTATTTTCTACATTCAACCATTTTTGAATAATTCCACCATGATTTTTAAATTCAGACAATTCTCAAAATACGAAAATTAAGCCCTTTTCAAAATTTCAAATTTTAAATCAATTTCTCTACACTTTTCAAAAATCATTCTTTTTTCACCAAATGATAAATCATTACTCAAAATAAACTATGTACTACTAGTGGGATATCATTTCTATCAAATCCGGTCATGCTCTTCTCATTAACTAATCCCATGAAAATGTTATTAAAACACTTATAAGTGTCTCCAAAACACTTATGTAACAAAATCCCTAGTAAATTTATGTTTATAAGAAATAGGTTAGCTACATCTATTTATTCTCTACATTTCTAGTCATGATAATCCTACTCATTTCTACCATCCCAACTCAAGAAGTAAATGAGAATGAATTTCAACTCAAATAATGACAACCAATACCAGTTCTATCAAAATATTTGTAGTGAACAAGACTAATATAATTTGAAAGTGAATTACTGAACAATATGATATGAATTATAACATCCAACCCCTACTCATTGCCTTGAGTTAGGTCAGAATTTATACCTGGTCTTAGGAAACATTCACAAGATGCCAAAGGTTGGAAATAAATTACAAGGGATTCAATACAATTGGGGAATGATTTTTTATTTAAAATAAAACAACCACAAGAAAACACACCCTATCCAATATCGCTATATGATATATGATAAAAATGAAATACAACTCAATTTAATACCAAAATACAACAATAATAAACTACACCATATACAATATTAGAGTACCAAAGCCGAAGAATAAACCACAAAACTCAAAGACTCTATAGATGTCAACACAAAAAAAATCCCAACATGCTCCAAGCCCCAACTCCACAATCCATTCCCAAGTAACATGAAGCACTACTAAATAAGTGAGATACATTACCTTTACCCATGTCTTGATAAATGATTTCTGAAAAATCACCAAAGTTCCAAAGAAGGGGTGAGTAATGAGGCTCAGTAGGTTATACCCAAATGAATTACATACTCATTCCATTAGGATAGAACATGTTATCACACTTATATAAAAAATTATATAAAACACTTTAAAACACTTTATATCAAATCCATGGAGTTCACTCCAAAACAATATTCCATACTAAAACAGTTTCCAAGGGAAAAACAAGTCATTCTGACCCTTTCATTAATTTATTGGAATTAACCATTTCATTTATCACAACCACATACACACACTAAACCACCAAAAATTGGTGTTATCCATTGATGAAGGAACTTCACATTCATACTCCTTCCCTTTGGCGGTGGTACTTCATGACTAATATCCATCACTTTAAACTTATGCTTAACTATTTAATCTAATAACCATGCCAACACAATCTCTTCCATTTTTTTAATAAAGATATCATTTTATAAAAGAAACTTTTCCATGAATCAAAACTAAATGATAATTTTAAAATTGTTATTTTAAAATCATGTTATCACTTTCACTTTCCACCAAAACACCCAATTTTCACAATTCCATAAACCATTATCAAAGGGAGTTTCTATCAATCATTTCACAAAATAATCACAACCAGTTTCAAGAAAAAAATTAATGTGAAAAAAATCCTTCAATTTATAATAAGAGTATTTGAGAGTGAATCCACCTACCTCTTAAAATATGGTGGAAACGAATAACAACACAAATTATTCAAAAAAACCAAGTCGAATATCCAAAAACCAATCTTAGATCTCATTCACTAACATCAACGTAGCCAAAACTCATCATAATTGGAATCAAATACCATATATATATCTATAATAAACTATATATAGGAATATAATATAGAGAAGAGAAGTAAATATTAGAAAAAACACATAAAAAATGAAGACTTTCCAAGGGAATCAGGCTTCAACACATCATGATTTTCCAACAGATTGCTCCTGGGTCGAAGGGGGAAGTCTCCACAACCTTTTTGAGGAATAAAAACTGAGTTAGGGTGGATAATAGTTAACAAAGAGTGTTTTATATATACTATTGTGTGAGATCCACTTTTTTAGGATCTAATTTTAAACCATGTATAGTAGGCTCACAGGGTTTGGAAAAACATGTGTTAACTATGTTCTAGCCACTACCTTTAGAAACACCTCACATGGTTTGATCGCATGACTATAGAACCATGTGCCAATAATGAAATATTTTTCTATCCCAAGTAGAATATTTTCTCTTTGGTGGATTCATAGTTTGGTTAAACTATGCGCCTACCCAGAATCCCCTGTTTTACCTTTCACAGTTTCCCGTAGTTGTTACATGGTTCTTACTAACCTTGCTCAAAATGTAAACCTCCAAAAAATGGCCCAAACACATTACAAAAATATTCTAAACCCTCCAAAACATCAACTAAATTCTTTAAATACAGAAAATACATATATTAAGGGTTACTTAATTGAAACTGATGATGCTACACTCTCTGTACAATTGGTCATTAAATCCATGGAAAGAATAAAACAACCATTTTCCTGAAAGAGTTCATGCCATTTCTCAACCATTTATTTCTCCCGTTCCCATATCTCTTCCTCAATATGACATTGTTTCCACAAAAAACACACTATATTGATGATTTTTCCACAAAATACATTCTCTCTCCTATCTAAAATCCATATCGACATATGAACCTACTAAGCATCCATCTCTATGTCAATGTGATCCCATTAAATCACATGGTCAGGATTAGGATAATATCTTTTCAACTAAGATACATGAAACACATAATTCACTACCCTAACACATGGTAGATAGGATAAAAAATATGGCACATCACCCTCTTGTTCCACTATCTCAAAAGGGAATATGTATCTAGGAGATAAATTTCTCTACTTCTCAAAATGACAATGCCCAAGCCTTGGATAGATTTTCAAGAACACATGACCAATCACCTCAAACGACAATGACCATCGATGATGATCCACATATGATATTTGAAGACTCTGATCCATATCTATTCTCTTCCTAATCAACTACAACTTCTCTATTTTCTATTGGACAAGGGTAAGGCCAACCAGTGAAGTCTCACCAATTTCTACCAAAGAAATGGTGAACGAATAGGACACCCATACAATCCTTAAAATAGAGCCATATATATCATGGTCTGATAAATGTTTTTATATTAGAACCCTAATAACAGTATGTGAACCTCCCATGAGCCACCAAAATATATTACACAAGCTTGAATTGTGTCTTCTAACATTTTTATCGTCCTTTTGGATTTCCCATCAATATGAGCATGATACACCATCCTCACAATCAAATGATTCCAAATGGATTTCTATAAGGATTTCACTAAATGAGACATAAACCTTAAATTTTTTTCTAACACTATCAAAATTGGTATGCCATACCTATTTACCACTCTTGAGATATAGATATTTGACAAGTCCTCTACCATATGAGATTCATGAATAGGGATGAAATGGGTTGAATTTGTGAGCCGAACCACTATCACCCATATGGAATCGTGTTTCAAAAACATTATTGGGAGAAAATTACAAAATACATGGTTATCTTCTACCATATCCAAATAAGAATTGGTAAAGACTAGAATATACCTACTGGATATTGATGTTTTGCCTTAATGTACTGACAAGTTAACCATCTCGAAACAAACTCAGCCACTTTCCTCTTCATGTTGACCCAACAAAAATGTGATTTCAACACCATATATGTATTCTATGTTCTAGGATGAACTACCCTTCTCAAATGGTGGTAAGCATGAATTAGTTGTTCCTGAAAATCAATAGATACAACCATTCTATTTCAAATCCACAAAACTAAACTCCCATCTAGTTTCTAACCCTCAATGGTCTCCCCACCATTGAGTATTGAACTCATAGAAATATATTCTAAATTGGATGTCTGTGCATTATTTTACATCTCAAAAAATTTAGTAATGAAAAAAACTAGAAGTAAAACTAAAACTTTACCGTGTTCTTCACATTCCAAGTGTATATTAGCTAATAACGGCATCAATATACATTTATCTAAAGCATCCTTTTCCAAATGACTATATATATTTATACTTAATGCATTTGGAACCGAATTTTCATTACATGATGTATACGTCAAGTGAAATTCAAACATTTATAGATACTCCATCCATCTTATTTATCTCATGTTCAAATCCCTTTGTGAGAAAATCTATTTTAAACTCTTATGATCCATAAACACTATAAATTTCTCAAAAAAGGTTTATTAACACCATGTCTTCAAATAATGGACTACTACATCTAATTTCAAATCATGTGTTCGGTAGTTCTTCTTGTAAAACCATAATTTCCCTGAGATATAAGAAAAAAATTATATCTCTACATTTCAACACATACCAACCCTAAGTCCAAAGCATAACAATACACCACATACTGCTATCCTGATTTTAGAAATATCAATACAGGTGCTGATGTAAGGAGAACATTCAGTAATTTAAAAGGCTTCCAAAATTCGTCATTACATTAGATTAGAATATAATTCCTTATAAAATCAGTCATAGGTGATTTATCTTATGAGAAATCATGAAAATAATGTCGGTAATTACTAGTTAGACCAACGAAAATGCGTATCTCAAAGATATTCTTTGGAAGTTACCAAGAGATAATAATTAGTATCGTTCTTAAATATATAGAAACTCATCTTTTATATATTACATGTCCACAGAAACTCACATATTATATCTAAAAATTAAAATTTTATAATTTTTCATATGAATGATGATCTCTTAAGATTCTCAACACTATCACTAAGCGTTTCTCTTGCTCAGCCCTTGTCCCTGAATAAACCAATATGTTATCCAAAAACTCCACCACAAAAGAATCTATATACCATTTAAATATCCAATACATCAATTATATAAGGGCTAATCATTAAATCATAATACCAAAAGTAATTATAATATACTCATAATGAACATATCTACTTTTGAAAGCTATATTCAAAATATCCACTTTATGAACCCGCAATTAGTGATATCCTAATCGAATGTCAATTCTAGTGAACCACTAAGCTTCCATTAATTGATAAAATAGAACATTAATGCATGGAAATAGATATAAATTATTCATAATATTTTGGTTATTCTCATGATAATAGAAATAAATCCAGAGTGTTCCATATTCCTTTTTGAAAAAATAAGGTCGGTACTGCCCGTAATGACATGCTAGGCTGAATAGACCCTTTTATTTCTATACTTAAAACTGTACTTTAAATTCACTTAATTTTTTTCCATATGGTATGATTGGAAGGAAATATTACTACTCCACATAAGCAGATCAATCATAAAATCCACTTCTATTATGGGTGAAAACCCGTAGAATGTTTTGGGAAAACATCCAAAAGTTGATAAAAAACTGTAGGAGAACTGTTATTTTTTATCTCTTCAATTGATTCAAAATTTAATGCTACCGACTAGTATGATATCATTCCAGAAAATTGTTTCAACAATACCATTTAACATGCCTATATATTCTGATATCCTTTAAAGAGATTCTCTTCACTATACTTAGTTATAAAACTATCCCTTCAGGTATAACAATTGATGTGAACCTTGAACATTGTCAACTAATCAATACCCAGGATTATTTCATAGACATCTATATCAAGAATATAGAAGTACCATATCATCTTATCTCCATAAATTAATATATCATATGATTTACCCATAGAGGCCTGACATTCTATTTGACCAAGAGGATTTTGAAGTTTCAAAACAGAAGGCATCATCTCCACATTTAAACCCAGAAGATCAACAACACAATAAGAAATAAATTAATGGGATGAAAACATATCAAAAAAATCCTGTATAAGAGGGGAGAATTAAAAATAATCATACCTCTCACCATCGATGGTCCTAATTGATTATCCCCAAAAACATGCTCATCTATATATAAATGCTTACTCACTACAATCTATTCGTTATTTCTCTATTTATATTTCCCTTGTTGAGAAGTCATGGTATTCTCAGAATCACATGGATAGCTCATTTCTACTGGTGGGAATTATTATGCTGCCCTCATACTATCAAAACTTATGATGTATGCGACACATGAGAAGTGTCCCAAACACCCTAACATAGAGATCTATGAAAATAGCTCTAAATATTCTCCATCTGATTGAAATTGTGGAATTATCTAGGTGATTCCATACAATATCACTTCATGTGGTCCAAATAACCACATTAGAAACATCTTGTATTTCTCTTAGGATTTAGAGGAAGAACTACCAATACAATTATCTAATTTTGAGTCACACCACTACCTTTGAAATAGGTTTCCTTATTCTACTTTTTCCTAGCATTATAGTTCCCACTATTTCACAAAGGTTTAAATATGGTCCCTCCACCCATAGTACTTAAGATGCACCTTTATTCCACTTTCACTCTATTGATCATATCTGTATAATATATTATTCAAAGAACTAAATTAATTGAGTGAGTCTCTTACCTTTGTCCTGATTAAAAATATGTTCCTTCAAGGATGAACTTACAAATATTTTGGCTGAAAATTAAACTAAATTCATAAATTTCACCAAAATGTTTGTCACTGAGATATTCTACAGCATCAAGCTAAAAATATTATCATTCTTGAAATTCTGAATGTATGCGGATAGAATTGTCGGTTAAAGAATTTATTAAAATCCTCTCATGCCATGACTTAGTATAATTTAGCTTGAATGAATAAATCCAACCATTTGAATCCAAGATCTTCTAGGATAAACACCAACTAATTGAATTTCATCTTTGTTTGTGTGCTAAGGAAATTGAATATTTGATTCATTCTATTCAACCACACCTCAACCTTCTATAGTTTCGAATCACCCAAAAATATGGGTGGATTCTTCTTCTTTAATTGAATGGAATGATATAATTTCCTTCATTCATCCCTTCATTTCCCTATATCAACAACTTCAAAAATGTAGAATATACTCTGAACCAACAGCTAGTTCACTTATGGTTTAGTGCAACCAAATTCTCAGAAACCTCCTATGGTTGGTACCTATGATGTCGACCATGTTCCATTTTCAATAAACCCAAAAACCCCATAATTATTCATTTTTAGAAACTTAAGGCTTAACAATTTCAAATCCTAAAACATCATATCTCAATACCATGTTTTAAAAAATTTAACATTTTCCATGTTCAACAATTTTTTGAAAAATTCTACCATGATTTTTGAAAATCAATCCATTTTCAAAATACCGCAACCATGCCATTTTCAAAACTCACATTTGAAAATAAATTATCAATTCTTTTTAAAAATCAAAATTTTTGCACCAAATGATAAATCATTACTCAAAATGAAATTGTACTTATAGTGGGAAGTCATTTCTATCAATTAATTTCATGCTCTTCTCATTGGATAAACCAATGAAAATGAGATTAAAACTTCTATAAGTGTCTCAAAAACACTTATGTAACCAACTCCTTGGTAACATGAAGTTCATCATAAATAGGTTAGCAAAGTCTATTTATTCTCTAAATTTCAAGTATCGATAATCTTACTCCTTTCTACCATACCAACCTAATAACTAACCCAAAATGAATTTCAACTCCAAGACCGAAGACCAATACCGATGACCAATACCTTTTCTCTCAAAATATTTTGATCATTGATAACTAATATCATTTGAAAGTTAAGGAATCAACTAGTTGATACCACTTGTAACATCCCACCCCTCCTCATTGGATTGACTCAAGGACGAATTACTACATGGCCTTAGGCAATATCCCAAGGACACCAATGCTTGAAAATAAATACCAAGGGATTCAATATAGTTGGGGGAAACTTTTACCTTTAAAATAATACAACCACAATCAAACATACCATATCCAATATCACTATAGGATGCATGATAATAATGTAATACAACCCGAATTAATACCCAAATACAATAATACCAAACTAAACCATAAACAATATCAGGGTACTAAAGTAGAAGACCAAACCATAAAACTCTATGATTCCAAATATGTCAACATAAAAACTACCAATATGCTCCAAGATCCAACTCCATAGTCCATGCCCAAGTTTCACGAAGCACCACTAAATAAGTAAGATACTTTACCTTTACATGTGTCTCAATAAATGATATCTAAAAATCTACCAAAGTTACAAAGTAGAGGTGAGTAATGAAAATCAATATGTTTTCCCCAAATAATATCCATACTCACCCAACTATCATAGATTATGTTACCATGCTTATAGAAAACAATTTATATAAAACACTTTAATTTTTTTATATCGAAGCCAAATACTTCACACCAAAACAATTTTTCCATTCTAAAATAGTTCCCAAGGAATGAAAAACAACAAGTCATTATAAACCTTTCATAAATTCATTGGAATTTACCATTTCATTTCACACAATCACACCCACACGCACAACCAAAAAATCTTCATGTTTACCATAGATAGTGGAACATCATGTCCATACTCCATCCCTTTGATGGTGGTAATTCATGATTGTTATCCATACCATTCAACTCACACCTAAACGTTTAATCCAATAACCATTCCAAAAAATCTTTTCCAAACCATTTCTACAAAAAAAAATTTTAATAAAAAACAATTTTCCATGTAAAAAAACCAAACAAATATTTTAAAATTGTTATTTTAAAATCATGATATCACTTTCACTTTAAACCAAAATACATAATACAACTCCATAAACATTAATCAAAGAGGGTTTCCATCAAGAAATTTACAAAAAAACAATTAAATAAAAAAAATCAATAGGAAATCAATCCTTTACATTATAATAAAAGGATTCTAAAGTGAAGCCACATACCTCATAAACTATGGCAGAAACAAAGAATTGAATGAATTGTTCAATAAAACCAGGCTGAATCTCCAAAAACCAGCCTTAGATATTGTTCCCTAACATCAACATAGTAAAAAATTATCATGATTAGAATCAAATATCATATATCTATCCCCAATAGACGAGATCTATAAATCCAAGTTTGGGAAGAGAAGTAGATCTTAGAAAAACCACATAAAAAGAAATATTACCAAGGGAATTAGGATTCAATACACCATGATTTGAAAATGGATCAATCCTGGGTCAAAGGGGATAATCACCACAACCTTTGGGAGGAATAAAAACCAAGTGATTGTAAAAAGTAGTGAACATAAAAAGGTTTATAGTTAATACCGAGAGAGATCTACTTTTTTGGAATCTAATTTTAAACCATGCATGGTTGGATCGCAAGGTTAGGAAAATTGTTCACCAATCATTCGCTCACTACTACCTCAATAGAAACCTCACAAATTTTTGTTGAATAATTAGAAAAATCATGTGATGAATATGAAAAATCACTCTGTCCCAAGTATCATGGGTTCTTCAAGGTGGCCGTATGGTTTGGAAAAACCTTGCTCCTAACCATGCACCACTGTAGAATCCCCTATTTTACCTTACACAGTTTCTTGTATGAGTTGCATGATTTTTAATAATTATTTTGAAAGTGAACACATCCAGAAAATCCCTAAAAGCTTCCCAAAAGTCTTCCAAACCCATCCAAACTTCACACAAACACTTTACATACATAGAATACATAAAAAAAGGTTTACTAACTTCAACCTGGGGTGCTAATATCTTACTAGATCAACTCAATTTATTATGTACACGTGTTCATGAGCTTCTATTGGTGATGATCAGGTCTTCTAGTCTTAATTAGGTTATTTTGATCTTCGTAGAGTGACCATATTTATTCTTAGTAATCAAATTATTGGGAAAATTAATTCTCCTTATATGGATGAAGTTATCAGTCTCAGTTATTTTCCATATATTACTTTATATAAGAATGATCTTTCACAGTGTCACTTCATTATGAATTCAACCACCTCAAGTGCACTTCATTAAAGGGTGAAAAATTTCATGATGCTTGTGAACTATAAAACCTTGTCACATATAGAAACTATCATTTTATTATTTTATATACTTTAGTTAGAGTTTGTTTGGTAACTTTCATCGAGATACCTTGTATATTCCAATATTAATACTGATTAATGTATATGGGTTGGATATCTCAATTCATATGATAATATTTAATTTTTTATAAATGTAAAATTTGTAGAAACATTATGTAAGTTTTTATGAATGACCTATTATTCACAAGAGATTACTTCTATTTCCAAACCCTCACTACTTCCTATAAGTGTACAAGAGATCTCACTACATCCTTATCACACCACCTATCATGTGTACTCAATCTTAACATCTTCATGATAAATAGTGTGTGACAAATTATATTCTTTTTTTAGTTTGTGATATAAAAAATACCTTCTTCACAAAACAAGGCATGATGTGTCTTGTTTTTGCTTCAAGAAACCTTGAGTGTGTGGTGCCTCTGTCTAACTTCACTCAAAAACACAATTATGTAGCTATTTCACTTTTTGATGCACACTAAATATTCTAATTACAAGAAATAGTTCATGAAACAATCTTAATGTGGTCATTAAGGAATGATAATACATATCATGATCTTCATATGGAATAATTATATAGGAACTAAGCTTTCTATCTTACTTTTTTCTCAACCTTCACACTCCATTTTGGTCAATCATTTTTTATTCTCAATTTTTGTATTTATATATTTACTAAACCACATTTAATCCATGTTTCAATATCTCAAATTTGTCCACTATTTATGATAATTCAATCATAATTAAAACACCAAAAGATCTCAATCGATCTCATGGTATTCAAAACGGAAAATCTAGGAATTAATCACTGTGTATAATCCTTCTCCATTGTGGTATATTGCACATTCATGTGAATATTATCACATGAAACTCAATAATTTTTTAAATTGAAACTCAATAATTCCTTAAAACACATAAAAATTACATTTCAAATTAATTTCATACTTGTGATAAGTCATGTTCTTTGGAAAATATATTGCATGCAAGACGTATATTTCAAGAATGATGTTTCATTACATTATCTTCAGATCTCATTCACGGATTGAATCATTGAACACATAGTTTTCATAGGATTTAGAACACCACATAGAAAACCCTATAATATAGGTTGAAGAAAATAACACACAATATTTATAGAATTATGTCCATCAATTTGGTTAGGCTGCATGCATTTTTTTAATATCATTAAATGATTGAGAAACAATGTATGATCTCCTCTGACACCACATTGAATTCATGGATGGTTTTCCCCTATGTAATATATCTGGATCTCACAATGATCTCTTAATGATTTTTCTGGGTTCACTCTTGGATACACTCACAAACAATTCACCTCATAGGCCATGCCACCCTGTATTGATCAACCAGCTACCCTGCATGTGTGCATCTATGTACCCATGCCAAACCATGTTGAGGCTCTAAACCCTTTCTCCTCCATGTAGTGGAACTATGTATGGCCTATCTATCACACTACTAACAACTGATATTAGTATTATTTTATGGTTAATGAAATATTATTTTTAATAAATCATCATAAGAAAAGTTATGATAATTTCTCATCTAAAAATACATAGCAATACATAAACTAAAAAATATCTATAAATCAAAGGCCAACCATCTTCAAAATACTTCTATAATTATCTCAAAAATTTTCCTGAAAAAATAAGATATATTTTCATGGTATTCTCATAATATTCATTCAAATTTCTTCTTCATCTTAATTAATCAAAAGAAAAATTCATCACCACTCCTTCAATCTTGGTAAACAATGTGATTCTTCAAAACCTTGTTAGTATGTTTAAAACAACATGCTTCATCAAAAAACCATTAACATATTTTTTGGAGATTAATATTATATCTCTAATATTCACATGTATATATTTAGTTTTCAAGTCCATAAAAATTCTCTGAGAATCATTACCCAACAAAACTTTGAGTTAAGAAACATATTAAAATACTTATAGAAAAAAAATTAAAACTCAATCAATTTGATAAATTCAATCTCCACCATTAATTTTTTTTCAATACTCATTCTATCAAGATTTAGTTTTCCTTCACCTCAATAAATTTTCTTCATCCCCTTATTGGAAATAAATACAATAGTGTATTTAGGGGTTGGAACTTACTGGTTTGGGTGTATAAATTGATCATCATCTCATTTCACTTATATTGTTTATTTATTTCAGCTCAAAGAATATAACCATAATATTTCAAAGAAATTAACTTTTAATTGGTAAAATATATTCCTATATGGGGTAAAATGATATATAAAATAAGTTTGATATAGCCAAAGAATAAAATCTATCCCTAAACAATTTTATTGTATGATAACATTCTAATGTTCACTCTATCTTATTCATTTTAGGGGATTGTTAAATGAAAATTCAAGAAAAATTTTCATCATGTATTAATCTAAAAAACATCAGAATGGTTCAAGGTCACAAAATATAACAATCATTTGAACTTATTTTCAGTTCAACCATCGATCTCCCTTTAAAAGAGATTTCATATAATCAAGGATAGTGTTTTTAGTTTGATAGTCATACCTCATCTTCGATATTATCCCAATAACAGTGATCACTCCATTCCATATTATGGAAATCAATGTGTTCCATAACAAATGTATCATCCTGCTATAAAACTACTGCAACACTCATCCAAATTATTCTCCACATTTTCTCCTTTAATTACTTTCATGTTAGTTTAAATAAATAATAATAAGGGAACAAGGAGGGAAATCAATATTTCTCAAGATGAAATATTCAGAATGAGATTCTCCTCTCAAACTATACTTCGTTTTCTTCTTTTTAGACTCTGTATGAGATATTTTTTCTTCATTATGGTCAACCTTGATAGATTTTTTAAATGATTTCTTCTCATTAGTTGAATCTTCAAGTGATGTTTTCTTCTTCAATTTAGTTTCCAATGTATCTTCATTAATTTGTTCTTGCAATATTCTCCTCCTAACCTCATATTGTACTAGAAGTATTATCAGGTAATTCTTGGTTTTGTGCCTAGTATTTCTCTATATACATATCATATATTTTCTTGTATTTTAAATCCACAACCTGCTGATGATTTCTCAGCTATGTCATATTATTATTATTATGTATCTAGTTTATTTTCTTTATAATTAGAATATATTTTTGATTTCATTATTTTTTGAAAAAATTATTTGATTTAGGTAAAATTTATAACACACCATTCCTTTATCAAGTATCTTGAGTTTCTCATATAAATCACTGGAAACAATAACATTATTTAGCTTATGATTTTCTTTTTTCTTCCACCTTATGGGAAATTACTCTTAGTAGTTTAGTTATACATTCCTTAGTTTTGTTAACCTATTTATCAATTCTACAACATAATTTCTTATAATCATTTATAACAATTTTTTGTTAGAAAATTTGATAATTTTTTGATCACCAGTTTATTCCTTAGATAATATTTTCTAATATACTTACCATCGACCTCACTTTATTCATTATTATAAAATATTAATGAAATATTATAATATAAGGAGATGTATTTATGTCCAAACACTCCAAAACAATAAATAAACCTTTAAAAATTGATCTTAGAGAATGATATTTGTTTTTCTTAATTGTTTTCAACTACTGAATTTTCATAAGCAGTGTGTGTCTTTAATTATGGGAAAATAATATTAGTAAAGTATTTAACTCTCTATTTATTATATAAGATGATTTATCACTAATATTATTGTTCTAAACTAAATTGGTTTTTTCTTTCAGACCTATACTATTAAAAAAATGGATGTATATTGAGACTGATTGGGGATATAATCAACCAATATCTATGGAAATGTTTTCTCACCATATTGATAATATTTACCTCTAACCTCAAATTATTTGGTGAATAATTATATAATAATATTCTAATCACTTTGAAATTAAAGGAAAATTGATTTTCTCTCAAATAATTATTCCTATTTCCAAATTTTTCTTTTCTTCAAGACCATTTACAATCTTCTCAATTTGATCCATATTCAACCCATTTGTCTTATTTTCTTGAATAAGTTTGGTTGGGTTTTTGTCAAACTCTTCCTTTACTTTTAGTTTTTCATCATGATATTTTATATTTCTCTCTATAACAACCATATTTAATATGTATTAATTTATCACATTAAGATATGTAAACTCTTTTGTGACACGATACTTATTCTTAGTAGTAGTATTATCCTTATCTTTCTTTAAATATTTCTTTTCCTTTTTAAGATGTGTTTTTTTTCATGAGTATCTTACAAAAACAATTAAGTATATATTATATTTTTTTATCTTATATCTATAATAATTGAATAAAGATTCATAATATTTATTAACATGAGCTAAAGAGTAAACTTCAACATCAAATTCACTTCTTGACGATGATAATTCTAAACTCTCCGACCATCTCCTCAAATTCCTCTTCTTTCAAGAGAATATTTTCTTGTGTTTATTCTATTTATATTTCTATTCCTTCTTATATTCTTTATTTTAATATGTATAAACAACCTTATTCTATGGATAGTTAATAGAAAAATGAATACTAATATTATAATTCAGTTAGTTTGGTATTTTTTTCCTTTTCATTTTCTTCTGTCCTTATTGAATATCACTGATAGTTAATCCAACATTTGATTGAAGCCCTTGTCAAATTACTTATCTTTAGAATCACTTTATTTTCATTCTTATTCATTTTTATATTTAACTTTTTACATATATTCAAAACCTATATCATATAATTATTTCTTTTAGATTGATTTTTCTTTTATCATTTTATATTATATGAGAATATTTTGAAGTTTATTCAAGGATAGATCATATTTTTTTGGTGTATAAACCATAAGATCAAATATGTCTGGGAATTATTTTATCATCTTCATAAAAATTATTGAGTAATCCAGATTCTCAATAAATCCTTTGATATTATTGAAAATCACATTGACTCTTATAAAGTAGTCATCAATATTTTCATCATCAGATATTTTAATATCTTCATACTTGCTCCCCTAAACCTATGACTTGGCCTATTGCATTAAACATTTAATTCATATCTTCTTTTCATTTTATCCCATATTTACTTGGTAGTTTAGAGTCTCATGAATTTTTTGTATACTTTTTCAAAAAGTAAAATCAGGATGTTACTATGATCCTTTACCCATACTGCCATATTTCTATTATCAATAAATTTCATATTAACATTCTCATAAAAGGGTTAAAATACCCCTATATATACATTTCTCACTATTAGGCCAATAGATAGAAGATAGGGTAATATCATATTTCTATAACTGTGATAATTTGTGACATTGAATGTAGGGACACACCTATTATTTATTTAATTGAGATTATCTAGGTGGAGTTGTTTTTTTGGGTAATTCATAGGGGTCCTTGGCTCTGATAACACTTTTAGAAACTAAATCAATCAGAGATCACTGAGAGGGGGTATGGTGAATCATTGATCTCTTTTATTTTATTAATTATTCATTTTTAAATTAACCTCTATGGCTAGTTAAATACTCAAACTTCTCTTCCTATTATATCTCATCCTTTTCCAAGTATACTATTTATAAAAGGCACAAGACATATGTACTTACAAAGTTTCGGCTCAATGTGATCCCAATCCTTGTTATGGTTGGTTAGACACCAAAACCTACAAATTCTTCACTATAATCCCATTATCAATTATAATGGATCCCAACACACACCAGATGTTATTTATATTGCTTCACACAATTTTACCATATTATCACTTACCTTACTCTTCCTCTTAAGAGATTTTTGGATACCCCAAACAAAATTATCTTTGATAACTTGTTATATTCCCAAATCATATTATTTTTAGGTTCAAATACATTTTTATAATAATATTTGTTATCCTCTAAATTATTATATACTAATTAATGTTGATATTCCTCCATGATATTATTAGATTAAATATATTAATGATATAAATTTTTTCAAGAGATTCTGTAGATAATTATTTGGTTTATTAGTCTTTCTCAGGTTCTTTGATCTATGTTAAGTAACAAGATTTGTTATCAGTAATAAAATTTTCCGGTAATTGAATTATCCTTATATTTTTGAATTTCCCATCCACAAATATTATTATAATATTATTTTATAAAATAATGATCTTAAAAAATATCACAAAAATATAAATTCAATATATTCAAGTGAGCTTCAGGAAAGGGTGATGAATCTCATGGTCCATGTGAACTCTGAAATCCTAACACATATAGAAACTATCATTTTATTATTTTATGTGATTTAGATAGATCTTATTTAGTGAATTTCGTTGATATACCTTGTAATTTACAATATTAATAATGATCTATATAAATAGTTATGATATATCAATTTATGGGATAATATTTATTTCTTTTATACATGCATAGTTTGTAGAAAATTTATATACGTTTTTATGCATGACCTCTTCTGCACATGTTCTTATATATATTTATAACCCCTCACTAATTCATGTAAGGTTACATGGGATCTAACAACTTCATATTCACACAGACCAGTACAAATCCCTTATCTCAACTTATTTTCTTTGATAACGAGCACATGACCTCTTCTTTTCTTCATGTAGGTATATGAGACTGTAAACTTCTTCTTCACATAATTGTTTAGTGGTGTCCTAGTTCTGCTTTACATATATTTGAGTGAACGGTGCCTCTATCTCACTTTACATAACAACATATATACTGTAACACCATAATATTTTATAATATATTTCCCATTTATAAATATTCATTTTTAAGATCATTCTTTATATACACACTTTAGTTTTATAAACTATATTATAGTATGGATATATTATTATAAAATGTTGTTGCTATCACCTAGCCATTGGGTTTACAAGTATGAATAAGATCAACTAAAATAAAAAATTGTGTATAAATTATGTCCTAAATGAAATGGTATTTATTAATTCCTTGGGGATATGTTCTCAATTTTTAATTTTAAAAATAATATCATCTTATGCTGAAAGATCAATTTTTTAAAAAATATTGTATTTTCAATATATTATGTATTTTGTTCAGTAATGAACTATGATTTTGATAAGATATATGGTTATTTAATTTAGAATAATTAATAATAATTTATATATTGATTATTAGTTGGTTATAAATGAGAATAAAATCATTTGAATGTAAAAATAGTTATGTTTTAAGAAAAAACTAGTTTTATGTTCATAATGTATTTCTATCATTATAAATTAAACCAATCACTATTTAGTAATGATTTTAATGTAATTTATAGTTAATATATTCAAAAAAAGACAATAACATTCATCTAATGGTGGTTTATAGGAATAAAATGAAAGGAAAATAACATGATGTTTGAACATGAATTTTCCCTAAACATTGTTTCAACATATTTTACATGATTAATTCAGAATTAATTTATTACACTTATAGTAACTGAATTTTATAAAATGGTTTAAATATATTAAATCATTATTACCAATTTTAGTATATAAGTAAATTTATTTTTTAGTGATAATGAATAGTAACCGAGTTAAAAACTCATAATTATGGTAAAGTTGGAAACGGTTAACAATGGGTTAAACTAAATAGATATGAGTTAAAATAACCTAAATATTGCCTAAATTGTATTAGTAGAATTTATTTAAAACAAATATAATCCCATATTAAAAATTGATCTAATTTGGAGATACTTTTCAATGATAGTTATTTTGTTATATTTTTATGTAATTAATATTTACAAGTTTCCAACCAACCTCACTTATAAAAGGGAACCACCTATAATATATTCTTTACAACTTATTTAGTCTCTTATCAGGACAAAAATATTCCTAAATCTCTCCTAAACTTATCTAAACATATTATATTAGTTTTGGTCTTCTTAATAAATCAACCCAAGGGTACTTAATAAGAGATCTAAAGGACGTTTCTCAAAGAAGAGGAGGTTTGAATGCATTCGTAGCAAGATGGAACTTAAGGCAAGGGTTTATGTTGCAATCTCATTTTTAGTAAGAATTATCTATAATTGAATCTACTTTAAGGGAATTATATGATCTTTATTTCTTAAACCCCATCTATTTTGTTCTCCCCTACTTATTTATAACGGATTTTTTGTTTTCCTTTCATTATCCTCTATTTGGTACCTAAAAGAATCATGAAAATGATTTTAGGAAAATCCATCCTTATTTCTTATTATTTTGGATAACTTTTTACTCTATTCCCATTTTCTTTAAAATATTTTAATTTTATATTTGAAAGAATAAAATAACTATTTAAATTCATTTCCAACCATATCTTTATTTATTTTAAAAGTATTATAAATGAATTTAAAAATGTTTTTTGAATTATTTTTTTATGATTTTTTTTATAAATGGTGTGAAAGAAATATTTATTTTCATGCTTATAACATGCATAAATTTTCCCACCATCATGTCCATTATTTTATTTGAATATTTATTTATACTTTTCCATTTTTGTATTCAAAGAAAATATTTTTTTCAATATTTTGGGTTTTTTATTTTTTAATGATACTGAAAGAAAAAGATATTTTACATTTTTTCAAAGAAATGTTCAAATTCTACTTTAATGGAATTTTTTGTCTATATCAACATCCTATAAGGGTTTTTATACTTCACTAGTGATATGATATTATGATACCATACACTTATTTTCACTACGTGGATTATGATTATGTGATGATGAGATATTCACAAAACTCATTTCTTTTCCATGGGTTATGATATTATGATATGATAGATGTTTTTATGATCTTATAGAATATATATATATGATTATAATTATGTGATGGGTTGGCCTAGAATTATATATACCATAAATGTATTTAAAAAAAATGATATCTCAAGAGATAATATGAACTAGAATGGGGAGTGACCCTAGTTTTATAAGGGACTCTATATATTATGATAGTCTAGACAGTGAGACTTGACTATGAAAATTATGGAATGAGAAGTAAACTAAATCCACTATAGGACCCTGTCCATAATGATTGTCTTTTCTATGATCCTTGACTAACAAGATTATTTTTTATGATTATTTTTATAATACAAACTTATTTATTATTATTATGATATGTTCTCATTATTAATTATTCATTATTGATAATTTCATAATCTTATGGATTGTTCTTTTTGTTATGGAAAATTATTATATCAGGATGTATGATTAATGATATTGATTGATTGGGTATGTCTCTAATATGTTATGGTAATATGATGATACCATTATTCTTATCTTATACTCACTTATGATCATTGATGGATATATTCTACGTTTACCCTTACTATGAATCTGAGTCCAACCTTTCTTATGTTTCCATGTCCCCATGTTTTGAAAAACCGATTTGTGTAGTGTATTTCTCCAATGGGTACAATTTTAGATAAAAATCATGGGAGATATTTAATATATTTCATGAAATTAGTTTATTATATATCTAGTCTCAAAATTCATTTAAAATTTATCATTATGGGGTTTCTATTATTGTGTGATGTATTGAATATTAATACTAAATGATGTAATATTTATGTATGAAATTCTTGGTAAAGGGTTTTAATATAGTCTAATAGAAATATCCTAGGAATACAAAATTATTTAATCTATTATATGAAGATATCAATGTAATATAATATGAAACAATCATATAAAACACTGAAATGAAGAAACTGTAAATTGGTATATATTACACAGAAGAATCTACTACATCATCTTCATATTCATATGAGTTTGGTAAAGATATATAAAGAGTAAAACATAATAATACCACTTTCATGTTGTATACATGGGATAATCTGAATCACCCAACATCTGAGTGGGATATAACTTCTCTCTATGATATTCTAGTACCTCAAATTAAAAGGGGGATGTAAGAATAGAGTAACGAGTTTTATGTTTTTTGATCAATTCTCATGAAAACACACATGTTTTTATAGAATGTAATTTATTTATATAGTTTGTCAAAACATTACTCAATAGTGTTAATTTTTTCATGTGATATAATGGGTAAATATAAAAACTTTATATACATTTATCACATGATTTATTCACCTAACATAAATTTTATCTCATGAAAAAATATAATAAAATATATCTTTAAATGAGTTTGAATGATTTAAATAATAATAAAAATTATTATTTGAATTTCAATCTGGTCAACAGAAGAATCATGAATGAAATATTATTTCATGCATGTATTTCAACATCCCATGAACATAATATTACCATGAATCATATACATGCTATAAATTTAGGTAATATTTCATTTAATATCACGCATGCACTAAAGAACAAAAAAATTTGTTCAATTTTACCTTGTATTATGTCATATACAATAACTTATGAAACCATATCAAAAAATCATTTTTATATCTTTCAAAAAACTTTTAGAAATATATCACTATCTTCATCTTGTATCATGTCATATAAAATGACATTTGAATACCCCTAAAAAACAATTTTGGATTAACTCTAAAACAATTTTTGACTAGATCTTTGATTCAAACTCAATCCCCATTAAATCAAACAAAATGTGTGACCCCATAAGTCATTATGATGTTGAGAACAAATATGTATCTTAGTATCCATATATGAAAGAAGAGAGCAGTCACCAGTAAAGAATTATATATACTCAAGATATAAAGGGATATGGTGTAATCGTTATCGAAGACATGTATCTCTACACCTTTTTCCACCAGTATATATCATATAAAATAATTTATTCTCACATTTTTCCTTTATCGAAGACATCATGTAAAATGGGACATAGAATATATCAATCCCATATTACCAACTCGTTCGTTCTTGATTCTCAGATTATATACTAAACTATTTAATGGATACATCGAATGTCATTCATCTTTCTATATAAGAACATCAAATTTTCCTTATCCATATTGATATATATAATATCTTGGGGTGGATGCACACTCCCACAATTCATCACAATAGAGGGAAAGTATCATTCTATTTATACAATACAAAAAATCTCATATTGGTAAATCTCTAATCGATGACATGATTAGTAACATAACCAACCACCCCTCATTATCTATGTTCATACACTGACTTTTGTAAGTAGGGTATCAATGTATGACTGTTCTCATGCCAGGTATATCTCAAACCACATGTCGTATGGAATCAAATATGATCCATGCACACTTATTATAAAAAATAAATCTATGTATGATAGTCCATGTGTTATACTAGGTGGTCCTCTAACACACATAAATAATATCCTATTATTTATTTTGTGCCACATGAGCATATTTTATACCTCTATACAATAATATTACTAATTCAAACCTTAACATTTCATCATAACAAAAAATTGTACCTAATAAACATCGATTATGGATAAACTTAAAGTCATACATTATTCAGTCAGTTATCAATTCACTTCCTGAAATGTATGTTAATATATATATTTATGTATCTAACATGAAATAAAGATAAAATAGAGGTTTCCTTTTAATATGGAATGATATAATATTCTTAAAATCATTAATAATAATAATATAATACATTTTAATAATCTTAAAGTCATATAATAATAAAAAAACCAATATATGAACTGGTTATTCATATCATATATGATAAAATACCAGACTATCCTTTGGCATGTTATAGTTTTTGGGGTTTTCAAACTCATTACATCATATGTAATCTATATCACATTTCTATGTGATCACATTACATCTATATATGATAATATTATTAACACATCCCAATAAACTCTTTAGTGTGAAACATATATATGATGTAAGAAAATTTGAATAATGGTGAGACTTAGGCATATTATTTATAATTGTTAAAATATTTGAACATATTTGACCTTCTTAACTCCAAAACATCAAATTTTATGATGCCATCTTTCTTTGTACTATTAAAACTCTATCTAAGTTCATCATCACCATCATCAAAATCTTATTCTATAAATTTTTCACATGAAATAATGTAACTACATACATTATTGTTTACAATTCCCTCTAACATTTTCAGTTTAAAGTGACCATAACTTTAATAAGATAACTAAAAAAACATGTTACATCTCTATTTACAGCCATACCCTAAAATCTATTAGGATTAATTGTTAATAAATTTTTATTCTAACTAATGAAACACTTTACATTTATATTTACTACTATACCAAAATATCTTTTAGGATATAAGTTATAAATTCATTTTTTTTATTTTGACCAGGACAATCCTTCATGAAATTGTGTCTTTATTTTTCATTATAACTAAATGAAACTCTTTAAATTTTTCATTATCTTAGAATATCCTAAGCATTGTTAGGATATTTTGTGAAAAATATTCATCTTAAATTGTTATAATAGTGATATGAACTTTCTAAATGGTAACTAAATGAATGAATTTACATTTTTCATTACCATATCATATCTTAAATATTTTAGGATATAAATTGGAAAAAAAAATTATTTAAGATTATTGTTATCCTTTATTTGTTAATTTTTATCTTCTATAAGTCCAAACATACTCCCACTAGCCTCTTAGAAATTATATTCTTTTTATAAAATCTAATTAAGATACAAAAACCCCTTTATGTTAGGAAATAACATTTAGTTCCATTTTAGTAAGAATATTTAAAAAATAAACTATTTTTTTATATCATACATGATATTCTAATGTGCTTGGAACATTTTTATTTTAAAATAATACTTTATTAATATAAACTATCGAAGGGCGGCATGAACAAATTCCCACACATTCTAAAATATTTTTAGATAAACACTTTTATCCTAGATAAAAACTTTTATACATATCTTCTTCACAAATGTTTTTATAGAAATTGTTGAATCATAAACCATACATATACATTTAATCATATCATGCTTATTCATATCAACTATTTTTTATAGAACATATTCTATTATCAAATAGGATAAATCATATGAAGACACACATATTAAAATTAGATTCATCTTATCTTAATTATATCCTTTATATCCAAATGTTACAACACTTTTCTTCATGTATGTAAACAATATTATCAAATAGTTCTTCATTTGATTTTTAACTCCTATATATAAACAAAAATTTGTAAAATATACATTTAGTATCACATACCTTTCAAAATTCAACAAATAATTTCTATAACATCTATACATAACATGGTAATTACATGAAGTTTCACAAACTCTTTTAGGTATCTTGGGTAATCCAACCATATTTATTTATTACCATTACTTCTTGAAAAACCTACATTTCAAGGGCCATGGTTTAATTTTTAAAGATACATTATCCAACATTTAATCCAACTTTTCCTCTTTCAGTTTAATCTTTTACACACTCATACTATTAATACAATAATATAATCCAAACATCATATTCCTAGTTAAACTATTATCAACACTTTGAGAATATCATGTAATATTTTCTTAAATTCATTCACTTTGTGTAAAATTTTCATAAATGAAGATAGTATGAATTCCATAAATATAATAAGGCAGTTTTTTCTCCCCTTAAATCATGTTATATAATTAAATAATTTATGAACCATGTATATTAAAAACACCCATCTCATTCAATTAAAAAAACTATTGTTTAAAAGTTATTCTCAAGAGATAAAAGAGATTAAATTCAATCTTATGAGAAAATAATCCATGATTGATGTATCCAAGTTATCAATGAATCAACTCCTTTGTTCCATTACTTGATAGATTCTATAAATATGTAACCTTAAATTCTTTCTCATCTTCTATCGTTTTATTATTTTTAGAACTTATTTAAAACATATAGTTGATATAATATATATGTAATAATAATTGATTTATTTATATAACCATAAATGTTTAAGTAAACCTTTTGACTCAATAATATATTTAATCATATTTAATATCATTTGGTATACCCAATCATATTGAGTACATGAGAGTAAAATTACCTTGGTCAATATACATTTCATGCCTTTAGAACAATACATGAATTAATCTATGGTTTCATAAGCATATATATTCACTTGTTGGAAAATTTCAACACTTGAAAAAAACTATTCTATCATATAGAATTTTCCATACTAAATTTTCTTAAATAAAAAAATTTTCTTTAGAACTTTTATTAAGTTAATAGTCTTAGGATTAAAAAAAATAAGCTTATCTATTTCAATGGATAATTACAAAGTTTATCTTGAGGATGATGGTGATATTTTCTAAAATAATATTCTATTAAATGATTATCATGTAATAATAACCAATTAATAAGGTATTTTTTAAATGGGCACCCACTAAAATGATTACCCCCTTTTGAAATTTCATCAAAACCATTAGTGGGGAAAGATTAATTTTTCAAAAATAAATGAGTCATATTGGGAGTTTATCTCCTTAATTAATTATTTAGGTAGGGAATTGTACTAAATATATCATATATTATTCTTTGAAAGTTTAATGGACAAACCTTTTTCCAATCCATCATATGGATAAAATCAATCTTATTCCTTTGGTATCCTCGTTTTTACAGATTCCTAGATAGTGTAACCTAAAGAAAAAACCAAAAAAAGATTAAATAAGGAAAAACCTAGGGCACATTATTAAGGAATAAACTACCAAAGGATGATCCAGTGTCACCTATTAGTTTCTCTATATACACAAGATAATATAAGGGAACCCATATTTAACATGAAATTAAACATTTGTATGATTAAGGTCTTGAGAAGTGTCAGTTTGGAAGAAATCTCACACATATTATTTTAAGGGGAATTTAATATCAGAATATTACCTCATGATTTTATATATTATATATTGATGCATTTAGTAATTTAGTTTGGAATAATATTCCCTCCACTAAATAAATATGTTCTAACCATATTGATGTGTAACTCATTACACAACCCACAAGTTTCTATTACTCACCAAAATTATAATTCAAGTATATTCATACAAAGAAAAATGCATCATATGAATATGGTACATGAATAAATCATATAAAGGTATAGTTTTATCCTCATGAGTAAGCCTAGAGTGACATATAACTGGCCCAATTCACTAACCTAGATAAGGAAAAGGGTTGCGGGTGGGATGGTAGTTTGACCTTAGGTCCCTATACCTAAGGATACATTACTTGAGAGAGAATAAAATTAATTATAACTCTAACATAGAATATTTACTATAATGTCTCATGTTTTTAACTAAAAAAAAAGAAATAATTTGAACTTTTTTGTTTTGTGGATGAGTCATTTTTAAAACTGAGCTTAAAAGTTAAATTCTTAGTGTTGGAACATTCTAATGTGATGTTTTTTTTGACTTCAGTGAAAGATTAAGTTGTTTTCTTGGTGTCTTAAGGAGTGTCAGGAGCACCATACTTAGAAAATTCAGGTTTTAAAGGGTCTACATTGGGTGCATGGTTTTTTGGAAACCATGCGGCCCATAACAGGAAACTGTGTGTCCTTTTTCATGTGTGTAGAGGTTGTCACACGATCTGTCCAAAAGTTTCCAAACTATGTTCCTAAGTCGCATGCTTAGTGTCATTGGATAGTAGCTAAGCACTGTTCAACACATGGATTCTGCACAGTTTCCCAACTGTGCGGCTAGCCTGTGTAGGGTGACCCATCTGCCTAGTGGAGGGTGCATGGTTGGCACATGCTTATCTAAACCATCCAACCCAAATCATGTGTAGTGACCTACTTCTAAAAAATTTAATTATTTTAATTAAAAATTAAAATAAAATATTAAAAACCTAAACATACCTCCCCTTACCCTCCTGGATTGTAACGACCCAAACTTTTATTAATGAAAATTACCATTGAATTAATTAAATGTCTTATTATGTAAGATGGTTATATAAAATATTCACTTCCTTATTTTTAATTTCTTAGATTTTAAAATACCATTAATAATTGTGACCTTTTCTAATATAGCTGTTAAATAGTGATCACATGATTAGTATAAATATAGGGCTTTAACAAAAACAATTTACTCAGAAAAAGGAAGAGATGACCTCATCCAATAGACTTTCCCCATATGAATCCCATTTTTTGGAGCTTGGAAATGGAGGTGGCATCATTTGGATATGTTCTTGACCAAGCCCAAGCTGAGCATCAACACATTAAGCTTGAACAGAAATGCCTACTGGAGAAGTGGAAGTTGATAGAGATTACCACCCGAGCGATGTTATCCAAGACACCCAATAGTCTATCACCATCACACACCTTCCCCTTTAGTCTTATGTGAGTGTTACAAGGGGTTATGTAACGATAACCTAGTACTATGATTATGTACATTACTTTTGTATAGATAATATACATTCATTTTATTATTGTTAATTTGAAAATAATTTTTAATGAAAAAAATATCATTTTAGTCTTTTTTTGATCAATTAATGGATTTTTGAATTAAATAATATTTTAATAAAATATTTTCACTAAATTGAATTTTATTAAATATAAATTACCATATAAGTATTATGAATAAACGTGTAATTTTTATTATGTTTTGAAAGCTATTTTTTTCAAAACCCATAATTTTTTTATAAATGTTAGCTTTTATTTTCAAATTAAAAATTCAAATATTTATAAAATAATTTAGATAAAATTAATAATATTTTTGGAATCAGGACATCTAAATTATCCAATGGTGAATTTTTCATAATTTTCTGAGATAGTCTAATTATTGGGTAAAAATTATATAAAGTTTAAATATATTATGTGTTTTATGACATCATAATGAATCAATAGTGATGTAATAAAATACTATAAACATTATATTCTACCAATATATGTTTTACCATCAAAATAATGTGATTTCAGTTTAGTTTTATTTATTTTATGAAGCTTTAGTGGACCTTTCAAAACTTATAAAATATTTCATCTTTTTATATTTATTTCCATGAGAGTGTGACTCACCTCTACATAAGCAAGATTAATAGTTTAAGAAGTTCAGAAATTGTCCTTATAAAATAATTTTTTCCACTCCCCTTTCGAAAAAACCATGGGCAAAAAACAAGGGTTGGTTTTTGGTTTAGTTTAGTTTAATGTGTGGTGGCCAAAGCCTAAATAAAAAAGAATTCCCTCTCTTTTCCTATATAAACCCACCCAAGATCCCACTTACTATTCACTCAAAGCCTTTGGAGCTCAACCAACCTATATTCTAATCTCTCCAGAATCCTCTTAAGATTCCCCAATCTCCCAATAATCCTCTCTCAAGCCTCTCCCAAGCCTTTGGGATCACACTTCCAAGTAAGGGATTTTCTTCCTTTGTCATTTTTGTCCAAATTTAATTATATTGTTATTCCATTTTATGTTCAATTAAAAATGTTGGCGTATTATTTTTCACCTCCTCCATACAACCCTTATTATGTTTTAATGATGATAGAACCATTTCCCCCTCATTAATGCCTTCCATGTACACTCGTTACCATGCTGAAATTTCGTAAGGGGTTTTCTTCCTTTCTAATTTTTATCCAAATTTATTTATGTTGTTATGACCTTTCAATATTAATTATAAATGTTGGGGTATGATTTATAACCTCCAAAATATATCCTTATTTATGTTTTAATAATGATTTACCCCTTTATATCTCATTAATTTCTCCCATGTACACCTGTTACCATGCTAAAATTCTGTAAGGAATTTCTATGTCATCATTTTTATTCAAGAAGTTCTTCTGTATTATGAATCTAAATTCCATTACATATGTTGGGACATGTATCTATATGAACCAATTACTGTCAATTTCATTTAAATACGATTATAAAACCTTTTCTCTCTCATCAACCATTTTTATGAATTCTCATGTCACGTTGTTATGCTGCCGAAATTGCACCGTGATTTTCCAAGACGAAGTCATTGTGTAATGAATACCATTCTCATTTATCTATCAAGGGTATTCAAGTTTATTCATATTTACTTATTGATTATATAGTTTCATGTATAAATTTTGCATTCCATTATTTTGTATTAAATGATGACATTTAATGAATCCATGTGTCACACTTATGCAAGAAATGAAATGTTTAAGAAGGGTGTGCCCTAATAGTGCTCCAATGCATTGGTTAAAGATTAGAATCATGATAATTCAAGTGAAATGAGGGTTTAAACATGATAATTCAAGTGAAATGAGGGTTTAATTATGCTCCATGGGAAATGATCCTTGGATCATGCTAATACCATGTTAAGTGTTGTTGAAAAATATCCATGTTATAATAATCAAGCTATATATTTTATTTATGTTCATGTTTCTCTTACGCTCATTTGATATGACTATTTCCGAACCTGTAATGTATTCTTCTTGTTGTGAAATTTTTACTCCCTTACAGGCCTTTATATCTGACCCTTTTCTTATGCATGTCCCCAGGTTATCCCATGCAATGCTATGTATGAGGGAATGTAGCGATCATGTAAAAGAAGTTTCCAATAAAGATGTTGTGATTCATGTTTTAAGTTGTTATGTAATGTTCCTAATCCCCAAATACACTGGACCTCTCTATCTTCTATATAACACCCCAAACATTTTATGGTATGTTTCTCTTAAATACTTTATATTCATTAGATAGCCTATATTTCATGAGGCACAATGTTTTTTGTGAAACAAAAAATTATAGGAGAAAGTTATATTCTATCCATTAAACATAAATTTTCCACTTATATGTTTTGAATTTCGAAAAATAGTCATCTAGAGTTGGGATCACTAAGTCGTTTGGAGTCTGATATCACCAACTTGATTATTTTATGAATAGTAACATACCCTTATGAATAATAATATGAATAGTAATATGACCCTTATAAATAATAAATAATGATAATATTTTTTTTCCTTAAGGTAATAAGACCATGAGAAGATAATTAATATTTTGATGTAATAAAAAACTAATTATACCTTTAAATTGTTATTTTTTGAATTAACTTTGATTTTATTTAAAAATTAAATTAAAAATACATAGAAAATTATTTTCAAAAAATGGATTTAATTTTTGAATTCTACACATTGAAAAATGGTCAGGGTGAATTTTTGGGATTTTTCTAAAATACTTTTTTTTAGAAAAGTGATGACATGAACTCGTTTCCCAGCTCATGTCCAAAATACATATTTGAGTTTTCTAAAATACTTGAATTTTTCGTGAATAGTAAAAATACATATTTGAGTTTTCGGTAGTTTAATGACATCATAATGATGTAGTAATTAATATAAAAGTTTGGTAGACTTGTGTAAAGTATCTTATGTCATGAGGTGTCCCAAGTGGCTTAAATCATGGGCAAATACCATGGGAAAACCCATGGTTTTGCGAAAACCACTATCGAGGTGTCCCTTTTAATTAATAAAAAACTCTCTCTTAATTACCATATATACCCACTCAGCCCCCTTCGTTTTATTTCATCCCAAACTAAATATCCTCAATTCTCTGGTGGTGTTACCACCCTAGAAGTCCTTAATCCCCAAAGGTCCCATCCTTCAAGATCTAGGAGTTACTCTACAAGGTAAGGGAATCCTTCATTCTCTTCTTTTAGTCGAAACTTCCATTATGTTATATATTTGATTTTCTATTATCATATGTTGGGGTTTGATTTTATGTGTTCTTCTTACATTCCTTTTTATTTAAATATTATTAGATACCCTTTTTCTCTCAACATTTCATTTTTTGAAATTTTAAATGACGTTGTTAGGCTGCCAAATTTTAATAAGGGATCTCTCACCTTTTCTTTTATTTTCAAGTTCATCTCTTTTATTATTCTCTCCACACCTCATTTGTACAAATGACCATGATAAAATCTAGTATCATTTATATACTGGAATTATATCATGTGAATAGATTACCTATCATCAATATCCTTACTCCCCCCCCTTTTATTTTTATAAACGAAATCAACGTCCACGATGTTCTAATTTATAACCTTTGTGGACGACAGAGTTTCATTCTTCATTTTCTCGTTCATTACCAGTCATGAAACAATTTTAATGGTTGAACAGATAAGAATATATTTATTTCATCTCATTAATGTTCTGAAATCCTTATACACACATAACATAAGATAATAATACAAAACAAGTTCATTATGAACAAAACAGCCAAGTTAATCTGAATATTTGTAATAAACTTTTAACAAATGAATCAGCATCATGGAATATAACCCAAAATCATTTATATCTACTTAATGTCATTAATAAGATATATTAACAATTATGTATGTTTAAAAACATTTCAAATGAACTCCCATTCATGAAAATAAGTAAACGAATCATCAAAACTAAGGAAGAAAATGCTTCCAAAACAAGAAAATTGAACCTCTAAAACCCCTAAAAGGGCCATGAATGAACTTGATAAGGTTATAATAAATCAATTACATGTATAGGAGGTTATGAAGATATTAATTAATGAAGCTAAATTTTATTATTCAGGTCATTAAAACAAACAAAGAACACACTTGAGCATAAGGTAAGGGGTTTCTCATCTCACATTAATTTCTGTGAGATTTTTCATTGTTCGCCACTTATTTTGTGTGTGTGGTATATGTGTATTTTCATTTGATATATTACAGCATGATTCTTTTTATATTCATGTTATTCAAAGATTCATTTGAGGTTTATTATGTTCTGGTCATATGATTCGACTGATTAAATTGTGGTAAGAGACTTTGTCTCAACTAAAATTTTGTTGTGACTAAATTTGTGTGGTGCACTTAATAATCCATATGTGGTGTAGATACTACCCATTTGAGATCACTTTTCATTTGAAATTATATTTATATTAAATATCCATAATCTCATATCATGGATATGTTTTTTGTCTAAACCGTATACCATTTTACACCTAATAGTCCTTATGTGGTGTACCTAAATCCCATTTGAGATCACTTTTCATTTGAAAATTATATTTATATTGAATATCCATAATCACATATCATGGTTATGTATTTTTGTCTAAAATGTATACTATTTTACATATGGTGTTTATTTGGAATGTTATTTCAATTATGGAAATATTGATGAATCCGTATACTCTAATCTATACGGATATTGAAAAGACATTATTCTCTTATATTAAATCAATGTATAAAGAATGCTTTGGACATGCAGTAGAGGGTGGGGCCCGATATAGCCCATCGATGCATCGGTAGGTCTCATGAGACAAATCCTTTGGTGACAAACCCTTTGAGATTGTATCCAAAAAATCAGACGGGTTTCTACCTATAGAAATAAACCATTTTAATGGCATTATGGTTTCATGTGCCATATACATGACGTCTAATTAATAAGTATTCTCTTTATTCTTTATCAGTTATTACTATCCATGAGATTTTCACTATAAAAAAATCTATGGATGCAAGCCCTTTCTCAGTTTATTAAGGGCGTGTATTTTTCATTTATTCACTATTCCATATTTTTTTATGATTCAGTTATTATTGATTCATGATTCCGCTATTTGTAACCCTTACTATGTGTTCAAGATCATCCCTTTAATTGTTTACCTTTATTAGGTGATGAATAAGAGATCATTTATTGAGTTCTTGTGGATGCAATTTTTAGTTTTTATTATGTATTGTATTTTGTAACCTTCTCCAATGTAATTTGAGTTACGTTTATGTATCTAGTTTCTTCAAGACTACTAAATTGATCATTCCTTTAGGGTTTTCATTTCTACTAACCATGCCAATATAACAAGTAATGCAACGACTCCAGTCTAGAGGGTTCGGGGCATTACAGTTGGCATTAGAGGAAGTTTAGTAGAAAACTTGGAAACTAGAGTGGGAAATGAATAGTAGGGAACAAAGCCCTAAGGTAGTATTTGAGGATAAACATACAAGAATGTACTGGTATTTTGGTAAGGAATAGATTATGTGGATATTTTAGGAAATATTTCTATGTCTGTATATGAGTAGGTAGAGGCGGCTCTGGCATAGAAGTATCTAGGGGTAAAACCATAAAACACCGCTTTGATCTAGACTCGAATGAGAATTGGTGCACGACAACGGTCCTTGCTGCACTCTTCGTTACGAAACTCCTTGGGGATATGCTTAGGATAATACACATTTTCTTCACAAGCCATTATGAAGGAGTTTAATGTAAAATTTTCCCCTGAGGAACCATGTTTATAAGATTAGCTATGTATAGAATTTCAATATACGTTGAGTGATTTTATATTTGAGATTCGTAAACTAATCTAGTGTATCCAATTATTTAGAAATGAAATCTAATGGAATAAAGGGAATCAATACTCGTGGCCAAGGTAGGGATCTCCCTACTAATCAAGTCAAAACAGTCAACGTTGGAGAAGATCAGATCATGACCATATTGGGACAACTTACACAAGTTGTAACGAATAACCATTAAACACCTGTGTTGGATCATTTCATGTGGCAGAAGCCCCCATATTTTAGCGGGACTACTAATCCAGTGGTAACTGAGCAATGGATCAAGTCCCTTGAAAATATATTCATGGCGTTAAGATGCAATGAAAATGAAAAGGTAGTACTGAAAGTATATTGTCTCAAGGGAGATGCAGATCAATGGTGGTCCCTGATTCAAAATACCACAGAGGAAAAAGAAATAGAAGATATGGAATGGAGGAATTTTAAGGCAACATTCTTTGAAAAATATGTCCCTCGTGAGCAATGAAATGAAATAAAGAGGAAATTCCATAGCATAAAACAATTGGAAGAAGATAGTGTTACAGAGTATGAGGCTAATTTCACAAGGCTGGCCAGGTATATAGTAGATTACATACATGACTCGGTAGAGAAGATTGATCATTTCTTTTAAGGTCTTAATCCAAGCCTTCGAAGGGCACTGGCTTCTCAATCATTTTCATCATATGATGAAATTGTATCAAGTGCCATCAAAACAGAGAGGGAATTTTGTAGATCAAATATTTTCAAAGGAAACCAAGATAAGAAGAAGTACTCTGATAGCAAAGGAAAAGTATAACCACCAAAGAAGAGCAGGGGAACAAATCTATTCCCGTTGTGTGAGAACTGTGGAATGAATCATCTTGGGAAATGATTGAAAGGCATGAGAGTCTGCTATAACTGCCGAGAAAAGGGTCATAGATCTGATTAATGAAAGGGGAAGAAACAATTACCTGATATTAAATGCTACAACTGCATAGAGATGGGACACTATGAAAAGGAGTGTCCTAAGAACCAAGGAAACATGCCTCATAAAAATCCAATAGAACAAGGGAGAGCCTATGTGATTACAACCACAAAGGTTGAAATTCCTAATGGTGTGGTGGAAGGTAGATTAATTGTTTCCACAAAATTATCCAACACTTTATTTGATTCTGGATCATCACATTAATTTATATCTTCCCAATTTTCTAAGAAAATTAGATATGTCCAATTTGATTTAGTAAAGGAGTTTTCAGTCAAAACTCCCAGGGGATGTATCATTGGAAAAAGGCATGTCGACTAGTCTCCCTCCAGACACCAAAACGTGATTTAGATTCTAACCTTATAATCATACCAATGACTGAATTTTATATAATTCTCAGTATGGATTGGCTGTCAAATTATGATGCAAAGATTTATTGTAAGAAGAAGTAAGTTACAATTTTTGAAAATGGTGTAGAATTCCGTGTCTTTAGGGAAGAAGCTTTGGTACCTGATTCTTATCTAGAACCATCCCCAATAGCTCTACTAAATGCAATATTGGGAGAGGAAGATAAACCAACATCTATGGGTGAGGAATGAAATATTCAAATTGAAGATGTGCACATAGTGCAAGTGTACATTGATGTAATTGTAGAGGATTTACCTGGACATCCTCCAGAGTGGGAAGTTGAGTTCTCTATTGATTTAATTCTTGATGCAAGACCTATATCAAAGGCTCCCTATAGAATGAACACTATGGAGTTAGTGGAGATAAAGAAACAACTAGAATAGTTGAATGACAAAGTTTTTATTCGACTTAGAATTTCTACTTGGGGATCCCCGGTAATGTTTGTCAAAAAAAAGATGGATCCATGAGGCTATGCAAGGATTATAGGGAAATCAATGCTATTAAAATAACAAATAAGTATCCTCTGCCCAGGATTGATGATTTATTTGATCTAATTCATGGAGATCAATACTTTTTGAAGATTGACCTTCGATCCAGATATCATCAGTTTCATGTGAGGAAGGAAGATATTTCTAAGAAAACATTTCAGACCAGGTATGGGCATTAGAAATTTACAGTGATTCCTTTTGGATTGGAAAATTCACCCTCTATTTTAATGGATTTGATGAATAGGGTTTCCAAGGAATTTCTTGATAAATTTTTTGTGGTATTCATCGATGATATCCTCATATAGCCAAAAATCTATAAAGACCATGAGAATCACTTGTGGGTTATTCTGAGAACTCTTAGAAGAAATGAATTATATGGGATGTTTAGTAAGTGAGAATTCTGGCTTCAATCAGTTTCTTTTCTAGGACAGATTTTCTCTAAAGATGGAATCCTAGTTGATCCTAAAAAGACAAAGGCAATCCAAGAATAGACCACACCAACAAACATAACTGAGGTATGTGGCCTTATTGGATTAGCAGGTTACTATTGGTGTTTCATTCAGAATTTCAGCTGACTGGCTAACCCGCTAACCAAGCTCACACGTAAAGGAGTTAAGTTTGTGTGGATAAAAGAATGTACTGAAAGCTTCGAAGAATTGAAAAGAAGATTGTTCAATGCTCCAATTTTGACTATTCTATCTGGAAGTGGTGGATTTGTAATATATAGTGATGCATCAAAAAATGGTCTAGGTTGCATCCTTATGAAAAACAATAAAGTTATTTCATATACATCAAGTCTTTTGAAGACCCATGAGAAAAAATATCAAACTCATGATATTGTGTTAGCAGCTGTAATATTTGCTCTGAAAATATGGAAACATTATCTTTATGGTGAAAATGTGAGATATACATAGATCACAAGATTTTTAAATAAATTTTCAAACAAAAAGAAATCAACATGAGGCAAAGAAGATGGCTCGAGTTACTAAAAGATTATGATTGTTCAATAAACTACCACCTAGGAAAGGCAAATAAGGTGGCAAATGCTTTAAGTAGGAAGGATCACAGACTTCAGGCTTGAATGAGGATTGAGAGAGATCCTATATTTTTGGATCTACTAAAGATGGATATGGGAATTTTTAAGGAAGGGGAATAATATTTTCTCTTTTAAATGATTGCTAAATCATATTTATTAGAGAAGATAAAAAGCTCTCAATCTGATGATGAAAATCTACCCAAGAAAACTAATGCTGTCAAGGATGGGAGAATGGATGACTTCGTGTATGAAGAAGGAGTTCTGAAATTTGGGAAGAGTTATTGTGTTCCATTAGTACCTGAGCTAAATAAGGAACTATTATACAATTCCCATAGCAAAAATTTCTCTATACACCCAGGTGGCACCAAATTGTACAGAGATCTGAAGGAATATTTTTGGTGGGATAATATGAGGTGGGAAATCGCTGACTATGTGTCAAGGTGTCTAGTCTGTCAACATGTGAAGGCAAAGAGATAACATCCAAATAGAGTGATGCAACCTCTACCTATTACTATGTGGAAGTTGGATAACATTACAATGGAATTTATCACCAAACTACCAAGGACACCTAGAAAGAATGATTCAATATGGGTAATTGTTGGTCGTCTCACAAAATAATCACATTTTCTTCATATAAGAGAGGAATTACCACTTGGGAACTTAGAAATACTGTATATTAATGAAGTTTTAAGACTTCATAGTGCACTTATATCAATTGTATTAGATCGAGATCCCCAATTTTCATCAACATTCTAGAAAAGTATCCAGAAGGCTTTGAATACTGAGCTTTGTATGAGTACTGCACATCCCCCCCAAACCGATGGATAGCATGAAAGAACTATTAAAACGTTAGAAGACATGCTGAGGTCATGCTCTCTTGACTTCCAAGGTATGTGGGATCAATAATTTCCTTTGGTGTAATTTTTCTACATTAACATTTTCCACTCGATTATTCAAATCTCTCCATATGAAGCATTATATTGAAAGAGATGTAGAACTCCAACTTGTTGGGATGAAGTTGGTGAGAAGAAACTTATAGGCCCAGAACTAATTGAAGAGACCACAACAAAGGTGAAGAAAATACAAACCCATATTAAAGCAGCCCAAAGTATGCAGAAGAGTTATGATGAAAACAAGAGAAAGGACGTGTAATTACAAGTGGGAGATCATGTATTTTTGAAATTATCTCTATGTAATGGTGTCTTAAGGTTCGGTAAGAAAGGGAAAATGATCCCCAGGTACATCAGAACATTTGAAATTCTATAAAGAATCAGAGCTGTAGCTTACCAGTTAGCGATGCCTCCAAATCTCTCTAGAGTTCAGGATGTGTTCCACGTGTCACTGTTAAATAAATACATGATAGACCCAACGCATGTACTCACATATGAAGAAATAGAACAGGAACATGATTTGTCATACTGTGAAAAGCCTATATGGATTCTTGACACAAGGGAGTATGTATTGAGTAATAGAACAACTTGTCTAGTAAAGGTTCTTTGGAGAAACTAAAATATGGAGGAAGCAACATGGGAACCAGAGGATTTCATGAAGAAGAAACACCCCCATCTTTTTGGTGGTCTTTATACATAAAATTTCGAGGAAATCTTTTTTGAATGAGGGAATAATATAACACCCAAAAAATTTTATGGTATTTTGCTCTAAAATCCTTTATATTCATTAGATAGCCTATATTGTATGAGGCACTAAGTATTTTGTGAAATGAAACATTATAAGAGAAAGTTATATACTATACATTAAATATAACATTTCCACTTCTATGTTTTGAATTTTGAAAAAAATTCATTTAGAGTTGTGACCAGTAAGTCATTTGGAGTCTAATAGAACCAACTTGATTTTTTGATGAATAGTAACACACCCTCATGAATTGTAATATGAATAGTAATATGTCCCTTATAAACAGTAAATAATTATAATATTTTATTTTCTTAAGGTAAAAAGATAATGAGATGATAATTAATTTTTCAATGTAATACAAAACAAGTTATACCTTTAAATTGTTATTTTTTTGAATTAACTTTGATTTTATCTCAAAATTAAATTAAAAATACTTCGAAAATTATTTTCAAAAAATGGAGTTCATTTTTGAATTCTACACGTCAAAAAATGGTTAGAGTGAATTTTTTGGATTTTTCTAAAATAATTGAATTTTTCGTGAATAGTAAAAATACAATATAAAGTGATAGTATACTTTTGTACATTATCTTACATCATGAGGTGTTCCTGGTGGCTTAAACCCTGGAATAATACCATGGGCAAGCCTATGGTTTTGCGAAAACCACTAACGAGGTGTTGCTTTTAATTAATAAAAAACTCTCTCATAATTACTATAAATACCCACTCACCACCTTCATTTTATTTCATTAAAAAATCAATATCCTCAAAGATATGGTGGTATTAAGTCCATATAATTCCTCCCAAGGTTCCCTTAATCCCCCAAGGTCCCATCCTTCATGATCTAGGAGTTACTCTATAAGGTAATAGAATCCTTCATTCTCTTCTTTAAGTCGACACTTCTCTTATGTTACCTATTTGATTTTCCATTCTCATATATTGGGGTTTGATTTTATGTGTTCTTATTACTATCCTTTTCATTTTAATATGATGAGATACCCTTTTTCTCTCATCATTTAATTTTATAAAATATTATGTGACATCGTTAGGCTGCCGATTTTTCATAAGGGATCTCTCACCTTTTCCTTTATTTTCAAGTTCATCTCTTTTATTTTTCTCTCCACACCTCCTCTGTTAAAATAAACATGATAAACTCCAATATCATCTATATAATAGAATTATATCATGTGAATGGAATAAATATAACCAATATACTTACTCCCTTTCTTTTATTTTTATAAACGAGATCAATGTCCATCAGGTTCCAATTTATAACCATTGTAGACGACGAAGTTTCGTTCTTCATTTTCTCCTTCATTACTAGTCATGAAACAATTTTAATGGTTGAACCAGATAAGAATATATGTATTTTATCTCATTAATGTTCTGAAATACTTATACACTTATAATATAAGATAATAATACAAAACAAGTTCATTATGAACAAAACGACCAAGTTAATCCGAATATTTGTAATAAACTTTTAACTAATGAATCACCATCATGGTATATAAACCAAAATAATTTATATCTACTTAATGTCATTAATAAGATATATTAACAATTATGGATGTTTAACCACATTTAAAATGAACCTCCATTTATGAAAACAATTAAACGAATCATGAAAATTAAGGAAGAAAATGCTTTAAAAACAAGAAAATTGAACCTCTTAAACCCATAAAGGGCCATTAATGAACCTAATAAGGTTATAATAAATCAATTACATTGATATGAGGTTCTGGAGTTATTAATTAATGAAGCTAAATTTTATTATTCAGGTCATTAAAACAAACAAAGAACACACTCGAGCATAAGGTAAGGGGTTTCTCGTCTCACTTTCATTTTTGTGAGATTTCTCATTGTTCGCCACTTATTTATTGTGTGTGGTATATGTGTATTTCCATTTGATATATAATAACATGATTATCTTTATATTCATGTTATTCAAAGATTCATTTGAGGTTAATTAAGTTCTGGTCATATGATTCGACCGATTACATTGTGGTAAGGGACTTTGTCTCGACTGCTGTTTTGTTGTGACTAACTTTGTGTGGTGCACATAATAATCCTTATGTGGTGTATATAATGCCCATTTGAGATCAATTGTCATATGAAATTATATTTATATTAAATATCCATAATCTCATATCATGGATATGTTTGTTTTCTAAACTGTATACCATTTTACACCTAATAATCTTTATGTGGTATACCTACTACCCATTTGAGATCACTTTTCCTTTGAAAATTATATTTATATTAAATATCCATAATCTCATATCATGGATATGTTTGTTGTCTAAACCGTATACCATTTTATATATGGTCTTTATTTGTAATGTTATTTGAATTATGGAAATATTGATGAATCTGTATACTCTAATCTATATTGATATTGAAAAAGCATATTTCTCTTGTATTGAATCAATTTATAAAGAATTATTTGGAAATTTAGTGGAGGGTGGGACCACTATAGCCCCTCTATGCATCGGTAGGTCTCATGAGACAAATCAGTTGGCGAAAAACCCTTCAAGTTTGTTTCTAAAAAATCTGACGGGTTTCTACCCACAAGACTAAACCATTTTAACGGTATTATGGTTTCATGTTCCAGATACATAAAGTCCAATTAATAAGAATTATCTTTCTTCATTATCAGTTATTACTATCCATGAGATTTTCACTATGAAAAAATTTATGGATTCATGCCCTTTCTTAGTTTATTAATGGATTGTGTTTTTCATTTATTCACCATGCCATATTTGTTTATGATTCTGTTATTATTGATTCATGCTTCCGCTATTTTTAACTCTTACTAAGAATTTGAGATAATCCCTTTCATTGTCTTCCTTCAAAATGTTATGGGGAGGAGATCATTTATTGAGTTCCTATGGACACAGTTTTTAGTTTTTATTATGTATTGTATTTTGTAACCTTCTCCATGGTAATTTGAGTTACATTTATGTATCTAGTTTCTTCAAGACTACTAAATTGATCGTTCCTTTGGGGTTTTCATTCATTAAAACCATTCCAATATAACAAGTAATGCACCAGCTCCGGTCTAGAGGGGGTGGGGAATTATATTCTATATTATATCAAGTGCATATTTTATATAATAAATCATGTTTAAGTGTGTAATAAAAAGTAGGGTTGTTATAGTTGGTATCAGAGGATAGGTTTTGTTATTTTTGGGATTTGGATTAGAAAACCCTAGCAAATCCTTAATGATAAGAAAAAGTATAATAAAAATATACCTAAATTTTGGTGAGTATTGAGTAAGTGGTTTATGAAGAAAATACATCCTTTTATGGATATGATCATGTTGAGGCGGCTCTAGCACATATGTACATAGGAGTGAAAACTCTAAAAAAGGAGTTTCGGGCTTGAACTGGGTTATCCTGGTATATGAAAATGGGCATTGATGCACTCTTGATTACGACAATCCTAGGGGATATTATTTGGTAAATTCACAAGATTAGTATGAACCATTGTTAGGGATTAAAAAAAATGCCCCTACGAATATATATTGGGAAGTAGATCATAGATAACATAGATTGAAGACTATAAATTCACAAGTTAAGGAAATAAAATTTATTTATAAGTCAACCATTTTTTTCCTTGTATTACCCTTTAGGTGTTACCCCTAACTTTCCTTTTATTCTAGCTAATGGCTGGTAATAGGAGGACTCGGGCCAGAAACCGATGCGAAGATCAATGTGATGATTGTTCTAATGATATTCCCAATCCAATGGGAGTGGGAATCATGAACTTTTTCATGATAGTGTCTCAGTTAAATAAATCATTGAATAGAAACATGGGTCAAGAGGAATGTTCAACCCCCCCCCCCCACCTAATAAAGAACAACTAGCAATAGAGAGCTTCATGATGCAAATGACTCCAACTTTTAATGGATCATATGACCCCTCAATTACTGAAAAATGGATCAACTTAATTGAAAATATATTCTCCATCCATCAATGTTTCTAACAAGAGAAGGTTCTCCTGTCTGCTTATCCTATAGAGGGAGAAGCTAATCAATGGTGAAAATTGATAAAAATTACAAATACTGAGGATGAGATTGAGGCATTGGAATGGAAGAATTAATGGAAAGTGTTTTTTGATAAATATTTTTCTCTCACCCCCAACTTAGTATGGAATGGGACTTCCTTGACCTCAAGAAAAAATATGATGAATTCGTCGAAGCATACAAGGAAAAAATCACAAGGCTTGCCCTGTATGCCTCCATATTTATCTTTATCCCCAAATGAAAGGTTGAACATTTCTTTGATGGGTTGAAACGTAGCCTATGAAAATCCATGGAGATCCGTGACATCGATAGCTATGAGAAAATTTTCTGATGTGATCTCAAGGTCAAAATGGAGATTGGAGAATTTCATGGGTATAATGGGGATAAGAACCATAAGTTGGACTTAAATTTTGGTGATCCGATGGATAAATCCAACGGATCTAAGAAAATAAAGCACCCCACTTTCCAATGGTGCAGAAAGAAGCACCCCATAAATTTCCTAAATGGGAAGAGTAAATGATTTAGGTGTGAAAGAGAAGGAAACGTAGCCGTTAACTTCAAAAAATAAAAAACCAAGGCTGCAATAGAGGTGTGGAACACTCCGTTAAACCTTCAATGTGTTTTTCATTTCTTATACTACAAAGAACCAGGGCACTTTTCAAACCAATTCCCTATAAGAAGGGTATTTGGAGGCAACCAACAACCTCTAAGGAAACCACATAGAACTTTTTCCATCACTACCACTACAATGAACCCCGACAACAAAGTGGTGATAGGTACACTAGTTATTTAGTCAAGAATAGAAAATTTACCTTTAGATTATGGTTCTATGAATCCTTTTATATCCCGAATGTTTAGTAGAACAATCCCAACACCACCAAAAATCATGGAAGTAATGATGTTGGTGAGTACGGAAAATGGGTCAATCATTGCAACCCATGAGTATAACTACCCCTACCACAATTTGTGGATTGAACTTCCCAGAAAACATCTTCATACTCTCTCTCGAAGAATTTCATGTAATTATTGGCATGGATTGACTTTCTTTATATAGATCCAACATAAATTTCCATGTGGGGGAAATCACTCTCCATATGGAGAATCAACCCCTGATTCTGTACCAGTGTAGGGAGGAGGATGAATCTTCCTTATCACCATCATCTCAAGCATGGATATTACTTCCCTATGAGCATGCATATCTCTATTAGATGATTGAGTCGAAGGAAGAAATCATCCCTGAAGACATGCCTATTGTGAGGGAATTCACTGAAGTGTTTCATGAGGAATTTCTTGGTCTTCCTCCTAGAAGAGATGTTGAATTCTCAATTGATCATATACTTAGGGCATTGAAAATATCCAAGAATCCATATATAATGAGTGTTTTGGAGCTTGAGAAGACGGAGAAACAACTATAGGAGAATTTGGATAAAGGGTTTATATGCCCAAGTTCTTCAATATAGAGTGCTTCAGTTCTATTCGTCAATAATAAGGGTGGGTCAATTCACCTTTGCCTTAATTATTGTGAGCTCAACAAAATCAAGATAATGAAAAAGAATCCTATTACCCAAATTTAGGACTTGTTTGATCAACTACATGGATCACAATACTTCTATAAGGTCTATTTTTGGTCGGGATATTACCAAGTAAGGGTGAAGAAGGAGGATATCACCAAGACTGCTTTTTTGTAAAAGATACAAGCACTACAGATTCATACTAATGCCTTTCAGACTCACTAATTCTCCATCAATCATAATGGACTTGATGAATAGAGTCTTTTAGGATTACCTCGACAAATCTATGTTATTATTTATAGATGATATTATAATATACTTAAAAACCAAGTAGGAGAATGAGGAGCATCTAATAAAAGTACTGGAGACCTTCATAAAGGAGAAGATCTATGTAAATTACAAAAAATGTGAGTATTGGTTGAAGGAGGTATCATTCTTGGGACATATCATCACAAGAAAATGGATATCTATGGATCCATCAATGACATCCGCAATTGAGGGATGTATAAGGCCAACATCGGTGACAGATATTCATAGCTTCCTGGGGAAAGTTGGATATTATCATTGATTTGTGAGAAATTTATCATGAGTTTTCCAACCCTCTTACCAATATAACATGGAAGGGAGTCAGGTTTTCTTGGAGTGATGAATGTGAAGATAGATTCAAGGATTTGGAAAAGGGGCTTATCACTGTGCCCACGCTCACACTACCCAAAAGTGGAGAACTTTTTGTGGTATTGAGTGATTCTTTGAAGAAGGGCCTTGGTTGTGTGTTGGTGAAAAATTAACAATTCATTGTATATGATTCAAGGAAATTGAATGTTCCTGAGAAAAACTATCCAACACATGTTCTGAAGTTTTCTGCAGTGATATTAACATTAAAAATTTGGTGGCATTACCTATTATGGGAGAAGTGTGAAATATATACCGACCAAAAATCCTCAAGTATATCTTCACTTAGAAAGAGTTGAACATGTGCCAATGAAGATAATTAGATCTAATCAAATACTATGACTACTCAATCCATTACCACCTTGGGAAAGTGAACAATGTGGAAGACACTCTAAGTGGAAAGGACCAAGTGATTCTATCATTGATGAGAATTGAAAAGGATTCAATCAAATTATATTTTATGAAGATGGACATGGGAATCATAAATAAGGGAACATCATCAATCCTTTCACAAATGATTTCTCAACCGTCTCTTTTGGAAAGGTTAAAGGATGCTCAAAATAATGATGTGGGAATTCAGAAGAAAGTGAAAACTATTATAAAATGAAAATCCTCAGAGTTCAATGTTAATGAAGAAGGAATTGTGAGATTATGGTCAAGATTATGTGTTCCATTAATTCTAGAGTTAAAGAAAGAACGTTTGGATGATGAACATAGTTCGAATATATCTATTAACCTAGGAAACAAATAGATGTATTGAGATCTCCGAGAGCATTATAGGTGGGATAACATGAAGAAGGATATTGCTAAGTATAAATCAAAGTGCTTGGTATGTCATCAAGTGAAGACCGAGAGGTATAAGTCTAATGGGATGATTCAACCATTACCCATAACTACATGGAAATGGGAGAACATCACCATGGAGTTTTTCACCTAACTTCTAAAGACATCCAAAGGAAACCATTATATCTAGGTTGTTATGGATCTTCTTATAAAGACTGCACACTTCATTGCAATTCACGAGGATATCTCATTGGATCAACTAGCACAGATATACATTAGATATGTGGTAAGGATTCATGGAGTACCACTTCTGATCGAGATCCATGATTCACCTCTATGTTTTGAAAGAGTCTTCAACATGCTATATATATTGAGTTGAACTTCAATACGGCTTATCATCCTCAAATAGATGGCCAATATGAGTGGACTATCCAAACACTTCAGAATATGTTTGGAGTGTTCTCAATGAAATTCAAAGGAGGATGGGATCAAAATATTCATCTTGTTGAGTTCTCACACAATAATAGTTTCCACTCAAGAATCCAAATGGATCCTTATGAAGCCCTATATGGGAAGAGGTGCAGAACACTGCATGTTTGGATGAAGTTGGGGAGAGAAAATTACTAGTTCCAGAAATGGTTGAAGAAATGTGGGATATGGTTAAGACCATCGAAGAAAAAATTAAAGTTTCTTATAGTCAACAAAAGAGCTATACTGATAATCATCGAAGAGACCTAGAGTTTGATGTTGGATACGTGGTATTCCTACGTATATCATCATGGAAGAGAGTTAGGATATTTGGGAAGAAGGGAATGCTTAGTCCAAGGTATATAGACCCTTTTGAGATCCTTTATCGCATTAGAGAGGTGGCCTATCGACTAGAACTCTGACCGAACCCATCTAAAGTACATGATGTATTCCATGTATCACTCTTGAGGAATTACATACCCGACCCATCACATGTAGTCAACCTAGAGGTGGTACTATTGGAGAATGAACTTTCCTATAAAGAGAAGTCGGTGAAGGTCTTAGATCGTAGAGAAAATGTTCTATGAAATAAAACAATTCCCCTTGTCAAGGTGTTGTGGAGAAACCACAAGTTTGATGAAGAAACGTGGGAATCAGAGGAAGTGATGAAGCAGAGTTAACCACATCTGTTTTAGTGTGGAAAAAGGAAATTTTGAGGGAAACATTTCTTAAGGGGGGAAGATTGTAACGACCCAAACTTTTATTAAGAAAAATCCACTTGATCAAATTAAATATATTATTATGTAAGATGGTTTTATAACATATTCACTTACTTGGTTTTATGTTTTTGGATTTCAATATACCATTATTAATTGTGATTGTTGCTAATAAAACTATTAAATAGTGATCACATGATTAATAAAAATAAAGGGCTTTAACAAATCCAATTTACTCAGACAAAGGAATAGATGATTTGATCTAGTAGACTTTAACCATACCAAGCCCATTTGTCAGAGCTTGGAATGAAGGTTGAATCATTGGGATTCTCTCTAGACCAATCCCAGGTTGAGCTTCAACACGTTAAGATTAAACAGAATTGTATATGAGGGAAGTGTATGTTGATAGAGATTACCACCAGAGCAATGCTATGAAAGAAACCCCAAGAGTCTATCATCATCCAAAACATTACCCTTCGGTCTTATGAAGGTGTTATAAGTGTTTATGTAATAATACCCTAGTACTATGATTATGTACATTATTTTTTAATGAGAATATACATTCATTTTTTTAATTTTACATTGTAAATAGATTTTTAAAGAAAAATAGCATTTTTAGTCTATTTTTATTAAATTAATGGATTTTTTATTTAAATACTATTTTAATAAAATATTTTCAATAAATTAATTTTTATTAAATATAAATGACTATATTATTATTATGAATACAATTGTGATTTTTATTAAGGTCTGAAAGCTATTTTTGTCAAAACCCATTAATTATTTATAAATGTCGGTTTTTATTTTAAAAGTAAAAATTCACATATTTAGAAAATTATTTAGATAAAATGAATATTATTTTTGGAATCAATAAGTCTAAATTATCCAATGGTGAATTTTTCCTAATTTTTTGAGATAGTCGAATTTTTAGGTAAAAATTAAATATCGGTTAAATATATAATGTGTTTTATGACATCATAATAACAAAATAGTGATATAATAAAATAATATAAACAATATTTTTGGTGAACATATGTTTTACCATAAATATAATGTGATTTTAGGTTTGTTTTATATAATTTATGAAGCTTTAGAGGACCCTTCAAAACTTATAAAACATTTTAACTTTTTAAATTGATATCTTTGAGAGTGTGACTCACTTCCACATAAGCATGCCAAATATTTTAAGAATTTAGACCATTGGACTTATAAAATGATGTTTTCGACTCCACTTTGGAAAAAACCATAGGAAAAAACCATGTTTTGGTTTGTGGTTTGGTTTAGATTGATGTGTGGTGGTCAAAACCTAAATAATAAAGAATTACCTCGATTTTCCTATATAAACCCACCCAAGATCCCACTTCCTCTTCACTAAAAGCCTTTGGATCTCAACAAAAATATGCCCTATTATCTCTATAATCTTACCAAGTCACCCCAAGATTCCATGAAGCCTCTTTAAATCCTCTCCCACACCTTTGGAACCACACTTCCAAGTAAGAGATTTTCTTCCTCTCTCATTTTTGTCCAAATTTATTTATATTGTTATTCCCTTTTATATTCAATTTAAAATTCTAATGGTATTAGTTTTCACCTCCCCTATACTTTACTACTTATGTTTGAATGATTAGAAACCCATTTCTCTCTCATTAATTCCTTCCATGTACACCCGTTCCCATACCAAAATTCTGTATGGGACTTTCTTCCCTTCTCGTTTTTGTCCAAATTTATTTATGTTTTTATGACCTTTAAATATCAATTTTAAATGTTGGGGTATGATTTCTAACCTACCAAATACTGTAATATTTATGTTTTAATGATGATATACCCCTTTTTCTCTCATTAATTTCTCCCATGTACACCTGTTACCATGCTGAAATTCTGTAAGGAATTTCTCTCTCCTCATTTTCATTCAAGTGATTCTTTTGTATTATGAATATAAATTCCTTTAAATATGTTGGGAAAAGTATCTATATGAACCAATTACTATAAATTTCATGTAAATATGATGATACACCCCTTTCTATCTAATCAACCATTTTTATAAATTCTTATGTCACGCCATTATGCTGCTAAAATTGCACCACGATTTTCCAAGACAAAGTCATTGTGTAGTGAATACCATGACCATTTCTCTGTCAAGGGTGTTCAAAATTATGAATATTTACTTATTTATTTTATAGTTTCATGTATTAATTCGACATTCCGTTATTTTGGAATAAATGATGATGTTTAATGAATCCATTTTATATGATATATGTGGCACACTTATTCATGAGATGAAATATTTAAGAAGGGTACAACCTACTAGCGGTCCAATGCAATGGGTAAATATTAGTATCATGATAAGTCATGTTAAATGAGGTTTTACTCAGGATAATTCAAGTTTAATTATTTTTTATTCATGCTCCATGTGCTATGAGACTTGTCTCATGATAATACCATGTTAAGTGTGGTTTCCACATTTCTATGTTATGATAATAATGACATATCATGACTTTATATTCATGTTTCTATTATAATCCTTTGATATTAATATTTCATAAGATGTAATATATATTCATGTTATGACTTTTTTACTCCCTTAATGGGATTTATAGCTCACCCTTTTCTAATGGAAGTCCTCAGGTTACCCTATGCAATGCTATGTATGAGTGAATGTAGTGGTCATGTAAAATATGTTTTCAATAAAGATGTTGAATTTCATGTTTTAATTCATTATGTAATGTTTCTAATCCTCAAAGAAACTATAAATCTCGATATTTTATGTTGTATCAGGTGAATATTTTATGTAATAAATCATGTTTATGTGTGTAATAAAAATAAGGGTTGTTATATGGATCATGACACATCTTCCTCCCCTAGAGCCCTCGGCCTTGCACCATGCACATCCTCCAAAACCTCCTTCATACATCATTTCCAATTCATATTTATTCCAATTTCTAATTCAATCCTTTGAGGTGAGACCCCCAGACCCCTCCTCCAATGGCCCAAAGGCCTTCATTTTTTATTGATTTTTGATAATCCACCTTTAAAGGGGTGAGGTGGAACCCTTACAAGGCCCGTAGGCGTAAGTATTACGTGGCCCGTAGGCCTTAGAGGAATTCATTTTTACATAGGATTCAAATATTAAATACAACACAGACTAACTACTTGTAACTTCTCCACCCTATCATCTTCATCGTGAAAATCAGTTCTCCACCTTTTCATAGTTGTTCGATTGGGAATTCTCGTGCATGCACAGGCTTGCCCTGATGGAAGTTGTTATACCCTATCATTATGGAAATCCTTTTATCTTCTGCTGTGGTGAATGCTCTTTTCTCATCCTCCTTGTAGAGATTGTTCCTCGTAGGTCATCTGGTTTTCATCTGCACTTAAGGTGGCCTAAAGTCCTTGAGGTGGCCCGAAGGCCGTAAAGGACTCGAGGACCAAATCAATGGCCCGAAGGCCCAAATGGGGGCATATTCCCGGTAGCTACAGTGTCAAACAATACCTACTATAGTTCCCGCTACATTACCTACTACAGTACTATATAGTTCATGCTATAGTTCCTGCTACAGTACTGCTACAACACCCCCCCCCCCGAAATAATGTCTCTGCCTAGATTTGATCACGGGTCTCTTGGATGCACTTACAGAGCCCTTACCAACTGGGCTAAGGCTCATGTTCCCCAGACCCCTCTCCTTCTCTTTTCTATCTGAGATTTGGTCTCCCTATTTCCATATCCTATTCGATTGAACAACCTAGACTTAAGGTTGATATCAATTTCTGTTTTCTTCCTGTTTTATGTTATGCGAAGGGTGACTTGAGACCGCTTTGTGTGTATTCTAGCAACCTCTGACGAAGGTGAAGCGGATCAAATCGATTTGGTATTACATGGACGGTTTAAGTTGATTTTTCCTTCTTTCTTCAATTATATTTAGTTTATAATTAAGGTTTTTGTAATTTATGAGTCCCTGGTTTTTTTATTGAGGTACGTTGGTCCTTGGAACATTAATTTCGAGTTTCTATTAATATTGTAAGGAGTTTTGATCAACATTTGAATGTGCACATGAATATTCTTATGTATGTATATATAATATATATATATGTATTCCATGTATGTATTCCATCATGGTGTAGGGAATTTGTGCATTGGTTGAAGGATATATATATTAAGGTATGTGCGTGTGAGTGTGGGGCAGTTTTGAGTGGTTTTTTCCAAATATATCAACTACTGGGTATCAAATTGATTCCTCTTTGAGGTGGGACCCAAATCCTTTCCTTTAAATTCATGTATTCCTTAATTGCTTACATAATTATTTTTATTTATATTGAACTTCATTTCTGGAATAGGCTGTCTGCTTATGATTCTAAATGATTCACCTCATAAATTAACCCATGGTTTCGTAATAAAACCTCCCCAACAGAGGTGCGTTGAATGCAAAAACTCACTGTGATGATTTATTGTTTATGTAGCTTTTTTTGGCTTATCGATGTGGACTTCCATTTATTCTTTTAATAAATGGTTGATAAATTATATGTTAGGACTTCAACCTATATTTATAAACTGAATGGATTGTCCTTTAACTGAGTAGTTCTAGTCTCTTGTGAGTTTAATGAAATAAAGACACGCCATGGGTGTGGGGACCCTTTAGATTTAAAATTTTCCAAGTGTTAATTGGTGTTGTTTCCATGACCCTTATCCTTGAACATTGACCCTTCAGCTTTATAAATAGAATTTACATGTTTTTATTGAATTCTTGAATTGATTAATTTGAATGTTCTTGATTAGGATGACTTAAATGAGAGAGTGGAATCCCTTAAATAAAATGAACATTTCAACTTCCATGGAACATGTATCATGTTAACCAATTTTCCATGTTAGGAAAATTGAGTGCGTTGACCTTGTAGTTGATGGTTCATAGAATGACATGCTTTACATTGATTTTCTTAAATGGGATATAATGTGTTAATTAAAAATTCATAAGAGGTTATGCCTTATGTGTTGGGTTTTAAAGGTTTTTCCTTGTGTATTAGATTGTGAATATGGTATGGATATTTGAAATGCATTAGAGGTGATGCCTTATGAATTACGTTATAATTATGGAAATTATTGAATGATTATGGATGGGAGAGATTCTTATTCCATTCAAGTTATATAAACATGAATGTGTGGGAGGTATTCTTACCGCATTCCAGTGATGATCTATAATGTCACGACTTATCCCCAAGGACCCATATTGTGACTACCCCAAGCCCACATTCCATAATATAGGGGCTGGAGACTAGCACTTAGTAGGCATATCCAAAAAGGGGAAGATGACGACTCGAGAAGTCTGTGGGCATAGACGGTTTGAGAAATAGACAACTGGAGTGGACTGAGTGGTCTGCGGAAGATACTGCTAGTGAGCCGGCATCGGAAGCCATAGGTGGGTGGAAGTATGTCATGATGGCACACTAAGGTGGATTCCATAATAGGATAGGGCCACAACAGTGCGGTAGGGGCTGATAAAATGCAGTATAATGATTGGAAGAGACAGACACAACATGAAGCGGCCTGCAGTTGCAGGCCATGGCGTGCAATGGAACGCAGTCCAGCGAGGACCATGTGCAGGATAGGGGAGACTGACCTTATCAAGCCATGTGGTGGCAAAATACGGACACCTCCTGGTGTCCGGTCTGGATGAGAGCTTCCCCCTACAATGGGATATGTCAGATCTGGATTGTGTAGAACCTGGGTCGGGTGGGTCCGACCGGGTCAGACTGGACCCAGACCTGACCATCCCCTTTTCATATTAACAGTCCTAACTTTCAAACCATACAACTTATTGACTAGAAGTTTGTATATTTGGAACCCTTTTAATGAGGAAGTTCTTTTGTAATTCTCTAAATAGGATTTAATGGATGATGAAATTAGGAAAATGGTTTGAGGATTGGATTCTACCAGAATCAAGCGTACTACGTGCGGGAATCTTGTGGCTAGCTGAGACCTGAAGACTGCTGATGAGCAGGTTTATATAACCCTATAGGACTAGATGATAATAGGACCTGTGTGGACCAACTACAAGGGGCTCTGTGTGAACCAGATTCAAGTGTCCCTATGTGGACCAACATATAAGCATCCCTGTTTGGACTAACTATGATGGACTTAGTGGGGAGCAGCTCTGTGTGAGCCAACAATCCCATAGTGGGGATTGGATTTATGTGACACAGAAGACCCCCGATACTCATTAGTGATGAGTAACTCAGTAGTCCAATGTGTTCAGTGTTATTACTGATAGTATTTATTTATAAAATTTAAGTTATACCTTGTGTGAGATGTCTTTATTGTATGATTTTTCTATGTGATCTTACTATGTGGTCTTTACATTGTGGATTAGGGTCTCTACTATGTATTTTTTTACTAACACTTTCATAGGCTTCAACCGCACGTGTCGTGTCCGGTGAAGGTAATCAATTCTTCGATAGAGACCTTGGTGGTCCAAGACCAGGTGGCGCTCAACGAAACGGGAAGGACGAGCGTACTTATACAGCTACAAGAAGCTACCCTTCACCTACCCTTCAGGTAGGGTCTTGAGTATATGGACTGTGGTAGTTGTAATTTTCTTTTTTTGGGATTTTATTCTATCCCCTTTGTACTTTTAGTTTGTACTATACTCTCTATAGTTTTCTTAGTGACAATTTTAGTTTACTTTGTGTTTACTTTCCATAGTTTGAGATTTTTTTGTGTGTGTAAAGGTTTAATGGAAAATTCCTTCCCACTTTGGGATATACTTTTTCAGTGCTATTCTCTTTCCCCTGGCCTATGGAAGGCGGGCTTGGGGTAGTAACAAAATGATCCCTGGGGTACGGGTGGTGATAATGTTGTATCAGAGTAGGTTGGTTCTACCAGAAGAACTAAGTGTCTGTAAATTTTGATGGGGAAATAGTGTTAAGTGTTTCAAGTTCAACTTTCAAGCTAGGGAGTCTAGTGTTGAAGCGGCCCTTGATGTATCCATACACTTGGACCTTGAATTCTATTTTTTTACCCAGTACATGAAAAGAATGGTTTCATGAATATTTGAGTGTTTTCCCATGATATTTTTTAGTCAAAGTTTGCTCACTATGTATAATAAATTTACCATGGTTCATCTTGATTCTATTTCAGAATGCCTCCATGCAGATAGCCCATCAGGATTCTAGTGCATGACCACTTGGATGGTCCACATAGTGATGAGGCTTTGGTACAGAGACCGTTTCTTCAGATGGAACCTTCGGGCGATGTCCCATTGATACCACCACCAGTTGGTCATAAATTACTACCTGCGCTATTGATAGAGGACAGACATAGAATCAGTTCCTTACATGAGTTCCAGTGATAGGGACCTCCCATTTTTAGGGGAGAGAAAAATCCTTAGGTATCTGAGGATTGTATGGAGGTGGTGTCTCAAGTATTCCACTTAGTGAGGAAACCACTTGAACATATGGTTGTTCTAGCCATGATCCTTTTTCAGGATGGCAAACATGGTCATGGAGTTTGGAGAGCAGTATGAGGTGTTATACATTTCAACATGTCACAACCACCAACCCAATGTGGTCCACACTAGATTCATGGAGCTAGAGGACTGGGGAAGGGGGTAGCACCAGGTGGCCATCCTTAACTACACAGTAGTAGATGTTTTGAGTTTTTAGTTTCCCAAAGTGGTGGATGAGTATGAGGATGTAATTATAGAGGATGTTCTCAGACTACCTCCTTGTAGAGGGGTATACTTATTCATTGATTTGTACACCAAGATGTCACCGATATCTACAACTATATATCGGATGGCTCTTATAGAGATCTGGGAGCTAAGATTACAGTTGGAGGACTTTTAGAGGAAGGGGTTCATAAATCCCAACATTTCACCATGGGAAACCCCAGAGTTGTTTTCCAAGAAGGCAGACATAAGATTGAGGTTATGCATGGACTTTTGATGCCTGAACTAGGTGACTGTGATGAATGAGTATCCTCTACCGAGGATTGATGAACTCTTAGATCAGCTGAAGGGAGAAATATGGTCCACAAAGATAGACCTCAAAGCAGGCTATCACTAGATTTGAGTACAAGATGAGGAAATAATGAAGATGAATTTAAGATGTCACTATGACCACTATGAGTACTTGGTGATGATTTTTGGCATGACGAACGTCCCAACAGTGTTCATATGACTCATGAAAAGGATCTTTCAGTCGTACTTAGACTTGTTTTTAGGGGTCTTATTTGATGATATCTTAGTGTATTCATCATCTGGGTAGGATCCCATGATACACTTAAGGATGATTTTGGACACACTCCGAGATAACCATCTTTACGAAAAATTCTCAAAGTGTGTATTCAGGATGAAAAAGATTCACTTTCTAGGAAATATCATCTCAAAGGCTAGAGATGTGGTGGATCCAGTAACGATCGAGGTGGTGATTTCTTGGGGACCACCCAAGAGTGTTAACAAGGTTTAGAGCTTCCTTGGGTTGGCTATGTACTAGGAGACGTGTGTATCGAATTATTAGAGTATTAGCACCGATGATGGTGTTGATGAAGAAGTGGAAGCCCTTTGCGTGGACAGAAATATTCCAATAGATATTTCAGTAGCTGAGGCGGATCTTGATGAGTGGTATTATCTTGAGGTTTCTAGAGGAGGGCACTGACTATGTCGTTTTCTGTGATGTATCAGAAACCAGGCTTTGTTGTGTCCTAATTTAGGGAAAGCAGTTATTTCTTATGGCTCAAGAAAGTTGAGACTGCATGAGTAGAACTATGTGACTCATGACCTTGAGTTGGTAGCAGTTGTATTCTCACTAAAGATGTGAAAACACTACCTTTTGGGTAGATGATTCATTGTCTACTCTGACCACAAGAGTCTCAAATATATCATTTCTCAGAAGGATTTGAATCTGAGATAGTGACATTGGATAGAGTTCCTCTAGGACTATGACTTTGAGATAGTCTATAATCCTGTGATGGATAATGTAGTGGTAGATTCTCTCAATAGAATATTGTGTTTATAGCTACTGAATGAGGCCTCATATCATTTTTCCTCACTTTAAATATCTTATGTGGATAGAGTTGAGGTAGTTTATCTACTGTCGATGGTAGTTTCCCCTCCACTATTTTAGAAATTTAGATAGGGACACCTCATAGATTCCAACTACAAGACTACTCATGCCCATATGTCCACAGGGCATACCCCTATTGGATATTCAAAAGGTGGGGAGCACATCATCCTTTTCAGAGGATGCACCATATTACCAATGGCGTTACGGGAGGAGGTGTTGAGGTAGTTCCATACGCCCCTTTAGTAGTACATCCAAGAGTAGCAAAAATGTACCAGGACCTCCAAAATCAGTACTGGTGGTTGGGGATAAAGAAAGTAGTAGTAGAGTTTGTCTTGAGATACCTCCCTTGTCAGCAAGAAAAGGATGAGCACCAGGTTCCATCAGGTTTGAAACAACCCCTCAAGGTACCAGAGTGGAAGTTGGAAAGAATATCAATGGAATTCATGAAAGACATACCATATATGTCCATGGGGAACGATACCATCTGGTTGATCGTAGAACGACTCACCAGGTCATCCCACATTCTACCCATTTGATAATAGAGTTTAGTAGAGAGGTTTGGATGCCTTTACATGCAGGAAATAATTCGACTCCATGGAGTACCATCTATGGTAGTCTCATATTGCGATTCAAACTTTACATCCTGGTTGGGGAAGGGATTATGGGAGGTATTTAGGACTTAGCTGCTCTTGAGAACATCCTTTCACCCATATAAAGATGGCCAGATGGAGAAAACCATAGAGACCATGGAGGACATGATTCGGGCTTGTGTACTTGATTTTGGTTATAGATGGGAGGACCACCTACCATTGGTGTAGTTTTCAATCAATAAAAGATACCACTACTATATCGGTATGGACCATTTGAGGCACTTTATGATGACCATGCAGGTCACCGTTATGCTGGACAGACCCAAGAGAGTCAGCACTCATGGGTCCAGGGAGGGTATAGGCTACCGCTAAGAAGGTTCAGGTCATCCAAGAGCGGATGAAGACTAAAAAGATCCAAAATAATTCATATACAGATAGGCGACAGATACCCTTGGAGTTCATGGAGGGGGACCACATATTTCTATAGGTCTGTCCTCGATGGGGGGGGGGGGGTACAGAGATTTGGCTAGGGTGGTAAGTTATCTCTGAGGGTCATCAAACCATTCCTGGTACTTTGTATAGTGAGTGAGTTGGCATACCTCTTGGCTCTACGACTACATTTAGAGAGGGTGCACGACAGCTTCCATGTATCCTGGATGAGGAGATATGTGCATGAACCTTCTCATGTCATCAACCACGGTGAGATGGAGATTGACGATGGGGCAATATTCACGGAGTACCCAGTGGAGATAGAGGATCAATTTGAGATGATCCTTTATTGATGGTTGATTCTTTTGGTGTGTGTTATTTGGTAATATGGGAATCTATAAAAGATCACGTGGGAGAGGGAGGCATAGATTCATGTTCAGTACCCCCATTTGTTTGATTAACCTTTGTTTTGTCTTACAAGAACGTAAATCCCTAATGGGGGGAGTAATTTAATATCCCAAAATTCCATGATTTTTTTAAAATTAAAAGGGATTATTTCAAGACCAGGCACTAAGACAGTGTGCGATTATGAGGCCCGGAGTACCTGGAATGACCAGTCAAAAAATGTAAAGTTTTAAATAGCGCTTGTGAGTGGTTTTCTTGATTTTTTTTATAAATCTAAAAAATATAACTGGATCAAAAATCTGAGGGCACTGTTGTGTTTAGGATAGTGGGTTTACCCAAGGTACGACCTAAGTTTAGTCGGTGTGGGCCTCCAAAGAGAATACACAAAAAAATGGCATAACCATAAATAAAATAATTAAATAAAAATATTTAATTTTTAAATCCTTATAACTAACGAATAGTGACTCGAATTGAAAATATGAGACCACCATCTAACTCTTGAGGGTATGATTTCTTTAGGTAGAACCTAACATTGGTCGATATAGTTCAACAGTGGAAAATAGTTTTTGGTCATAAATAAAATAATTGAATAATGTTATTTTATTTTAAAAAACTTATAACTCATAAATGGAAACTCGGAATGAAAATATGAGAGTACCATTGAGTTCGTGAGTGTATTCATCCCTTAGGAGGAGCCTAACATTGACCGACACAGGCCTACTGTGAATGTTGATTTTTGGGACGTAATCCTAAATAAAATTATTTAAATAAAAATTATTTTATCTTCAAATCCTCACAACTCACAAATGATAACTCAAATTAGAAAAACAAGACAACCATTGAGTTTATAATGAGATGTTCTCCTTATGTAGGACTTAACCTTGACTGGTACACGGTGAGGGAAGAAGTTAATTTTTGGAATTTTCGAAAGAAAAATAAATTAACTTAAAAAGTTATTTTAATTGTTTTCTTCATCATTGAGTAGTGTAATGTCAGCACTAAGGTGCATTAATGGGGCAATGACGAATCTCGTTAATGACCCCCATTAATGATTCAACATAACGATGCTCCAACACAACATAATAGAATTGATGATTCATGTTTCCCTAATTAATAGCCTAAACAGAAATGCAGTACTGTTGGCACAATCTTGAAATTTAACTGAGGCTTTGGTGGGTGGCGACAAAAAAAAGAAGGAAAATCTCTCCAATGATGAATGTTGGAGAATTGGATGATGGTGGTGACACCCTTGGAGAGAGGATTCAGGATCAGAAATTAAAAAATGATGAAGAATGATCATCCTTGATCAATATTCTTTTCCAGGTAGGATGTCTTTTGATTGATACTTGTTTCCCCATTCTTCCTTTCTAAACAAAAAATGTGGGTCAACCCACGAACAGGCTGATCCGTGGGTCTTTTATTCTTACGAGTGGTTTTCTTTATCTCAAAGATTGAATTTGTGTTATTTTCGGATAGAACTTTAATCTTATATTCCCATGTTTCATAAACTATAACGCAGAGGAATCAAACCAACCTGAAAAATGTGTTGATTCCTCCATCTTTGAGAGTTCTTGTGATCTTTGTGACTGCACCTCATAATTGTAGGAATGGAAAACTCAAGGCCATAGTAGGGAAGACATCGACTTGAGAAGTATGGGGGTGAAGACGGTTTGAGAAACAGATAACCGGAGCGAAGCAGGAAGTCCATGAAAGATACTGTCTACATGCCTGTGCCGGAGGTGGCTGTCGCAGGTGGGGGGTGGCACACAATGATGGCATGCTGAGGAAGAGGATATGAATGATTGAGGCTGTGATGTTGTATCAAGGGCCTCCGTCATGTGGGGTGGTGGATGGTGGAGATGGACGCAACCACCTGACCATGTCAGGGGAGCATCCCACAGCTGCAGGCTGTAGTGTGTGCTAGAATGTGGTCCAATAGAATATATGTGTGGGATAGGGGGTGGCTGGCCTCTACCATCCGTGTGGAGGAACAAGCTAGATGATTCCTAGCATTCGGTTTGGAGTAGTTCTAGCCTGAAAAATGGGCCGCCATGAGGCAGACCAGACCTAGGTTGGGTTGGTCTGACCGGGTCGGACCGAACTAGGAACTGACCGACCCCTTTTCAGAAAAATGATCATATCATTCAAACCACACTCTATATTGATGAGATGTTTATGGTATTGGAACCCTTGGAAAGAGGTTGGTCTTTTGGAATGCTATAAATATTATTTCGTGGAAGATAAAATTAGACGAATGGATTGAGGAGTGGATTTTCCCAAAATCAAGTGCACTACTTGCGGGAATCCAGAGGCAAGATGAGACCTATAGACTGATGATGAGCGGGTATAAGTGACCCTATATTCCTAGATGATAAGATTTCATATCTGGACTAGATACAAGTTTATCTATGTAAACCTGCTACAAGAATCTCTATGGAACATCTATAAGATGCCTTATGTGGACTGGCTATGATCAACTAAGTGGAAAGCGACTATGTGTGACCCAAAAAACCCACGATGGGGAGCATCTCTATGTGACCCAGTAGATCGACAATACTTTTCATGGATTTGTACCTCACTAGTCCAATGTGTTCAAAGTTAAAACTGAAAGTTGTGCTTTCTATACTTTTAGTTATACATAGTGTGAGGTATCTTTTTTGTATGATATTGATGTGTTTTCTTACTATGTGGTCCTCCCTTTGTGGATTGGGGTCCCTACTGAGTATTGTGTTACTCACCCTTTCATGAGATTAGCTCGAACACATTGTGTCCCATGCATGTGATTGACGCTTCGACATAGACCTTGGTGGTCGAGGACTAGGTGGTTCTCATCAGGAAGGGACATACAGACAACATTATATGGATATAGGTAGCTACCCTTCACCGACCTTTTTGGTAGGGTCTCGAGTGGAAGGACCTTGGAATTTGTACTTTTATTTGTGGTTTGGGGCTTATATCTTGGCCCCTTTGTACTTTTCATTTGTACTATACTCTCTATATTTATCTCAGTGACAATTGTGGTTTACTTTGTGTTTAGTTTCCACAATTTGATCTTTGTGTGTGTGTGTAAGTTTAAAGGCAAATGTCTTTACTTTTTGGGATATGCTTTTCGGTGCTAGTTGCCAGCCCCTGGCCTATTGAAGGAAGGCATAAGGTACTCATGACACGGGCCCTTGGGGATGGGTCATGACATTCTGAGATTTTATCTCACACCCTACTTGGGTAACCTTGGTACCTGAGAAGGCCTTATATTTGCAGGATCTATGTTGATTTGATGTATTTCTTTTATTAGGGAGTTAGGAGTAAAGGATTGAACTGGAGCTTGGGATGCTAATGGAGATCACCCATGGGACTTGTTTTCTTTTCTTTATTTGTGTCATGTATAGTATCATGCTATAGTTTTTACCTCTTTCTGTTTTTTATAAAATAGCGTTGGCCACTTATGTTCAGTTATATCAAATCATTGTTCTTATGACTTTTCATTTATTTATTACTCCTTCTATTTTTGTTTTTTATTTATTATGTTATATTGTAGTGACTCTCTAATAAGAGTGTATAGTATCCCTACTATCATCTCTTGACACCCTTGCTACTTGTCGGCAGCCTCTGGCATGCAAGGAGACATGTTTGAGTCCATGTGACCCACTGGACCGGCTACCAGTTCAATGGTAAATCGGGTCAGTACCTTATAGACTTGTATCAAAGGATAATTTGTTCCTTTTTCTTACTATTTTGTGTTGGAAAATAGGATACTAGAAATCTATCAGTGCTTGGTTAATATCCATGTCTGGGATTGATCACCCCGCATACGGGAAATGACCAAGTGTCTAGGGAAGGGATTGTTTCTCATATTGTTCACTGTTACATTGGATACGATTTCACCTCAAGTGACTATTTTATTTTCCATTACTTATGTATTTATGGAAGTTTTCCCTTATCCTGGTATGTAAAGGAAGAATAATTACATGCATCATTATAGTCACATATGAAATTCACATGCCATGCATATGCCATGCCATGGAGTTGCATATGTTGGATTCTAGTTGACATTAAATTTTTTCCATGAGTTCTATGACATGATAGGTGTTTTAATAACATTCTTAGATTTTTCCCATCTTAGGTATTTTTTAATCTTTTTGGCCTATTGGTATAAAATTCCTAGTTGATTAGTATGTTGTGCATTTGTTTCTTTATCATGGATTTTCTATTCACATGACATACTTTTTTGTTACAACATATTTCTATGTTTACTTGTTATGATGGTATGTTTTGTTTGTTTATATGTGGTCTGTGAATGAAGGAGAATAAATTTTTGATTGTAAGGCATATGGGTTCCTTACTACTAAGAAAGGTTCACCCGTATATTCAAACTATTTTGAGCATAATATAAATACATTTTAAGATTGTTGATATAATGTAAAGGTTGCTAAATTTTAAATTAAAAGGCAAATTATACTTGACTAAAGGGTTCCAAATTCCAAAAAATAATGTTTATGTGCACTTTATAGTTTGGTAGGTGGCCACCCATATGTTTGGACCATTTTTAATAGGTTAATTCGAAATTTAATTTTTTTATATTAATGGGTGATGATTTTCAATCCATGAAATGTATAGGTACTTCATGATTTGGGAAATGGTAACCCATATTAAATGTAAAGACCATGTTATCTTTGAATGGTTATAAATTTTATAGATATTTAGTTTTAACTTGAAATCAATTGGTTAAATTCTTAAGTGTAACTAGACCTAGGTAGGCCAGATAGGGAATGTTTTTATGATATTACCCATTCGTAGTTTCAACTTTAATGATTTGAGAAACTATTTTTGGGTTACTTTCTAGAGAACCAAGGTTGGATCAGTGGGACCCTTGTAGGTTTCCATTTATATTAAAAATGGATTTATATGTTAAGTTTCCTAATGTAATTAAATTTTTACAGTTTTAAAAGGAAGTTTTATGAAACTATCCTCTTTTTCTTTAATTTCTTTGTTGAAAAATCAATTTCTTAGTGCTTTCATTATAAAATGGGTGATTAATGTTTGTTTTAAATATTTATATTTATAATGGTTAAATATGAATAAATGTAAAGGGATTTGAAATAGAACATGTAGTGGTTTCCTTGGATGAAATAATCATGTAAGGGTAGGTTGAGTTTCTCTTTGAGTTTCCTTGGAAAGGAACTATGGGGTTTTTCTATAATCTTCCTAAAAATTCATTAATGGTTTGATGGCTAAATTTTCAGCCAAGTGACTTTTGTTAGGTATGACCTAGTTTTTGGTGTGACATTTTGGTTTTTAAGGGACTAGCCATGATAGGTATCACGCAAGAGTTTAAAATCCGTATTAGTGTTGTGAGCTTTCTAATTCTTGGTACCATTCATGTGACATTTTCCCTATTAGTAATTTTAACTTTCTAAATTACACCCTTGTTTGGATGAGTGGTTGTGGTTTTTCATTGTCTTAGTTATGGGCATGACCATCGAGCAATGCTCTATATCAGTTGGTTGGAAATTCCTTGAGCATGGTCAACCATTTCATAGGTCACCTAAACCATTATTCTTCTTAGTGACAGATGTATAGTTATGTCATTATCCAGGACAATGTTTGTATAAGGTGGTATGACTTTGGGTCATCTCCTTAGAAGAGTTTTGTACCATTAAATAATCAATTTCATATGAATGAACGAGATGGTTTTTGGATGAATCAGGTGGTTTGACACACTGATATTGTTGTTTTGACCTTCTTTGTATGTTTTAAAGTTGTGATCATTATTCTAAAGAGCATTACCCATTCATTGAGTTGTTTTGATATTCGGTGCTTATGATCGGTTAGTTTCTGTTCCTTGTGTGACTAGGGCTCTCCTAATACGGGGAAGTGACATGTCAAATATGGTAAATGAGGACTTCTAAGTAGAAGAGAACCTAACTAAAATTACTTTTAGGATTTATTGTTTGTGTTTGAATTCTGTTTTTTCTTGATAGTCTTAAATTGTGGTGATGTGTCCGCAGGCAAAGTTGAGTCTCTTTACTTCAAAGTCAACCAGTGGTGGTTTGACCTTTCTTCCTTCTAGTCATCAGGTGTGATTGGATGGAAACTGGGATAAAACTCATGGTGTATTCTTCTAAGAAATAATCATGTACCCTATCTTGACATTATCCTAGATTCACTAAGAGGGCACTGGTCTTACACTATGATAACGTTTTAAATCCATTGAGCTTATTTTGGTGGTTCTCTTTTGGTGTTGCACACTAGATGCGTGGTGTCCCTTATGGTTTGGTAATGCATATCATCTGAAGTCCGGTATTTAATTCATTGGAAATTTTCCCTATTAATATTATATTTCTTGGGAGAAGGAATCATTGATCCATTTTTAAGATGTTGATCATATAAGCCAAGCATCCTCTTGAATGGTCGACCATAATGGCTTGACTAGTTATTTCTATTATTTAATAAAGAAGTCAATGAAGGACTATTTAGTGCATGTTGTCCAGTGGATACTAGTGTGGTTGGTGTTAGCCAAGGTATTTCATGATATACTATATCGACTTGGTTAAATGAAGTTGATTGGGGATCAACTGTTTGGAATGTTTGAAATCTCTCTAAGCCCATTGTTAAAATGCTTGGAGCATGTTTTTAAAGACAATAACAGTAGGATATAATTTTAAAGCTTAAGGTGTAATGTACCATTGTTGAGGTTTATAATGAAACAAAATTGAAATCATGTCTCTACCTAAATAGGCTTGGGTAATTACCTCCATAGTGTTTTTTAGGAAATGAGTGTTGGCTTGAGTTTTAATGTCTTAAGTGTCATTTTCCTTTGGAATGCTTAAGGGTGCGTTGGGCATTTTGAAACACAAAATGAAAATTTGAAAAACATTTCATGACCCTTGTATATTTTTTGTGGTCTAAATTATTCCCAAAGGATTCTTAGGGATGATAAGTTATAGGGTGGTAAGGTTGTAACATCCCATGTTATGAACCAGATGAAAAAGTGAAGGAATATGAACTTTTTCATTTAGTGGACATGTCATTTTTAAATCGCATCTTTGAAATTAAATTATGAGAGTTGAAAATTTGTAAAGATATTTTTTGGACTTTAGTGAAGGCCCAAGGATTTTCATATGTGGTTTAAAGAGTTTCGGGAGAACTAGACTAAAAAAAGATCGGTTTTAATGGGTCTGAATGAGGTTCATGGTTTGTCTGAAATCGTGCGGCCCATAGGAGGAAATCGTGTGGCCGTTTTCAGGTGGACTAAGGTTTTCATAGGGGCTGCTCATGGTTTTACAAATTTGGAACCTATACCACACACTTAGTGGCATTGGAATGTAGCTAAACACTTTTCACCACACAGTTGGTGCTTAATTTCCAAACTAGGCGGCTAGCCCATGCGGGGTGCTCCAGGTGCCCAGTGGATGATGCATAACTACACATGGTTTTCTAAAATGTGTGGCCCAAAATGTGTGCAGTGATATGATTTAAAAAAAAATATTTTAAATAAAATTTAAATTAAAACATTAAAAATATAATCAACCTTCCCTTCAACCTCTTGGATCATGATGTAGCTCCCTCCCCTAGATCCATCGGCCTCACGCGCCACACCTCTTCCACGAACCCCTTCATACTACATTTTTCACTTTGGATTTATTCTTCAATCCTTCGAGATGAGACCCACAAACCTCTATAATTATCTTTTCAAGTTATGATTTGGTCTCCCTCTATCCCTATCCTATTCATCCTAACACCCTAGGGTTAGGGTTGATCTCAATTTTGGTTTTCTTCCAGTTCGAGGTTATACGAAGGGTCCCTCATGAACCCTTTGTATGTATTCTAAAAACCGACAATAAAGGTGAAGTATTTTGGATTGATTTGATTTTCCACTAATATTTTAAGGTTATTTCTCCTTGTTCTTCAATTCTACTTAGTTTTTAATTGGGTGTTTTGTAATTTACGAGTCCCCAGTATTCTTATTGAGGTGTGTTAGTCCTTTTTGTATTTTTTTGAGTTCCTATTAATGAATTAGTGGGTTTTGTTCAATGCTTTAGGAAGTGAATACATATAATTCGGTATGTATATATATAATATATACATTTCCTCCAGGTAAGTATTCCCTCATGGAATAGGGAATATGTGCATTGGGTTAAGGGCATGAACATATATATATATATATATAAAGGTATGTGTGTGTGAGTGTCGGGCTATTTTGAGTGGTCTTCTCCAGATATGTCAAGTGATGGGTATTGAATTGGTTCATATGTGAGGTAAGATCCCTATCCCTAACATTTTATTCAAGTATGTCTTAATTTTCTTTAGCTACCTGCTTAATTTTGGTGCATTATATTGAACTAGATTTCTGGGATAAGTTGTCTTCTTATGCTACTAAATGATTCACCTAATAAATTAATTCATGGTTTTTGTCCCATGTTCATTCAGGGTTTCATATAATTTTCTTTTTTTCTCCTTCCATGCTTGTTATGTATTGCATATCTCTTGTAGTTAGGGACTTTTGATGGTGAGGTGGTCTATGTTTTGTTGGTGAGGATGGTTGTTTCTGTTTTTCAAATGAGTGTGTTTTTGCTATCTCAGTTGCAGTCTACTTTGTAGGTTTCGATAGCTCATACTCTCTAGACTCTAGGACCATCACACTCTTCTTGGTCAGTTGGTTGCGTTGTCTTCCAAGAGGCTTTAGGTTGCGTTGTGCATTGCAGTGGGGGGATTTTAGGTGTCTCGACCTACATTCAGGTGATGGTGGGGGTATCATTTTGGTTGGGTGTTTTCTATGAAGACTATATCTCTATGTGAGTAGACCTTTTTACTCATAATCTACTCTAGCTCTATGTACCAGCTCTAATACCGAGGTAAATCTAGAGAGGTGGTGTTCACATGAGCTTTGGGAGGTGGTGTTCAAGGGGATTTTGGATTTTTAGGGGTCATGACCTTTGCTCGATAATGTTTTAACGACAATGATGCTAGTGACTATTGTTTATTCATGATGACAGACTGGTTATGGGAGGTGACGATGGAGACGACGGTGTCTGGTTTCAGCAGTGGACATCATAGAAGGATGATGATGATGAGGAGATAAGGATAACCCAGGTTACATGATGAACTGTTGGCAGTGATAGTGCTTTATTGGATATGTGATGATGGAAGTGATGTGGTCCTCGATGGTAGGATTCTTGGGCGGCATAGTTTCTTCGGTCAGCTGCAGTATTTGAAATATTTGACATGATGATGGTTTATTTTGAATTTTGAATTAGGGATATTTTGAGTCTTGGAATGGTGTATGGATATGTTGTTTTTTAATATCTATTTTTTGTGAGTTTGACGTGGGTGTGACTTGATGATGGAGTATGTTTTGTAGGTTCCCACTTACCCTCAAAGTGACTCTTCAATAAAATAAAAAAAGGATTGTGTGTGTGTCGCCTACCTTGCCAGTTGTATCATCTAAACCAATTTTCCATGTTAAGAAAATTGATTTTGTTGATCATATAGATGATGGTTCTCTGAATTATATGCTTTCCTTTGATTGGATTAAATGGGATAAAATGTGTTAATTTAGAATGCGTAAGAGGTTATTTCTTACGATTTGGGTTTTAAAGGGTTTTTTCCTGTGTATTATATTATGAACATGGTTTGGATATTTTAAATTCATAAGATGTGATTCCTTATGAATTACATAATAATTATGAAAATGATTGAATGATTAAATATGGGAATAATTATGACCCCATTCTAGTTATATAAATGTGAATGGGTGGGAGTCATTCTTACCCCATTCCAATGATGATCTATAAATACAAGTTTGGGTGGGAGTAAGTTTTACCCCATGATAGTTATATATGTTTATGGGTGGGAGGAAGTTTTACCTAATTCCAGTTATATGTATACTATGGGCGGCAGGCATTCTTACCCCACACCACTTATGAGTGGGACATATAAATATTCTTGCATGTCAATGGAATAAGGGCCCTTTGTATTAGGTTAGGGGAAGACCATAAGAGTCCCCCTAAAATTTGGATGGTGGTGGTATGTCCTGATCCACCCCAATATAAATATAATGCTTGGAGGCCAAGAGACTAAGGACTCCTGTACCTGGGTTAGGGGCAGACTGTGAGAGATCCCCTAGATTTGGATTGAAGAGGAATGTATCAATCCACCCCAATATATATATATATATAACACTATTATATATATACATATATAATTGACATGATCAAACATACTAGCCATGGGATGAAGTAGGTATCGCTGTTCGTTCTCCCTTAGGAACCTGGATGAGTGTTTATTTATTGTACAATTATATTTATTACCTTTTTGATACCTTCACATTGTTTAAATTATATTGAACTATCTAGATTGGTTTTAAAACAATGGTTACCAACCTACTGAGATTTCATCTCACACACTACTTGTGTAACCTTGGTACCCAAGTAGACCTTGTATTTGTAGGATCTAGGATGATTTGAAATATTTCTTGCACTAGGGAGTTAGGATCAAAGGATCGAGCTGGAGCTTGCTCATGGAGATCGCTAGTGCTGATTGATTTATTTTCTTCATTTGAGTCCAAAATTATAGAATGTTATATTGTTTACCACTTCTAGTCATGTATCATTACTATTCCATGCATGCACCTATTGTATAAACCAACATTGGACACTTTTGTTCAGTTATTTCAAATCTCTCTTTAGTTGCTTTTCCATTTATGTATTACCGATTCTGTTTTTTTAATTATTCTATTATAACACTATGCATCTATGTTAAGAGGGTATAGCCTCCCCACTATAACCTCCTGAGACCCTTGCTACTAGTCTCCAACCTCTAGTGTATGAGGATATGTGCTTGGGGCCGTGTGACCCACCAGTTCGGTTACCGGTTCGATGGTAAGTCATGTCAGGATGTTACATTTACAAACTATATTTAACAAATAAATTAAATTTCAATCACAAAATGAGGTTAATATAGATGAAAAATAAAATTCATTGTGGATTTAATCTTACCATGTAATTAAGGGATATATTTATAAGTATATTAACAATCTAAATAGAAGAATAAACAATATTTAAATTTCTAAAATAGTTAAATAAAAATGAATATAGTAGGGAATAATCTTTAAATAAATGTATAATTGAAATATCTAAACATAAAATTTGATGAATAATTAATAAATAAAAGGTAATTATAAAAAAATTTATAATTTCTAGCTTCAACATTATGGACATTCCATAACTTCTAATTTAAACATTTATATTCATTTCATTATGAATTCTTTCATATTTAACACTATACGACATTTCAATATATGATATTATATAAATTTTAAACTATTTATAATCAAATTTCTATTATGTAATCAATTTATATAATCTAAATATCATACAATTTATATTACTCAATCCACAATCATATCATTCATCAAAACACTTTTTTATGTGTCTTAAGTAATAACCAAATAATGCCCCTTTTATTTTGATCATTTCAAAATAATTAATCTTGAATAATTCTTAATTTAAATATAAATTTTTATATTTTTGTCAATATTTTAAAATATATAACCCTTTATAAATTATTTATTATTATTTATATATAATCAAATTTATTTCTATATCATAATAATTTCTATATAATTTGGTTAAAAGGAATTTCAAATATTATCATTTAATATTTTTTAAAAAAACAATTTAAAAACATTTATAAAATTAATTATAAAGAATTTATAATTAATTAATTTATAGAGCATTTTTATAATAAAACCCCCATAATACGTCTTTATAATGATTTATAAACATATTATAGATCATTAAATCCATTTAATATGTTAAAAACAATTTTTAACAATGTATTAATTTACCCATACATAAGAGCCATATTTCACATAAGGGAAACCTCCTTCTTCCCTTATAGGAACTATGAATAATGGTAAAGTAGTTTTAGAAATCATTCATAAAGGTAAACACACTCTAACCTTATGTAGAACTCTATATAAGGGTAAGACCCTCAAGTAGTCAGCTTGCGGAAGGGTATACTCCATTTACATTTATGTAGACAATCTACAAAAGGGTATTAAGGACTTCCCATTATGCAATTCCAATTTCCTAAGAGTAATGAGAAAACACCCCTTATTTGGTTCCTTGTATAAGGGTAATTCCTCTACACAATACCCTTATGTTGTTCCTCATGTGAGGGTAAGGCACCAAATTTCCTATACATAACACCTTTACGTAATTGGTTACCTTTATGACACCATTGTTTCACACAAGGGTAAGATCATATGACCCTTACGTAGACTAATATATGTAAGTGAAGGCATGAAGACCATTATGTAGACAACTATATATAAGTTTAAAGCCTTGGTTATACTTACACAACTTAACTATGTAATGTTAAATCCATCAATAAGTTTACATAGCCCCATTGCATAAGGATAAACCTAATTTTTATGATTTTTGAAAAACCAAAAAAATTTATCTTTATTTTTTCAATTATCTTCTTCATTTCATTGCTAATTTCATGGAACTTACACATGGATAACTATAGAAAATCTTAATCATTTTAATATATTCCAATAAAAATTATCAAATGTAGTGAAATTTATTTAAACCCTTTTCTGAGAATCTATATGCAATATAATATTAAACCCACAAATAAAATATTGAAGTGACAAAACCTTTAAATTTGTATACCTTACACTGATGAAACCACTCAATCATCTTAATCTTCATATGATTTTGATAAATATAAATAATGTGGAAAACATAAGCATCCCACCTCTATGGTTTAACCATGGTCTAATCTAAATCACTAGACAATCTAGTAGGTTACATCCTCTCTCCATGATATGGTAATTACATGAAAACAAAAGAGGTAAAAATAAGAGAGAAATGAGTTCTATGGATTTTTTTAGCCAATCCTCAATTAGGAACACATGATATTATCATATGAAATTTGTTTATATAGGATATTTAATATGTTCCTAAATAGTTTGTATTTATTCATACGATATAATGAATAAATATTCCAGCCTGTATATGAATTCATCACATGAATGCTTCACCACCCATACGTTTCATCTAATAAAAATATATAATAAATGATAGCTATAAATGAGATTGAATCAATAAAATATTGACAAAAATTAATATTCAACAATTCATTTGATCAAAGGATGTAACAATCCTGAAATATTACTTCATGCAGGCATTTTGATATCCCATGCACATAAAATAACCATTCAATATATATAGGCTATAAAATTAGGGAATATCTCCTTTACATGGATTGCCTTAGGTACATGGATGATTAACATTGTGAGACACACTGAATGTCCTAAGAACGAGAAATTTTTTATTGAATAATCTTCTTGTGGTCATGAATTCTTGAGAATGAAAACCAAAATCTTCTCATAGAATATTTACATGAGAACATATCTTTGTCATGTCTCCTTTTCTAAACCCAATTTCCATGTTTTCATCAATTGTCTCTCATTATTGGTTCTTGTATTTATTAAGCTCCAAAACCAACGTTAATTTGTGTTTTACTGACTCAAATAAATATTATATTCATGTTATGTCAATGATATTTAAAATATCCAAAGATCTCATCATGTAATTTCCAAGATTTAATTTTAGTAAGCTTTTCATTCTGAAGAAACAATAATAAAATTCTCATAGATTTATTCAAGTATGTGATTCAAACATAAATTACAGAATTTTATAAATTTAATTTTATTAAATTAGTTTCACTTCTTAATTCATCATGTCAAAAATATTTTGGGGTGATTTTTTGCTATTTTTAGAAAATAGCTGATTTTGGGTGAATAGTGAAAAATACTAATATTAAAAGATGTCCCTTTCATAAAATTATAATGATATAAGAATAAATTAAATGATTAGAATTTTTTTAAAACAAATATATATTCAATAAGTAATATAATTAATATAAAATCATAATATTGAAATTAGAAATATATTCTTACCATTTTAGAGTTATAAGTAATGTTTTTGTTCAAATAAAAACTATTTTTAGTTATTCTTTTTTAATCAAGTATTTATAGGGTTATTTTAGATTTTGGTTTGGTTTTAATGGAAAATAAGTCTCATATTTTTTAAAATTATCCAATTAATTCAATTTTAATCAACATTTTACATAATTTTAGTGTAAAATCATTTTTACACTAAAAATAAGCAGTTGTATAAAAATGGTTTTTATTTATTTTTTTAAAGATATATTAAAATTATTTTTTTCAATAAAAAAATGAATCTTGTAAAATTATATTTTTATTCTACATTAACATAATTATTATTATGTAATAAATTAAACTTAATTAATAGTAAAATCTATATAAAATTATTACCATGGTTAGGGTTTAGAAATTTATACCCAAGGGTAAAATTAATAAATAAGGATAACAATAACACATAAACATGTATAAATATTTTCTTGTAAGATACTTAAACCTTTTATTATATTACCTTAAAATTATATTTCATTTAGAGAAACTTTCACATGAAAATGACTATATTATTTAAATCTCATAAGTAATTCCTTGTGTGTCCCTCCCCTCACATATAAAAGGGAACCTTTTCTCATCCATTATTAACACACATTGATCACTATATCTTAGAAAATAAAAGGCCAAAATCATTAATTCATTATTTATCTTATTTCTTAATATTATTTTTCTTCTTCTAATACTGTGCTATGAAGGCTTAAAGTGTTAGCCCCTGGAGGTGTCTCAATGAAAAGGTAATAGTCTTTAGTGAATCATTCAAGGTTTATTTATTCTTCCAATTACTCTAAATATATTGAAACCATCATAATATAATTAATCTAGTATCATAAATACATTGATATTTTATTATGAATATTGAAAGCCCATTTTCCACATTGTTTCCATCCTATTGAAAATGAATGTATCACTTGTGCGTAAGCATGACCTACTATCTCCATGTTACTGTATAATTTATTTTCCATCATCACATTACATGGATGGTTATAAATATAAGAATAATGAATATATATTATATTTATAAAATAATTATGATTTTTGAACTATACGATATTATTTACCTTCTTACCATTTTATTTCTTAAAAAATGATAGCGTCGCTCATGGGTGTGTGTGGACTACCACCAATACAGAAGGATTTGATTTATTTTTATTGTAAACCTATCATAAATTATTACAAGTCTATATATAATGAATTTATATATGATATTTATATAATGATTCAAATTATGCATGCAAGATCATGACCCTTTGAGAAGGTATGTCCTCGTTTATGTTTTGGCATGACTTACTTTTTTGTGTGAGTAAAATGTTTTCTGAGAATAAAAGGAGCATTGGGTGTTCCCTATGGATTTGTGAAAAAAATAAAGGAGGAAAGAGGAAATCAATTATATAGTTCACCATTATTACATGTTTATAGATAACCATGCACCACGTCCCTGGAGACCTTGGGGTTTTCCACCTTGGATAGAGGTTGGTGAAAGACTACTACACGATGTTTCCAAACCATGCAGGTGGCCTAGAAAAACTGTGTGGTCTGGCCTCTCTATTGGACAAAGACATGAACATGGTCTTGACACGGTTTTTTCAAATCTTGTGGGATTCTTAGACAAACTGTGTATCCTTCCCCCTCTTGGATAGAGGTATCCTCATGGTTGGCATAAAGGTGGGCGAACTGTGCTACTAAACCATATGTCATTTAAAAGGGGGAAAATTTAAATCACCCTTTTGAGATTTAAGAGATATCAGCTAATTTTCACCCTCATTTAACCCTATAGTATGTTGGTGAAAAACTTCTTCCGACCAATCTTCCCAATGATAATTATCCCTCAATTCATGGCCATTTGGAGTGAGGATAGGTATGAATCAAATGACCAAGGTGTGTCTAACACTCCTCTTTCCATTATTTTTAGGAAGAGTCCCCTTTTAATTTTTATTCCTATTTTGAATCCTCTAAAATACTATTTTTCTTGAATATTATGAGATGGGGAATTGGATAGTTTTTTAGTGCAAATCAGGGGCTAAGGTTATGTGAGTTTTCATCTACGAGCTTTTGGTAGGTGGTGTACAAGTATATCATATAGTATTGATGCCCTAATTTTTGTGTATATGGTTGTGTTTTGGTAAATTATTACTATCCATTTGGTTTCCTTAGTAGGAAATGATAAATTTGTTAATTAAATGATGAATTGAACCTCTCAATATCCCTATGGGATTCAATGAGGTTGACAAGACTGAGCTATGGGTCACCCATGTGGTGTAACACTCCCTTGAAAATGGATTTGGAATTTTAAATATGGAATTTAAGGATTTTGAGCTAGAAACTATAATAAATGTGTTTATCATGTTAACATGGGCTTATGTTATTAGAACCTATGATAATTGTGTATAGATTTTTAAATGGAATAAGGGGGAATTTGGCCTCGCTAGAATGTGTTAAATGAGTTATGGAACCTAAATGGAAAATGTTTTAAATGGTTAAAGAAGAATTATTATGTGGTAAATGGTATAATTGGATTATTATAATAAGTCTCTATTCCCAAGGTTCGGGTTAGATTGATTATTGAGGCCCCACTGAGGTATTTCATTAGTTAGGTTGTTAGATTTATGCTCTATACCCATAAAATATCCAAATCATGTGATTAACTAGTTTGAGGCTCTGAGGTAAGTTGATATGTATTGTTTTTAGAAATGAATGTTCCTTATTTTTTATCTTTTATTTATCTTGTTGTTTACCACAATTTGTTTACACTTTTTTTTAGACTGGATATTTTTTAGAAACCATTTTTGGTGGCCTACTAAGTTGTAAGCACACCCTTCTTGGGGTGCCATTTCCTACATGAATAGATTTCATGGTAACAGGGCATGACAAAGAAAAATTCCCTATGTTTGAAGAATTAATTGGGGTCTCAAGGATGTCCATATATGAGTTAATCAAATATAGTAGGGACTTTTATATGTAATCACCATCCTTTCATTATTTTTGTTTTTCAATTACACTTATCACTATAATACATGACATAGAATAATTACTATTGGTGTCAGTATGTACCTAGTTTTAGGAAATGAATTTGTGATGAATATTTATTATTTATACTATTTACATTATATATTAAATTATATTTTTTAAATTACTCTGATAAAAATGGTATAATATCCTTACATATCTCATTTGATCCTCACTACTGTCAGAAGCCTCTGGTATACGTGGAGGTGTGCATGAGGTCATATTTAACACTAGCATGAGGCACATATTTATTGGCTTTCAAGACGTTGTGTTATAAAGTGGTATTAGTGGATTTTATTTTATTTTATTTTATTTTATTTGGGTATGGTAGAGAGTAGAATAGGAGGTGTTCGGCCATGGAAATGATCCTGTTCATGGGAATATCTATACCACACATGGGGGATAATCAAGTACCCAAGGTGGAATTTTTGTTCTCAATGTTTTCCATTATATTTGGATGTTATTTAAAATTGAGTGATTCTCTAATCATGTGACGTAATTATTTATTAAGATTTTATTCTTATTCTCGAATGGTATGAGGGTTTTCTATTAATTCATCATTTTAGGCTCTTAGGAATATATGTGACATACATCATGATAAGAATACATGAGAAAGATTATTAAGGCTAGGTATGCTAATAAAAAAAATGTGTTTTGATGTTATGATGATTTTAAAGAAATGGTGCCTAATGAAGATATTGGAATAGATTAAACAGTAAGGGATAAATTGAATGGTTAAAAGAAATAGTGCCTAAATAGTAAGGTGTAATTTATTAAATAATTAAAGGATATTGAATTAAAAGAGGTGGTTCAATGTTTAATGTGATGTTGGAATTTGAGATTTTTGTTGCCCTAGGTTAGACATGAATATTATAGGGTTGGTTGGTGGTAGTTATAGAGATGTTGTTATGTCTGTTAGTATAGTGTATATAGAATGGTTCATTGATGGATTATAGTGAACCCTATTTTTTGTAAACCATGGAAACCTTATGTAATGTGTTTTGAGACATGCATTTGGCATTATAGAGAGATGAAACCATGACGATACATATCGGTTGGGAGACATAAGGATATCACCATGAATGATCCTTTAGTTTTGAAACAAGAATCCATATTTGTTTGGGGTAATAGAGGGGAAGAGTAGTTTTGTGAGAAATATTTTTATTTTATGTAGATGATGGATTGATACCTAGGGCGGGATGCATAGAGTATGTTTGATCTGACTAGAGAGTTTTAATTTCAACACCCTACAATGTTTTCAAGAGTGGATGGACCTGAGGTAGCTGAGTTTTGGATGTAGTACATCTAGATGATGCTATATCACATAGAGAATCCTCCTGAGAAGTGAGTTAAGGTGTAAGATTACATGTTGTGAGGACCAGTGCAGTGCTGGTGGGGTACCCTAGTTAAGGCTGAGCAGGAAAATGGTATGTTGTGGAAATATTTCAAGGAAATGTTTCTGGAACATTTATATCTAGATAATTTTAGATACAACATGGCTATAGAATTTATGAGATTGACTCATGGGGATTTGTCTTTGATTGATTATGATGGCATCTTCTGTGACTTGTAATGATTTTTCTAGCATTAGTAGAGGACGACATAGCTACTGAGAGGCATCTTAAAGATGTATATAGATTTTTGATCAATTTTTATGTAATTATATTTCATCTAAAGAGGTTTCCTAAGGTGTTGTATTAGGATCTCATTTCCGAAGGGTTCCTAAAGAAGGATTTTAGTGGTGGGAATGTTGTTCCAATTGAGTGACCTAGTGTCCTGACTTCTAATTATAGTAAGTTCCATTTTTAGGGTTTTCACTAGGGTAGTGGTAGGTATATTATATAGGGAAGAGTATTGGTCACTCAGGGTAGTGACCTAGTGTTTTTTTATCAGAATGACAGGTCGGGACACATGTGTGGTCAGTGTCATTGACCACCAGTTGAGTGATGAGTATGTGGAAGGACATGACATGTACAGAGGATTTGTAGGAAACCTCAGTTGGTGAGTAGTAATGGAGGATCAATAATAGTGAAAAGTGTTGGAAATATGTTTACCACCCCATACTAGTCAAGAAGTTAGAGTTCTACAATCCACATGAATCAGGGTGGTGGATGTGGTGCATCTTGATAAATCATACATATCAGCAGAGTATTATACCACTGGGAGGTCTGACTAGGGCCTTGAGTAGAGGGGAAAATCATCTTCATGTTGTACATCCTACACCTGGGGGTGGCGAGGATGGACCATCAATGGTTTGAGGTAAGATTCTTGTAGATTCTACACATTATAGTTCTTTATTTGATACATTAGCCTCACATTATTTTATATATGATCAATTTGTGAGTGTGTTGGGTATAGTAGTGGAATATATGTTTTGGGTTATGTTTATTAATACACCATTAAGAGTATGACTAAAAAACATCTAGCAATTTAAGAAATTTTCTCTTGAGGTTGGTGGGTACCGTTTCCTTTGGGACTCATTTATACTTGAGATTTCAGGTCTTGACTTGATACTGGAGATGGATTTGTTGGTGTAATATAGATCCCATATTGATTATTACTACCAAAGTTCAATGATCATGTATATTGAAGTTGACAATTATGTTCACTGTGGGGAATGGAATATCTAGGCAAGCCATGCAGAACTAGTTCACTAGTGGTTAGGTGAGATCACAAACTAAGTGGAATATATTGTTCTTGAAAATAAGGGAGTAGAGCATGATTTTTTCTATGGTAGATCTTTTTCAATACGTGTTTCCTAATGAATTCTCTGGTATGACTCCTAAGAGAGAGATTGAGTTTATGATTTAGCTGATGCCTGGAGCTGAGACAGTTTCCACTCAGCAAAATAGAATGCAACCAATAGAGCTTCAAGATATTAAAAATTAGTTGTTAGAATTAAATAATAAAGGGTATATTCATCCAAGTATGTCACCTGTGGGTTCTCTAGTTTTTTTTGATAGGAAGGATGAAGATATGTTGTTGTGTGTCGATTACCAAAAATTGAATCAGATGACAATTTGTTGCTGATACAATCTTTCACATATTAATGGCATGTTTAGCCAGCTAAAAAGGTGCTTCTATGTTCTCCAAAATTGACTTGAGGTATGGTTATCATTTGGAAAGGGTGATACCTTCTATTATTATGTGTAATACTTTCAAGAGTAGGTATGGTTTGTATTAGTTCGTCATAATTCTTTTTTTGGTTAACAAATACTTCTATTGTGTTTATTTACTTAATGATAAGAATAATACATCTATACTCGGACCAGTTTTTAGTTCTTTTGTTGATGATGTGATGGTGTACTTCTCGACTCATGATGATCATTCCAAACACCATGACATCATTCTAAGTAAACTAACAAGGTATAGGATATACACCAAGATATTTAAGTGTCAATTATAGATCATCAAGGTACAATTCTTGGGTCGTATAATCCATGAGGAAAGAGTGTTAGTGGATATAGAGAGGGTGTAAGAAGATGTATCTCAGGGAATCCTAAGAATTTTTTAGATATTAGAATACTTTTGGGTTTAATAGGTTATTACTGAATATTCATCAATGAATTTTATTTCTTTGAAGCACCATTTTGGGATTGACCAAAAAGGGTGTCATTTTTGAGTGGTCTAACACATGTGAGAATGATTTTCATATGCTTAAAAAATGCATGAAAACAAAACGGATTTTGATTCCACCCAAGTCAAGCAAGGAGTAAATATTTATTTTGATGCATCTATTTTTTGAATTTGGGTAGTTTTGATGCAGGGAGACTAATTTGTGGTTTTTAAGTCATGAAATTTGAAGCTTCATGAATAAAATTACCCTATGCATAATCTTGAGTTGGTTATTGTGGTTTATAATTTAATGTGTTGATATAATTACCTAGTAGATGAAAATTTTACTGTGTATACCAACTATAAAATCCTGAATTACATATTTTCTTAGTGATATTTAAATCTATAGAAATGGATATGGGTTAAGAATATTTATTCATTCAACATTGAACTAGCCTATATGTATGAGGGTTTAAATAGTGTCTTCGAGTATTTGAGCCTCATGGAATCTAGGAATCTAGTTCTGAATAGAAGTTGATGGATTTTTATTGAGATGCATATAGAGGTTTAATAGGGATTGGGATAGTTGAAGATTGTATATTTTTCAGTTGATTACAGACATCTTAGCAAGATCAAGGAGAGGTAGTATGAGGATATGGAGTGTTTTTCTATAAAAGATATCCTTGAATGTGGGGAGTCACCAACTGACTACAATATCATTGATAATGAGATTATTTATATTCATGGCCTTGTTGTTGTATTTATGAGTATGTGAGAGGATCTTATGCATGAATTTCATGACTATAAGTGGGTAGGGAACCCTATTTTAACAAATATTTTTCATGATAATCATAGAAGGTATTGGTGGTCGGTGAGGAATAAATAGGTTACATGTTTTGTGACATGATGATACACATGTCCATAGGTGAAGGCTGAACGTCAGTGAATGTGTGGTTTTCTACAACTATTTCATATTTTGGGATGGAAGTGGGATGATGTCACCACAGATGTTGTGTTAGGTGTCCTGAGGAAGCATTAAGATAATGATATAATATGGGTAGTTTTGGATCAGTTGACCAAGGTAGCACATCTCTGACCGATTTGAGAGACTTTTATCATGTAAAATTTGGGTGATTTATAAATTCAATAGATGGTGCATCTGACAACCATAAATTTTTGAATAATACTTATTTCTGGAAAATTTATTTTACATTATTTTGTACACAACATAAATATATATCATTAATAATGAAGCTAATATAATTTAAAATGTCACCATTAGGTTTCGATCGTTATATGACTGCTGGAAAATTATGACTATTAGTCAATTTGACAGTTGTAAACTATACTCTTAATAATGATTTTAACATTATAGTTATTATTTATATGTATAAATGACAAAGTAAAATTAATAAAGAAATGTGATTCGATGGGATCATCTAGTATAGTCCTGTTGTACAAAGCCCATTTTTTATAACGTGGGAAGGAGGTAGTGCCATTGGGCTTTTCACTTGTCCAAGTCTAGGACAAGCTTCAATAAATGAGGCTTTGACAAAATCAACTAAAAGGGATGTTCAAGTTGGTGGAGATTACCACTCGGTCAATGTTATTTGAACCACCCCATGAATATATCACCATCACACAACTTACCCTCAATTCATATATGGGTGTTATATGGGTTTAAGTGTCAGGGGCTTAGTTACTTAATATGAAATCAATTTGTATAAATAAAATTTTTATTCCATCATTTCCATTTTGAGAATAGTTTTCTTAAGAATATGACAAATTTGATAAATTGATTTTTCATACAAAAATTTTACTTTTCAAAAATGATATATTTATTATAATAAATTAATGTATTATTAATAATGATTATTTTAATGAAATATTATTATTAAGAAAATCTTATTAAAATTTAAATGATAATAACATTTTATTTTTTCAAGCGCTAGAAATTTTACTATGCATTTAATATATGATATTATTTTTAATAAATAACTATTTTTATATTTAAAAGTTATATTTCTCATAATTATAGAATTATAATGATATAGTAAAAATTATTTTTGACATTATAATGTTGAAGTTTGTTTAGGGTGAATTTATGATAATTTTCTGAAATATTTTGTTGTTCAACGAATCGTAAAAATAAAATGTTGAGTTTTTAGTTTGTTTAATGACATCATATTGATGTAATAAGTGATATAAAATGTTGGTATAATCTTTTGAATTAAATCAAAAAAATTAGGTGTACCAAGTGGCTAAAACCATGGGGCAACCCATGGTTTTTCAAATACCACTACAATGTTTTCAAGGAAATAAATAAAAAACCCTCACTTTTTCTATAAATAACTACAAATTTCTCATTCTATTGCTTTACAATTGATTATACAAGAATATATAGTAGTTTTACCTCCCAAGGAGTCAACCTGATGTGTCCTAAATAGCCCAAGGTCCCAATCATCAAGTTTTAGGTGTTACTCTTCATGGTTTGGGAAATCTCAACTTCTCTTTTCATTTTAAAGTTTCCTTTTTATTTGGTATATCTTTAAAATTTCCCTACTAGGATATTCTATGAATTTAATTATATCTATTTACTATATTAAGAGTCTTTTATGATTTAGATACCCTTTTACCTTAACTTATTAATGTTTTCTACAACTATGTTTCATACCCATTATGCTGTCGGATTTTCTACTCAAAATCCCTCTCTTTTTCTCAAAAAATTATTTTATTTTATTTTTGAATACCAAAAACTCTTTATTTTCTAGGGGTATTTACATAGTTTTGAAATGAATTATTTTTATTCTGGGATTAGCATAGAAAAAACCAACCTTCATTTTCTGGGTTAATAAGGACATAAATATATTATCTTTAACACTTTTCTTTTAAAAGACATGATTTTGATATGAAAACCATTTATTTCATTATCCAAAGGTTATTTATGAAATGTTTCATTATGATATATATGGCTTAAATTAATTAATACATATTAAGGGTGCACCCTGATATCATTCCAACTCATTGGGTAGAGAATTTAATCTCTAGAGATGACATGTTTTATGATACCTTGGTGAATAACCTTTGTAATTTTTATAAAACCACAGTGAAAAACCATAGTGATATGATTATGAATGTATAAAATAAATATTATAGACACATTTCAATGTTATTATTCATGGTATTATTATTATGATATGCCTCTTTCTTATTCCATTACAATATTCCACATGTTTATTTTCAATATTTCTCAAGATCACATGTAAATTGTTTCTCTTTTTTCTTTTACTAGGCCTTATGCTCACCATTTCCTTTTATTTGTATCCCTAGGTTATGATATGCATAAAATATTCTTAGGATGAACCTATGATTATTCATTTAATGTTGATTATAATAATTTATTATGTTTTCATGTATTATGTACCTTAGTTCCAAGAAATTAAACTTTAAAAGATCCCTTATTTGTACCATGTAAATGAAAAGTTATTTAATAAAAAGGATGGATTCCATAGATTGTATCCAAGGATGGTTTAATTATTCATGGAAATTAGTATTTGAAGACTTTAGGAGGAACCCTAGAGAAAATTTTAAATATAGTAAAACATACTGGTATTTTAGTGAAATATTAAGTAAATGGTTTCTGAAAAAATAAATTCTTATCTAGATACAAATAATTGGATGTGAATCTAGAAAAGATGTAACTAGGGGTATAAACTCCTACAAGGTGTTTTGGGCCTGACTAGAAATAACTTGGTACATGAAAATGAGGATTGATTCACTTCCGGTTTGACACTCATAGGGGATATGTTTGGTTAATAACAAGCTTTTATGAACCATTATGAAATATTTATAGAGAATGTAATTATTGTTAAATAATACAACATATAAGAATTATTTTTAAGACATAGAATTTATTTAGAATTATAATATTATTAAATGAAATAAGTCTCTCACTAAGGTATTATTCTCTTATAAAATAGAGGGAAATATAAAAAACCACATAAATGGTGAGTGCAATGGACCGGGAACTGATAACATTATGATGGTATTCAGAATGGAAAACATATTTTGAAGGATGAATCAATATAATTGAGTTAAGAAAAATAAATTGAATCAAGCCATGATATCAGATTCACCGTGAATGGAACACCATTCTGTTGAGTCCTTTATGCCTCAAAACCACTTTCTTTTAGCGGATCTACCAAACCATTGATTTATAAATAGTGGATAAGCTCTATATAAAATATATTTTCTATACTCTTTAGTTCAAAATAAGATAAAGTTATCCTGGATGTGTACTGCTTAAGGGGATAAGATGATTAGTGGTGGACACTGGTTAAAAATACAATGTGAATAGGAGAGATTGAAGCTATGGAGAAGGGAGATTTTAGGGGAACCATTTTCAAAAAATATTTTACCCATTTTATGTAACAAAAATGGATAAAGAATTCATAGAGATGAAGAATAAGGAGAATAAACTTGTGGGAAGCTATTTGATGAACTTTACAAGACTTTCTTTCTACACCTCTAGAATTGTCATGAATCCTACTATAAATATTGATAGATTATTTGGTGGAAAATGATCCTATTCACAAAAAAAATCATGTCAATCGAGATGATGAAAACTATGAGGAGATAGTAATAAGTCACATGAAGGTCGAACTAGAGTTCGGTGGGATGTAGTGGTCACAAAAATCAAATTAAAATAAGAGATATTTTGAGCCAAAATTAGGGATGAGATTTGATGATGGTATGGGAGGAAACAATGTTCAAATTTCTATATGAAATTAGTGTGGGATGATGTGTTAAAGGAACTACTTTCTTGAGAGTGGGAATTATTACAAGTGTGGAATATATGGACACATTTCTTAGAACTGTTGTAGTGAGGTGATGTATCAACTTCTCAACACTAAAGACAAAGATAGGATGGTGTAGGCCCTACCTAAAGTCCAGTGTTTCATGTGTGGTTATCTTGGACACTTTTCAAATCACTATCAGAATCCAATGATAGTGGAAGGGAATCTCTATCAACCCTAGAATATGCCAAGGTAGAAATTTCAAGCTTTTTCTATCATGATGGTAATAGTTGAAGCTCCAAATTATGTGGTGGAAGATACTCTTTTTGTTCTCCCAAATCTAGGAAGTAATTTGTTTCATTCTGGTTCTACACATTCCATTATATCTTCCATGTTTACAAATTATATAGAATCAATACATGTAATGATTGGATTAGAGTTATCAATCACGACTCCTGGAAGAATTATCCAATCATTAATGGTGTATAGAAACTATAGTATTCACTTTGGTGAGAAAAATAATATCATAAATTTAGTAGTCCTTCGAATGATGGAATTAAAAATTAAAATAGGGATGGACTGACTCTGAATGTATAATGCTAAGATCAACTGAAGATATAAGGAAGTATTATTAGTCTTGAATGGGAAAACAAACAATTGTTTTCGAAGGAGATATTTCTCGACCCTTTGTATAGAAGCACCACCCATATCCCTTTTTATGTAAATGATTGGTGAAGATAAATAAGGAAAATAATGTATATGAATCGAGAATGTACCATTCATTCATGAATACATTGATTTATTTATTGAGGAGTTACCTAGAATTTCCCCAAAAAGAGACATAGATTTATCCATTGATCATATTCTAGGATGCATGTCAATATCAAAGACCCCATATAGCATGGAAAATATGGATATAGATGAATTAAAAAAACAACACCAAGATATATTAGAGAAGGGTTTTATCTATAAAAGCATGTCTCTATTGAGAGAATATATTATCTTTGTGAAGAATAAGTATGGATCAATGAATTTATGCATTGATTATAGAGAACATAACAGGATCATAGTGAATAACAAGTACCCTCTTCAAGGAATTTATGATTTATTTGACCTTCTTTTTGGGCTCAATTATTCTCCAAGATTGATCTTCAATATGTTTATCATTAATTGAGAGTGATGAAATAATATATTCGAAAGACCACATTACAATCAATATATAGTAATTATGATTTTTTTTCATTCCCTTTGTCTTGACTAATGCACATTCTATTTTTATGGATTTTTTGAAGAGTCTTTAAGGACTACCCTGATAACTTTGTGGTAGTCTTTTTTGATGATATTATGATATATTAAAATTTTCTTGAGGATAATGAGGATCATCTAAGGGTTATATTAAAAAATTTGAGTAAAGAGAGGTTATTTGGAATGTTCATAAAATATTAATTTTGGTTACAATAAGTTTTTTTCTTGGGGAGCATTATAGCCAATTAGGGAATCTCAGTTAACGTCACAATGAAAATGGTTGTGAAAGAGTGGCCCCATCCTAAAATAGTAACTAAAATTCATAGTTTCATTAGATTAAATAAATATTATAGGTGGTTTCTGAAAAACTTTTCATAACTTTATAATTCACTTACCAAGTTAACTCAAAAATGGGACAAGTTTATCTGGACAAAGTAGTGTGATGAAATCTTTTAAGAGATGAAGAAGATATTGATTAGTGCACCCATGACAACTCTACCCTCTATGGGAGAAGGATTCATTATTTTTAGCGATGAATATCTAAAATGGATTGGGTTAATCCTCATTAAATAGATAAGGTGATTGCTTATGCATATCAATAGTTGAATACTCATGAGAAAACTTTCTATAAAAATGACTTGGAGCTAGTTGCAGTTGTTTTTCTCAGAAGATATGGTCGTACTATATTTATGGAGAGAAATATGTTATATAAAAGAACATCAAAGTTTTAAGTTTATTTTTAATCAAAATGAATTGAACATGAGATAGAGGAGATGGTTGGAACTTCATAAATACTATGATTTGTCAATTCATTATCATCCTTGAAGAGAAAAAATAGTCACTGATGCATTAACTAAGAAAGACCCTGTTGGGTTAAAAATTATAAGGATTCAAGGATATCCTTTTATCAAATACCTTTTAAAATTGGACATGGGAATCATAAGGGAAGGGACATCATAAACCCTATTCTAAATTATTTATCATACATAATTTCTAGAGAATATAAAGAAATATCAAATAGAATTTATTTTGTTATAGAATAATATAGAGGCTATAAAGAATGGGTTTTTTTGTGTTTAATAATTATCAAGAAGGTGTACTAAAATTTATTACAGGACCATGTGTTACATTTATTCTAGAAATAAAGGATTTTATGGATAAAGATCACAGATCTACATTCCCTATACATCTTGGAAGAAAAAAATGTATAGGGACCTTCATGATCATTATTTTTGCGATAACATAAAAAGGTAGATTTTTGAATACACTATAAGGTGCCTGGTGTGTCCACTAGTCAAGGAAGAGAAAAAATTTCCTTAAGGGGTATTGCAACCACTACTCATACTCGCATGAAAGTGGGAAAATAGATCAATGGAATATTTCACTATCCTCTTGGAAACATCCAATTGAAATAATACAATATGGGTTAGAGTGGACCATCTCACCAATACTAACCATGTTATCTCTATTCTGGAAGATTCATCTCTTAAAAAATTTAACAAAATTTACATTATGGAATTGGTGTGGTTACATGGAGTGTAAAAATCAATCATATTTGATCATGGTACAAGGTACACATAAGTTTTTTTTGATAATTATTAAACATGATTATACAGAGTTGAATTTTAGTAGGGACTATCACCCCAAAATTAATGGAGAAACAGAAAATAATATTTTGAAACTTGAGGAGATTCTAAGAACACGATAAATAGAATTTAAAGGTTGATGAGATCAAAATATTACATTAGTTGAGTTATCATAAAACAACTACTTCCATTCGAGTATTCAAATGGAATCCTATGTAGTTATATATGGAAGTCAACGTAGAACTCATACTTGTTGGCATGAAGTTGGTGAGAGAAAGCCTCTTGGGCCTGATCTTGTGAAGGATATAAAAAAAAAGGTTCATGCCATCCAATAACACATAATTGCTACTTAGAGTTGTCAGAATAGATATGTTGACAAATATAGAAGGCTAATTGGAGTTTGATTATGGAGATAAATTATTCCTTTCAATTTTACTTTGGAGGATTGTCATGTGGTTGGTAGAAAAGTAAAGCTTAGCCCTAGGTATATTGGTCCCTATGAAATCCTTGATCTCATAGGATTAGTGTCCTATTGTCTTGCAATTACTCTAAATATAGCTCAATTTTATGATTTATTCTACGTATATATCTTGAGTAAGTACATACTTGACCCTTCACATGTATAGAATCCTGAAGTGGTACAACTAGAACATGAACTCTCTTATGAGGAGAAGCTGCTGGAAATCTTGGACTGTAGAGACAAGGTTCTAAGAAACAAGAATACCCAACATCTTAAAGTGTTTGGGAGGAAAAAAAATAAAAATAAGTCATGTGGTAACTAGAGGAGACAATGTGGAAAAAGTACCCACACCATTTCTCAACTGAGGGAATGAGTTAAAATTTTTGGGATGAAATTTCTTAATGGGGGATGAATCTAATGACTCAACCTTTTGGAATAATATTTGTTTCTTCAAAATGTGTGTTATATTATTTTTTAATCTATATAAATATATCTCTTTAATAATTAATTGAGTTTAATTTGAAATGTAAAAATTATTTTTCGAGCATTATATGATCATTGGTCAATTATGACCATTGTAAAATATACTCTTAATAATGATTTCAATGTTATAGTTATTGTTTATATGTAGAAGTGAAAAAGGAAAATTAATATCAAAAGAATAGTTGATGGCCTCATCAAGAAGATTCATGATATATAAATCCATTTTTTCAAAACCTAGGAATAGGCAGTGTCATTATGCTACACTCTTGACCAAACCCATGTTGAGCTTCAACAAATGAGTCTTGAATGAAATATCATACAAGAAAAGTTTATGTTGGTGGAGATTACCACTCGGGAAATGTTTGTCGAGATGCCTCATGAATCTATCACCATCGCATACATTACCCTTAGGTCATACATGATATTTATAAAGGGTTATGTGTATAGGACTTAGTTACTTAATATGTAATACATTTTTATAAATAAATTTTTTATCCCCTCATTCCTATTTTGAGAATGGTTTTTCTTAAGAATATAACTAATACAGTAAATTGAATTTTCGGACAGATATTTTAATTTTCATAAATGATATAATTATTATAGTAAATTAAGGTATTATGAATATTGATTATTCTAATTAAATAGTGTGATTGAAACATTCTTATTTAAACTTAAATGATAAGAAAATTTTAATTTTTTAACTGTCTGAAATTTTACTATGCATTTTCTGTCATCTATTATTTTTATAAATAATTATATTACAATTTAAAAGTCAAATTTATCCTAATTATAGAAATAATGTGATAAAATAAAAAATATTTTTTAAATGAGTATATCAAAATTAGGTTCGGGTAAATTTATGATAATTTTCAAAAATATTTTGTTTTTCAAAAAATAGTAAAATTACAGTTTTGAGTTTTCAATATGTTCAATGATGTCATATTGATATAATTATTAATATAAAATTCTAGTATACTATCTTTTATAAAAATAACATATTAGGTGTCCAAAGTGGCCAATACCGTGGGAAAATACCATGTTCAAGCCCAATTATTTTCAAATACCACTACTAAGGTTTCAAATGATGTAAAAAAAAATCCCTCAATATTTCTTTAAATACCCACCCATTTATAAATTATATTTCATTTCCAATTCATACTACATGAATATATGGTATTTTTCTCTGTAATAATTCCTACAAGGTGTCCTAAATCCCCCAAGGTCCCAATATTCGAGTTTTAGGAGTTACTTTTCAATGTAAGAGAAATCTCAACGTCTCTTTTCCTTTTAATGTTTCCCTTTTTTATGTGGTTTGTATTTCAAATTTTTATACTATGTTATTATGTTCATTTTATTCTATCTTCATACTCTATTATGAGTCATTTATTAATTGGATACCCTTATCTCTTCTCTTTTAAATGTTTTCTACAACCTTGATTCATACCCTTTATTTTCTCGAATTTTCTTCTCAAAATTTATCTCTTTTTCTTAAGAAATTCTCTTATTTTCATTTGTGAATACCCAGTCCTCTTTATTTTCTATGAGTATTCACCTAGTTGTAAGAATTATATTTTTTTAATATATTATTAACATAAAATAAACCTACCTTTTATTTTATTGTGTTAATAATTACATAAAGATATTATCTTTTACATTTTTCTTTTAAAATCCCTGATTTTGATATAGAACCCATTTCTTTTATTATATAATAATTATTTATGTAATTTTTTATTATGATATATGTGGATAAAATTAATTAATACACATGAAGGGTGTTCTCTCATAGTACTCCAATGCATTTTTTAAATAATTTAATCTCTATAGATAACAAGATTTTTGATACCTCGGTGAATAATCTTGCTAATTGTTATGACACCTCAGTGAAAAACCATGGTGATACGGTTATTAATGTATAAAATAAATTTTATATCTACATTTAAATTTTATTATTCAAGTTATTATTATTATTATATTTCCCTTTCTCATTTATTTATGATATTCCCCAAGTTTTTTTCAATATTTCTCCATATCACATGTAAACTGTTTCTCTTATTTTCCCTTTACTGGGCCTTATGCTCACCCTTTACTTCGATGTATGTCCCTAGGTTATGATATGTAGTAAATATACTTAGTATAGACATTTTTTATGACTTTCAAGTATATTAGAATAATTTATTATGTTTTCATGTATTATATACCTTATTTTCTAGAAACAAAACATTAAAGGATCCTATGTTTGTACCTTGTAAATGAAAAGTTATATAATAAAAATGAGGGTTTCCGTAGTGTAGATGCATGGGGTTAAACAAAATATATTTTTAGACCATGATCCATGTTTTAGTTTGCACTTCAGGCAATGCTTACAAATGGTTCTTGGAACCAAGGTGTTTTTTATTACTACTTTTCACCCATAGAAAGAAAGGTAGTCAGAACATACTATTCAGGTTCTAGAGGACATGCTGGGGATTTGTGTCTTAGAATTTGGTGGATCATGGTATATGAACTCAGATCTTGATGAGTTATCTATAAAAATATTTACTAGGTTACTATTTAGATTCCACCCTATGAGGTTCTCTATGGTAGGCCATATAGATCACAATTGTGTTGGATTGAAGTTGGAGAGTTAGAGTTGTTGGGACTGAGACTCATGAAGGAGACATCAGAGCATGTTCAGTCAATTTAGAAACATATGGATATGGATCAGAGTAGTAGAAGTTTTTTTATCAACAATTTATACCTCTTGAGTTTGTAGTGGGTGATTGGGTGTTCGTTTGGGTTTCACAAAGGATAGGTCACTAATGGATTTGGATATAGGAAAAGTTGAAACCTAGGTATGTGGGTCTACTTTGGATTATATATAGGATCATACTAGTTTTGTATCAATTGGCACATCCACATTAGTATAGTATCATGCATGATGTTTTTTCATGCATCACGACGTCAAAAATATCCCCTGAACCCTTATCATGTGATCCATGTTGATGGTGTTGATATTGAGGCTAATGTGTCCTTTGAGGAGCATAAAATTCATATTTTTTTAAAAATAAGAGAGTCTTTAGGGGAAATACTATGAAATTAGTCTAAATGTTACGGTAGAATGTAAATGTTCAAGAAGATAATTTGGATAGAGAGCCAAATAAGGGATCCTAGTGGCCTGATCTCTTTACCTTGGAAGCTTAGGTATTCTTGGGAGTTCATCTCAAGGATGAGCTATTATAAGATAAGGATGTTGTAAGAATCTGACCCTTTGATAAGGTTTGTCATTGATTAAAAATTGGTATGACTTCCTTTATTTTGGTGAGTAATATTATTTTTGAGAATATGTGGAGCTTTGGGGTGTCCTAGCCTTTTGAGACATGAAAGAGGAGGGAAAGTGGCCATCTAATGCATAGTTCAGGGTTAGCAGAAAATTGGAGATAACTATGCACCATGGACTAGGAGACTGTGCGACCTGATCCCTTAGATAGAGGTAAGAACATAGTTGCGACCCAATTTTCTAAACAATGTAGGTAGCCCATCGAAACTGTATAACATGGAATCCCTCTTGGATAGAGGTAGGAAAACACCCTCCACATGGTTTGTCAAAACATATGGGTTCCCTACCAAACCATGAAACTTATCTCTCTCTTGGATAGTGATATCCACACAGTTGGTGCACATTCAAGCCAACCATGTGGCCAAACCATGATCCCTTTCAAAGGGGGAAATTACCATTACCCCCTTAGACTCTAAGAGCTCTCACTATATATTCACCCTTATTTCACCCTATAATCAGTAGGTGAAGAAGTTTTTCCTCCAAATCATCCCAAGGGTAATTATTCCTTGTTTCATGGATATTTGGAGTGATGTTGTGTGAAAATATAATATCTAGGTGATCCTAACACTAATCATTCATCTATTTTCTAGAAAATGACTTGTTTAATCGTTCTTCTTCTAAATCCTCAAACCCCTCTTTTTCTAGATTATTCTATATTGGGGATTTTGAGGATGTTTGAGATCAAATCATGGGGAATGGTTAAGTGAGTATTCATCTACGAAATTGAGTTATTGGTTTACAATTATATACCATAGTCTTTATTACCTAATTTATATTTATGTGGTTATGATATGATACCTACATTCTATCCATTTGGGTCCCCTAGTGGTAAATGATAAATTGGTTAATTAAATGTTAAATTGAATCGCTTAATATTCCTATGGTATTTTTTGAGGTTGACTAGACTAGACTAAAGGTCACTAATGGGGTGTTCCTCTCCCTTGAACATGGATTTGGATTTTTAAATAAGAAAATAAAGATTATATGAGTTGAAACCTATAATAATTATGTTTATCATGTTAATATAGATTAATGTAAATGGTACCAATGATAATATCATTTTGCAGGTTAACATGGATTAAGGGGGTGTTTGGACTATCAGGAACATGTTTAATGAGTTATGTAACGTAAAAGGTAAATGTGTTAAATTGTTAATGAGGAATGACTTTGTGGTAATTGGTATGAGTGTGGTGTTAGACAAAGGCTCCACTCCCATGGTTTAGGCTAGACTGACGCTCTAGGTTCCACCGAGGTATTTCATTGGTTAAGGTTTCATACTGAGGATCTATGCCTCTAATTAATGAACATGATGTGATTACCTAGACTATGGCTCCAAGGTAAGTTGATATGTGTTATTTTATGAAATTAATTTCCCTATGATGTAGGAAACATTACTCCCCTTTTTTGTTTAGTTGGTCATCATAGGCCGAAGCATGGTTGATGAATATGGGTAACACATGGAACTAACGATGAAATTGGTTTAAGAGAATATTGTTGATTAATATAACCTATATTATGTTTTTTTAAAATTATTTTCACCCTAATTCTACAAAATCTATATTTTTAATTGATATTTTTAGGCACCATTGGAGGTGGTATACTATGTTGTACTCACACCATGATTGGGATTCTATTAGGTACCCCTACAAGCTTCATGGTTGTAAGTCAAGATAAGGGAAAGACCTTATACTTGAGGGTTGATTTAGGGCTCTGGGATGTGCATGGATTAGGAAACCGGACATAGTGTTGGGACCCATTTTTGGGATTCTTCGGCCTAACTATATTTCTGAATTTTCTTTACAGTTGGCCAAATATGAAGGAATGGAAATTATATTAGTGCATGTAATCTATGTTGGGATTTCAATCCGTTGAAAGAAAATTAAATTGGAAATAGATCTGGACCTATAACTAAAACAATTATATCTATATTGGCATATATAACTCAGTTTATTACTAATAAACTTATTTATATATGACAACAATCTGATACCCAACATGGTGCAACAATGTTGGATGATTTCATTCATAAAAAATTTCTATCATTCAGTGGGACTAATAGTCTATTAGTAGTTGAGAAATGGATCCAGTCTACAAAAATATATTTATCACTATGGGAAGTTGTGAAAGAGTGATATTTATCATAGATATTTAACATTTAAAGAAGTCACTGATCAATGATGGTCATTGATCTAGAACACTAAGGAGTCAGAGGAAATAAATAGTATGGTGTGGATGAATTTCAAGGAGATATTATTTGAAAATAAATACCTTATGTGAAATGAGAATAGGGAGATAAAATTACTCAATTTAAGAAAAAATTATGGAGAAATAATTAATTAATATGAAGAAAACATTATAAATTTATAAACCCATGTTGCAGATTATATACATAAACTGAGGAATAAAATTGAAAATATCATTGATGGGATTAAGACTATCCTTTGAAGGGAATTGATAACTAAGGAATTATTGGTATATAACAATATAGTATAAAGTTAGATAAATATATAGAAATAAGTTTGAAAATATTATGCTTTCCTAATAATAGAAACAAGCAGCTGAGTACTCTAGGAAAGTAAATAAGGCCAAAGGGGAAAAGGGATGGGTGGAATTATAAACATGTAATAATTATTGAAAAAAACTTCATGAAACATGCTTGATTGAAATTATATTTTTCTTTTATGTATGCAGATAAAGGACACCAGACTGATGATTTAAAGGGAATGAATGATGAAGCCCATGATCAATGCTTTAACATGAAGTAGATAGGGAACAATTCAAATAAATTCCTCATTTTTATGGGAATTTTCTTCAGAAAAGGGAAATGGAGCATGGGAAATATTATATCATCACTAAATTTGTGGTTGAAGTTACTATAGACATGTTAATAATAACATCAAATTTAGATAATTCATTATTTGATTTTGGATCTTCATAGTATTTTATATCTTCCATGTTTTCCTATAATATTAGATATATATGTAGAACATTAAGAAGGTAGTTATTAATCAAGAATCATATTGGAAATATTATTGCAAAATGGTTATGTCATCTAGTCCCAATTATTAGGCATAGACTTACACAATTTTCAACATGATTATTAGACATAAGTTTGACTATGACATAATCTATGTTCTGGATTGGATTTTAAAATATATTGTGAAAATTTATTATCAAGAAAAATATATTATGATTTATGATGGAGATACATAATCCCTTATCTTCATAGGGTAGACTAAATTATCTGAATCATGTCTAAATACACTTGAAGTATCCCTCTTTAATGAAATTATTAAGGATAAAGAGAAGAAACATCCCATAAATAGTAAATTTTTTCATAGTATTTGAGTTGTACAAATTATGTAGGAACACATTGATGTGTTCTTTAAATAAATACATGTACACCCACCTAATCTTGAATTTGAGTATTTCATTAATCTCATCCTAGATGAAAAACCTATATCAAAGTATTTATATAGGATGAACAAAATGGAATTTGGTTAAATAAATAAATAAATAGAGGTGTAGTGTGATAAGAGATTTATATAACCTAGTATATCACCGTGATTCTCCCCTATTTCTTTTTAGGAAGAAATATGTGTCAATGAGGTCGTGAATCGATTACTAGGAAATCAATTCTATTACTATAAATGAAAAGTATCATCTACCCTATATTGATTACTTGTTTTATAAACATCAAGGAGATCAATACTTTTCAATTATTGATCTTCATTTAGGACATTATCAACAAAACGTAAAGAATGAAGATATTCTAAAGACATCATTTCATATGTGTTATGGACGTTATAAATTTATAGTAATCCCCTTTGTATTTATTGAAAAAACCTCTATTTTCATGGATATGATAAACATAATGTTCAAGGATTATGTTAATAATTTATTTATCATATTTATTGATTATATCTTGATACACTCTAAAATAAATGATTAACATAAAATTCATTTTTAAATCATTATTAAGACTCATATTGATAACTAGTTATATGGAAAAAAAATTAAATGAAAATTTTGGCTTTAATAACTTTCTTTTATTGGCCATATTTTTTATAAGGATGAAATATTAGTGTATTAATAAAATAAAAATGCAGTGATGGAATGGCCAATACCAATGAATATAACTGACCTACATAGTTTCTTGGGATTATCAAGTTCCTATCAATGATTTGTTTAAAATTTTCTAGATTAGCTAACATGTTATCCACCTTGAGACATAAAGTATTTAAGTACATATGTTCAAAATAATATAAGGATTGTTTTGATGAATTAAAGAGGATATTGGTCAATGAAATGATGCTGAATTTTCTATTAATAAGGGATTAATTTTTTATATATAGTGACGAATCAATGAAATTAATTGGATGTGTCGTTTTGTAAAATGATAGAGGTTTTTCCTATTTATCAAGAATGTTAAAGATTTATGAACAAAAATATCAAACCCATGATCTTAAGATGTTATCTATAATATTTACTTTGATTACATGGAGGCATTACCTTTGTGGTGATAGATGTGAAATATATAAAGATCATAAAAGTTTAAAATTAATATTATCTCAAAAAGTGAACTGAAAGATGAAAATACTATGGTTAAAACTATTCAAGGATTATGATTTACTAATACACTACCACCTTAGGAAGGAAAATGAGGTATCTGATTAATTGATTAGGAAATATTTATAATGTTCTGGACCTATATTCCACTAAAGGTTCCCTAAGCCAAGTGGGTCATATGGCCTCAAGTGCATCTCCCCAAATGACAGAGGCTACCGACTAGCAGTGAGGGACTGGGTGTGTTAGTCGAGAGAATATTCCCTCATCACCAGAGTGGACCTAAAATAAATAAAATAACAAATAGATTTTAGAAGTAGTAAAACATTTAGACAATCGATAAATATCAGGAATAGATTACAATCCTCAAATGAATCTTAGATATACAATAATCATGATACATATATCTACATAGAATCCAAAAAATATACATAGAATTATAGTATAATACATGTATCCAAAAAAAGGAAAACTTATATCTTTAAATAGAAACACAATCCTTAGATCGATCCCATGCTCCCCTTCTCCCAAGCAAGGTGCAAAATCAACCCTCAAACTACGGTCACTTTCCACCATCTCTACCTGCATCAAAATAGTCTTTTTGGGTACCCAACAGTAGCCTGAACATGGTGTGAGATACAATCCTTGTAGGTAACAACCCAAAGATATATAAATGTCTTAACTATGCAATATAACAAGCTAAATAGTGTGCAAGTGAATTGGTAAGTAGTAAATAATAGTAAAGATTCTATTGAAATGTAATCTACTAAAGCAGAAATAATTTAATAGACAACCAATGTTCTGTGTAAATTTTTTCCAAACTTATATAAAAAGGTATCTATAAACAAATAATGAATAACTAACATGACCTTTCCATTCATCTAAACATATCATGTCAATGACGACCTTATTGTAGAACCTGATGTTTCAAACAACCATGACCTTTCTGCACAACCTGATGTGTCAAACAATAACTTTCTACCATACAACCATGTATATCACATAACCCATAACCATGTTTTATAATTGAAGTGTCAAACCAAGATGGTCTAGATCCAATCTATATATGAAAAAGGTATCCTCATCAAGTCCCAAGATCATCTCAATGGAATCTCAATAAGGGAACTAGTTGGAGTCCTTGGAGAATTTAAACCGAACAATTCCTATATGAGTCCAAGCATGTTATATCCAAGGGCTAGAAAGGACTAAGGTAAACCATAGAATCATTACATAAAGAGAATACTCCACCCAAGTCATCCACTACCACATTCAAGATCCAAGGAGCATCATCCAAGGAATCTATAGAAACATTTACCATTTCATACCATTTACTATTTCATACAACATGAGTCTATCTGCTTATATAACAATTTCACATTCAATTTCATCTCATGAGTATACCCACTCATATATAAAAATTCAAATTCAAAGGTAACTAATGAGTATACCCACTCATGGTTTACAATGCACATCTAAACATAACACATGAATTTACCCACTCATTTTGACATTTTTTAGATAAACCATTTAAGAAATTAAAGGTCAATATAATAAATTTAATAACTGAACATCATGTTTAACATTAAAGGTGGTAGAACATATCCTAAGAAAGAAAAATAATTCCTTTTAATTATAATTAAGATTACTATAACTAGGAAAACACAAGAACATTTCCCATAGATGGTTTAACAAGGCATAATCAAGGTAAATTCATATCTCAGATCCCATGGGTTGAGTTCGGTGGGGAAAACACCACCAATGTATCTTACAGAAATTAATGGGAATCCCTAACAGTTCATATTTCATTTAATTCAATTAACTAGTTTAATTTTTGGGGCTACATCAGAAATTCCATTGGGTGGCACAACCGAAGGTAGCCTAATAAAGCACCAAAACTCAATGAAAATGTATAGACCACCATCCATAGCTTAGTAATGGAGTGTTCATCTAGTATAAACTCTTCATTTGACTCAGATATAGAGAAAAATAAAGAACATATGAATAACCTAAAATTACAACAAATTACATTTACCCCAAATAGACTAGTTGATATCCAGAAGAATGAAGAATGATTAAAAAGAAATCAAGTAATCACTAATCAATATCCAATGAGATATTCCATGATCTAATAAGTTATTAGATGGGTACTGTACCTAAATTCCAAGGATAATTATCAAATGAGGCTCTCAAAATATACCTATGTTGTGCATAGGATGAAAATAAGAATATAGATTTCAATTAGATTTAATTTAAATAAATTTTTTAAAATTAAACAAAATTAAAGGGGTCACATTGTTTGAGTGCACGATTCAAAAAACCATGCACCAACCATGCATGGTTGCTATACTAAAGGGGCACCTACACGGTTATCTCTCACATTTTGACTAGCCGTGCGAAAACTATGAAAAAACACACTATCAAAATTGAAAAAATGGATGCACCTCCATGCGGCTCAAATCACATGGTTTGGCCTAACTGTGAAGCCTCCTCCTGCTCTATACCCAATCCTCGCATAGTTTGTTAGACCATGCAACATATCCTGTACCACGTCTTCAAACCATTCACTAGGCCATTTTCACCCCCAAAACTAGGTCCCAAGCTACAAACAATCCCTAAACACCTCAGATACACCCGTGACCTTAATAGGTATTCACATTAGGTCATAATTAAACATTAAAAATGAGAAATAATTCATCCTTACCTCATATGAATACATGGGTTCTTAGAATCTCCCCCTTAAAGAAATTTATCCCAGAATTTCCCTCTCAAGGGTGGTCAAGATTCATCTGAGAACAAATCTAGCCAATGATAATGTACGTTATCCTCCTGATCCCATGTCCTATAATATTAATGGATGTGATTCAATAGAAAACATATGAGAAGAACTGACTGGCCTCAGAGAACATTCTTTCTCCTATCAATGATAGGGATACGACGCTCCTCTAAGGATGATGCTTCTTGTAACTTAACCTCTGCAAGATGAAAAGAATGATAAAGATATGAAAGTTATTATAGAAGATGAGATACATGTAATACATCATTCATGGATCGAATCCTATAGGGTAACTTTAACTGATAGGCTACCGACTAGACTCTCTCCAGAATCTTGGTCAGACTGACATATCGTGGTGAAATCTTACCCTGTCTCCCAATATTTCTATGTCCTAGACTATGTGAAATGTGTAAAAACACCTGATCCATAACCTCAAACTCTAGAGGTCATCTATGGAGACTATCATTTGATTTATTTTGAGACTGTTCAGTAACTATCTGTCTCTGAATCAACTAGACCTTCTCAAATGTTTTCTATAAGAGATGTGGTACCAGTAAGGGTTCCCCACATTCCTCTAACCAAAATTGGGTAGATCAATATGGACTATAGTAAAAATCCTCATAAGGTGTCATAATTATCATCTCTTTAGGACTATTATTTTATGAAAACTAAACCAAGGGTATATGCCTCTTCCAAGATCCCCAAAAAAGTAGGACTGATGGTCGAAGCATGTCCTCAACCACCTGTATTTTATGCTCTAACTGGCCATCACTCAGAGGGTGGTATGCTCTTCTTAGAAGAACCTGTGTACCCTATGAACTCTGTTAAAACTTCCAAAATTGAGTTGTAAAGAAGTAATACCTACCTCAAATCACAGTACGTGGGACCTCGTGAAGGCATACTATAGAGATAAATAGACTCTAAGATCATCCAGAGTAAATGTCTCATTGATCAGCAAGAAATGAGAAATCTTTGTGAGCATATCAACTACAACCCACACAACATCATTACCTCATGGAGAGAAAAGAAAATTGGTCACATAATCTATCATAACATCATCCAATTTCCACTTGGGAATAGGTAATTACTATAAATGTCCAGTTGGTCGCTGATATTCCACCTTCACCTACTGACAGGTGGAACACCTCATAACAAAACTAATTACCTAACAATTCATCCTCAGTCATCAACACTAATGGTCCATTTATCTAGAGGCATGATCACATCTTATACTCATTAAAAATCTTACCGATGGTGCTCCCCACCATGGATTTTATCACAAAAAAGGGGCCAATTCAAAACCACTATACCTAAACTATTGGAATTTCCTTACAAATCACACAAATTATAATTATAGTAACACTCATAAATTAGCTTCTTTAACTAGGAAAACCTGACTACATCTTAGGTCATATTAAGGAATTCACTGTAAAGGAATGCTAGAATCCCATTTGACCAAACTAAAACTAGCCATGCATGATTTTCTAATGGACAATGCTGAACTTTTTAGCACACCCTTCTCAACCTAGAGACGTGTTTAAACCGATACCTTATGACTGTAAACATCAAACAAGAAGTATAAAAAGTCAAGTCACCTTGGCTGAATATTATTTAAATGCTTATCTTAGAAGGACAATGTATTAAAAATTGAATCACAAAACCTTCTTCCAAGGCATCTTGGATTGACCACAAACACAACCACCAAAGTCCATAACAAACTCCCGATGAAGTTCCTTGGTCATCCCATCACCTAACCATTTAAAACTATCATTCCTCAGAATAAACAAGGAGGTAACCAAGATATACCCCATTTGAATCATCACCATGTCAAAAAATCACCTCCGAGGCCAAAACGAGTCTATGGTAAGCACAAATTCATTAAAATGGCCTCTAGAGAACTAACCCCATGTAGTCCATACATCATGTTTAAAAGTGAGAAGTTAGTTTTAGGGAAGGAGTGAACATAAAAAATTACTAATCCCAGAGCAGAACCCACCTGGCGGTCAAGTTAGGATAAACTGGCCAGTTTCCAAGACTCCATCCAAGGAGTTCCTACTTTGGAACCCAATTATCACTCAGAACTAACTGTGCCTTGATAACAACCATGCATCAACATAGAATACTGAGAAAAAAATGCAGAAAATCCCAAAATCTTTTAAAACATTATCACGACATAAAACTGATGCTCTCTTAGTTCCAAGGATGATGTCAAGATATGGGAAATTCTCATCGCTAAATGAGATCACACTAAATGGATACTAAAGATTTCCATGAATATCAGTCGAACCATTACTGGTCAACTTCCTTTGAAAGAAGGATGGCTTCACCAACCGACGAACTATCATTTACCTGTAACATCCCTTTACCACCCAAAGAATCTCGTGATCATTCAATACTTACCACTTAAGTCAATATATGACTAATGATGTTCCTTAAGGGTTTTACTCCCTACCAAACACATTAATGTCATGATTCAGAACAAGGACTAACACATACACTGGAACTAAAAGAAACACTCCCCCTTAGGAGTGCCATAGTAATAAATAGAAAAGATAGAGAAGACACTCATAAGCATTCTAGATTAGATTCAATGTAGACACATGTGTGACACTCATCCGAGTCACACTCACAACATCAATTCATTTGGAATGAAAACCAAAACTAACCTAACCGGTATGTTAAAACACACAATTCTATTAGAAGTCTTCCCAATCATTACGATGAGCTTGATTGATTTAAGGCCTAGGTAACTCTACTTCGTTGATGACCCAAGTACATACCAAATAGCTCAAATTTAATCAATTTCACCACACTCAACTGGTTCATTATATAATTTAGAAACACTGCAGTTACTATGTATATGAATGCACAATACCCTGGAATTTCAGAAACAAGATGACTATCCATGATAATATTCATGGATATCCACCATATGAATCTAAGTATCAGGTTGTGGGTTTAGGATATTTAACTGAAAGTTGTATTTCCTCATATGACAATTATCAAAGATGAGGAAAAACCAAGTTATCCATCACTACAAAAAAGAAGAGGTTCATGAGACCTGATAAGTGGATAACCATGCCCTAGGCATGTACAACCTTTTGAAACTGAGCGTTACCCAATGCTCACACCCATAACAAGGGTCAATGATTCCATGAAAAACCATACAAATATGGGTGTCATTAAAAAATCTAAGATTCATACTAGGGAAAAAGATACCAAACAATAGAAAATCACAGTATTTAACAAGGAACATAAGATCTGGGGTGTTACCTACATTGGGCTAGCCCCTTACAAAACATATATTGTCAACCCATAATGAGGTCACACCTATAAAATTCACCAGTCTTAAGATCGAATCACTTAAACCATTGCTTAAAAAAATTAAACGCCTAAGAAAAATGCTTATGTTTATATCCCAAGTCAACTCAAGGAAGAATTTAAACAATCCTTACAAAAGGTCTTAAACGAAGGACACCACTTCAGTTTCCTTTTTTAAGTCATTAAATTGATTTACCTTTAATATTTAAAGATCTAAAAGATTTTTAATAGATCATCAAGAACCGACTATAAATCAAAATCACCTGGTACATGATTTAACGAATTCACAATGTAAAAACAAGAAAGCCTTATCAAAATTACTTTTTAAAGCATTAACCATTTATTGAAATTCTGTCAAATCTAGGAAATGTATAAAAATATATTCTTTTAAAATCATTTAAGATTATATGACCTATGAGGGTCCCATTAAACCAACCTAGGTCCTTCAAAAAGGAACCCATTAACAATTGTTTAATTATCATGGCTATAAACACCCATAATAGGTCATCTTAGAAGAAACATGCCCCAACCAACCTACCTATGCCAATTGTTAATTTTTGATTCCAATAACACACCTCAGAAAAGAATAATATCAATGTTCATATCTCAAAAGAAATGGATAGGTCAAACCCTCCTAAAACTAGGCAATACAACAAAGCCTTCTCTTAAACCTAGTAATGTAAAAAGGATGGTCACCAAAAACCACTGAAGATACCTCCTCTTTCACCCACAAAATTTCATTCTAGGTCAAGTATCCTCTTCCAAGTTCACTTTATATTTAAATTCACTTGATATTTATTTCCATTTAATTTACATCATTAATTTATTTAAAAGGTTAAATAAATGGTTCACCAAGTTGTAATGCATGAGGGCCCATAACACCTCATGAAACAATATTTGGTCCCTATATAATCCATAGCATTTCAAATTCACATTAGGCAATTGAATCAAAAGGTGAATCAATTTCTAGTACATAAGGGACAATAATCCTTATGAAAGAAAATATAGAACCAATTTCTCTATCCAATTCAAATAATCTACACAACAGTAGGAAAACCTATCACAAAACCTATCACAATAGCGTGAAAACAAGAAATTAATCCTATATAGAATGAAATAAGGAGTGGAATGTGATTTATAGAAAGTATCAAAAATGATGCATGGGATTTCATACCCTTATCTCATCAGGATGTAATAGAAATAGAACCATAAATTGTATCAATATTAGAATATCAATGAAAGTGCATCAACCAATGGTGGAATAAAATCAACTATAACTATCAAAATCCATAAAAAAACAATTTAATTTGAGGAAATTTTCATTTTCCCCATATGTGGGTTATCTACGTGCATGGAAAACTCATTAAAAAACTCAAATACCTTCCTATCCATGTTTATTGTCACCAAATAGTAAAGAAAACTAGAAAATAAATATCTAATACCTCTTTGTAACATCTCCGACCCAGATGCCACTGATGGTGGCCCGAGCCTAGTGGGACAATGAAGTCAAGTACACATCTCCAAAAACTAGAGGATTTTGACTAATAGTGATGACCTTGGTGTTTTAGTGGGGAAAATACTCCCTCATTACCAGAGTGTACACAAGGGAATTAAAATAACGAATAGATATAGTAATCAATAAAACATGCAGTCAATAGTTAAATAAATGTAATAGATAAAAATGGTCAATGAAATATCAGAGATACAATGATGATGATACATGTATCTAAAAAAAATCCAAAAAGGTAAATAGCAGTAAAATATAATTGAAGTATCCAAAATATCGAAAATACCAAAATTGATATCTCAAAATAGAATCATGAGCCTCATCTAGATCTCATTCTCCCATGTTCGTAATAATTTCACAAAATCAACCCCCGAATTGTGGCCACTTTCCCCAGTATCTACCTGCATCAAATAGTAGATTTGGGTACCAAATAGTGGCTCAAAAAGGGTATGAGATACAGACCTAGTAGGTAACCAACCAATGTTCTATACAAGTATTTTATGTGCAATATAACTAGCTAAACGGTGTGCAGGTAAATAGGTATTTAGTAAATAAAAGTGTAGATTCCCATGGCATCTAATCTACTAAAGTAGCAATACTAAAATATCCTCACAAGGACCCCTTCAAAAGATGGTCATGCTCCTATAACAAGGTATATACAAACAATTCAAGAATAACTAACATGACCTTTCCATTCATCCAAATATATCATGTCAACCATGACCTTGCCTTATGATATGAAGTGTCAAACAACCATGGCCTTGTCATATAACCTGAAGTGTCAAACAATGAATACCTTTTTATACTACCAAGTATATTAAATAATCCAAATACATGCCATATAATAAATGTGTCAGACCCTAAAGGGCCAGATCCAAGGTGTAGAAGACCATGGCATCCTCATCGAGTCCAATGAGTATATCGATGGAAACTCATTAAAGGCATTGGTTTGAGTCCTAGGATCATGTCAACCAAACATGTCCTATAAGAGCCTAAGAAAGCCGAATCCAAGGGGTAGCAGGGCCCATGGAATCCCACGAAATCAAAACTGAAGGATCATAATCCATCCAAGGAATATAATTCCACATTCAATATCCAAGGAGCATCATAAAAGGTATCTATAGAAACATTTATCATTTCATACTATTTACCTTTTCATACAAGATGAATCTATCGACTCATATAACCATTTCCCATTAAGACTTATCTCATGAGTTAAACCACTAATTTATCACAATTAAAATTAAAAGGAAACTAATTAGTATAAAAAATCATAGTTTATAGTTCAAATTTAAATATAACACATAATTTTGTCCACTAATTTTCACATTTTACAAATTTACCATTTAAGCTATGACAAACCTGATCTTTTATTACACAATGAAACATAGTTTATTACATAAAATTAATTTGATACAACATTGAAGATTGAGTGGCCTAGTGTATTTGGGGCTTGAGATCATTTTATAAAAACTTAAAACATGAAAACCAACATCTTAATTGAAAAATTCTTTTACATGACCACTACATTCCCTTGTACTTAGCATTGCATGGGATAATCTGAGGACATGCATAAAAAGGGTGATCTATAAAGCCCAGTAATGGATTAATCATGGAATAACATGAGGAATAAAATACATGTTAGACAATATTAATATCAATATAGCACAAGAGATTCATAAAAATGAAGGCATGATAAAGCATGATAATCATAACATTGAAATGTGGAAACAACACTTAACATGGAATTAGCATGAGCCAAGGCTCATTGTACATGGAACATGAGTAAACACTCATTGAACATGAAGAATGAGTAAAAACTTGTTGAAATTGAATTAGAATGAGTAAATACCCATTGTACATGATGTATCATGATAATATACTTTACCCAATGCATTGAAGCGCTATTAGGGCGAACCCTTCTTAAACATTTCATTACATGCAAAAGTGTGCCACATGGATAATAAAAAATTGAATAATTCAACATAATCTTTTATTCCATGATAAAAAAATGGGGAATAAATACATGAAACTATTTAAACAATTTGTAAATGTGAATAAAGGAGAATACCCTTGATAGAAAAATGGGCATGGTATTCACTACACAATGACTTTGTCTTGGAAAAGCGTGATGTAATTTCGATACCATAACGATGTGACATAAGAACTCATAAAAATGGTTTATGAGAGAGAAAGGGGTTTCTAATCATATTTACATGACATGGAATGTAAGGGGGTCATATAGATACATTTACAAACAAATTTAATGGAATTTAGATGAATGATACAAAAGAATTTCTTGAATGTAAATGAGGAGAGAGAAATCCTTTTAGAATTTGCGCATAGTAACAGGTGTACATGGGAGGAATTTAATGAGAGAGAAAGGGGTATCACATTATAAAAACATAAATAGGGTATTATGGGGAGGTGATAAACCATACCCCAACATTTATAATTGAAATGGGCATAACAATTTAAAGAATATTGGACAAAAATGTGAAAGGAAGAAAACCCTTACTTGGAAGTGTGCTTCCAAAGGCATGAAAGACGGTTATTGGGAGCTTGGGGAACCTTGGTAGGATTATATAGAGAGGAGGGAAGAGGTTGGATGAACTAAAAAGGCTTTGAGTGAGGAGGAGGTGGGTGGTTTTATAAAGGAATGGTGAGGGAATTCTTTAATATTTATGTTTGGGACACCTCACATTAAACTAATATAAACCACAAACCAGCCCATAGTTTTTTCCCATGGTTTTTGGAAGAGGGAAGTGGAAAAAAAATATTTTATTAGGCCAAAGTCCTAACTTCTTAAAAAAATGCGGTTGATTATGTGAAGGTGAGTCGCACACCCAAGGAAAATAATTTAAAAAGACATAATGTTTAATAAGTCTTGAAGGGTCCACTAAAGCTTTGTAAAATATATAAAAAAACAAAAATCACATTATTTTAATGGTAAAACATATATTGGCTGAAAATAATTTTTATAGTATTTTATTACATCACAGATGGGAAATTATGATATCATAAAACACATTATATATTTAAATAGTATTTAATTTTTACCCAAAAATTTGACTGTCTCAAAAAATTATGTAAAATTCACCTTTGGATAATTTAGACATCCTGATTCCATAAATAATATTAATTTTATCTAAATAATTTTTTAAATATGTTAATTTCCAATTTTAAAATAAAAACTGACATTTATCGAAAATTCATGGGTTTTGACAAAAATGGCTTTCGAAACTTAATAAAAATTACAATTGCGTTCATAAAATTATACCATCATTTATATTTAATAAAAATTAATTTAATAATAATAATAATATTTTATTAAAATATTATTTAATTCATAAATCCATTAATTCATCAAAATAGATTTCTTAGTTGAACATTAACTAAAAGTACTATTTGTTCTATAAAAACTATTTATAAGGGAACAATAATAAAATGAAAGTATATTCATTATTATATACAAAAATAATGTACATAATCATAGTACTAGGGTATTGTTACATAACCCCTTATAACACCTTCATAAGACCAAAGAATAAGGTGTGAGATGGTGATAGACTCTTGGGGTGGCTCGGATAACATTGCTCGGGTGGTAATCTCTATTAACTTCCACTTCTCTCATAGGCAGTTCCGCTCGAGCTTGACATTTTCAAGCTCAACTCGGGATTGGTCAAGAGAGAATCCCAAAGACACAACTTCCTTTTTGATCTCTGACAAATGGGCTTTGTTTGAGGAACATCTACTGGATGAGGCCATTTCTTCCTTTCTCTGAGTAAATTGGATTTGTTAAAGCCCTATATTTATACTAATCATGTGATCACTATTCAACGACTATATTAGCAATGGTCACAATTCTAAATTGTATTTTAAAATAAAAAACATAAAACCAAATAAGTTGACATTTTATATAAATATTTTACATAAAGATACATTTAATTAGATCAAGAAGGATTTACATTAATTAAAGTTAGGGTCATTAAAATCTTCCCCCCTTAAGAATTTTTTCCCTTGAAATTTTATTTTTCCCACAGTAAAATAGATGTGGGTAACTATGCTTCATCATTTCCTACGATTCCCACGTCGCTTCATCTAACTTGTGGTTTCTCCACAACACTTTAACGAGGGGCATTGTCTTATTTCATAGAATTTATTCTCTACGATCTATGATCTTCAATAGTTGCTCATCATAAGAATGATCATCCTCTAACTATACCACCTATGAAGAGAGTACATGTGAAGTGTCTAGAATGTACTTCTTTAAGAGGGATACATGAAATACATCCTGTACATTAGCCATTACAGGTTGAAGTGATAGTGGATATGTCAAATCCCTCACACGACCAAGAATCTCAAAGGGGACGATGTACCTAGGACTTAAATTCCCTTTCTTTCCAAACCTCATGACCTTATTCCATGAAGATACTCTTAGAAAAACCATGTCTCCAACTTTAAACTCAAGGTCTCATCGATGGTTATCTGCATAACTCTAATGTTGACTCTGGGCTGCCTTGATATGATGCTGAATGGTTTTCACCTTTTTCACCATTTCTTCGACCATTTCTGGTCCAAGAATCTTACACTCACTGACCTCATCCCAACTTTTTGGTGTTCTGCACTTTTTCCCATAAATGGCTTCATATGGTGCCATTTGGATGATCGAGTGGAAACTGTTATTATAAGAGAACTCAACTAGAGGAAGATGTTGATCACATCCTCCTTTAAAGTCCATTGAGAAAGTTCTAAACATTTCCTCAAGTGTTTGGATAGTTTGCTCGGATTGGCCATCAGTTTGAGGACGATAGTCCATAATAAGTTTAGTTCAATATTCAGAGCATGTTGACGAATCTTCCAAAACATAGAGGTGAATCTCAGATCTCGATCAGACATAATAAATAGTGGTACTCCATGAATCCTTACCACTTCCCTGATATATATCTATGCCTATTGATCCAATGATAAATCCTCTAGAATAGAAATGATGTCTGAAACTTTTGTAAGATGATCCACAAAAACCCAGGTTGCATTGTTGCCTTTGGATTCCTTCGAAAGTCTGGTGAAAAAGTCCATGGTGATGTTCTCCCATTTCTATTGTGGTATGGGCAATAGTTGCATCACCCCCTTAGACTTCTTCCTCTCTACCTTCACATGCTGACACACCAAGAACTTTGATGTACGTTCAGAGATCTCCTTTTTCATATTATCCCACCAATAATACTATCGAAGATCTTGATACATATTTGTGTTTCCTGGGTGAATAGAGAAATTTGAACTATGTGCATCATCCAAAAGTTCCTTCTTCATCTCCGGACATGATGGAACACATAGTCTTTTCCCAAATCTCACAATTCATTTTTCATTAACATAAAACTCTGAGGATTTCCCTTTTCTGATAGCTTCCACTTTTTCTGTAATTCACACATCATCCTTTTGAGCATCCTTTAACCTTTCCAAAAGTAACGGTTGAGAAATAATTTGTGAAATGATGGATGATGCTCCCTTATTTATGATTCCCATAATCATATTCCTCAAATCTAAGAATATTAGATCATTTTTAATTCTCATCAATGATAGAATCACTATTCCCTTTCTACTTAGGGAATCCTCCGCCTTATTCGTTTTCCCAGGGTGGTAATGGATTGAGAAGTCATAGTATTTGATTAGATCTAACCATATTCATTGGTTCATGTTCAACTCTTTCTATGTGAATATATACCTGAGGATTTTCAGGTCCGTATATATTTCACACATCTCCCCAAAGAGATAATGCTGCCAAATTTTCAAAGTGAAGATCACTGCAGCCAACTCAAGGTCATGTGTTGGATAGTTCTATTCATGAGATTTCAATTACCTTGAAGTATAGGCAATGACTTTGTCATTTTGCGTCAATACACATCCCAGTCCCTTCTTCGAAGCATCACTGAATACCACAAAAAGTTCTCCACTTGTGGGTAATGTGAGCATGGGCGTAGTGATAATCCTCATTTTCAACTCCTTGAATATTTCTTCACATTCATCACTCTAAGAAAACTTTACTCCCTTCCGAGTTATCTTGGTAAGAGGGTTGGAAAATCGTGAGAAATTTGTCACAAATCATTGATAATATCCATATAACCCCAAGAAGCGTTGGATATCTGTTACAGATGTTGGCCTCAACCATCCATCAATTTCATCTATTTTGATGGGATCCATAGATACCCCAATGCTTATGATGATATGGCCTAAGAATGGGACCTCCTTCAACCAGAACTCACTCTTTATGTACTTTTCATAGAGCTTCTACTTCTGCAAGGTCTCTAGTACAGTCCATAGATGCTCCTCATGATCCCCCTTGGTTTTGGAGTACATCATAATATCATCTATAAATACTACCAAAAATATTTCAAGGTAATCTCTAAATACTCTATTCATCAAGTCCATGAAGATTTCCGGAGCATTAGTGAGTTTGAAAGGCTTTACTTTGAATTCATAGTGCCCGTATCTTGTACGAAAAGCAGTCTTGGGATATCTTCCTTCTTCACCCTTACTTGATAGTATCCTGACCAAAAATCAACCATGGAGAAGTATTGTGATCCATGAAGCTGATCGAACAAGTCATCAATTCGTGGGAGAAGATGCTTGTTATTTATCATGATTTCGTTAAGATCACGATAATTTATGTAAATGTTCATTGACTCATCCTACTTCTTGAAAAAGAGGGCTGGTTCACCACATGGTGAAGCACTTGGGTGTATAAACCCTTTATCCAGATTCTCCTATAGTTGTTTCTTTAGCTCCTCAAGCTCTACAATAAGAATTCCATATGGAGTCATGGATATTGGAAACTCCCCAGGTATAAGATCAATTGAGAATTTAACATATCTTCTAGGAGGAATGTAGAGACCCGAAGCTTGACGTACATAGACATTACATTACTTTTGCGGAATACTTAGTACATAACAAAAACAGACACACAAGGACCATAATAGTTTAGTGACTTTGGAAACTAGGAATATAATCTTCTAATCATGGTGAAAGATCTTCAACATCTCCCATAAAGATCTTCCCTTTTTTTCATACCTAAAACCTTTCTTTATATCCTGGGGGTAAAGAAAACATAAAATGGGTGAGCTCAAATGCTCAGTAAGGGTAATCATGGATAAAATAAAACATACCATATACATTTGAACTTAAAAAAACATGAACATTAAAAATATTGAGCAAAGACATAAAACATGGAAGTACACAAGGAATAGATCATAATGAAACATAAATCATGAAAAAATAGCATGGGAATAAAACATGTAATTGTGGCATCCATTAAGCACATGTAATTATTTCCATAGTAGCCAAGGCATTACTTCCAAGACCATCTTAGTGGACAAATTCCCTTTCTAAATCGAGTTCACTCCTCATTTCAGTCTTGTAATACTGAACCTGATTAACGTACCATTCCAGCCTTGTCTATATCATGAGATATATATCTTTACCCAATGCATTGGAGGGAGATATAGGCCCCACCCATTTCATATTTAAATAATTCTTACTTATGCCACAAAATAAACATTCATAATTCAAAAAAGCCCAATAAATAAAATGGGTTTCATAAACATCATCCCATCATCACATAATCCATATAAAAGAAATGGATATCATTTCATAATAAGAAAAGTGAAACCATGTAAATCGTAGAGACACTATACTTGAAACATACACATATTAAATAATGTTATCTTAGATGAGAATTGGTTTTTGATAAAACACTTGAAATGAATTCTTGATGAAAATATCCTTTCTTCTTCAAAATCATTTCCTTTTCACAAATTTCCATGCAATTTTAAAAGAATAAGATTTTGTTTAAAATATTCATGAAATATTTTGGATGAAGCTTCATGAAAATAAGGCTTTATAAAACCGTAAAAATCCTTTCATGACATATACATTAAAAAAAACATTCTTCTCGTACTTTTGTCGGAAAAGTCAAAAAGTACCTCGTAATGTAAACAAAAGAAAGATTCCTTACATACCATGTAGTAAAATTCAAAAATGGGTAAAAAGGACTTTAAAAATACATGAATACACTTTTATAAAACATTGACATTGATTATAGCAATAACCCTAGTAAATACTTAGGAATAAGCAATCTCGGATAAAAATGAGATTTGCAAAATTTTCTCTTACCTTAGGTCCGATTTGCTTTGTAAGTGTCCGAACATCCTGTATAATGATTTAAATAATGTCATTGAATTATTAAATAATCATATTAATTGTTATGATATAATATATGGTTCACTTATGACTTTATATTACTCATTCTTTTGTAAATTCTATGTTAAATAGTGTTTTGGGTAAATCTGTTTCATTTGTCGTCCGTGTTTTGACTTGTAATTATTCATATGATTGCGTAGATCATGATTACTTAATTCCAAAATATAAAACATGATTTATATATAATATATATTCATAATATACATATATAATAGATCAATAAATGGAAATAAATAAACCTTCCATGGAGACGGTAGGCCGTACGTACAGATGAACGCTGTTTTCGTTTCCTTATTAACTTGAATCGAATTAAGTAGATGACATACATACATACATATATACATAAATCCAGTAGCTTTATAATGTCATATACTTAATTTTTATTGCTTATATATACTTTGTAATCATTCTTAAATGGTTAACATGGAGAATGAATCTCATCGCGTCGTGGAGACGGTAGTCCGTACGTACGCACGAGCGATGATATCGTTTCCATAATTATTGAATTGAAGTGGAGTGGATGATAAAATATATCAGAATCAATATTATGTTATAATAACTATGTATAGTTATTCTTTACACCATTATACCCATCCATGTAAGGTGTTGGTGGAAAAACAGATTACACCACGGCGTGGAGACGGTATTCCGTACGAACGCACGCGCGATGATTTTGTTTTACGTAGGATGGATAGAAGGTGAAATGGGGTTGTTTAATATCTATAATTACATATCAGTAAATTAGTGATACTGATGTTATTAATTTATAATTAAACAACTAAAGAAGAATAAGTTTAAGAAGAAAGAATCTTGAAAGAATCGGTAGAATAAATTACCTCTTCTTCGATACGCCTCTTTGAAACCTCCTCTTAGGGCACTAAGATTGGTCTTTGAAGTAGACAAAAACCTCCAGGATGTTTCTAGGGATGTTGGGAAGATAATTTGGAAGGGGTTTTCTGAGCTTGAAGGCTCAATGTGGTGTGAGGAAGAGAGGGAGGAGGTGCCCTTTTATAAGGGAGGAGAGGGGCACCTCTGGAAATCTTAAAAATATTAATTTATAATAAATCTAACCCCACTTAAAAACCTCCAAAAATGACTCATATTTGAATATTAGATGAGACAGGGTTGTGATCGTATCAACCAATAAAATTTAGACATGTTAGGAATTTATTATAAACATTATCAACTTGATTTATCTTTATTTAATCAATTTAATTTTATTTGTGGTAATAACATTCTAAATTTTAAATTATAACAAATAATTAATTATTTGTTGTGAATTTTCCATAATTGGATACTTTATAACATTTTAGACCATATAAATTTAAATTTATAATTTGTATATATTTTTGTGATTTTTAAACAATTTTATAATATGTTATTTTTATAAAATAACAATAGTGTCAATTTTGATACTATTCATTTATTTGAATTTAAATAAAATATATACAGACGATATGTTTTAAATAAAAGCTTTAATAGATTCATAAAAGGTCATATGTATCTAGAAAATTAGTGGAGCACATTAAATAGTTCATATAATATTTATTTTAATATTTGTAATACCATTTATTTGATATTTCTCTTAATAAAATAATTTCAACATCACTATTATGTCACCTTTAATGATAATTATTTAATCCATAAAAATTCTAAATAAATTCATATAATGTAGATAATTTTATTATCTTTCTGGAGACTACTTATATCTTAATTTTCATGAAGTTTATCACTAAACTAAAATTATTATTCTTATAAGATTTAAGAAAGTGACATGTTGTCACTTTCATTGGTTTTAATGATAATTAAATTATTTCGATAGACAAAAGTCCATTAAATGAATATAATCCGACACTTAGGTGATATGGGTCGACTTTTAGTCATCCAATAGGATTTTTTCAGGTCTTAGGGTAATTTTATAATCTTATATTTACCCTTAATTACCCGATTTACCTTTAACTATGGTAAATAAATTTTACCGTAGTTACTATTCATAATGCCCAAAAATAAAAAAAGTAGCTTATTAGAATAATTTGGACCCACTGATTCGAAATATGGAATCCATTTATCCAAATTCAATACACAAAAGTTTCAGAAATTAAATTAAAATTAATCCTGTTGTCGAAAGAAAACGGATTTTTGTTTAAGACATTGCAAAAGTTTGAATTGATTTAACCTACGAATTCAAGGTAAAATAAATGATAATGACATTAATTATATTAAATGGTAAAAAAATATTCTCTTTATAATTTATAACCATTAAATATTATAATTTAACCACATAAATTATTACAATGAAAAAAGTTGTTTTTAATTAAAATATAGCGTGTTTTTACTGTTCATTAAAATATGAAATTATCAGAATAATTTGAAAATTTTATCCAATGTAAAATTTTATGTCATTATTCTAAATAATATTTTTATTTTGTAAAATTGAACTTATAAACATGTCAAAAACTAGATTTAAAGTGGGTGCGCCATCAAAAAGCGGCAAAACTGCATTTTTTGGAAAATACTTATTTTGCCCGAAAAAATTTATTTTATTCACATAAAATGTTTTAGAAAATTTAAAAGATGAATAATAATGTTATAAAATTAAAAATTTGGTTAATACTATTCATAACGGCTAGTTCGTGATAATATTATAACCATATAACGTTGTTTAGTGAAACCCGGTATTGCGTACAACACACGCTATCGAAGAAGGTCGCGATTGCATGTAATGAAAGCCAAGTCAGGGTTGCGTGTAGTGCAGGACTCCTTTGTTGTTGCGTATAAAAAAATCCAACCATATTTCATTTATACATTGAATATATGTATATACATTTAATGTTGCGTAGAATAACTTCTATCAAATGAACTTGAAATTGTGTATACCACGATCCGAGAATTGTGTTGCGTATATTGCAAGATAATATGGTGTTGCGTATAGCACAAGATAATCTTGGTGTAGAATAAAACACATGAAATCATATAAATTAAATATAATACTTATCATAAAATCTCGGGGTGTTACATTCTACCCCCCTTAAAATGAATTTCGCCCTCGAAATTAATCGGGGTTATAAATGGTTTGTTACTTGAGAATTTCTTTCATAAAAACCCACATCATAAAAAGGAATGCTAAAAATTAATTTTAAAAAGTGAAGTATGAAACATAACGGTTACCGAAATTAACTAATCACTAGTTTTCCACATAGGAGATCATAGGTGAAAATATGGATATGGAAGAAAAATCTAACTATGAAGTTCTGATGGAGAGTGGTAGAGGACATGGCTATGAAAAAGCCAACAACCACAAAGCCATAAATTTGTGATGATCTAAGGTACCATCTGATTCATCGAATATAAGAGCACTAGGACAACATTTTTGGATTTCAAGATCATTTCCCTAAAGTTGATGAATTAAAAGAAATACTTACATGAATTTGGTACAATCTCACTATTGTTCGTGAATTGAACAATTTCCACTTCATCTCTTAAAGAAATAAGTTGAATTTGTTATTCGTGATGCATTGGTAGATCATGTGATAGAATGATGGGTCATGTCATCTGTTTCAAACAAAAGGTTAGAAAAAGTTATCAAATATACATAAGTCCATCTATGGTCAGGTTAATCATATACGATTCCAAAAATGAACTTATACTTCATATATCATACCGCTTAATAAAATAAAACTAGTTTCTAAAAACCAGGTACTTCCTGTAGGCCAGTGGTAGGTGATAAAGGCCAGTCGCACTTCGGTTGTGGGTTCGATTCCCACAGCCTTGTCCGACGCGATGGGCTGTCGCCTATCCTGCAGGTTTTCCTTTTCTTAAAACTAAATTACTATAACATCCCTTCAATAATATCGAAAAAAATTCTATCCTTAAACAATAATAACTTATGTCCTGTATAATCCATTCCAATCTTTAGGCTTATCCATAATACTACAGTCCACTCTCATATTATAGTGAAAAAGATTACCAGATATTTCATATAACAAGCATGTTAATACCATCATTGATCCCCATATATCATAAGATATGTCTTGTTTGTCACATTCCAAACATTCGAAGGCCTTAATCATGTATTCTCTTAAAAAATGAATACCCATTGAATCTTAGTCAAAACATGAGTGCTGTCAAAAGTTAACTCTTTCCACATACCAAAACCCCAAAATTTTATATACTCAAACCATGATATAACTATTTCCTTATATCAGTCATGAGCTCTTGAATACTGTCAAATATTTCATTTTCTTCTTATCCCTTCATTATGTGCATATCAACTTTTTTCCAAAAATATCTCAATCACTTTTCATGGTTACCGATGCCATATTCTTATGGAAAACCACAATGGACCAATACATAGATATTCCAATATACCATAAAAGTACCTCAATAACATTATTCTTGAATACCAATACATACACACTTTAAACCATCATCTTCAATGATTGTCATGGAATAAGTACTTCCTTTATTTAGATGTAACCTCTTAGGTCATGGCATTGAGTTGGGTAATGCCCATGTTCTCCACAGATAAGACATTGAACTCTATAACAGTCTATCACTATATGACCCTTCTCTCCACATAGATAACATCTTCCCCTCAATTTGAGGTATTCCTCAAGGTTCTTCTTCCCTTCATTAGAAATCTCAATCTTCCTTTATTTATGATCCTCATCATGCGAACATGCATAAAAGTCTATCTTCCTCTTATTTGATGAATTAGGAATATCACTAAATTTCACCTTGTTAACTGATTCCGCATAATCACAATATCATTCTCTCTAGGCATTACACAATTTCGTTGCTCATAGTCACCAATTTTTCCATTCGATTCAATGTTAACCGAATTCCTTCTGGTTCCCTCCATTGACTAAAACACAAAAAGATTTATGTGAGAGGAAAAAATCATGATAGGTAAAACAACATAATAGAGGGGGAGTAACATCAATATCTAACATCTTAGGTTTAATTATAATATCGTTACCGTAATTCTAGGACTATAACCTATACTTATACATAACCTTAGGGACATCCCTAGACATACCTTAGAAATATCTCTAGGGGTCTCACTAAAGTTCTCACATCCTAGTTTCCAAAGGTTGACTAAACCTTTCCTCTGATACCAACTGTAGAGACAAGAAGCTTCATGTACATAGACATTACATTACTTTTGCAGAATACTTAGTATATAACAAAAATCAGACACACAAGGACCATAATAGTTTAGTGTCTTTGGAAACTCAGAATATAATCTTCTAATCGTGGTGAAAGATCTTCAACATCTCCCATAAAGATCTTCCCATTTTTTTCTTACCTAAAACCTTTATTTATATCCTGGGGTAAAGAAAACATAAAAGGGGTGAGCTCAAATGCTCAGTAAGGGTAAGCATGGATAAAATAAAACATACCATATACATTTGAACTTAAAAAAACATGAACATTAAAAATCTTGAGCAACGACATAAAACAAGGAAGTACATAAGGCATAGATCATAATGGAACATAAATCATGATAAAATATCATGGGAATAAAACATGTAATTGTGGAATCCATTAAGAACATGTAATGATTTCCATAGTAGCCAAGACATTACTACCAAGACCATCTCAGTGGACAAAGTCCCTTTCTGAATCGAGTTCACTCCTCGTTCCAGTCCTATAATACTGAACCGGATTAACTTACCGTTCCAGCCATGTCTATCTCATGAGATATAAATCTTTACGAAATGCATTGGAGGGAGATATAGGTCCCACCCATCTCATATTTAAATCATTCTTACTTGTGCCACAAAATAAACATACATCATTCATAAAAACCCAATAAATAAAATGGGTTTCATAAACATCATCCCATCACCACATAATCTATATAAAAGAAATGGATATCATTTCATAATAAGAAAATTGAAACCATGTAAATCATATAGACATTATACTCGAAACATACACATATGTAATAATGTTATCTTAGATGAAAATTGGTTTTTGATAAAACACTTGAAATTAATTCTTGAGGAAAATATCCTTTCTTCTTCAAAATCATTTCCTTTTCACAAAATGTCATGCAATTTTAAAAGAATAGGATTTTGTTTAAAATAGTCATGAAATCTTTTGGATGAAGCTTCATGAAAATAAGGCTTTATAAAACTGTAAAAATCCTTTCATGCCGTATACGTTAAAAAAACATTCTTCTCGTACTTTTGTCGGAAAAGTCAAAAAGTACCTCGTAATGTAAACAAAAGAAAGATTCCTTACATAACATGTAGTAAAATTCAAAAATGGGTAAAAAGGACTTTAAACATACATGAATACACTTTTATAAAACATTGACATGGATGATAGCAATAACCTCAGTAAATACTTACGAATAAGCAATCTCAGATAAAAATGAGATTTACAAAATTATCCCTTACCTTAGGTCTGATTTTCTTCGTAAGTGTCCAAAAATCTAGTATAATGATTTAAATAATGTCATTGAATTATTACAGAATCATATTAATTGTTATGATATCATATATGGTTCACTTATGACTTTATATTACTCGTTCTTTTGTAAATTCCATGTTAAAGAGTGTTTTGGGTAAAATTGTTTCATTTTTCGTCTGTGTTTTGACTTGTAATTATTCATATGTTTACATAGATCATGATTACTTAATTCCAGAATATAAAACATGATTTATATATAATATATATTCATAATATACATATATAATAGATTCATAAATGGAAATAAATACACCGTTCATGGAGACGGTAGGCCGTACGTACCCATGAACGCTGTTTTCGTCTGCTTATTGAGTTGAATGGAATTAAGTAGATGACATACATATATATACATACATAAATCCAGTAGCTTTATAATGTCATATATTTCATTATTATTGCTTATATATACTTTATAATCATTCTTAAATGGTTAACATGGAGAATGAATCTCATCGCGTCGTGGAGACGGTAGTCCGTACGTACGCATGAGCGATGATATCATTTCCATAATTATTGAATTGAATTGGAGTGGATGATAAAATATATCAGAATCAGTATGACGTTATAATAACTATGTATAGTTATTCTTTACACCATTATACCCATCCATGTAAGGTGTTGGGGGAAAAACAGATTACACCACGACGTGGAGACGGTATTCCGTACGTACGCACGCGCGGTGATTTTGTTTTCCATAGGATAGATAGAAGGTGAAATGAGGTTGTTTCATATTTATAATAACATATCTGTAAATTATTGATACTGAGGTTATTACTTTATATCGAAACAACTAAATAAGAAGAAGTTGAAGAAGAAAGAAGCTTGAAAGAATCGGTAGAAGAAATTACCTCTTCTTCGATACGCCTCTTTGAAACCTCCTCTTAGGGAACTAAGATTGGTCTTTGAAGTTGACCATGACCTCTAGGATGTTTCTAGGGAAGTGGAGAAGATAATTTGGTATGGGTTGTCTGAGCTTGAAGGCTCAATGTGGTGTGAGGAAGAGAGGGAGGAGGTTCCCTTTTATAAGGGTGGAGAGGGGCACCTTTGGAAATCTTAAAAATATTAATTTATAATAAATATAACCCCACTTAAAAACCTCCAAAAATGACTCATATTCGAATATTAGATGATATAGGGTTGTAATATCATCAAAAAATAAAATTTAGACATGTTAGGAATTTATTATAAACATTATCAACTTGATTTATCCTTATTTAATCAATTTAATTTTATTTGTGGTAATAACATTCTAAATTTTAAATTATAAAAATAATTACTTATTTGGTGTGAATTTTCGATAATTGGATACTTTATAACATTATAGACCATATAAATTTAAATTTATAATTTTTAAATATTTTTGTGATTTTTAAACAATTTTATAATATGTTATTTTTATAAAATAACAATAGTGTCAATTTTGATACAATTCATTTATTTGAATTTAAATAAAATATATACAGGAGATCTGTTCAAAATAAAAGCTTTAATAGATTCATAAAAGGTCATATGTATCTATAAAATTAGTGGAGCACATTAAATAGTTCATATAATATTTATTTTAATATTTTTAATACCATTTATTTGATATTTCTCTTAATAAAATAATTTCAACATCACTATTATGTCACCTTTAATGATAATTATTTCATCCATAAAAATGCTAAATAAATTCTTATGATGTAGATAATTTTATTATATTTCTGGAGACTACTTATATCTGAAGTTTCATGAATTTTATCACTAAACTAAAATTATTATACTTATAAGATTTAAGAAAGTGACATGTTGTTACTTTCTTTGGTTTTAATGATAATAAAATTATTTACATGGACAAAAGTCCATTAAATGAATCTAATCCTACCCTTAGGTGATATGGGTCGACTTTTAGTAATCAAATAGAATTTTGTCAGGTGTTAGAGAAATTTTATAATCTTATATTTACCCTTAATTACCCGATTTACCTTTAACTATGGTAAATAAATTTTACCGTAGTTACTATTCATAAAGCCCAAAAATAAAAAGTATCTTATTAACATAATTTGGACCCACTGATTCCAAATATGGAATCAATTTTTCCAAATTCAATACACAAAAGTTGCAGAAATTAAATTAAAATTAATCCCGTTGTCGAAAGAAAACGGGTTTTTGTTTAAAACATCGCAAAAGATTGAATTGATTTAACCTACGAATTCAAGGTAAAATCAATGATAATGACATAAATTATATTAAATGGTAAAAATATATTATATTTATACTTTAGAACCATTAAATATTACAATTTAACCACATAAATTATAACAATGAAAATAGTTGTTTTTAATTAAAATATAACGTGTTTTTACTATTCATTTAAATATGAAAGTTATCAGAATAATATGAAAATTTTATCCAAGGTAAAATTTTATATCCTTATTCCAAAGAATAATTTTATTTTGTAAAATTGAACTTATAAACATGTAAAAAACTAGATTTAAAGTGGGTTCTCTATCAAAAGGCGACAAAACTGTATTTTTTGAAAAATACTTATTTTGCCCGAAAAAAATTATTTTGTTCACATAAAATGTTTTATAAAATTTATAAGATGAATAATAATGTTATAAAATTCCAAATTTGGTTAATACTATTCATAACGGCTAGTTCGTGATAATATTATAACCATATACCGTTGTTTAGTGAAACCCGGTATTGCGTACAACACACGCTATCGAGGAAGGTCGCAATTGCGTGTAATGAAAGCCAAGTCAGGGTTGCGTGTAGTGCATGACTCCTTTGTTCTTTCGTATAACAAAATCCAACCATATTTCATTTATACATTGAATATATATATATATACACTCAATGTTGTGTAGAATAACTTCTATCAAATGAACTTGAAATTGTGTATAACACGATCCGAGAATTGTGTTTATTTTATTGCAAGCTAATACGGTGTTGCGTATAGAACAAGATAAACTGGGTGTAGCATAAAACACATGACATCAAATAAATTAAAAAGAATACTTATCATAAAATCTTAGGGTGTTACATGAAAGAGTAGGGAATTCCTCATGAAACACTTCAGTGAATTCCCTCTCAAAAGGCATGTCTTATAGGATGGTTGCCTCATTAGACTCAATAATCTAAGCCAAAAATGCATGCTCATAGGGCAGTAATATCCACACTTGAAATGATGGAGCTAAATAAGGTGCATCTTCCTCCTTGAACTTTTAAAGAATTAGGGGTTGATTCTCCACATGGAGAGTGATTTCCCTCTCACAGAAATTTATGTTGGCACTCTATAAAGAAAGCCAATCCATGTAAAAAATTTCATCAAATTCAACCTGAGGCAATATGAAGAGGTTCTACAGGAAGTTTAATATAGATATTATGATAGGGGAGGATTTATATTCACGGGATGCAATGATTTCCCCATTTTCCATACCCACCGACATCTTCACAACAATGATTTGTGGTGGTGCTTGGATTATTCTACTAAACATTCTAGATATAAAATAATGCGTATAACGTGAATCTAAAATTACATTTTCTATTCATGAATGAATAACTAGTGTATCTTTCACCATTTCATTGTTGGGGTTCACTTTGGTAGTAGTGATGGAAAAAGCTCGCCCTTGCTGCCTTGGAAGTTGTTGGTTCCCTCCGAAAACCCTTGGCTTAGGGAACTAATATGCAAGATGACCTGGTTCTTCATAGTTGTAGAAATTAACCACATGATGAGGTTCTAATGGAGTGTTCCTCTCCACTATCACATCTGTGGGTCTTTCTTTCCAAAATTTAATCATCAGGTTCCCTTCTCTTCAAAACCTAAAGCATTTCCTCATCCCCTTCATGTAGTTTCCGAGGTGTTTCTTTACGCACCTTTGACAAGTGAGGTGATGGATCTTCTTAGAACTATTGGATTTATCCATTAGAACTCCATTGTTGAAGTCCACCTTACGCTTCTTATCCCCATGATACCCCTGATATTCTCTGATCTCTATTTTGTCCTTGAGGGAACATCAGAAAATTTCCTCATAGCTGTCAAAGTCATGGATCACCAACGCCTTCCACAGTCTAGGTTTCAGCCCACCAAAGAAGCGGTCAACCTTGCATTTGGTGGTAATGACAAAGTCAAAGGTGTATCTTTCAAGCCTTATGATGTTCTCCTCATATGATCTGATAGATTATTCATCTTTTCTCTTGAGGGAAAGGAAGTCCCTTTCCATATTATGTCGGAGGGTGCGTGGAAAATATTTATCAAAAAACATCTTCTTGAAATCCTTCTATTCCAATGCCTCGATCTCCTCCATAAGATTCGTAATTTTTTTCAACATCCACTATTGATCAGATTCACCCTAAAAATGATAATCATCCACAATAACCTTTTCTTATTCAGAACATTGAAGGATGGAGAAGATATTTTCAATGGAGTTGATCCATTGTTCAGCAATTGAGGGATCAGATGATAAATTAAATGTAGGAGGCCTTTGACTCCTGAAGCTCTCGATAGAGACTTGTTCTTTCTTAAGGTGGGTTGAATGTTCCTCTTGAAACATGTTTCTATTCAAATCTTGAGTTAGCTGAGAGAGAAGCATGACAAAGGTCATGATTCCTTCTCCCATTGGATTGGGAATCTCCTTAGTACAATCATCACATTGATCTTCACATCAGTTGTTAGCCCGAGTCCTCCTATTATCGGCCATTGGCTAGAATAAAAGAAAAGTTAGGGGAAACACATAATGTTTAATCCATGGACAAAACTGATAACTTATAAATAACTTTTATTTCTTTAACATATTAATCTATTGGATTTGGTCTATTTTATCCATGATCTACTTTAACATACATTCATAGGGCATTTTTTTGTCCCTTAATAATGGTTCATACTAAAATTTTAAAATTACCAAAGCATATCCCCTGGGAGTGTCATAACCAAGAGTGAAGAAAGCCCTGTTTTCAGGCACCAGTTCCAATTCGAGTCTAGCTCAAAGTGGTGTTTTCGGGTTTTACCCCTAGGATATATCTTTGCCAGAGCCGCCTCTACCTGCTAAAATCCAGAAAGGGATGTATTTTCTTGATAAACCACTTACTCAATACTCACCAAAAATTAGGTATGTTTTTTTATACATAGTATTTTATCTAAGGAATTACTAGGGTTTTCTAATCCTCTTCCCAAAAATAACTAAACCAATCCTCTGATACCAACTATGACAACCCTGATCTTTTATTACACAATTAAACCTAGTTTATTACATAAATGTAATTTTATACAACATAGAAGATAGATAGGTCTATTGTCTTTGGTGATTAGGATCATTACATAACAAATTAAAACATGAAAAACAACATCTTTATTGAAAACGTCTTTTACATGACCACTACATTCCCTCATACTTAGCATTGCATGGGATAACCTGAGGACATGCATAAAAAAGGGTGATATATAAAGCACAGTAATAGATTAATCATGGAATAACATGAGGAATAAAATACATGTTATAAAATAGGAATATCAATATAGCACAAGAAATGTATAAACATAAAATCATGATAAATCAAGATAATCATAACGTGGAAATGTGGCAAAAAAACATAACATGGAATTAGCATGAGCCATGGCTCATTGCACATGGAGCATGAGTAAAACCTCATTGCACATGAATCATGAGTAAACCCTTATTGAACTTGAATTAGCATGATTAAACACCAATTTCACATGAAATATCATGATTCTATACTTTACCCAATGCATTGGAGCTCTATCAGGTCACACCCTTCTTAAACATTTCATTGCATGCATAAGTGTGCCACATGGATCATAAAACATTGAATCGTTCAACATAATATTTTATTCCATCATAAAATAATGTGGAATAAATATTGAAAACTCTTTAAAAAATAATTAAATGTGCATAAAGGTGAATACCCTTGATAGAGAAATAGGCATGGTATTCACTACATAATGACTTTGTCTTGGAAAAGCACGGTGCAATTTCAGCAACATACCAACATGACATAAGAACTCACAAAAATGGTTGATGAGAGACTAAGGGGTGTCTCCTAATATTTAAAATACATGTAAATTAAGGGGGGTCATTTAGATACATGTCCCAAAAAATTTAATGGAATTTAGATTCATGATACAAAAGCATTATTTGAATGTAATTGAGGAGAGAGAAATTTCTTTTAGAATTTCATTATATTAACAGGTGTACATGGGTGGAATTTAACGAGAGAGAAATGGGTCTCACATAATTAAAACATAAATAGGGAAGTATGGGGGAGGTGAGAAACCATACCTCAACATTTATAATTGAAATTAAAATGGAATATCAATTTAATGAATATTGGAAAAAAACGAGAAAGGACGAAAAACCCTTACTTGGAAGTATGCTTCCAAATGCATGAGAGAGGATTGAGAGAGGCTTCTTGGGAGCTTGGGGAACCTTGGGAGGATTATAATGAGAAAAGGGGAGATTTGGATGAACTCCAAAGGCTTTGAGTGAGGAGGAAGTGGGATCTTTGGTGGGTTTATATATGAAAGGTGAGGGAATTCTTTATAATTTAGGTTTGGGACACCTCACATTAAACCAATCCAAACCACAAACTAGTCATGGGTTTTGCCCACGATTTTTGGAAAAGATAAGAAAAAAATAATATTTTATAAGGAAAAATTCAGAACTTCTTAAAATAATTCGGTTGTTTATGTGGAGGTGAGTCACACTCCCAAGGAAAACAATTTAAAAAGATAAAATGTTTAATAAGTCATGAAGGGTCCGCTAATGATTTTTAAAATAAATAAAACTACACAAAATAAAATTATTTTAATGGTAAAACATATATTGTCCTAAAATAAAGTTTATAGTATTTTATTAAATCACCATTGGGTCATTATCATGTCATAAAACACATTATATATTTAAACGGTATTTAATTTTTACCCAAAAATTTGACTGTCTCAAAAAATTATGAAAAATTCACCGTTAGATAATTTTGAAGTCCGGATTCCAGAAATAATATTTAGTGTATCTAAATAATTTTCTAAATATGTTAATTTTAACATTTAATATAAAAAATGAAATTTATCAAAAATTCATGGGTTTTGACAAAAATGGCTTTCAAACTTTAATAAAAATTACAATTGCATTCATAAAATTATATGATCATTTATATTTTATAAAATTGAATTTAATAATAATAATAATATTTTATTAATATAATATTTAATTAAAAAATCCATTAATTCATCAAAATAGATTTCTTAGTTGAACATTAACTAAAAATACTATTTGTGCTTCAAAAACTATTTACTATGTAATAATAATTAAATGAAAGTATATTCCTTATTATATAAAAAAATAATGTACATAACTATAGTACAAGGTTCGTGTTACATAACCCCTTATAACACCCGCATAAGACTGAAGAGTAAGGTGTGTGATGGTGAAAAACTCTTGGGGTGGCTCAGATAACATTGCTCGGGTGGTAATCTCTATCAACTTCCACTTCTCTCGTAGGCGGTCCCACTCGAGCATAACAAATTCAAGATCGTCTTGGACTTGCTCAATAGTAAAGACCAAAAATGTAACCTCCTTTCCGAGCTCTGAAAAATGAGCTTCATATGTGGCACATCTACTAGATGAGGACATCACTTCCTTTGTTTGATTAAATTGGATTTGTTAATGCCCTATATTTATAATAATCATGTGATCACTGTTAAATGACTATATTAGCAATAGTCACAATTATAAATAGTATCATAAAATAAAAAAAAATAAAACCAAAGAATTTGAATTTTTATATAAACCTTTTACATAAAGATAAATTTAATTAGATCAAGAGGTATTTCGATTAATGAAAGTTTGGGTTGTTACATAAGAAATTCAATTTCAATATAAACCATTTAATAACTCAAAAATCATTTTATCCAAGAAAATGGGTATAAGATTTCCTAATATAGAAAACCAATTACTTGTAATTATAATTATTCTTCCACTAACTATGAAATCATGATAACATATCCTATAGATGGTTTAACAAGGCATAATCAAGGTCAATTCACATGTCACACCCCATGGGTAGCCTTGGCTGGGGAAACAACCACCAATGAATCTAAGAGGAACTAAAGGATATCCCTAACTAGACCTATTTATTTATTTCAATTTAATAGTTTAATTTAGGGGCTGCACCAGAAAGTACAACAGGAGGAACAATGGAAGATTTTTTAATAATGAACCAAAACTCAAATAAAATGTATAGACCACATATCACGACTTAGTAGTACTGTGATTTTCCAGTATCAACTAATGATTTGACAAATATTGGGAAAAAATAAAAAATGGATAAAAAACATAAAATTAGGGAAAATTAGGTTTCCCCTAAATATCACAGACGATATACAGAAGAATTAAAAACAACTAAAAAGGAATCAAGTACTCACTGATGTGGATCCAATGAGACGTTCTTCCTTTGAATAGTAGATCAGACAAAGAGTGTGTCTCAAATATAAGGATAATCATAAAAGGAGGCTATCCAAATGTGAATCTATTATGCATACGATGAAAATAAAAGTAAATGTTTAAATTATAATTAATTTAATTAAAATTTATAAAATTAACTATAAAAGGTCTTACATTGTTTGATCACATAGTTTGAAAAAATATGCACCAACCATGTGTAGTTCACTATAGGAAAGGGGAACCCATATGGTTATGTTGCAAGATTTGACTAAAAATGTGAAAATCATGAAAACAACCAACGTCAAAATTACAGATATGACTGCATGGCCATGTGGTCTAAATCATAGTGTTCTGCCAAACCGTGTAGCCTCCAATATCTCTATTCCCTAGCATTGTATGGTTTTCAAACCATTTGGCCCACCCCTCATGGTAATAATAACCATATACGAGGACTTTTCCACCCTAAAACTAGGTTATGGGCTCTAAAAAGCCCCAGAAACCCTCAATACACCAGTGAACTCAGAGGTTAATCACATTAGGCCATAATTAAACATTCAAACATAAAAAAGAACAGATCAGTACCTCATATGAAAACCCGAGTTCTTATAATATTGAAATGATAATTGACAACAAACCTATATTAATGGATTTAGTAAAGTTAGATACGTGAATAATTATAGAAGAGGAAACATCACATCTAATCCAAATGATTACAAAACAAACCTTATTAGAGAAAATAAAATGTTCCCATATTGATGATAATAATATTCAAAGGAAAATGGATGCCTTAAATGAAGGGATCTTTGTATAATTCATCAATTAACAAGGTATATTGAAATTTGGAATGAGTCCATGTGTTACATCCATGCCGGAGTTGAAAAGATAATTATTAGATGCATCTCATAAATCAAATTTCTTTATATACCCTGTAGCACCAACATGTATGGGATTTGAAGGAATATTTTTGGTAGGAAAGTATGAAATGGGAAAGTTTAAAATGTGTATTTAGATTCTTGGTTTTTCAATAGGTAATGGTTAAAATAAAACATTCTCAAGGTGTCATGAAAAGTCTACCTATTCATATGTGGAAATGGGGTGATATTTTTATAGAATTTGTCAATATATTACCCAAGATTCCTAGAAATAATGATGTACTATAGGTTATTGTTGATCGCCTTATTATGACCATATATTTCCTCATAATAAGAAAAGATATACTTATTGGGAACCTTTTGTGGCTTTATATTAATGAAGTTTCTAGACATCATTATACAACTCTTTCGATTGTATCCTATCATGATTCATAGTTTACCTTGATATTCTACATGATTATTTAGAATTATCTTGTCACCGAGATATATTTGAGCACTACCTATAAACCATAAACTAAAGGGTATTCTAAATTAAATATACATATATTAGAAGATATATTGAGGTCATACTCACTTGACATTCAATGTGTAGGATCAATAGATATGATAGATATGGTACTGACAGTAGTATAAAACTGTGATGAAGATACTCAATATATAATAGGGGGTGAATTGTTTTCTTTAGTGTAAATTCCTTTGAAACTTTTAAAGATGATTATCTTTAACATGGTTAAACAAGGTAATTCACAAAACCTCAAGATTCTAATAACATGCTTGATTCTAGAAAAGTGATTCCGGAAATGAAACATAACAAAAGTTTAGAACAACAAAGATTCTACCTTAATGCATATAGAATCCTGTATAATCAGAGTACATGTTTACGGAAGTATAAGGAAGTTATAATTTCATTAACAATCAAAATTACGGAGGAAATCAAAACTAAAGCACTACAAGTAACAAGTAGTAAATCTTTTAACCCAAAGAGAAGGGTTCCAATAACCCTGGATAAAGGTCCCTTGATTTATACTTTCTAGAAAGTCGGTCTTACCCAAACATAGGTAAGTACCCAATCCGATGATTGGTATCTATCTTGCTATCCCTGCAAGCCCTCAATTTGTAAGGAAATCGGAACCTCGGACTTCACAACCCGAAGTCTCTGATTTCAAGGAAATCGTACCTCTACACGAATCAAATATGCACTAATAAAAGTTTAAACTAGTTGTTCAATGTTTCTACACAAAGCCTGAGAGTTTATAAGAGCCTTTATCTCTATAAATCACTTCAACAGCATGTAAGTACAGTTCTGAAAATATGTTCTTCTAAAAGTTCTGGGATTGTTCAAATGAGCTCATATTTATAGGCACAACTCCAACAGTCGGATCCCTCCTCCAAAGATCATATTTTTCCATGAATTTCGGAGGGTCTGGTACACGTGTCACTCAAACAATGATTTTTTAGTAATTGAAAGCACGACATCATTTAATTACAAAAACTAGTGTAAGAAAAAATATGGTTACATAACCAAAAATAGATATTCATAATGTAAGAAAATAAATGTTCGGAATGTAATTAAATAAAAGTTCAGAGTCTAAAAAAAATGAATTCAGACTCTATAATACATGGATATTTAGATTCTGTTTTCTAAGAAATTAGGAACCAGAACTCTAGAGATTTCTGGAGTCTAAATTTCAAGGAAATTCGGAATCTGGATTTACAATGTTCGTTGTCAGAATTCATGATAATTCGGAGTCAGAACTTAGAATGTTCGGAGTCATAATTCATTATAATTTGGAGTCTGATCTTACAATGTTCTGAGTCTTAATTCATTATAATTCAGAGTCAGAACTTAGAAGATTTCGGAGTCTGAATTCATAGAATTTGGAGTCAGAATTTGGATCCTAAAAACAGAATACTCTTTATCTAAGTATTATATTATTCGGAGGTTTTAGAGGTGAAACTGAATTTTACACTTAGACAAGATGATGACCAATGCAAACATGATAAGGATAAATTTCCTTGGGGAATGAAAAATTTCCTTATAGAAGTAAAACAGAGGGTAAAAAGAGATTTTCCATGAGATAAGGTGTTTGTGATTTTCAAAACAAGAATGAATGGTAAATTCATAAGGAGACCTTATTGACTCTACAATCTCCCCCAAACACGAAGGAATGGAAAATTCATAAGGAAAACCTTCTTGAATCAATAATCTCCCCTTTTTTTGGAAAGCACAAACATCCTTACGAAAAATAATAAAAGGTCTTAGACAATATTTTTCTATAGTTTGAAAGTAAATCTTATCTCCCTTAACATATGGGTAAATATGAATATGACTAACTCCCCCTTAGGATTTAGAACTCTAAGGATCATATTCTAGATTTTCGGAAGGATATTTTTCATTATATTGAGTATGAAAATCTTCGTAATGAGAACTCCCCCTTGGATAAACTCTGCCTTATATAGGGATATTTATTCTTTTCTTAGTATTCTTGTTCCTTTCTCCCCATTTGTAATTTTCAAAAAGAATATGAGGGAATGGAAAATGAATTATAGTACTTGAAATATTAGTACAAATCATACAAACAATGATGAAGAACCAAAATTTCATTAATATAGGAAGAATATGTACAAGGAAGAAAATACAACAAAAGATCGTATTGGATCTATTTTCCTTCATTCTCCTTCGGTATAAAGTTATTCACTATGGTTTTCAGCTTCTTTACCTCCTTGTGGTCTTCCACTTCTTACTTCTCTAAGGCTTTGATTCTATCATCCTGAGACTTGAGAGCTTCTGCCCGAGTCTTAATCAATTCTTCTTGCTCGACAAGAATCCCTTAAATCTCAATACAAAGATCCCTTTCCCTCTTCCAACTTTGAGCAACAGAATAACACTTCCCATTCATATCTTTTAATTCTTGAATCTGGGTATCCTACTCAAGGGTTAGATTTTCCTTAAAGTGAGTCATGAGTTCCTTGATTTTACTATCTTCATTATCAAAATCTTCCTTAACTTCATGTTGAAATTCATCAAGCTCTCTTAAATCTTAAACTATTTTCTTTGACCAGTTGGCCACTTTCTTACAAGATTTTATTTTGGGCAACGTAGTTCATGCGGATGTACTTATAATCAGCCTCAATCTGTACACACTTGTTTATCACCAAGGACGCTGAATCCGATTTTTTATTCATGATGTATTGATGAATCTGACATTTGGAGTCAATTCTTGGAAAGATCAGAATGGTGTCAACAAGCTTTTTCAGAGATTGAATGACAAAATCTTGTCTTAGGGCAGATGATTCCGAATATGAGAGTTTTATTGTTGAGGAATATTTCTCTAGCTCGACAAGCTTCCTCTTCGAAGAACCACCATCTTACTTCTCCCTAAAAATAACTTTAGTAGGTGTATCCTCAGCCACCTGTTTCCCCTTATCAATTCTCGGAACAAATTCTTCATCCAGTGACTCTTGTTCGCTATTAGAAAGCTGAACAACTCTATCTTCATCTATCATGTCCTTCTCAGCTCCTACCTCAGCATCTTCAGGATGAATGAAATGTTGATTATAACTCTCTTTCTCAGAGAGCTTATTCACTTCATCTTCAACTTTTTCATCAACCTCAGGAGTCGAAAGCTCCGAGGATTCAAATTGAGAAGTCCGAATTAATAATTTCTCAGAAGAACTTTCCTTCTCATGAAATTCTTCAAGTTTCTGTATGAGGTCTTTTATGCTAGCACTAACTTACTTTTCTTTCACATCTTCCACAACTTCCTTCTCTTCAACAACTTCATCTTGGGCTTTTTTCGGAGTCATGTAATTCTTCTCCAGAGTCTCAGGTAAAGGGTTCTACCAGAAAAAATTTCGGTGCGGGGATATTCTTGGATGAAATTTCAGAATCCCTGAGAAGGGATTGCAAAATCTCATATTCAGACATCTTTTTCTTTTTCTTTTTTCCTTGTCTTGCTTCTCAAGCTCATTAGTAGTTTTCTCTTTCAATTACTTGGCCTTAGAAGGATCCAAGCCAAACTGTGTCTCTCCTTCTTTCCTATTATTTTTTTTTCTTCCCTCCACTTTGCAACAACCTCATTCAGATAGGCTTTCCGCTTCATGGGTTTTGGAGGTGCGGATTGAGCTTCCTTACCTTTAGGAGTTTTATCTTCTTCTTTAACTTCCTTCAGCTTCCACTTCTTTCCAACTTTCTTTGATGGTTCAAGAACTTCTTGTTCCTTCAGAACAGCTTCAACTTCCTCCTCTGGTAAGTCATATAATTCTCATGACTCCTTAGAAAAACCAACTCTCATCCTCTTGAGAGTATCATCACTGATCATCATGACTTTGCAATTCCTCAACTTGGAACTATAGGGACTCTTGAAAGACTCAAGAAACTAAACAATATACTTGGAAAGAATAGCCGGATACATTATAATCATAGATTTTAAATTCCCACTCTTAATATTCTCTATCGTAATGAGAATATGATTCAAAAAGTTTATCTTCCTCAGATTCACCAGGAAATCTAGATGAACCTATCGATCTTCTTTAGAGTGTCCTTATCACATTTTCTCGGAACGATAAAAACCTGAACCCACAATTCAAGGATCCAATTATTTTTGGTCAAATGAGAAATCTTTGTAGTCTTGACATCTATAAGTCCAAGACACTCCATAGATTTTACCTTGATAAAAATTCCTTGAACATCAGGAAACATATGGGAACAAAATTCAGCTTCCGCTTCAAATGGAACTCTAACCAAACTAGTTACCTTTGTATAAGATAGAGCATAGGTCTTTCCATGGAATTTGAATGAAAATGTCTCTCTACCATATTCCTTAAAGAAACGAACTGACTCATAAAACTCAATAAGCAGATCCGGATACACCAATTCTTGAGCACCAGGCTTTGATATTCAAATGCCTTCCCATCAATTAAGCTTGATTTTCTTATAGATTATAGAATCATATTTATTGAAGAAATTCGGATGCACCAACCTTTCTCTATATACATTACACTCTGGAATCAGCTAGACAGTAGACATATATTTTTGAGAGGATTGTTTTGTAGAAATTCGGACTTAAGAAATATCTGAGATGTTTGGAATGGGATTTTGTATAAGGGAAGAGTTTTGGAACGCATAGGCTTGAAATCGATGTGGGACAACCATTCGAGGGTCCTTTATATAGGAATTTTATGTGAGAATTCATCTTACAATCTCAATCCAATAGTTGAGAAACCTTTTAATCCGATCTGACGGTTGAAATGATAGCCATAAGGAAAATTTGGTAGGATTCGATCTTTTGAGGTTTTAAAGAAAGACATTGAGAGTTAAGGAAACTAGAATCTGAAAAATTTAAAACACAATATAAAATACTAGCAGGTAAATGATGATTATGAAGACTTAAGAAAGAAAACATACCTTTCATATTACGAGGAATATTATTCGTATTAGGTAAAATTATACTTTAAGAACATTAGATTCTGAAAAATTTGATTATGAAAAGAAAAACATTATTACGAAAACAAATTTTAATACTAAGAACTTTATAAAAAAAATTTAAAAACTACATTATGATTTTTTTTGAAAACATCATTAAGAAAAATTTAAAAACTAAATTATGAAAAATTTGAAAACATCATTATGAAAAATTTGATGACTAAATTATGAATTTTTTTGAAAACTTCATTATGAAAAATTTGAAAACTACATTACGAATTTTTTTGAAAACTGTATTATGAAAAAATTGAAAACTACATTACAATTTCTTTTTGAAAACATCATTACGAAATTTTTTTAAAACATTATTACAAAAAATTTGAAAACTACCTTATGAAATTTTTTGAAAACTTCATTATGATAAATTTGAAAACTACATTACGAAAAATTTGAAAACTAACAATCAAATTTACTCCCCCTATGAAATGGAGTTTATTATTGTAAGGAGATTGATTTCAACAAGAAGTTAACAAGGAAAATTACCTTATGAGTATCATTCCTAAATTATGTTTAATGTATTAAAATATATCGGAAGGTAATGATTGTTTGAAAATATCAGAATGTTTATCTTACATTCCGATAAATTAAAGAATAATATATCCTTTTTGTGTGTGATATCTAAGAAAGTGATGCCTAATATCTATGTGTTTTTCACGAGAGTGATGTGCATGGTTTTTACTAAGGGAAATGGCACTTGTATTATCACACAAAATTTTTGTTTTGGTAAAACTCATACCATAGTCTGTGAGTGTGTGTTGCATCCACAACACTTGAGCACATCAACTTCCAGCTACTACATATTCAGCTTCAGTAGTGGAAAGTGCTACTGAGTGTTGCTTCTTTCATGACCAAGAAACTAATGAATCTCCTAAGAAATGAAATTTTTTGGATGTACTCTTTCTATCCATTATACATCCACTAAATTCATCATCCGAAAAACTTTTTAGAATAAAATCATTTCCAGAAGTATAAAAGAGTCCTAAATCCATGGTTCTATTTAAATAGTGAAATATTATTTTCACTGCCTTTAAATGATATTCCTTAGGATTGGATTGATATCTTTCATATAAGAATACTGAAAACATTAAGTCTGGATGACTAGCTATCAAATAAAGTAAACTTCCTATCATACCTCTAAAAGATGTTTGATATAATGGTTTCCCATCTTCATCAAGATCAAGTGTGTTTGAGGTACCAATGGGAGTACTAATACTCTTAGTTTTGTCATATCAATAATTTTCAAGGGGATATTTAATATACTTATGTTGGGATATATAGATTCCTTATGGGTTTTGAGAAATTTTATAACCAAGGGAAAATGTTAACTCACCCATCATACTCATTTCAAATTCAGATTTCATTATATCCGCAAAGTAATCAGTTAAGGATTGCTGAGTTGAACCGAATATAATGTCATCAACATAAATTTGAACAATCAAAACATTTTTCTTATCTTTATTTATAAAGAGGGTTGGATATGAATTTGACTTAACATAATTATTTTGATGAAAAACTCATGTAAGTCCATCATACCAGGCTCAAGGAGCTTTCTTAAGTCCATACAAAGCTTTGGTAAGTCTAAAAAAATGATCATGATGTTTTTTATCTTCAAAACTAGGAGGTTTTTCATCAAAAACTTCCTCTTGAACATAACCGTTAAGGAAAGCACATTTCACGTCCATTTGAAAAAGTGTGAAATTGAAGAATGCTGCAAAGGCATGTAAAATACGAATAGATTCAATTCTAGCTACTGGAGCATATGTTTCTTCATAGTCTATTCCCTCTTGTTTATTATACTTTAGAAACTAATCTAGCTTTATTTCTATATATGATTCCATTTTCATCACACTTCTTTCTGAAGACCCATTTTAATCCAATTACAAATGTTTCTTTAGGTCTTCCATCCAAGGTCCAGAATTTATTCCTTTCAAATTCATTTAGCTCGTCTTTCATAGCTTTTACCCAATCATCATAACCTAAAGATTAATTAATTATTTTTTGTTCTTATTGGTAATGAAATGAGAGATGTTCTACTTAATTTCATAAGGAACATATAGTCCTTACAGGTTGATTCAAACCACCAATGATACTATCACTGGGATGATTCTTTAGAAGCAACTAATTTGGGTTTTGTAAAACCTGTTCATCAACATAGGGTAGGAAATCCTCTGGGGTAAATGTTTCATAATTATCTTCTTAAACATTTTCTTTATCAGAAGGATCTTCTAACAAAGGTTGATAATCGGTTTTTGAAAACACATCCGAAGATGTAGGTTGGGGTTGTTTAAAAACAAAAGGATCAATTTCATCAAATTTAACATGTACTATTTCTTCAACAGTACAAGTGTTTTTGTTGAAAACTTTATAAGCCCTAGAAGCTGTGGAGTAGCCTAAGAAAATTCCTTCATCAAATTTTAGTGTGAATTAGTGTAGATTATCTTTAGTATTCAAAATGAATACCTTTTAACCAAAAACCATAAAGTAGGAATGTCTAGGTTTTCTACCATTACATAACTCATAAGGAGTTTTATTAAGAAAAGGTCTAATCAAAACTTGTTTTATAGTATAACAAGAAGTACTTAAAGCTTCATCCCAAAATTGTTTGGCTACAGAATACTCACTCAACATGGTTCTTGTTATCTCTTAAAGAATTATATTTCTTCTTTTAACAACACCATTCTGTTGTGGTGTTCTAGGTGCTGAGAAGTTATGATTAATGCCTTTTCTACTAAAAAAAGATTCAAAATCATAATTTTGAAATTCTCCTCCATGATCACTATGAATAGTTATGAAAGGAAGGTTTTTATCATTTTTGACTTGGGATCTAAAACTTTTAAAATACGAAAAAGCTTCAGATTTATTTGTTATAAAATAGACCCATGTAAATCTAGTGTAATCATTAACTAAGAAAAATACATAATATTTTCCTCCAATGCTTCTAGTTTGTGTTGGACTGAAAAGATCCATATGAACCAACTGTAATGCATTAGTGGTTGAAACTTCACTGATTAATTTAGAACATGATTTATGTAGCTTTCCATATTTACAATGATCAAAAACATTTGAAGAATCAAATCTACGCTTCTGTAGATCCTTAACTAGACCTTTAATAGAATGTTTACATAGGTTTCTAAGGTTACAGTGACCTAACCTTCTATTCCATAACCAATAATGGTATTCCATTTCACTAAGGCAAGGTAAGTATTGGATCCTAAGGTCTTCTAAGTTTAGGGTGTAAACATTCTCTTTCCTATTGCCAGAAAGAATAAACTCTTCTTTGGAATTGTATATTAAGCACTTATCATTCCTAAAATTTACAATGTATAATTCATCACATAATTGTCTTATGTTAATGTAGTTGTTCTTAATACCCTTAACAAAAAAACATTTGAAATCAAAGTTTTTCCAAAAATAATGATATTACCTATACCAATAATTTCTCCCTGAGCATTATCTCTGAATGTACCTGTTCCTCCTTTTGTCTTGATAATCTTTTCAAAGATGTTTTTCTTACAAGACATATGATGGGAACATCCACTATCCATGTACCAAGTATTGTTTTTGGTAATATCTCTATTTTCCTAAAAATATGAAAGTTAGACTTTTGGAATCCAAACTTCCTTGGATCCAGAATTTTTAGACAACAAAATTTTGGGTACCCACATTTGTTTAGAAAAATAAGCTTTATAAAACCCAAGAGATTGAACATTATTCAAAGAGAAATTTTTCTTCCAATGTCCACAACTTTGACATTTAGTACAAAAAGGGGCTCTGGAAGGAATGAAATAATTGTTTTTGAAAACAAGTTTTTAGTGATTATAACCTACTCCAGTAGTATTTCCTTTAGGTTTGATTTGAGAACACATCATGTCAAAATTTTCCTTACCAGAAGTAAAGTTTTCAAGAAGTTTCTTAAGAGAATATATTTCATATTTTATTCTAATGACTAAATTACTAGCCTCAGGAATTATTTACTTAGAGTTAGATTTTTCCTCAAAAACATTTAATTTTGAAATAGAATTCTTAAGATCTTTTAAAAGTTTTTCCTTTTTAGAATTTACTTCCTTAAGGACTTTAGAAAGTTTTTCTAAAAGCTCATCCTTATCTTCAATATCTCCAGACAGGTCTGAAATATATTTTATAAGAACTTTTCTCTAGTATTTGCCTGTTCCAATTTCTATGAAATTTTACAATTTTTTACTTCTAACAACTTGGAAAATCTAGATACTTCTTCATACGAAGGTATTTCTTCATTATCTGAAGATGAAGTATCTTAATTAGAAGTAATATCCCCAGAATAGAAATTCTTATCAAGAAATGAATTTATTAAAGCCTCGGTAGAGTGTACCTTGGCTATAGGACATGTATTAGGGAAAGAAGTAGTAGCCATAAATCCGATATTTTTCTATGCTAATGATTCATATTCAGATGATTCGCTTCCTGAAGAGTCTCCATAGCTAGCCCTCCAAGTATTATTTTATCTAAGAATTTTCTTGTGCTTCGAGTGATAGAACTTCTTCTTGTTCCTTTCCGAATTCCTTTCCTTCTTTTCCTTCTTTTTCAAAAGAGGGAAATCTTATGTGATATGACCTGTTCTTCTACACTCATAACAAGTAACTTTACCATCGTTATTTTCTTTGTAGTATCTTTTCTTGAATTTATTCTGATGTTTCTTTTGAGCTACTATCTTGTTCATTCTCTGAGAAAGATTAGCTAATTCATTCGTAGACTTCTATGTATCACTAGATTCTTACTGAATACTAACTTTCTTTAAAATTGATCTAGTAACTCTTTCTGGAGTCTTGGATTTCATATGTTTAGAAGTGGTTGTAAAAGAAAATCCTCCATTAACATTCTTCTTTTTGACATTATCAACATCTCTCTTCATTTTAGTATCATGCTGAATAAGAGTTCCAAACAATTCATCAAGGGAAATCTGGGTAACTTTCTTGTTCTCACCAATTGCTATCCTCTTGGAGTCCCACTCATTTGGCATGCTGTCTATGATTTTATCTACAAGAGCCTCATCATCCAAACCATTTTCTCCCATAGACTATAAGCTATTCATGATAGTCATAAAACTTTGCTGAACTTTTTTTATAGGTTCTCCATAAGGAAAGTTAAATCCATGGTATTTAGATCTCAACATAGCTCTTTTTGTCTTTATAACTTTAGATACACCAAAATGTGTAACTTCAAGTTTCTTCCAAATACTTTTTTTGCAGCTTCACATGAAGATATTTGACAATATATGTTCCTATTAATGGAACATAACAAAGTGTTTCTGACTCTAAAATTTTCTTGATATTCATATTTCTCCTGATTAGTATAATTTCTCAATTCCTTATCTGGAATTTTATAGTCCCCTGTTAGCATTAGGTAGTTTTCAACTCCAATGCTAATAAGAAAATTCTTCATCCTATCTCTCTAGTACTCATAATCATTTCCATCAAAAATAGGAGTTCTGACAGGATTTAGATTGTGAATAGAACCGACATTTAAACCTACTATCTTAAAGAAAATCTTAGAACAAAAACTTGTTATTAATATGAGTTTGTAAATAAAGAAAATATTCCTCACCAAGTAAAATATTGAACTAGAGTATCTATAAAAAATGAATCCGAACTTATGAATCCAAAAATGTGAATCAGAAAAACTGATTCCAGATAAATGAAGAAGAATATTTTTCTTCTAGAGAAAGGAAAACATATATGTGAATATAAGTATTTCAGAGTCCTCCTCTGATACCAATTGTCGGATTGATAGATACGATAGGTTTGCTACTGATTGTAGTATCAAACTATGATGCAGATACTCAATATACAAGGGGGTGGGAGGGGGGGTGGGTGGGGGTCAATTGTATACATTAAAAATTCCTTTGAAACTTTTAAATATGATTATGTTTAAGAAGGTGAAAAAAGGTAATTCACAAATCCTATAGATTCTAATAACTTTCTTTATTCCGGAAAAGTGATTCTGGAAATTAAACTTAAAAAAATATTACAACAGCTAAGATTCTACCTTAAAGCATATAGAATCATGTATAATTAGAGTACAAGTTTAAGGAAGTATAAGAACGTTATACTTTTCTTAACAATCAAAATTACTGTGAAAATCAAAACTAAAACACTACAAGTAACAAGTAGTAAATCTTTTAACCCAAAGATAAGGGTATCTTAAAACCCAGGATAAAGGTCCCTTGATTTATACTTTAAAGGAAGTATGTATTACCCAAACCCAAGTAAGTCCTCAATCTGAATATTGGTATCTATCTTGCTATCCCCGCAATCCCTCAATTTATAAGGAAATCAGCACCTCTGACTTGACAACATGATGTCTCTGATTTCAAGAAAATCGCACCTCTGTAGAAAGAAAATTTGTACGAAGAAAAGATTGAACAAGTCGTTCAAACTTTCTACATGAATCCTGAGAGTTTATAAGAGCCTCTCTCTCTAGAAATCACTTCAATAGCATGTAAGAAAAGTTGTTAAAAGTTGTTCTTCCAAAATTTCTGGGATCATTCAAATGAGATCCTATTTATAGGAACAACGCCAACAGTCGACTCCCTCCTCTAACGATCATATTTTTCCTTGAATTTCGGAGGGACCTGTACAAGTGTCACTCAAAAAATGGTTTGTTAGTGACTGAAAGCACGGAATCGTTTTATAACAAAAACAGGTGTAAGAAAAAATATGGTTACGTAACAAAAAATAGATATTAAGAATGTAAGAAAATAAATGTTCAGAATGTAAGTAAATAAAAGATTAGATTCTAACCAAAAATGATTTCAGAGTCTATAATACAGGGATATTCTGATTCTATTTTCTAAGGAATTCGGAACCTGAAATCTATAGATTTTCAGAGTCTAAATTTCAAGGAAATTAGGAATCTGTGTTTACAATGTTTGGAGTCAGAGTTCATGGGAATTAGGCGTCAGAACTAAGAAATTTCTGAGTCAAAATTCATTGGAATTCGGTGTCTAATATTACAAATTCCGGAGTCTGAATTCAGAGAATTCAAGGTTAGAATTCGGATCTTGATAGTAGAATACTCTTTATCTATGTATTATATGATTCTGAGGTTTTAGATGTGAAACCAAATTTTACACTTAGACAAGATGATGAACAATGAAAAACATGATAATGATAGATTTCCTTGAGGAAGTAAAATTTTCCTTATAGAGGTAAAACACAGGGTAAAAAGAGATTTTCCATGAGATAAGGTGTTTGTGATTTTCAAAACAAGAATGAATGGTAAAGTCATAAGGAGACCTTATTGACTCTACAATCTTTCCCAAACATGAAATAATGGAAATGTCATAAGGAAAAACTTATTGACTCAACACAGTTTACTTGGGATCAATATTTACCATTGGTATAATTTAGATATAATAATACCTTATATTCAATAATTTAAATGGAACTATATGAGTAATTGTATGGAAATAGTTTTCATACTCCCTCTTTTTTGGATGATATTGGATAATGGAATATTCTAGGCCCAAATATTATTTAGGATATGATGGTGAAAGTGAAGGTTATTTAGAATCATATTAAGGAGGCTCAAAGTAGAACAATGGTTATATTGATAATATAAAGAACTATTTAGGATTTAAAGTTATAGATCATGTTTTTTTGAAGGTATATCCCTAGAAATTTATTATAATATTTGAAAAGAAAGTTAAACTAAGACAATGGTAAATAGAACCATTTGAAATTATTGAAATAATAGGGGTTGTGGATTAAATTTTTGGAATTTCACTTAGCCTCTCTAAAGTTCACGATTCAATCATTATCTATTTATTGATTATGTACATGCTAGAAACAATGAATTTTCTCAACTACAGGTGAATATAAATAGAACCTCATTTATCTTACTATGAAGAGTCTATCAATATTATTGACACCAGAGAACATGTGTTGAGGAATAGGGCGATGCAGCTAATCAATGTACTTTGGTTAAATAATGAGATATAAGTGTTAATGTGGGAACATAAATATTTTATGATTAATTACTACCAACTATCTTCATTTGGTGAAATTCTGGAGATTTCAAGGGTGAAATTTTTAAAGGTGGAAAAAATTTAACACCCAAGTTTCAATTATAGTAATATTTTCTTTCTAGAGAAACATGATCAAAATGAACATAAATTTATTCCAGAATGTGATTTAAGAATAAATTACTAAATTTAATAAATATAATTTTATTAAAAGAATTTTATTTTTGAATTTATCATGTCAAATTATCTTAGGGTGAATTTTTGAGATTTTTTAGAAATCGATGATTTTAGATGAATAATGGAAAATATCGAATTTATAAAAACTATCACTTTTATGACATTATAATGATATAATAATATCTTAAAAGATAAAAAAACCATTTCATTGAATAATTATATATTCAATAAGTAATATAATTTATATAAAAATATAAACATGAATTTTGGAATATATTCTTAACATTATTGAAATCGAAGTAATATTTTTGTACCTAAAAATTGGTTTTAGTTCTTATTTTGTAATAAAGTATTCAAAAGTTTACATTAAATATTAGTTTTTTTGAAAGATAAATAAGACACATTTTTTTAAATAATCCAATTAATTCCATTAGAATAAATATTATACTTTATTTTTCTATAAAATTATTTTTATACATAAGAAAACATTTTTCTAAAAAAATAGGGGTTAATGTGTTTTTCAAACTTATGTTAAAATTAAATTATAAAAATTCTAAACCATTAATACTCAATTTTTTTCCATATTTTTAATTATTATAATTAAAATTATTTAATAAGTTAAACTTAATTTTTTGGTCATAATTAATAATAAAAATAGTAAAAATATATTACTACAATAAAAGAAAAACGAGATTACTGGGTGGAATTAAAAAAAGAGAGAAGAAAAAAAATGACACATAAAATTATTTAAATATTATTTGGTTAAGATATTCTGAAATTATATTATCATAATTTTGAATTCCTATCCATTTGGTTACAATTTCACAAGAAAATAACTATATATTTTATAATTTTTTAAGTAAATCAATGTGTGCCCATCCCCTCACTTATAAAAGGGATCCTATTCTCCTCTACTATTCAAAAAATTCTGACACACTAGATTAAAAAATACCAAAAAAAATATTTAGTCCTTATATGAATTATTTATCTTTTTTTCTTCTCTTAAGATCAACTTAAGAAGGCTTAATGTGTAATCCAATTGAGGTCTCTCAAAGAAGAGGAAATAATCTTTACCGACTCTTTGAAAGTATATTTTTTATTATTCTTAATATAAATATATTTTAACCATACTAACATAATTAATTCATCATCATAAATATTATGAGTTTTTATTATGAATATTTTACAACCATCATCCACTTCCTTCTCAACCTATGTCAATTTAAAGCATCACTAGAGTGTTTATACAACATATCATCTCCAATTAATGGTGTAACTTGTTTGTCATTACCAATTCACATGAATGGTTACAAATATAGATCTAATTAATACATATGATATTTATTATATAATTATTATAATGTAAATATAAGATATCAGTTACCTTCTTACCCATTAGAAAAATGACAACGTCGACCGTGTATATATGTGGACTACTACCTCTATGAAATGATATGATTCATTTCTCATGTGTGAATTCCATGGATGATTATAAAACAAAAAATAATGAATAAATATGATATTTATATCATTATTTATTTTTTATATATTATTTAACCAAGATCAAGATATAATTACTATAGCTTCCAAATTGAAACATACACGGAAAACGAAGCTATTAACACCAGAAATGAAGATGATAATGAAATGTTGTTAAAAAGTGGGAAATAATATTTTATAATTAAACAATTTATGGTATTAAAAGTGTGGATATTTTTTTTATAATTATAAAAATTAAATTTATTACATATGTTTTTAAAAGTGCTTACTAAGTGATTCATACATAAGGAAAGTGTTTATTTATGAATCTCATACTTATTAAGGATTGTTTAAATTTAAGTATCCATTAGGGGAGTTATATGATAATTCTATATTAAACCCAATATATTTTTCTTCTCCTATAGTTATTTCTCTGAATAACATGTTTTAATTTACCTTTCCTCTCTCTAAGTACTCAAAATTAAAAAATAATATATTGAAGGAAACCAACTTTGATTTTTTATTTGGAGAAGAATATTTTTTGTGAGTATGAATATTTTATTTAAAATATTTTCAAGAATTTTTTTAATATCCAAAAACTATTTATTAAATTCATTGTAACCTAATTTTTACTTTTTATAAAAAGTTTTAAAATAAATCTTCTTTTTCTATTTCCAAAAGAGACACTTTCTACTAAAGGCGTGACAAGGATGTTTGTTTTAATTCTTACCACATGAATTTTATTATAAATTTATGAATATTATCTACCAAGAATATTCATTGAAATATTTTTATAGTTATTTTCAAATAATTTTTTCCCATATATTCTAGAAATTTTATTATTTTAAATAATTTATTTCAATATGAAATGGATATTTTCCTAAAGAAATGGTTTAGTGATATTTTAGAAGTATTTTCATCTGTATAAATATATTTTTATTAATATTATAATTTATTAGAGATATAATCTAATGATACCATCCACCATATTTCTTTGGATGGATTATGATCATGTTTTTTGATTTATTTATTGAGGAAAATATTATCATTTCCAATGTTATTTTTTTAATTTGATTCTTTATATTGATTATTTATTGAATTTATATTCATTTAGTTAATACAATCAATGCATTAGACATAGTAAGTGATGATATATGATTATTATAAGCACTTAATTCATTTTTTGGTCTCATGAGATAATCTAGTTATAGTATCAGGCGCAAACCTTACCTATTTATGTTTGATATCTTGGTATGAGGCATTAGTGGTAATATTATAATATCTGAAATTATACATTATATTATGATAAAACTTGTTTTTTTATCCAAGTTATTATTTATGATTCTATTTCATCCATGTATTTAGTCCCCTTTTAATGAAATTAGTAACATTTTATTATTAATTATCTCTATCATGTTATTCATACTTTATTTATCCTAGGGTTTATTCTGCTGTAAATTCTCCCATACTAGGAATATGAGCTCACCCTTTATTATATTTTATTTTACCAATGATACCAAGAAGGGACTTATAAATAATTCCAAGGAATTTCTTGAAAAATTTCTCACTCTAATTTTAAGGTTATATTTAATGTTTTCAGACATAATGTGGGAATCATATATGTATCTAGTCTCACAAGACCACTAAACTATTTTATCATTTAGGATATGATCCCTTTTATTTTGTTGTAATGTTTTCAAAAAATATTTGGTTCTTGGTTACAAGATTTGGGGTGTTACATGAACAATGTCAAGGTATTTAAAAATTAAAAATCATGGTATTAAGAACCATATGTCATCCTTACCCTTCATGGTCTAACACAAGTTAATGCGATGATTATCACATGAAACTATTTATTTTTAATTTTTTTTCTCAATCATGAGTTTATAAACATGAAAATAGGAGCATAACTTAATTTCATGTCTGTAATAGTGCATTTTATTCTCACAAATTCTTGCATATAAGACATAGATTGCATGTATGGATGTTCATGGATATATATCAATATCAAATTCACCAAATGAAACATCAAAAACATGATTTTCACAAAAAAATACTATATTCCCCTTTGAAGAAGATGATTTACAAGATTGATAAAATAATGTCGATTGATATGATTAGGTGGTCCACCTTTTATATGGGCCATTAAATGGTGGTGTAATAGTTAATTACTTTTGTAGATCCCACAAAAAATTATTGGATGTTATTCCTCCACTTAATAAGACAATATCCTATAATGAGTTATAAAATATTTATCTTGGTATGATCCAAGACACACCAAACACACATGGCCTCACATGTCACCCAACCCTACACTGACTCACCATCTTGCCTTTGTACATTATAGCACGCACCAATGTCTACCCATATACATGAATCATACCCTTTCTCATCCATATGTCCAAACTACTACTGTACTAGATCCCACACCACCAGTGGTTGATATTGGTTTTATTGGTTAGTCAATAGAAACTTATTTTTAATAAATTAACATATTAATAGTTACAAAAAATTATCATCTTAAAATCAAAAAGCCACATATGAACTCCAAATAATAAAGATCTCCACGGGAAACCTTCTTCAAAATACTTATATAATTATCTAAATTTTTTTATTGTAAAAACAAAATATTTTCACATGGAAATCTTATAATCTTTATTAAAATGTTTTCTTTATTTTAAATAATCAATGGATGGATTCATATACACTTATTTAATTGTTGTAAACAATGTTATTCTTTAAAACACCATTATCACATGTCAAACAATATGCTTCTTGAAAACACCATTAGAACATGTATTTAGACATTAATATAATCTCTATAATTTATACATGTATATATATAATTACTTTTTCTATAAAAACAATCAACTCATCACTACACAATTAAACTTTGAATTGATCAAAATCTCTACATCATTATTGATGAAAATAAAAATTAACCACATTCAATCATTACATGTATTTCCAATGACCATATTTATAACATCTAGATTTATTTAATATATATATCCCTAACAAACCCATAAATTTAATTCACAATTATTATGTCAGACATCTCATTTCTATAGTTTTCATTTTATATTTCATAAAATTATTTCCCCTTTAATAATGTTTGTCTTCATTATTTATCTTATTTAGCTATTGGAGATCCTCAAGGGTGAAGATGATCCTAGATATCTCTCAGTATTGAAGATTTTATTATTTTATATTTATTTTCTCCTTTTAATTTATGCACTTTTAAAGGATGTAATAATATATGGTGAGTAATAATCTATTTTGTGAAATACAAAGTTTCATTTTTTTGTAATTTTTTACTGTGAATGAATAAAATGTGTTTTTTTAAATTAAAATCTTGTATGAGTTATTACCTAATATATTTTAATTCACTCGAAAAAATATAAATAATCAAAACATTATAATTATAATCCTATAGTTTATTGAAAGAGAATGATTCTTAAAAACCCAAGGTGTTAAATTCTCCCTCTTAAATTAATTTCATCCTCATAATTTTAATTATTACATACAAATAAAAATTCCTAGGGATATTTAAAAGACAATAATGACTCAAGATACTCCTTTTAAAGAGATAAAAACCATTTCAATATTTGGGATGACTAGGTAGTATATATTTTTCCTTATAATACGTATATATTAGTATTTTCAAATATTTATTTTAAAAACACCTCTATAGCTAATTATTAATAGTTTCTAGACAAATAATTTCTAAAACATGATTTTCAAAATCATTTTTCTTAAAAAATAGTAAAACAAAAATTATTATGATAATATTTAATAAAATAATAGTAAATAATCATATGAATATGAATTCTGAATCCTAAGATGCTTTCTCCTATAAAACCATCATTTAATCCTATGATATTTCATTTAAATTATGAAATATTTGGATCAATCAATAACTCGTCTAGTTTAATGTAGTTTTTCCATTGTCATTTTTTCTATTAGGTTCTATGACTGTATCATAAAAATTTATACAAAACCATCATAATGTTTCACAATGAAAATGTGAATTAACAAGAGAATATATCACGTGAGTGTCAAGATTGGTATGTAGTCTTAGGCCTAGTTATTATGCACTAGAGTAAATATTGAGATGATACTAAAACAAATAATTTTAGAGTGATTATCCCTAGGTGAATCTATTTTACTACTATATCCACTTACCGCTATCCAAATAGGAATTTGATTTCTAGGAACACCCAAAAAAAATAATTTCAATAAATTTGTAGGATTTTATCCTATAATTAGATTTATTCATATGGTTTTTACTAAATTTATTCTACCCTTATAAAAAAATTTACACTAAAAATAAAAAATAACTAAAACCTATTATAAAACGAATAGAGGTACACCTGATCCAGACTCCTTGGTCTAATTCTATAAAAACATCCTTTCAACACTTTCTTTAAAGTAGAGTGAAATGACCTATAATGACCAATTAACTTTATAATAGGTATGTTTTAACTTTTTTTGGTTTTCCTTTTTCATTGGTTGTGTATTTCCAAAAAGAAATTGGGAGGATACCTATAATGGTGAAGTCCGGGATTTTTTTTGGAATATTCATCATAAAACCTGTAATTTTTTCTATTCGTAGGAAAATTACACAACATGTAATGGGAATACAATCTGTGTAATGGTCTCCAAAAATAGACTATGAAATAGATAAAAAACATGATAATTTAACATGTCGTGTAATGGTTGCACATCACATAATGAAAAAATATCACATTTTTAATAAAAAATGATGGTTTTTTGGTGTATATGGATTCGAGGATTACATAATGTGTAATGGAAGATCATTCTATGTAATTTCTTGAGGGTTGAGTTTTTAGAGTGACACTCAGATAATTATTCACTTCAAATTTTGGGATCTCTTATTCCTATCGACATAAAGGCTCATATGAATAATTTTGGGTTATTCCCTCCCATTTTTATCCCTTTTTTCAGTGACTGATCACTAATGTGGTTGGATTACTTCACTCTGGGTAGTTAGTAATTCTAGATTTTAATTGGGTTTTACTGTGGTTGTTGTTTCTCTATATATTTGTTATCATATAGTGTTTTATATTGATTCTATTCATTTTTTGCATTTCCTTGTATTTCAAAGGATGCTCTCTTAGTTTTCAGTCATTTTTGTCGAAAACAACAAAGTTACAACCATATCAAGGTAGGTTTTTCTATAAAATGGGTTAATTTGATGAATTTTATGTCTTTTTTTGATAAATTTCATTAGGGTTTTCATGGATTATTTGTGATAAGTGGTTTCAAATTATTTTTTAGATTTTTCTTTCAAAAAGGTGTTTTTATTTGAAAATATATTTTCTTGATTTTAAAATGGGTTTTCAAACTTTAAAGTGAATTATCTTGGCATTTAAATCATTGTATAAAGTTGTGATCATGGTTTTGAAATGATTTTGGTTAATTTCAAATTGGTAAACTTGGGTGCCTGAATATAGAGACACAGTAAGCCTTAGTGTGTGTTTCACCACTTGGAGGTAACCTTTTGTGATATAGACTGGTAGGACTCAATATTGGTTGGATCCAATGTTATGACTGTTTAGCATTTTTAGTGTCTAGTATACAGTTTACTAGAGGCTAGATCCTATATGCGGGGTTCTCTTTCATTTTTCATTTATGTTTATTAGTCTCATGATTTTTTTATAATAGATTTTTCTCAAACTATTTTTATATGAGGTTGTATCAGATAGCTTTTCATGATAGGTTGATTCATGGATAGGTTTTTACCTATTAACCTCTTGATTCATGGATATTATTTCACATTTTTATCACTTCTACTTGTCATATTTCTAGTTTCAGAATATGATATCTTTTATGAAAACCTTGGGAAATGATTTTCAATTGGATTTATTTTATTAAATGATTAGTAAAACAATTTTATTTTAAAATATATAATTGTTGAATTCTTCATATTAGGCCTCATATAGGAACTGTGGTGGTATCCTACTCAGATTTGGGTCACTCCATACTATCTCCTTTGAGATTTTATAGATATTGTATTGTATGATTTAGGTGAAGGGAAGAGAATATTATAGAATGTTGTTTCTCTTATTGTTGTTGCTTTTGGTTTAGTTTGGTCTTGATGTGATAGTTGGTCACTTGGGGATTTGACTTATATTATAGTTTAGCCTGTTTTGGATTTCATTGTATGTATTTTATGATATAATTCTTGTTTCCACTTCATAATTTGGTTGGATTTAATTTTTTTATTATATTCAGGTACCATTTATATTTTACGATTTTATCTATTTTAAATAATGTTATGGTTCAGGTGATTGTCTATTTGACCCAGATTAGTTTGTTACAATTTAGTATGAAAGGGATTATCATCCTAATGTGTGTTATCACTGCATATGTTTTGTTATGTGTCTTGGGTAGATAGGATTTAGGACCATCAGAATTTGGATAGTAGGTGCAGAAATGGGGCTTGACCAAATCACTTATATGATATAAATCAAGTAACCATGGGTGTTTAAGGACTTTTACCACATTTTAAACTTGGTGATTGAGGTTATTTGAATGAAATGTGTGGGATGTTTATTTGAATTTACCAATATTTTTAAAGGAAGGCTATTCGTTGGTAGTTTTGTTACATTAAATTCATAATTTTTTAAATATAATTTATCAATCTCTAAAGTTGGTCCTATGATTTTGGAATTTTTTCTTAACTAATTGGGTTTTTCTTTTTTTGAACAGTGCCTCCAAGGAGATCTTTTCCAAATATAATAGAGGAGGCTGTGAGACAGGTTCTACAGGATGATCCTCAAGTGAACCCTATATTGGTATAAGCTGTTATCTACATTGTTTATACATTGGGTTTAATGGGTGTTGAGAACCTAAGATGCATTTTGGATCACAGTTTGGAATTTACTAAGTAGAAACTATTGGAATCCTCATGTGTTAATCATGTTTTAATGATCACAAATCTCATTAATGTTAATTAATCTTGATCTTCAGTGCACATCTTGCTAATCCTCTTCAAACTGAACAATAGGTGCATATCATGTTTTTATAATAAAAAATCTTATGGATTCTAATTACTCTTTACAAGTCTTATACATAATCACAATTCTCTCATATATTATCTCTAATGAATAACCTTAACCCATATTCTGAATATCACTGTCTTAGTCCAAATACAGATATTTTTCTAAGTATGGAGACACCGTGAAGGACTCACCATGACCAGACACCGTGACCACTCACCGTGACCCAGACACCGTGACCCAGACACTGTGACCAGACACCATGACCAGACGTCGTGACCAGACACCGTGATCAGACACCGTGACTAGACACCTTGACCACTCACCGTGACCAGACACCGTGACCAGACACCATGACCAGACACCGTGACCACTCACCGTGACCAGACACCGTGACCACTCACCGTGACCAGACACCATGAACAGACACCATGAAGAAGACACCGTTTCCATGATCACTGTGACACCGTTTCTTCTGCTTTTGTCAGTATTATTTTAAATGATGCTAACCGTCAAATTTTTTTGTTTTTAATGAAATTAATATTATTTAATGTTAGTTGTTGGCATGTCAAGAAACCGTATCTCGTACCTATGAAAAGGAAATCATTCCAATTGTCGGAGCTCGTGGAATATAAAGAATATTGAGCTGCAGTAGAGGATATACACGCGCTTGACATGTCTCGACACACATACTACAATACACATGAGCTCTATACTGAACCAAAGAACAATCCTGAGCATAACTGTGAAGAAAACATTGCATGATCCTGAAAGAAGTTTCATACATGCAATCCAACACCACTGAAGAACACACGACGAATCAAGCGATCATTCTCACTTTTGAAGAAGACAAGCTGAACTACGACACTCTGTTTTTCAATAGAAAAACCAGAGAAGGAATTCGAAGCATTCCTGCTCAATCCAACGAGTCCAGAGCTACATTGATAGTCACTAGAGCCATTCTAAACTCTATATCTTTGCCTCTGTGATTTATTATTTAATTTTCGAGCAGTGTGTGTCATCTGCTGTATTTTTACACACACAATGTCTCCGGAACTTTAACTGGAGGATCTGTAAATCCTCACTCAAAATATTACATCTTTTATTTTCCACTGGGATAGTGGTAGAGGTTGTGTGTGACCTGGACAGCTGGTTTGCTGTTGTTTTGTTTCCCACGAATAGTAGTGGTAGAGGTCTTGGACCTGGATAGTTTTTGTAAAACTGTTGTTAAGCCCGATCCAGGGTGTGGATCAAATTCATATATATATTGGAGAGGACTAAGTCTCGGCTTGAGTCTGAACCTCTTCTTATATCTTCTATGCATCTTTTAGTTAAGTTTAATGTATACGACATATATTATATTTATTCCGATTCTATTACTTTAAAATACAAAATTATTTTGAAGCTACTTTGATTGTTAAATTAGAAAGTGTTTACACTTATTGTAAATCAGTAGATTAGTTTCAAAAGTTAGTTTGATATTGTTTTTAAACTAACTGAGACCTAATCAATCTTTGAGAAGCTAAGTGAACATATACAATCTGTATAAATTCACTACAGTTTAACTTATTTTATAAATCGGGGGATTTTAACTAGACAATATTTTAACAGAAATTTTAATTGGAACTCAATTCACCCCCCTCTTGAGTATCCACTCCGACCAACATTTGGTATCTGAGGGTTAGTTTTTTTTGTTCAAAGATTTTTTGAAATACTCTTTTTTTCAACTGTGATTTTAGTTGCATCTTTTAAGATCTTAAATTTCTGTTAGTTCTAAATTTTCATCTCTTTAAATTGTCTTTCTAAAATCTAGTTATGGATAATAGACTAGAGGGTGCTTCTACTAACATGCCACCTTTCTTCAATGGTACCAACTATGCTCAGTGGAAACTTAAAATGAAAATTCATTTAGAAAGCATATGTTTTGATATTTTTACTGCCATAGAATCAGAATATAAACTTCCCACTACAGCTAGATCCACTTGGGATGAACCTACAAAGACTGCTTACAATAATAATTGTAAAGCCATGAATGCCCTGTACTGTGCTTTAGGAGATGAAGAGTTTAACAAAATTTCTTCTTGTAAAACTGCTTTTGTAATTTGGGATACCTTGGGTGTTTCTCATGAAGGAACAACCAATGTTAAGGAAATGAGATTAAATACTTATACTATTAAATATGATAATTTTAAAATGAAAATTGAAGAACCTATTTCTGACATGTATCTCGGGTTTAATGAGATTTTCAATACAATGAATTCACTTGGAAAAGCTGTTCCAGCAAAGGAACAAATTATGAGAATCTTGAGATGTTTACCAGACCGATGGAGAGGCACATCTATTTCAATCAGAGAGTCATGTGACATTGCTGCTCTTCCTATCAAAGAACTCATGGGTAAGCTTATCATGTATGAGGAAGAACTCAAGGTGAATAAAGAGGAAGATGATGAACCTAAAATGAAATCTGTTGCTTTCAAGATTTCAACTTCAAAGAGCAAGGACAAAGATAAAGCCCAACTACCTATTGACAGTTCAACCAGTGAAAATTCAGACTCTGATAGTGATGCTGAAATGGATCACATTGCCAGAAGGTTTAAGAAATTTTATAGGAAGAAGAAATTCTTTAGGAAATCAAATTACAATGGAAAGTATGATAATAAGGGACATTGTAAGAAGGATTGGAAAAATCCAGATAAAAGTGATGAGGTTGTCTGTTATGAGTGCAAAAGAAAAGGACATATTAAAGTAAACTGCCCAAATCTAAAATTCAAGAAGAAATATGATTACAAGGACAATAAGTACAAAAAGGCTCTGAAGGCTACTTGGAGTGCTTCTGAGGATAGCTCCACTGAATCTGAAGTTTATGAAACAAAACACATAAATAAGGTAAACATGTGATTTATGGCAAACACATATGAGGTAACAGTTGAAACTCCTGCTTTAAATTCTTATTATTCTGAAGATGATACTGACTCTGAAAACATGTCAAAATATGAACTATTTGAATATTGTGATATGTTAGAAGAAACCTGTAATGAGATGAAAGACAAATACAAAAGTTTAAAGAAAAAGTATGCTTTAACTGTTAAACATGAATATGATCTTGATATTGAAATGGAAAAGAATGCTCAGTTGCTTAAAGAAAACACTGAATTGAAATTATCTAATGAGCAACTCAGAAAGGATTTAGAGAAATTCACAGATGGAAAGGATACACTAACTCAAATGCTAGGAAAGAAAGTTTCACCAAAATACACTAATGGAATAGGCTACAAACCTGGAGAGAGATAGTTTACTAAGAATAGATTTATTCCTAAATCTGGACAGAATGCTACTAATTCTAGTTCTGGACATATATATGCTTCAACTAGTTATATTCATAGTTATAGATCTAATAAGGTTTATCTTTCAATGTCTGTTGATTCTACAAATTTCATGAGACCCATAAGACAAATTTGGGTACCAAAAGCTTTGATTGGTAACCTGTATGGACCCAAGAAGATCTGGGTACAACAATCATTTCCTATGTAAATCTGTTTTGTAGGAAACCTGTTGAAATAGATCCTGTAGGAAGACCTGGTACCTAGATAGTGGATGTTCAAGACATATGTCTGGAGACTTCTCATGCCTTAGAAGCTTAGTCAGAATTGATGGAGGTTTTGTCACCTTTGGTGATAATTCTAAAGGTAAAATCATCAGCTTAGGCCAGATTGGTAACACTGACTCAGTATTAATTTCTAATGTTTTATTTGTTGATAGACTTAAATATAATCTTTTAAGTATTTCTCAGTTATGTGATGATGGTTTTAATGTTAAATTTGAAAATGATTCCTGCAATGTGTTTAATTCTAAAAATGATTTAGTATTTTCTGCCCTACGAAATGAAAATGTTTATGCTGTTGATTTAAATTATTTAGCTAAGCAGAATATTACTTGTTTAAATGATTTTTATAAAGAGTCTTGGATTTTGCACAGAAGATTAGGACACTACAATATACACTCACTTAGAAAACTTACTAGGAAGAACTTATCTAGAGACCTACCAAAACATGACTTTCCAAATTACAAAGTTTGTAATCCCTGTCAAAAGGGAAAGCAACACAAAATCCCTTTCACACCAAAGAAAGAAGTATCAACTTCTCAACCTTTCGAGTTGTTCACATGGATTTGTTTAGACCATCTAGAGTTTCTAGCTTAAATGAGAAGCACTATGTCTATGTATTAGTAGATGACTTTTCTTGATATACTTGGGTATATTTTATAGATCACAAAAGTGAATCTTGTTCTTACTTTGTTAAATACTCCAAATCTGTAGAGAACCTTAGTGGACTTAAGATTAAAACTCTGAGAAGTGATCATGGTTGTGAGTTTGAGAATCATGAATTTGAATCCTATTGCTCACACAATGGCTATAGTCACAATTTCTCTGCTCCTAGGACACCTTAACAAAATGGTGTAGTAGAAAGAAGGAATAGAACCCTGTAAGAAATTTCTAGAACTATGCTTAATGAGTATGACCTACCTGTTTATTTTTGGGATGAAGCTGTAAATACAGCTTGTTATATTATCAATAGAGTCTTAATCAGACTAGTTCTTAAGAGGACCACTTATGAGTTGTGGAACCATAGGAAACCTAAGGTTAACTACTTCAAAGTCTTTGGCTGCAAAGTCTTTATTCTTAATACCAAAGATAATCTTGACAAGTTTGCATCCAAGAGTGATGAATGAATTTTCCTATGTTATTCTATCTCTAGTAAGGCCTATAGATTTTTCAATAAGAGAACCAAGTATGTGGAAGAATTTGTTCACATCAAGTTTTATGAAACTGATCCACATGAGTCTAAAACCTCTCTTGAAAATATTGAAGATGATCTCTCTATTTTGAACTTTAATGATAAATACCGTGGACCTATAGTTAAAATGTCCCGTTCTGGAAATTTTCCAGAACCTGCTTCTGTTGATTCCTAACCTATTGATGAACCTGAAATTTCTAGTCCTACCTTTACTAGATCAACTAGAATTCTAAATAATCATCCTTCACATGATGCTGTAGGAAATCTTGATAGAGGGACACAGACTAGAGCTTCTATTAGAAATCAGGTTGAACATTAAGCCTTCTTGTCACAGATTGAGCCTAAAAACATTGATGATGCTATTAATGATGAATTTTGGGTAATGGCTATAAAAGAAGAACTCAATTAGTTTGAATGAAATAAAGTTTGGAATCTTGTTGAAATACCTAAGGACACTTTCACAATAGGCACAAAATGGGTGTTTAGAAATAAAGTAGATGAATCTGGAAACATAGTTAGAAATAAAGCTATACTAGTTTCACAAGGCTATAGTCAAGAAGAAGGTATTGACTATGAGGATACTTTTTCTCCAGTAGCCAGATTAGAAGATATTAGGATTTTACTTGCTTATGTTGCACATCTAAATTTCAAACTATATCAAATGGATGTCAAGAGTGCATTCTTAAATGGATATATTGCTGAGGATGTTTTTGTTGAACAACCACCTGGTTTTTCAAACCCTCATTTTCCAAATCATATTTTTAAACTATCAAAATCATTATATGGTTTAAAGCAATCTCCAAGAGCTTGGTATGATAGATTAAGTACTTTTCTAATTTCTAAAGGTTTTACAAAAGGAATAGCTAATCCTACTCTATTTATAAAATGAATTTCTAAAGATGTTTTAGTTGTACAAATTTATGTTGATGATATTATATTTGGATCTTCTAAAAATTCTTTATGTACTGATTTTTCTAAAATGATGCAAAATAAATTTGAAATGAGTTTAATGGGTGAACTTAAATTCTTTCTTGGTTTTCAAATCTTTCAAAATGATGATGGAATTATTTTAACTCAATGCAAATATACTAGAGATATTTTAAAACATTTTGGATTAGATAGCACAAAAAGTAGTGACACTCCCATGAGTACCACCTCTAAGATGGATCTTGATGAAAATGGTAAATCTGTTGATCAAACCACTTATAGAGGAATGATTGGACGTCTACTCTACTTGAATGCTAGTCGTCCTGATATTACGTTTAGTGTGTGTATGTATGCTCGTTTTCAAGCAAACCCTAAAGAGTCACATTTAAATGCTGTAAAGAGAATTTTCAAATACCTCAAGCATACTCCAAATTTAAGACTGTTCTATCCCAAAGGAAAATCATTTAAATTATTTAGTTATTCTGACGATGAATTTTCTGGATGTAATCTAGATAGAAAAAGAACCTCTAGAACATGTCATATTTTAGGCAAGTCACTAGTATCATGGTGTAGTAAGAAACAAAATTTTGTTGCATTGTCAACTGCAGAAGCTGAATACATACCTGCTGGAAGTTGTTGTGCACAAATTTTGTGGATGAAACACACATTACTAGACTATGGATATCAATTCATACATGTCTCAATAAATTGTGACAACATAAGTGCTATTAATATTTCTATGAATCCTATTCCTCATTCTAGGACAAATCATATTGATGTAAGACATCACTTTTTGAGGGATCATTATAAAAAAGGTGATATCACTTTGGAATTCATTGGTACTGAATATCAACTTGCTGATATATTCAATAAACCATTAAGTTCTGAAATATTAGACTACATCATACATGATCTTGGTATGATTAATCATAAATGAATATCTTACTGATCTTAATGTTTAATACTTTACTGTACTTTACCTTACGGTTTTATACTTACTATTTCTAAGTTACTGTTTTATGCTCACGATCTGACAACTCACTCTCTCACCATGACTATATAAAATACTCACTGTTTCACCGTGATGACTATAAACTATCTCACCGTGATGACTAGTTTTCTGTCTCACTATAATACCTACTCACGGTCTCACCGTGAGAAGTATGTTTATTTTTATTTTATTTTTACCCGTATCGTGGTATTTTTTATTTTGACACTATTTGATTTCCCGCGTTTGTGTTTTTATGACGTTTGACATTCCCAAATGATAAAACATAAGGGTTTCATTCGACTCCATACCCTAATTCTCTCCTAAACCTTCTCTTCCCTCTCACCTGAACCTTTAGTGAATGCCAAGGATGAAGCGTCCATCTTCACCCTTGTCTGAGAAGCGCCGCTCTAAGAAACAAAGGAGGATACCGAGGATAGCTCCCGAAAGACATATAAACCGAAACCTGGTAAGCCTTACTGTTGTACCTAAAGAAGAGGTTTTCATTGAATGGTTGTTTTCTAGCAGATCGTTAGTTTTGAAAGTTTTAAAAGAACAAGGATGGATTGAATGGTTCACTGGACAGAATAGACCAATTTACCCGAGGCTTGTATCTCAATTCTATCAATATGTGATGTTCTCTTTTGAGTTTGGAGAAAGATTTTTGGTGACCAGCTGGATCGATGGTCAGAAGTGCTCTTTCTCTTCAATGTTGTGGGCTGCATGCCAAAGAATTCCACATGAAGTAGTGTGTGAAGATTACCAGAGTGACCCTCCTCCAACAACTGACATCTTAGACCTAGAAACCGATTTGGAAAATATAACTGCAAATGACACCAAGTGAAGGGCCATAGCTGCTGAACTGGATGGGGAGACAAGACTTTTGTTCATGTTTGTTCAGAATTTGGTTAGTCCAAGAAAAGGAGATTTTGCTGTGATGAAGTATCAGGATGTGTTCCTAATTCACCTGTTGAAGAATGGAAAAAGATCAATCTATGTAAGTATGTTATCAACCATATCTGTGAGCTGATAAAAGTAACTTCTAAATCCACCTCCCTGTTTTATTCAAGGATTATTTCAACCATTTTAGTCTCAAAAGGGATGGTTGGACCGAATGAAGAAAAATTAGAGGACCTTGATTTCTGTCTATCCATGCCTATCATTAGAAGGATGAAGATTAGCTGGAATCCCTGAAAAAAGCAATGGGTTTAGTATAGTGATCAACTGTATAAAAAGTTTAATCCTGTTGACTATACAAGAAGGCCTAAGAACCTAGCTGATCCTGGTTTGGTACCAGATGAAGTGTCTGAGTATTCAGAAGAAGAAGAACAAGAAGAAGCAACAGCTAAAGATCCACCTAGAGAAGAATCTGTAATACCTCCAATGGAAACAGTTCCTGTTGAAGAGGAAAGGGCTATTTTCCCTACTGTTAACCCTTTATGAAATACCTCAAGGAGAGGAAGTTGTTGTTGAAAAGGAAAGGACTGAGGATCCTTCAGTTGTACTTCATGAGGAAGAAGCTCATCCCAATGCTGCAAGGAAATTAGTTTTTCCTGGTTCATAACAGCAAGAAATCTTTGAGGCATATTTCGGTGAAGATACTTTTTCTGTTGAGAAAGAAGCAAGTTTGGAAGCTTATCTAGTGGAACAATCGGTTCCTGAGATTATTCTATCTGCTGAAGAAAGAATGGAAATTGCCTTTCAGCTGGAAAGGCAATAGTTTGCTGAAGAGATTAGGGATGATCCTATGGATCTTTTCCATGTTCCTGAACCTCAAGAATATGAAAGGGAAGCACAAGTTGAGGGGGAGGAAACTCAAAATCTTGATATTGTGGAAGCTGGATCTGCTGAAGCTTCTCACCTTCTGTCACTTTCTCTCTGCACTCTCGGTATGAGTTCCCAAGCTTTTATGATGTGAATGAGTCATAGAAAGTGACTACAACTGGAATGGATCTTTCTTCTCTGTTTCAATTGAAGTCCCTAGCTCATTCAAAACCAGAACCAGAGCCCCAACCTCAATCTAGATCAGAATCTGAGTCTGAAGATGAATTTAACCCTCAACCAGAATCTGAACCTCTACCTTTACCTGCATCCTTACCTGAGCTTCACTCCTTTGTAACCAAAGATGATCTGAAAGTTTTTGTTGAGACTTTGCTATCTGGATTGGAGAAAATTGTCTCCACTCAACCTCGCCTAGTAACTCAATTAATTCAAGAAGATACATCAATTCTCTTGGAAAATATTATCTTGCATATTCAACCAAGGATGATCCGAGAAATTCAAGAAGTCAGAGTAGAGAATAAGCTGCTGAGTGCTGATGTTGCAAATCTGAAAAGTATGGTAGCAAGTCTGTAGAATGAGTTATCTTTGAGATCAGAGCCTACTCCTGTTTCTACCCCTACACCAGCCGTTTTTTCTCCTGAGTCTTTTGATTCCCTCCTTGCTAGGGAGATTATGTCTCAAGTTTATCCTTACCTAAAATATTTTGATTAAAAGATTGGGAAAAGGCACACGAAGATGCTGGAATGCATGAGAGAGCTTTTGGAAACTCTGAATAAGCTTATAGATGAATACACTAGATGTCTGCAAAATGTTCTAAAACAGCTTGATGTTCTAACCAAAGCTGTCAAGGCTTCACCTGCTTCTGGTCAGACCTCCACACCTTCTTTGGATGATTCTCTACTGAGATCCATAATTAAGGAAGAATTTCAGAATGCCTTCATTGGATTGGATATATCTTCTTTTTCAGAAGTTATTAAGAACAATGATAGAGCATTGGACTTGGTTAGGATTCATTATAAGATAGAAAATGTTGCTCAACAAGATATATCCAAGAAAATATATTTGTATCTTTCCCAGATATTCTCTAAAAGTGACATGACAGATCACTTTAGATATCCTGTGGAAAATCTGTGAATCCCTCCGGTGACTCAAGCTTTTAAAGCTCAAGTTTAGAAACTTTCAGAGTTCACCGGATTGTTGGACAGATTTCTGGAGAATAAGGATGATTTTGAAAAGGATATGCAGTATGGTGGTGAAATCATTACTGATTTCATCAATCTTTTGAAGACATATCTTCATGTGCAGAGTACTACTATAGTTGCTCCAGCTACTGTGCCCCTTAGACCTGGACTACCTACCTTAGCATCAACTACCAGGATAGTTATCCAAGCCTTTTCTCAGATCCGGCCAGTCATTCTTGACCAACGTAAGCCTAGATCTTCTACAGCTCCTACTTTGGCTCCATCTACATTTAATGGTCTACCCTTACCCTAATTGTCTTCCACATCTATGCCTTCTTCTACTTCAGCCCCAACACCTGCTACTGATAAAGGCAAGACAAAAATGGATCCCTAAAGATTCTAGTGACTGTTTTTTCTTTTTGATGGAATGTCATTTCTTGTTTACAGTTTGTATTTCTCTTGTACTTTGTATTCTTAACCCTTTGTTTAATGACAATGCCGAGTTTCATTTACTTTTCTCTACTTTTTGATAATCCCAAAAGGGGGAGAACACCTACAGGTATCAGTTCTATAATATTATAAACGGAGGAGAAAAACTGCAAGTATCTTTTCTATAATGTTTATTCTATGCTAGTATCTTTAATATTACATGTCTTTTATATTCTACCTATATATGATTTGTGATCATCAAAAAGGGGGAGATTGTTGGACTCCTCATGTGTTAATCATGTTTTAATGATCACAAATCTCATTACTATTAATTAATCTTGATCTTCAGTGCACATCTTGCTAATTCTCTTCAAACTCAACAATAGGTGCATATCATGTTTTTATAATAACAAATCTTATGGATGCTAATTTCTCTTTACAAGTCTTATGAATAATCACAATTCTCTCATATATTATCTCTAATGATTAACCTTAACCCATATTCTGCATATCACTGTCTTAGTCCAAATACAGATATTTGTCTAAGTATGGAGACACCGTGAAGGACTCACCGTGGCCAGACACCGTGACCACTCACCGTGACCCAGACACCATGACCCAGACACCGTGACCAGACACCGTGACTAGACACCGTGACTAGACACCATGACCAGACACCATGACCACTCACCGTGACCTGACACCGTGACCATACACCATGACCAGACACCATGACCACTCACCGTGACCAGACACCACGATCAGACATCGTGAAGAAGACATCATTTCCATGATCACTGTGACACCATTTCTTATGCTTTTGTCAATATTATTTTAAATGATCTAATGGTCATATTTGTTGTTTTTAATGAAATTAATGTTATTTAATGTTAGTTGTTGGCATGTCAGGAAACTATATCTCGTACCTATGAAAAGGAAATCATTTCTATTGCCGGAGCTCGTGAAATATAAAGAAGATTGAGCTGCAGTAGAGGATATACACGTGCTTGAAATGTCTCGACACACATACTACAATACACGTGAGCTCTGTACTGAACCAAAGAACGATCCTGAGCACAACTTTGAAGAACAAATTGCACGATCCTCAAATATGTTCCATACATGAAATCCAACACCACTGAAGAACACACGAAGAATCAAGAGATCATTCTCACTTCCGAAGAAGACAAGCTGAACTACGACACTCAGTTTTTCAACAGGAAAACCAGAGAAGGACTCCAAAGCATTCCTACTAAATCCAACAAGTCCAGAGCTACATTGATAGTCACTAGAGACATTATAAACTCTACATCTTTACCTCTATGATTTATTATTTACTTTTTTGAGCAGTGTGTGTCATCTGATGTATTTTCACACACAGACTGTCTCCTGAACTTTAACTGGAGGATATGTAAATACTCACTCAAACTCTTACATCTATTATTTCCCACTGGGATAGCGGTAGAGGTCATGTGTGACCTGGACAGCTGGTTTTCTTTTGTTTTGTTTCCCACGAATAACAATGGTAGAGGTCTTGGACCTGGACAGTTTTTGTAAAACTGTTGTTAACCTTGATCCAGGGTGTGGATCAAATTCATATATATATTGGAGAGGACTAAGTCTCGTCTTTAGACTGAACCTCTTTTCATATCTGCTGTGCATCTTTTATTTAAGTTTAATGTATATGACATATATTATATTTATTCCGCTTCTATTACTTTAAAATACAAAATTATTTTGAAGATACTTTGATAGTTAAATTAGCAAGTGTTTACACTTATTGTAAATCAGTATATTAGTATCAAAATTTAGTCTGATCTTGTGGTTAAACTAACTGAGACCTAATAAATCTTTAAGAAGCTATGTGAACATTTACATTCTGTATAAATTCACTATAGTTTAACTTATTTAATAAATCAGGGGATTTTAACTAGAAAATATTTTAACAGAAATTTTAATTGGAAATCAATTCACCCCCCTCTTGAGTGTCCACTCTGACCAACAGAAACCACACATATTTCGTAGGAAAAAATGACCCCATGCATAGATGGAGTTTCTTGAGTAGATAGATGGGATCTTCAATTTTTTAATGACTTTCAAAGACTATAAGGCTTTGATTTCCACATATATTCTTCAGGTACCATGAATGAGATGGAGGAAATCTATTTTTCAAGTTAAGTTGCATGAGGATCTTACGTGGGCTTCTGTTAAAACAATAGTTAACCAACATTTTATCTCGAGGAAATGAATGTGGGAAAGAACCTGGAGTTTATTTCCTTTGAGCATGAGGAGAATATGGTTCTGGAGTATTCTACCCATTTTTCTGAGTTAGTGCATCTGGAACTGGAGATTTTCACCAATGAGTACCTAGAATTTTTAAGGTTTTAGTTAAGACTGATCCATGATATTCCTTTACTGTTGATACTCATGTGCCTTCTAACCCTAGTTGAGGTAGTTGAGAAGGTATCTTTATAAAAGGTAGAAATAGTCAGAAAGGAAATATTAGGTGGAGATTTAGTATGTTTAGTGGTTAGTAAGGGTGTACCTTATGGTAAGAAATAGAAGCATAAGAGTGGTTAGTTTTCCACCAGAAAAGTCTAAGGGGAGACAATAGGGAAAAATAGTTTGTATTCTACAAGTGTGGAGGGAGAGGTAATAACAAGCCTAACTATACACAGGATCCACTAACTTGTCATATTTGTGGATGATCAGGCCATTTATAGCACTTTTGTGAAAATATATCTCATGGAAGTATGACATGATCTACTCTCACCAATGGTTTTCATTTTCGTGCCGATGCTTCCAAGGGTGGTGGGTCTAATCCTTAGGATAAGGGAGTTGTTAATGTGGTAAAGATCAGATGAATTTAAGCTGTAGAGTATGTGCTTGAGGAATCTTAATTAATACCAAATAATGGTGGAGGCATGATGTTTATCCCGTTATTTATGGTAATAAATTTGTTTGATACAAAGGTTACTCATTCTTTTATATCATCAATGTTATTTTACATGTTGGGGTTGTGTTTAAAACTTTTGACTTTCTTGTTGGATCATTCCATGAATTTGGGAAAGAGGTCCAAATAAGGTTCCATATGTCCCATGGGTCACATGATTATAGCCTACTTTCAGGTGGAGTGTGAATTCTTAGTACATGATCTTGACATCTTTTACTAGATTATTAGAATGGATTAGATGATTAATGTTAATTATCATATTGATTGTAATTTTTTTCTAATTTAGTTGTTATATATTGATGGGGTCACCCTTGTTTTTTAGGGTGAGTGGGAATAAATATCACGAAGGGTATAGACTATTGTTCCATATGTGGGGGTAGTATTATTCCAATTGTCTTAGATTTTTCCTGATGTCACTATACCTTTCTTGGGTGGTTGACTTCCTATGGTTGTGTGTTAGTACCCTGAGGTATTTTTGGCTTATTTGTTTTAGTTTTTTGCAATATAAATAGGTCAACTTTACTATTTAACTTCTTGTTGGTATGATTAATATTTCAATTCCATCTTACCATATGATACACATTGAGTTGGGGGAACCTAAGGACCATCTTGAGGACCTAGAGTCTAAAGGATTTATTTTTCATAGTGTGTCACCATGGGATTCTCTTGTCCTCTTTTATAAGAAGGAATATGAGCACCTTAAACATTATATTGATTATCAAAAGTTGAATCAAGTGACTATTATAAAAAAATATCGATTTCTAAGGATTTATGATCTCATCGATCTGATTAGAGGGGCTTTTTGGTTTTCTAATATTGTAATATTGTCACAGTATCACCAACTGAGACTCTAAGTATATCATATACATAGAAAAACATTCAAGAGTTGATATGGGAATTTTGAGTTTCTGTTTATTCCATTCACTATCACTAATGATCCTAAATTGTTTATGGCCTTGATAAACCAAATCTTTCATCAGTTCTTGGACTCTTTTTTTGTCCTCGTAGATGATATTTTGGTGTAATTCAAGTAAGAGGAGTATTATATAGACCATTTGGATATTTTTTAATAAAACCTGAAAGAATATCATCTGTATGATAAGCATTCCAAGTGTGATATTTGGATCCCATAAGTGAAATATCTAGGGAATGTGATATCTAAGATGGGTGTCTTTGTATATCCTAAAAAGGTACATGTAGTAATTTATTGGGAGTGGCCTAGAAAAAAATTTGAGATCCAGATCTTCTTGGGTTTGGTTGGTTACTATATACGGTTTGTTTTGGACTTATCCAAGATCACTTATTTGATGACATATTTAACCTATAATGGTGTAAAGTATGAACAAAATGAAAAGTGTTGGAGATATTTTGAGGAGCTTAAGGTGAGGTTGACTTTAGCTCCAGTTTGGATTCTTCTGAAATTGGGGCCAGGTTATGATGTTTTTTGTGATGCTTCTGGCATAGGTATAGGATCTGTATTGATGTATGGGAAGAAGGTGGTGGCCTATGGCTCACCCTAGTTACACTCTCATTATAAGAACTCACCTACCCATGACCTTTATTTGGTAGAGGTTATGAATCTACTTAAGACATGGAACCACTACCTCTTTGGGGTGTGGTTTATGGTGTATTCTAATAATAAGACCCAAAAATATATTTTTACTCAGAATTATCGGAATCTACGATAGATATGTTTGGTAGAGTGTCTTCATATATTTTATTTTGATATTTATTATACCTATAGGAGAGGGAATGTGGTTGTTGATGCATTGAACATAAAATAACTAACATAATCTATAAATGAGTCTATTAAGGATTTGTCGCTAATGAGTTTTTTTAATGAGATGATATTGGAAGTGGAAGAGGTTGGTGGAAATGTGTTATAGGATTTGATGAAAGATGACTCATCTTATAATGAGATATTATGGATCAAGAAAGTTGTAGATAATGATTTCAAGAAATTTAGTGAAATCCTTTATGGTGGGGAGACCTCTTGTGAGTGTTCTTGGTCTCCCATCATAGATTTGCATTTCTATAATATTTCTTTATTGGGTTTTCCTTGTGGTGGGTGTTATTGTGAAGTGGGAACCATTATTTTTGGTCCATGCACCAAGGGGATACCATGATGTGTCATATATTGAGGCATCAGTATTGGTGGTAGGGGATGATGTGATCGATTGAATTTTTTTTATCTCAGTGTGTTACTAGTCATAGAATTAAGGAGTATAACCAAAGACCTATAGTATTGTTTTATACATTTGACATTATGATATGGAAGTGGAATGCGACTTCCATGGACTTCATCATTGGTTTTATACAAACTCATAGTGGGAAGGATGCAATTTGGGTGATCAGGGACTGACATCTGAAATCAGTTCTTTCATACCTATCAAGGAGGCAACGCAAGTGGAACAACATGAGGACATGTATGTCTGAGTGATTGTGAGACTTAAATGGGTTCCCTCTGTAGTTGTTTATGATAGGGATCCTATGTTTTTATCTCGATTTTTGAAATATTTTTAGGAGTCAATGGGCTCCTAGATTAAATTATTCACATATTATCATCCATAGATGGATGAAAAAATGGAGAGAGTTATCTAGGTTCTTGAGTATATGATCTAGTCTTGTGTGCTTGATTTCAAAGGATATTGGGAAAGTAATTTTCCTTAGGTTAGTTTTCCCTATAATAATAGTTATCAAGATTTGTTATAGGTGGAACCCTTCGATGTTTTGTAAGGGAATCCATGTAGATCTCCCTTTTTATGAGAAGAGTTGGGAGATTGTTCATTGGTTGGAATGAGTGTTGTTCAAGAAATAATAAAGATGATGAAGTTGATCCATAGGATTTTTTTCATGACATAAATTCATCATAAATCCTATGTGGATTTTCATCCTTCACCTTTAGAGTTTGAGGTTGGTGATCAGGTCATTCTTAGAGTTTCACCTAGCTTGGGACATCATCAGTTGGGTAAGAAGGGTTTGTTGACCTGAAGGTTTGCAGGGAACATTGAGATTGTTGGATGAATGTGGAGGATGTACTAACTATTTCACTTGAATTATTCTTTAAAAACTATCCATGAGGTGTCTCATATTTCCTATTTTAGGGGGTATATACATGATCCTTCCCATGTGATTATATGGGAGGATATTGATCTTGATCATGATACCACTTTGGTTGAGCAACCAGTTCAGATTATCGATCACTGGGATAAGGTAATACATGGTAAAATGACCCATGGTCAAGGTAATATGGATGTTCAGACAAGTTATCCATGACACATATGAGTGAGATTCATTAATGAGGCAACAATGACCATCTCTTTCTATAGATGCAGAATTTTGAGGGATTTTTTAGGGCCGAAATAATTTATGTTAGAGAGATTGTAATTCCTTGCTATCTTTCTATTAGGTATGTTTTAATATTTATTTTAGTTTTACTTTTTATGTTTTTTATAATAGTATAATGGAATTGGGGGGATACTTGTAATGTTGATGCCATGAATTTATTGGAATTTTTAGCATAGAACCTATAGATTTTACTATTATCAAGCCAATTATATAATGTGTAATGGGAATACAATATGTGAAATAGCTACCAGATAGAACTCATGAACTATATTCATAGTGTAATAATTTTAAAAGTTGTGTAATGGTTACACATTGTTTAATGAAAAAATATTGGGGTTTAATAAAAACTGCTGAGGTTTTCAGTTTATATGTTCTTTGAGTATTGTACGACATGTAATGGAATTACACCACATTTTATTTCCCAAGGGTTGAGTTTTTAGAGTGATGCTCGACTGAATTTTTTTATCCATTGGCATATCGTCTCTCTCTTGACCAAAAGGCTCTCATGAATGATTTTAGGTGACTCCCTTCTATTCAAACTACATTATTCCATAATTTATGACCATTGTGGTTGTATTTCTTATATCTAGGTGGGTAATTTTTCCAGATCTACCTTAATATTGGTTGTAGATTTTTTATAGTGTATTTGTGATTTGATAGTTTTTCTTATCGATCCTTTTTAGTTTATTTTGACACCTTGTCTTTCAATGGATTTTCTCTTGATTTCTGATCTCCATTATCTAAAGGAACTTGGTTTCTATCATGTTGGGGTATAAAAAAGGTTAATTTGATGATTTTTTTGTTATTGATAAATTCCTTTAGTATGTTCTCTGAATAAAAGCGATATATAGGTTCAAATGATTATTGTAAAGTAAGATGTTTTCAAAATGGGGGGTTTGATTTTAAAATGGATTTTCTTGTTTTAAAAAGGGTTTTAAAACTCTTAAGTAGATTGGATTGGCTTTGAAAATGTTTTATGAAATTGTGAGCAAGGTTTTTAAATGATTTTGAATACTTTCACATTGGGAACCTTGGGTTTGTTGAGATAGAGACAAGTTTGTCTTAGTGTTTATTGTACCACTTAGAGGTAATTGTTTTTGATATTGAATCAAAGGACATGATATTGGTTGGATTCATCATTATGCATGTTTAGGATTTTTATTGTCTAGTACATAGTTTCCTAGAGGCTATAACCCATATGTGAGGTTCTTTTACATTTTTAATTTATGGTTATATATAACATGATGGTTTTTATCCTGGATTGTTTCTCATTATATTTTTATATATGATTGTATCACATAGATTTCCATGATAGGTTGATTCATGGGTATGTGTTTATCTATTTACCTCTTGATTCAGTGATATGATTTATTTTTTTTATCACATGTACTTTTCATATTTTTGGTTTATAATATTCAAGAATTTTATGTAAACCCAAGGAGAAAAAGGAAAAATGTGTTACAACTGAATTTATTTTATGAAAATCTGTTTTATTATTTTTAAAAGCCAGAGTTTTTCCATTCTTGATATTAGACCTTGTATTGAAACTATGGTTGTATACTACTAGGATTTGGTTAAAATACTTAATGTTCCCTTCTCGGTTTTTAGGTATTTTATTGCAGGATTTAGGAAAGGGAAGAGAGACATGATGTATAATGGCTTCTCTTGTTGCTGTTGCTTTCAATTTGCTTTGGTCTAGAGGTAATTTTTCTTCATACGGGGACCTGAACTACTTTCTGGTTTAGCTTGTTTTGTCTTGTATTTTTTGTCTTCTCTGGAATCATGGTTGTTTTTTCTTCATAATTTGGGTTTATGGCTTATTTTTATTATATTCAAGACTTGATTCTATTTTCCTAATTTTACCTATTTTACATGATGGTCGAGTTTGGGTGGCATGTCTAGTTGACCCAAATTGGTTCATTACATCTTAAAATATCTTTTTTACATAATTTAAAAAATTTAATCATTACATTTCACAAATAAACCCACAATCCCAAGAACTAAAGTTTTAGTTTATTTGAGGATCCGCGACATAAGAATCTTATTTTATGATACTTGTGAACATTTCACTTTAATGGATCTATAATATACTCCCTTCAAGACTAATCATAAATTATACTCATCCTTATAACCAAAGGAAATGAGATCATAATAAAGCGTTGAGGTCAAATTCACATTAAGGGTAAATGTAATCGATGATGATAAATGATCACATGTGAGAATAAGATAAGCATATGGGTATAATCAAAATACATGGAAAAACATTTGATAATAACAAACAACAAATCAAAAATCAAAAATCATGAGTTATAGTATAAGTAAAATTGAAGTCAATCAAAAGAGTATGAGACATTAGTCAATAAACACGATCCATGTTGGCGTAACATGAGGATACCTTTGAAATATTGAATAAATAATAACATAGTGAAACATCATATTCAAGAGTTACATACTTGAACCTCTAATTGAGGTAAACTAAATTGTTCCCATGTATACATCACCTTCGCGAGTCAAAAAATTTCACCCATTCTTATGAGATATCTAAATTGTGACCTCAAATACATGTTTCATGAGATATAAACTTTTAACCAATGAATTGGAGGGTGATGTAGGACCCCACACACCAATCATCCTTACATCTACATCCATGCTTTAAATAAATCTTTTGTAATATCATAAAGATCCTATGGATAGAAAATGGGATTCATATCATTTTTAAAGGGAATAAAATAAATAATTAATTCATAATTCCATTCATAATCATATCATAATAAACCCATGGAAAATAAATAGTTATCCTAATATATTTAGTAACTTTATAGGTAAATACCCTTCAATTAATATGATAATGTATATGGTGTTTACAAAATATAAATAAAAGGTATACCATTTAGAAAACAATCTAACCAATCAATTAATATATGGAATCTTGTAAATAACTATTTAATTAATGTAAAGGAATATTTAGTGTTCATTGATGAAATTAAAAATAATAAATATCATATTTATACATAGTTGGTTGTTAGGCAAGGAAAAATCAGTGATGAATCATTCTAATGATAGAAAAGAAAATTTTATAGGCCAGAATAATAAATAATGTAGATGGTATAATTTTAATAGCATCCTTTAAAAATCATAAAATATTCCAAAATATTTTGACTTATATGAAAACCATTTTTTAAGATTTTTAGAAAAATCACTTTGGAAATAATAAAAATTATAGATTTTTTTAAAACATTTATTTAAATATAAATAATTTATAAAACCAAAAGATGGAAAATTTAATTTTTTAAAACATGAATATATATATATATATAGAATGTTTCATAGAAAATAAAAAATAACTAAAATATGTGTTCACATGGAAAATTTTAAAAATATATTTTTTTCACACTGGAAAAAATGACACATAAAAAATGTTAAAAATTTCATTAAAATGATTAAAGAAGGTTGAAGTAGTATTATATAACATTAATCAATTACTAAGGAACAAATAAGGAAATTCGTAAAATAATCCAGTGAATACGGCCATGGATGAAGAGGATTCGTAATAAAAAAGAGACAGGGTTAGTATCCTACAATTAGTAAATAATGATCCAATGGGGAATCATAACCATTGTAGCTAGAGGCACTAACCAGCAACTTCAAGCTACTAGTGTTCCACTGATAAGACAATAAGGGGACCCATATCTATAGTGGTGGTGGCAGTATCATAGTTTGAACCTGGGATCCATTGACTAGTTGGTATATTGCAACCAACCAACCAATGGATAAGGCAATGGCCCGATCTTTTATCTATATCCACCTGCCATTTAGTGGTTCATAGGCCATCAGATAAGTAAGAGTCCCTCCATAAATTTTCACTAATGCACCTATTGGATATATTACCACCTACAATTGATATTATATTAAATAGAACATCCATTGGAGATCTCTTTCAATGTAATTAGCTCTCTTCTTCCCCTTTCTTTGGCGTTTTAAGGTTGTATCAATCCATTAACTCCTAAATGGTATGTTACAACTTTTTTAGCTTGAATATAATTATTATTATAGGATTATAAATATATATAAGATATTATATATATATATATATTGATTCCTTTAAGGTTTGATAATAATTCATGGTCCATTGATAGATTGACTTAATATTTAATGGGAGAACCACCTTTTATAAGAATTGATCTGGATCTTCCATTGGAAATGGTTTTCATTGGGAACATTGATTTAATTATAATATTATTTCACCATCTACTTCTTGAATATTTTTATATGATCCCTTTCTTAATAAATTGGGATTGGTTATATGGATCAATAGTGTGCAGTATTGATTCAGTTAGTGTATGGGAGTGACTTGGGTATCAAAACATGATAATCCTGGAGATTGGAATCAATATTCATATGGTAGTATGTTTATAACATATACATCCCATGTATACAACTTTCCCTTCATTCTGAGAACATGGTTATGTAGCCTATAATACTGATGCTTAATATTTATTTCATGTTTGTGTGTGGATGGCTGTTGAGACTCATGCTTGATATGTTATGTTTGTGCCTATATATACTATACCATATTGTGTGTGAATGTATAACCTATGTAGGGTTTTCTTCCAGTAGTAAGTGATAGGTGGACCATCATGGATTATCTATCCGTTATAGGGGGTGTGACATGTGATGATGGAAATTATAGAATGAGACACAGGGTTGGAGTGTGATGGCCTTGAGGCCCGACATGAGGCATCAGTTTGTTATGATAGAATTGAGGCTTTACCTGAGGTACCAACATGGTATAATGGCCATGTAGACAAACTCATGATAGAGACATGGATCTATGTACTTTTTTACTAACTTGAGTCTATTTGGATATTTGGCTACTTTGATATATAGGAAACCTTGTGGCTAACCCATTATCATGAATTCCATTATGAACTTCCTTCTAGTATGGAGCTGAAGAACGTATGAATGAGGTTCATGGAGACTAGGTCAGAACATGATCACTCAAAACATGATTGACTTTTTTACTTTCTTGTGTATTCACTTATTTTCATGGAATGAACCTATTATGTATTTGCACTTATGCCAAGGATGCATTGGTTATGTCAAATTGGGTGGTACTCACACCCTACATGAGAATCTTGATGCACATACATGCTTCATGATAGAGGATCTAAGAAAGGGAAAGGGCTAAGTGGTGGGTTACTATGGAGAAGAATATTAGTGTTCATAAGAATTATTGGATAGACTTAGAAGTGATGTTAGGATTTCGTTATTTATTTTTCTATTTCTTATCTTATACTCTGGTTTGACCGGCCAAATTGGTGTCCTTGGTTTACTGCATTGTATGAGTCTGACATACCTAGCATATAATCTATTATAGGATTTCACTATTTAGTTTTATTGTTACCTTTTTTGTTATAACTCTTTTCATGATATGATTTTGATTTATGGATTTTGATAATGAGGGTATAACTTCTCCACTACATGGTTCAAATCCATACTAGTAGTCAGTATCCTCTTACTTATGAGAAGGTACACATGAGGTTATGTAGCTCACTATCCCAGACTAGGTGATTTAGGTCAGGGAATTAAAATTTTTTATTAAAGGATGGATTCTTTTACATATTATTTACTGTGTTTGGGAGAAATATATAAAGGATATATATGTTTGGAACTCAAGAAGTGGAGTTACATAAGTTCATGGACAAAAATTATGTGATGAACCTCTGAGTTAACAATGATGAGACTATTATTATATTTATGGATTTATAAGTTTCATAATGATCCTGAGTAAGTTGTGATGTTACAATTTATGGTGTTTGGGTAAATTCAAGCATCATGAAAAGGCTTGTAGGATCACATGTCATATATATGCATATTGTTTTTTATGCATGGTAGTTCATTTAAATAAATTTCTTGATCTATTATTTGTAATTTCGTGATATACCATTCAAAAATTTGAATTATTTGGACATTATAATTCTCATTATTATATATATACATATAACTATAAATAATGTGAATGTATATAAGATATTGCGTAAGAATTGGGGTTTATTAAGATGCTTAGGCCTTATCACTATGGGTAACTTTCTTGTATAGGTCATGCTATATAAATATATTGTGTGTTCCTATCAAATGGTTGATTTGATATCCAATGTAAGCTTATATTGGAATTTTAAGTGTTTTTTTGAATTATATATAATACCACCTTTAATATATATAAGGTTACCACTGAAATATGTAGGCTATAATACTTCTTCTAGGGAGGGTGATCTTATACCTTATCATGTGGTTTAGGTGGTAGAATTGCTAAAACTAGGATTCTTCCATATAGTGCATCCTATAGAAATAGGACTTACCAAGTTAATGGTCAATTATAGACAATACTTCGAGATTCATCATCCCCAAACCATCTAAGGAATTGGATGCCTACATGATGTTGGGGATTGAATTGATATCATCGAGGGGATCTTGAATTTAGTGGATACCCTAGAGAACTGATAGGTAAATTCAGATACTTTAATGCTTTAGGGACCCAATATATGGTGGTGTAGAATTATGAACCATAAAATAGTACATGAGGTCCTTACATGGATGAACTTTAGGGATCTCTTATTTGAGGAGTTCTTCTTAGATATATTGAAGTTGGATTATGATCAGGAGTTTGTGATGCATCAATAGTGAACAGTTTTGGTTTGTTCTTACTCTACTCATTTCATAGATGTTCCTTAATTTACTCCTCTCTTGGATATTAATGATGTACATAAGGAATGAAAAAAAGTATTGTCCTCTAACTAGAGTTTTAGTATTAATTCATTATCATTAACCTAATGACATATCTAGAGGTTCCTCTTAAGGAATTGATGATAAAGAAACATCTTGAGGAGGAAAATGTTAAAATACTCCTTGTATACCATGGTAGATCAATAGGTGGACATCCTAATGCCACAATGGTATCCTCTTTTACTAGAAAGATGATAGGGTATAATGAGATACAATTAGGCAGGAGAAGGAAATCAAAGTATAGAAAGGGTTTTTATCCCCTATTTAGAAGGAGGGTTTCCCTAGTATTTCAACTTAGATAGAGTGGTAATTATAAAAAAAATACATTGTACCTTTGAATAAGTATCATCGGTGTGACAAGATAGGGAACCATTAGCAGTTTGTTAAAGGGAATTATGGATTTGTATCATAGGTGTGAAACATAGATGAATAATGTGACCTAGGGATCTAGATGAGGACCTTAGTTATATATTCTAAACCCAAATACATTGGAAACCTATGTGAGTTATACACATTAGGGTCAGACCTATGGAGCTAAGGTATATATAGATTATGTATTGGACCAAGTCCCATTTTAATGTTGAGAGGGACCATTAACTATTTTGTGTAGGTTCATTATCAATTATATGATTTATTTTTTCTTTTTTTGGACATTATATATTCCTATTTGTTTATATATTTATCAAGTTGTTGTTGGGATTGAATTTCCAGTCAAGTTGTCTTCTGAGTTTTTATCTTATAACACACCCTTATAGAATAAATTAGATCACCTCAAGATGTTTCAATAATTTCCTATAGTAGTTTTTACCTATATAAATTTACTTAATTTCAAAATTCATGATAAGTCTAGTTGTGATAAGATTTTTTTCATGAAATGTTTGACTAGTTATCAACTTCACATCTATTGATACTTTAGTTGAGTATCATTCACTATGCCTAAGAGAGATATTTATTTTTAAATGGTGAAAGGGATATTGGAGAATTTATAATGGGTTTGGAACTATTTCGATTTTTAGATTTTATATTATTGGTAGTGGGAATAGTTCTTTCCAATGACTATTCAGTAGCTTCCCCATAGTTTCCTCTATTACTAGGTTGTTACCAAGATATTTTTTCTAGAATATTTGCAAGGAATACCTCCTGATAGAGGTATTTATTTTGAGATTAAACTCATTATAGGAGTAAAATATATATTGATTCATCTAATATCATATAAATCCATCATAGTTAAAAGAACGTTAGGTACAACTTGAGGACTTGGAGATGAATGACTTTATCAACCCAAGCACATCACCCTAAGGTGATCTGTTGTTGTTCATAAAGAAAGAAGATAGTAGTAAATAGTTACATATGGAGTATTGGAAGATAAATTATGTGATAGTGAAAAGAATATAACCATTTATGAGGATCTATGACTTGATTAATTTGTTGTGGGGGCCTGGTGATTCACCAAGATTGAACTATGATCAAGTTACCACTAGGTTTAGGTCAGATAGGAGGATATTCATTAGAAAATGTTCAAGAGTAGATATAGACTATATGGGTATATTTTCATTCGTTTTGGGTTTAAAAATTCACTAGTTTTGTTCATGTATATATTGAATTAGATCATCCATCCATTTTTTACCCTATTTTTGTTGTGTTTTTTTTATGATTTCTTCGAATACTAACTGACCTTGAAGATGTATGCTAGACTCCTGGAGATTGTGAGGAGTAAACTTTGATCAAACCATCTTTATTCCAACCCATTAATGTTTCACATATAGGTCCAAGAGGAAAATTTTATGTGGAATGTTATATTTTAGGTAAGAATTTTTATGGACCCAGAGAAGGTAGTGGCTATAATGTCCTTGGAACGCCCTAGAAATGTGTTCAAGATTAGAAGATTTAGTGAATTATCTTTGTATTCGAAATGGTTTATTTAGGAAGTTCACCATTTTAAATCACCTATGATCGGGATTATCAATAAGGGGGGGGGGTGATGTTTTATTTAATATAATCATTTGAATATCCCTTCTTAGAGAAGAAGAGGATCTTAATGACATCTCTAATCTTGATATTGCATGTGTTTGGGATTGGATATACAGTTTACTTCAATGCCTCTGGTGTTGGTTTATTAGATATTCTAATCTATTGATATTATAAAGTGATTTATGGGTCTAATAAATTTTGAAACCATTAGTATTATTACCCTATTAATGAATTGGAGTTGGTATTTAGGGTTCATGACCTGGTGATTTGGTTCCATTACCTCTTTGGTGATAGATTTTTCATATACACAGACCACAAGAGTTTGTGTTACATTTTTTCTATGAGGGATTTTGATATTAAATAGAAGTGTTAGGTATATTATCTATAATATTTTTATTTGGTGAAGGATTATTCTCTCTGTAAGGGTAATGTTGTTACAAATTCTCTCGGTAGAAAAATAAGGGAGCTTGAAGACAACCCTTTTGATGAGGAATGACAGTTGATAAGATTTCTCATTGTGTTAGTGGTGGAAGTATCTATGGATGGATGGTTGATGGAATTTTATCCCTTGGTTATCACATTGATATTGGTGGATTGGGTAAAGTTAATCCAAGAGTTAGATTTTGAATTCATAGTGATGTGGTAAGAAGTAGCAGAAATTGACACAATTTAAGGATATTTAATGAATAGTGATGACATGATCATTGTTCATCGGAGAGTTTTGGTTCATACTTACATGAGGTATTAGATGATGATAGAGTCTCATTAATCACCATTTTTAGTTCACACATGATTGGTGAAGTTGTATTGGGATATCATATGATGATTCTAGTGATCAAGAATTAAGAGAGACATCAAAGGTGTAGTCTCTAATTTTTTTGACCTACTAGAAGATCAAGGCATAAAATTAGTGAAATGGAGGATTAAACTATACTCCTACCATGCCTATGTGAATATGTGAAATTATGATGATGAATTTATTCATGGGTTTCTCAAGGATACAAAATTATATATTTTATTTTGGTGATTGTTGTTCGGCTAACAAAAGTGGAAGATTTATTTTCGATCTCAGTGAATCACTATGTAGATAAGTTGGGAAATATTTATATTTGGTAGATTTTATGAATGAATGGAGTTACTTACAATATTATATAAGATAGGTACACCCATTTTGAGCCATTTTTTAATTTATTATATAAGAATTTAGGGATTCAGTGTAAATTGAGTACGCCATATTTTACACCGACTGATGGAAAGTAGGAGAGGACTACCCAAATCTTGGAGGATATTATTTGAAAATAAATTATATGTTATGGTTGATAATGACATTATCATGTAGAATTATGGGATTTATTATAAAATAAATGTTTCCAAGATTCAATTCAATGGTACCTTTTTATGCACCTTACAGTCAGACATGTTGCTCACTACTATAATGGCACGAGGTGGGTGAGGTAGTTGTCATTGGGATATGTATATATTAGGATACCACTAAAAGGGTGTATTTTATTATGAATTAGTCAGTTAATAATTAGATTATATAGTGATCATTTTTTTACTAGAGGATATGACCATTATAGTTCACTCTGGGTGACTATATTTTCTTATAGGAATCACCTAGGTTTGGGAACAATCGTTTGAAGAGGAAAGGGAATCTATAATCACAATTTGTTGGACCTTTTGATATCATTTAGAATATTAGATTAGTGAATTACCAATTTCAACATCCAACATGATATTAATGAATGTATAAAACGTTTTATGTCTCTCAACATTAGAGGTATGAGCTGACCATGCACATGTGATCGATAGTAAAGAGGCTAAGTTGAAAATAGATATATCATTTTTGAATTGGCCTGTGTGAATTATATACTAGATGTAGAATATGTTATGGTGGAAAATGGTACTATTTTTGGAGTTTTTTTGTAGCATTTATGAATCTATGTGGGGGGGGGGGGGCTTGGGAGAAACATTCTAACATCTAGGCACAACGTCCCATGTTTTTTGAGATTGACCAATAGAGGAAATTATTTGGGATTAAAAGTTGTTATATGGGGAGATTTGAGATATAATATAAATTTAAAGTTGAATTAAATTAAATTTCATCAAACCATAACTGTTTTCTTGATAGTTTATAGAGGATTTTAGGGGATGACAATTATAACCATAAGAGATGGAGGCACCAACCAGCAATTTAGAGCTACTAGTGTACCACTGACAAGCCAGTATAGAGCCATCATGAAATTGGTAGAGGTGGAAGTATCCAAATATAAAATTGGAAGACACAAAACAATATATAAAATAATAAACATTAAACTGATTGGTAACCACCATCTTATAGGTGGATCCACCGGCTAGCCATTGAGGTCTACTAATAGTTCCCATATGGTTCGATAAGTAAGAGAACCTCTGTAATTTCACTCTAAAATTTGTATTTGATATTATCCTCCACATGTTTGGACTTTTTCCAACCATAATTTAACTAAGAGATATCTTTCGATGGAATTAACTCTCTCCTTCTCCACCCTTTGGTGTTTAATTCATGGATCATTTTGTTAACTCCCATACTGTATGGTTAATCCATTATGGAACAAATCTCATTATTATTCAAGAATTGGAAATATATTTAAGATATATTGGAAATATATATGGATTACATAGATATAATTAACAATTACTAGTCCATTAATAGATAACCATTAGATATATAGAGTTGGAGACATTTCCTTTGAACAAATCTATATTGTGTATTGACAATGGTTTTGTTGGGTATTGTGATTTGATTATAAGAGTATTACACTATATACTGCATGAATCCTATTCAATAATTAATTTGTTGATTAATTTGGATTGGTTATTTGGATCTATGGTGTGTGTGAAGTATTTGGTTGGTGCACAGGTGTGACATGGGTACAAAACCTTGAAAATATTAGTGATCAAAATCATAAAATTTGAGGTAGGAAGTTCCTTACCTTATTGATCCCATGTATAAATATTTTACCTCAGTTTTGACTGCATGTGTGTCTGTATCTTATGATAATGATGATTGATAGAGACCGCATGTGTGTTTGTATGGCTGTCAAGGCTCGTGATTGATATTTTATGTTTGTTACAATATTTTTTATGCCATGTAGTGTGTGAATTTATAAATAATAATGCATTTTATTTTAGTAATAGGTGATCGGTGGAATGTTATGTCATTGTTAGAACCTAGAGGGGGATCAATTGAGACATGTGAAAATGATGATGCTAGACAAAGAAATAGGTCATGGGTATGAGGCCACGAGTCCTCACTTGAGGGAGCAGTATGATACGACGGAATTATATCATAAATTGAGGTAGAAATAGGGTTTGATGGCCATGTGTCCAGGCCCATGATAAAGACAGGGCTCAACTAACTTGTGAAATGAAATGAGAAAATTTTTAATAAGGATACTCTAATATATAGTGTGGGCTTGTGAATGACCCATGATCCTAACCTCTATTATGACCATCCTTCCAATATGGATCCAAATCAGGTATGCTTGGGGATTGTGGAAGATTATTCAATGAATTATCACTCAAAATGATTAATTCATTATTTCTTTCTAAATTAATTATTTTCATTTCATGAACCTCTTATGAATGTTTGAATTTATTAAGGATGAATTGGTGATATCTTACCAGCTTATACTCATAACCTACATAGGCATTGATTCATGTGATAACATTATGATTAGGGATCCAAGAAAAAGAAAGGGCCCAGTGTCAGGGTGCTGAGGTGATGGAGTTTGGTGTTCAAAGGTGGAATCAGGATGGAATCTGGATTGATTACAAAGAAAACTTATTTATTTAATTCTTATTCCTTTATTATACTCTGGTTTTACCTACCACATTGGTGTTCCTTGGTTTGTTACATTGTATGAATCTAATATATTAGACATTTTAACTATTATAACAATGTATTACCTAGGCCTACTGTGCCCTTTTGTGTTATTAATATTTTATTGATATAATTATTATGTATGTATTTTGATACTAAAGGTATAGCCTCCCCACTAAGCCTTTCAGACCTTCATTGTTACTTGACAACCTCTTATATATGTTGAGGCATGCATGAGGTCATATAGCTCACTATCTTGGACCGGGTGATTTGAGTTTGGGATTTATAATGAAATATTAAAAGAAATATAAATCCCTAAAAAACAATTATATTAAGATAAAATTATAGGATCTCTATAAATAATGAGAATACCTACTCCATAGATGGATTATCTTTCAAAAATAATTTTTATTTGAAATATATATTAAATAAGAAACCCTTACGGTAACGGTAACATCAAAATTAAAATAACATAAGAGGCTTACAATGAAATGAGCATTAAAATATCATGAAATGAAATATATTTATTATATTTTAAAGAAATTTTTTTTGAATACACTTTATAAAAGAAACCATGGTTCAAAAAAATAAAAAATGTCTCATGGAATTGAAAATAGAGAAATATAACCCTTATATGTTGTAATATTTCAAATTGTACAACCATGGAAGGTGGAACATGAGGTGGATTTTTAAATCACATTAATTTCATGAAAATTGTTAAAAAATTAGTTATGTTTACAGTACAAAAACCAATGAAATAAAAAAATGGTGAATAAAAATAATATCTCAATGAATCAAAATTGAGGTAAAAAAACCCTTACAATCTTGGTATACTTCGAATTGAAAGGAATTTAAATTAAGAACATGATATAAATATAGAAACCTCAAAAAAATTATGAATCTTTTAAATGGAATCCATTAGGTAGTTATAAAACCATATAAAATATATCATGGTGAAAAATATTAAATATGTCTTGAGAAATTAAATTTGAGACAAATAACCCCTCACATTATTTATAGGCTTCAACTAAAGTGCTTGAATATTTTATATAAAAAAATAATTATTCTAATAACCTATTTAATATAATTATTCTATATATAATATTTTGTAATATTTTTTTTAGAATAGTTATATATATATATTAGTCAGTTATTATTTACTTTTAATGTACATTGTGAGTAATCTTGATTGTTTTGAAGTAGTTTTATGATAACAGTTTTGTTCTACATTCTTCTCCAAAATTTCATCATTTCATGATCATAAAAGGTATTCGAATTGATGATTTATAAAATATTTATTATTTAATAATTTATTTATAATAATTATAGTTGTTATGTTTTCTTATTCATACATTATAATGATTTATAACATTGTTCATATAGGGTGTCAAACTGACCTAAATAAGAACAGACTATAACTGATGGGTGGATACAGTTATGGATATTATTTATTTGGGAATTAAATTATTATTAGTGTATAATAATGATATTATATATATATATTTAATATTTTTAATCATATTTTAATGGTTTTTAATAAATAATATATAAAACAGATTTAAAATGGTATACATTATTTCATGGAGGCGATGATCCGCTTGTATGCATGATTAATGTTTTCATTTCAAAAAGAGTGAGATGGAATAAAGGAAGATTATAATTTTTCTCTTTATAATCATAATCATACTATATATTTCACCTTTATTCTTCAATTACATCCTTAACAATAAATAATACTTGTGTTGGTGCAAAATAGAAGGTTTCTCATCATAGAGACGGTAGTTCACACAAACGCCTGAATGAAATTTTCTTTTTAATTAACAGAAAAGAGGAATGATGGTTGCCAATTGTTACCTTATAAAAAAATTTTACATTATTATATGGGAATGATAATATTATATGTTTAAAATTAATCTAAAAAAGTAAAAAACATAGGGAATGATTAGTACTCATGAATAGAATTTGAGTTTTCCCTTGGAGGAATCCTTATAAATGGAGGCATTCAACTAAATTACATTGAACTTAAGCTAAAGAAACTGGAAAATGATTATATTGTAAGAAAAAGTTGTATATTTTCAACAGAAAAATGATCTTTACAATGGGATTGAAAGGGTGATGGAAATCCCATTACATATTTTGTGAGAATGATATTTTTTTATATATATCATGTTAATATAAAGATAGCATGTCTTTCACATGTCAAAAAGTCTCTAAAATGAAAAATAATAAATTGGAAATAATTTTTAGTCGATCCAAACCTCATTCACTAAATTATAAATATTTTTTTAACATTTTGTTCCTTTTTCCCGTTGGGTTAAGCCTTTTTAGCCTTTTAGATTTTCCCATGATAACCAGTTTTTAGTCAAGTGATTTATTTTTTATGCCTAAAAATAAAATGTTTTTTATTTCATAATTTGGAAACTATATTGATAATTATTAAATAAATTTTATAAGATTACTTTTCTAAATGTGATAAAAATTAATTTTAGGATAATAAAAGTATTAAAATAGTTTTAAAGTATGTTACAAAATATGTTGTAAAATGTAAAATATATGTTTGAAGATTAATATTAATATTTTAAAATGTATAATGTTAATTATAAAATACATATATTTTAAATGAAATGAATTCTCAAATCTCTATGTTATGATTTTATCAAGATCATATCCTTAAAATCATTGTTTTTAAAAAATATTATTTTACACTATTCAGTTAAAAACGGTCAATTTAATGTATTGGGATAAAATATATATAAATTAAAAATGGCTATTTTGAGAAATATTAATTTTATGTTAAATAATATTTATCACATACCATAAAAATTAATTATTTCTGTTTAAAAAATTTATTTTTACTAATCTATTGATATTAATAACATTCTTTTTATTTTATAAATACATCATATCATACTTTAATAATAAATATTTTAATACATAATGAATATATATATATTATTTTAATATTATATTTTTATTTTATTAATTAATAATTATGAATTATTTTATTTAAAATTTACTATGAAAAATACATTCCTTTAATATACCAATTGGGTACATGTATATCAAATAACCATATTTCCAATGACCATATTTATAATGGTCTGATTTCATTCCTATATATAACATTACTAAAATCATTCATGATATTCACAATTTTTAATTCAAAATTTTAATTTCCATAATTTTCATTTTATATATCACAATATTCTTTCCCCTATAATGATGTTTTTCCTCATTACAGATTTTCATTGGAAATTGGTCATCCTCAAGGGTGAAGATGATTCATGAGATATTTGAGTGTTAAATATCTTATTGTTTTAGTTTATTATACCCTTTCAATTTTTACTCTTTTAAAGTATTTAATAATATATGGTGAGTAAAAATATATGGGGGGTAACACTTTGGTTAATTCTCTTTTGTTGTAATGTTTTACTATGAATGGATAGATTTTTATTAGCTTAATTCCTATTTTGTATAACTTGTTACATAATATATTTCAATTAAATTTGAAAAATATAAAGAAATTGAAATATAATTATAAATATATATTTTATGGAAGGAACATGCTTCCTAAAAATATAAGGCATTACAATCAAATTCACTGGTAAGTGACTCCCTATGCCCACATCAAATAGGCGAAGGGTTAACAACTAGAACTGAGGTATCCTAAAAAAGAAATGGGTGGCATTACCTCTATATATAACATATCACTTAACTACATGAATTTATATCACAAATATTATAGATTAAATCTATAAATTATTAAAAATAGAATATTAATTTTTATCATAATTCAATAAAAATATATCATACATAGTATAAAATTCCATACGTCAACCTAACAGCTCATATTGAACACACGAGGTATGATTAAAATCTCAAAAGGGTGAATCCTAATGTGAACACCCCTATACTAATGGAAATTTAACTTTTTATTCAAAAGCACTTTTGAGGAAAAAGTGGGAAACCCGATACAAGAAAATACTCAGATCAAGACTATAAAGAACTGCCCCTCCCCAGCAATTACATCATTATGTTAAGCCTCCACCTCCCATGACCATTCAGCAAGTTTCTCCCATGTGGGGTTGCATGGGCCTGGTACCATTGGCAAAGTCATACCCTCGCATTCATCAAAATTTGAATGGTCATGAGCTTCCTGCTCTGAAACCTCATCTGGAGCTGCTCCACATAGAGTGCTGGTTGCATCCACCATCAAAATTTAGAATAAACCCAAATACAAAAACTCCATCAAATCCCTCCCATTTCAGAATTCCAAAAATCCAAGTAGTAACTAAAAACCAAATCCATAAAGTCACCAAATAGCCAATAAACTGATCACCGGCGACGATTTTCCTGAACTGGACACTCAAACTCACATTTCAAAGGACCAAGAAGACCACCGTGCTACTCTGCCTCTGAGAGAATGGAGGAATCCTAAAACCAGAGCAGAGATCAAGAAAACAGAGACAAAATGAAACGCCGATGATGAGATGTCTCGAATGCCAATCAACTACAGAAATACAACCATCCTATTCCAAAAGACAATAACTTAACGAGTTGATTCAGAAGGATAAAAAAATATAGACAATTGCAAGAAGTCAAACTGCCACAACAAAAATAGAAGGTGAACTCGTCAAATCTGAAATCCGAATGAAACACCGCCACTTATTACTGGAACAAAGGAGAAGTACCAAGCCATCACTGTTTTATCACAGAACCGAAACCTTCACAGCAAAAAATGCCCCGGACCAGATCCTCATAAACACAAACAGATCCATAAACACAGACCAACCAATAGGAAGGCTAAAATGGATATGAGGTTTTGGAGATGAAACAAATCATCATTTTGAAGACCGAAAGCAGACCGGAAGCACCATCCATGCCGCTGTTGAATGACGGGAACCAAGAAAACTCCGCCACGTACTCCATAGTCCGAGACACCACTGCAAGAAAACCAATCTGAGATGCCGCTGCGGATAGCCAAAATCGAAGCCGAAAAACCAAAGTTGAAGACAACCGGAAACAAAGACGCCGCCGCTGCTGAAAGCCTAAAACTGAGATGCCACCGCTGAAGTCCGGTTTGTGACACCGCAATCCCAAAACCAAGACGAGAGACACCAAGCCACCACTGAGAGAGTATGTCGCCTAAAGACCCAAAAGAGATCGAAACCGCCGAGTGAGAGGCGGCTGAAAAACAAGATTCCTCAGACCTTCCACTTCATCGAGATGCTGCTGCCTTAGACCTTTTAGCACGAAGACGCCGCTGCTTTGGACCTTCCACCTCGCCGAGACCCTGTGCCGACCCCATTCACGCCACCATATGCTCAAAGCGCAGAAGGATAAACCCTAGGGCGCTCCCGAGAGAGGAGCTCCCGAGAGCGCCCCATGAACACCCCTATACAATTTACAATATATCCAACAAAACTTCTACCATCCTTCTCTAGTATCCAATAATTAATTCAACTACACCTATTAATATTTATAAAAACATCAGTGAATAGACACAAGTGAGTATACAAGGGTGAGTAATGAAACTCAATATGGTCATTCTAGGAAGTGAACCAACCCTCACATAAATCTAGAGCTAAGTGTATGATCGATAAAATAATTTTTTATTTGATAGGAACTATCTCTCAATCAAATAATTTAAACAAAATAGAGTATACTTATTTAAATCCATAATAGTCAGCAAAATTATTGTTTGTAGAATAATTAATGAGAAAGAATTCAATTTTCCTTACTTTGGAATACTTGTATTGATCATTTTACTATAGTGGGAGACCCAAAAATCACTATGGACGATTGAGGTTGTACCAACCCCATGTATTGAGTACTTTTTCTCCATCTCGTATGTGATTACCTTATACAATTTGTCTCATGGAGGACCCATAAATTATTATTAATGTAATGGTCAAGGGATTACCTGAACCCCAAACCCACTATAAATACTTTTTACACCCATACTAATGAAGATAAGGGGGAATATAGGAATATTAATTACAAAAAACAAAATTTTCAACCTTAGAATTAGTCAATCGGTATGAAATAAATAGTTAATTAGGTGTAGTCATCTATCTTTCACAAAAGTCAATTGGTGAAGATAATCATAATTTCACTACTACAGTATCTCCACTTTCATCTGATATCCATATTGATATATATCATAAATCCTATTAGTTTCATCATATATCCTTAAATATTAATCACATATAATAAAAATTTTCAAAATTATAAAAATTTGTTAAATGTTTAGGTTAAAAATTAGAGACAACAATTTCCTCACAATATGTATCTTGTACACACCCTCTTAGGAAGAACACATCACTCATGTGTCATCATCGAGAACATTCTCCTCATCATCACAATTCGCTACTAAATACCAAAAATATTAGTACCCGGGTCTCCATAATTACTATGACATGTTCACATACTCTACAAGACACTCGTGTATTACACACATCACATGATTATCATCGTATCCCCTTATACATATTTTAAACTGTCAAAATAATTATATTCATGAATTTTTTCACTTATTATAATCCACCTTATGGTGCCATTAGTACATTAGAGTTTTATTTAAAATCTCTCACGACATTTATTAAAATTATCATGGAATCAGTTTCATCACTTCAACTAATTAATTTCACATTTCCCTTCCTCATTAGTTATCAAAAGTAAAATAATTCATCATTTAAATATGAAAATACTGAGGTAATATTATCATATTTTTTCCCATTTATTCACAATTTTATATCTATATTAATTAATCACAAACTAATCGTAATTACATATCATAATATGATTTATTGTTTTACCAAATTCCTATTTTTGACATGGGATATTGATATATGATTATATATATATATATTTAAATTTAAAAAATTCCATTGAATTTATCTCATATTAATTTATAAAAACTTTTATAATATTCCAAGTCATTATCTTTCTATTTTACCCCCACATAATGCACCCATTATAAAATTTTTAATTTCATAATGTCATGCTTTCTTCTACCATGTTTTCATATTTAATGTCACATTATTTCTTTGAAAACCTAACTACATATATATACATTGAATATTAATATTATTAATTTAATAAGAGTTTTTTCAACCATAATTCCCTAATGTAATCATATTAATTTTTTTGATAAACCATTGAGTCAAATTATTTTGAAATGAATAATAATGTTTCATTTTATCACTATTCAAGAATACTACTCTAATTACAATTCATTTTTCTTTTTTTCATTATGAAATCCCATCCCGAATAACATTGTACAAGCTGAGGTCGCAACATGACATCATGGGTGCCTCCTTATATATAAGAGGATGCCAACTAGTGATGAGGGAATAATAGAAAATGGGAGGAGACTATTCACTTGGTAACGAATAACCATCAGAGTACACATATATTAACAGAATAAATAATCATTTTAAATAGCACAAGTAAATACATATTCAATAACAGTATCAAATCAATACATGCTATATAAAATATGGCATACACTATCCAGTATATGAGTCTAAAAAATATCCCCACATGTGGTAGATCTATATATAATAATCAAAAGAAAAAATAAATATAGAGGCTTCCCTATAAATGATCTTGATGTCTGTCCCAACATCACCTTGACCAAACTACAACTCCTGTATGAATAACCTATGTTGGACCATTTGCTTCATTTTAGCCCTTGACCCAAGGTCTACACACTCTCTACGATTCCAGTGAAGGGTGTGAGTATAAAACTTTTAGTACACCACCAATGTGTTCTTATTATAAAGGAAAAATTAATATTATAGTGTACATAATGATGGGAAACAAATACATCAATTAACAAAAAACCTTACTGGGAATCATGAGCTAACTAGACCACCAAATACTGAGGCCCTACCTACATTAGCTCATTTCTTGAAGGAATTTATATCAAAACTCATAAGAACACACAACATATAACTTGAACCATATCACAATGGTTACAACATCATCATACACCCAAACCCATTCTTGAACATTCAGGGTGGTCACATGCACATTTCCCCATCCCTCAGTGTTCTGGATAGGTCAAAACCAATCACACCAATCCATCACTGTAGAATCTGGTTAGGGCACAATCAAACACAATAACCCATCCCCAGAATTTTTGTGGAGGTCATAATCAAGTCACATCAACTCATCTAGAATTATTATTGGGAGGTCTAATTTTCATATTGACCCATACCTATTGAATATTAGGATATGATACACGTGCAATAAGCACAAGTGTCAACATTTATCAAAATACAAAATAAAAACATTAACATGACTTGATACGCCACTCACAATATCCACCATAATCACAGCAGGATCCAAATATTTAGAACATGGTTACCATCATATAACATGTCAATCTAATCTATAACAATAATGACTAAACCATATTTCTATATAAACCCATGAATCATCCTAACACACTGACCAATACCTTTTGAGGCCAAATAACACTTTTTAAGACAAAACACCCAAGTTGATGAACCTACCTCCATCCTTGGTATATGGATTTCATTTATTGTTTTCAAGGTACTCAAGAAAGGGGATTCACTAATAAACACCCATTTCACATATTTCCACCACACATAACCTAACCGAGCCAAAATAGAATATTTTAATCCCAAAACCCAATATTTTATCCCTACATGCATACGAGTACAATACAATATTTCACTGATTTCAAGGGGCATGAGTCATACTCCCACTTTAAAGAAAAAATACATCAATAAATAACTCACTCACTCACTCTGACATTAAAAGAAGAGTTCTAATAGAAACACACAAACACACATATAAATATCATAGAATTTTACAGAAATGACATAAAAAGGAAATGAATTCCTGCCTCAAGCCTAAAAGAGAAAAATCACCAATAATTGTTTCCTGATTTGTTCATGGGATTCAAAAATCCCTAAAATCATCCCCAAACTCATCACATTAGGATTTGTGAATAAGAAATTGTGAAAAAACATGGATTTTAGGTTAATGTGACATTACTATGACTCAAGAGAACCAATTTCAATAAATAAAGATTGAAACACCCAATTAATGAAGAAGGAATCTAAATTAACAAGGGAATAGTCCTACAACTTATTGGTTCATTTGAGGTCGAGTGAAAAGAAAGGGGAGGATAAATTCGTAGTTTTGAGTGAAATAGACAACTTTTCCTCTAAAAAATGATTTATAAATAATTTTAATAGCATGAAAACGTAGTCCATGTCATTAACTATTGAAGAAAGAATCTCTCAGTCACCCAAATCAACACTTTCAGGGAATGAGACTCTGTGTGATGTTGTGAATTCTAATATACTACTACTTTAAAAACACAGGCATGTACAACTCCTGGAAAATCATTGTTGAGACACACCTAATAATTTTAATTGGAAAAAATTGATAATATAAACATCGCTTGGGGAACATTTTAACTAATAATGTGCCTTATAATTTGAAGGGTGTAAAAATCTACCTCTCTAAAGACTTCTTATCCTAGAAAAGTTTCTCTAGGGGATTCTAAAAACAACCCAAACTCTAGGATAAAACATTTATCTAACTCTCTCATGCCGTTTTTGGGAGAAATCCATGCTATCAGAACATCCAAATAAAATGTACTATCTTTACTCATACCCCTTCCTCATTTCACTCCCCAAAATGCACTGATGGATCCTAAAAAATAATTCCCATATCCAACACAACATTTTCACTCATAATCCTACACATGGGGTCCCTCTCACTACCTTAATCCATAATACTAATTTTTATTTCTTATATAAGAATTTATAGCCCTAAATTAAACTTCACTATATTTCATCACTTGATTCACCCCTAAAGCATTCCACAAATTGGGGTTCACCCCCGGAGTCATGTCACGAATTGGGGTTCACCATTAAAACATGTCATAAATTAGGGTTCACCACCTAAAACATCTCATTACTACACTTGATTTAAATAAAATAATTTCTAATTTCCTAATCCTTAATATAGTAGTCAGCATCATTGGTTTGCACCCAAACACTTCTGACCAATACCCACACTTGGATACCAATCATTTACCAAAGTAACCTGACCACCTATACAAATGTACTACTAAAAAATTCCTCAAAAAATGTGATAGATTCACATACAACCCATTTTTACATACACCAAGGAATTTACACCATCACTAATCTAGAGGAATGGATCTACTTACTAAATGTTGAATTTCAACACTCATGAGCTCCCCCAACACTTTCTTAAACATGCTCACATATTCCCTTCAACAACAAAAGAAATCATAGGAACTCCATGCACTGTTGAATAACAAATCCTGTATTCATTAAATATCCATTAAGGAAATAACCACACAACATGTTTAACATACCAATGAAACATTGACTTCCTAATAATTTATTCACTACCTCATAAGAGCCTCACCTCACACATTGGTCATAACCCGATGTCAAGGTATTTCCATTTAACCATTAACAAACCATACCATAGATTAATTTCAGTAGGAAGAATAATATATACTAACCTTTTTAGATTCCATACCCACTGATCACCTCAAACACTTCCACAAAACCATAAGCTGCAAACTATTTACCTAAACCAAAACAAAAAACAATAGACTTTTATAAAACCTTGGAATCACACCACTTGATTCTGATCTCCACCATTTTTAAACAAGGTAAAATATAATTCCATTGTTCCAGTTTCATAAAACCATAATACTCAAATTTATAATTTTAATAAGACTTTAAACACAATATTCTTTCCCATTAGACATGAAAACGTCAACCTAAGGAGCGAATCTCAAATATAATGACGATAAAGGACTAAAAACCCTAACTTAATTTGGTTAATCATCAATCATCATCAATACCCAACAGTACATGATAATTTCTAAGGCAAAAAAACCCCATCAAAATATCCAAATATAATCTCATAAAAACCCCTAACTATTATCCCACATATCCAATAGACTCACTGCTCTAAACCAAGATCTACCCATAAAGGCATAAACAAGACTTATAATCACTCAAACATACCTCGTCTAAGGTCCCACATTATTAAATCATAAACTAGATGTTTTATGACACATGGAGGCCCCAATTTCCATGTATGAACCATCAATATAACCATTTACCTTTCACCTAGAAAAACCCCTCACCCATGTATTTATTAATTATCATCAAAGTTGTCCCACACTCAGCCATGAACATGGAATGTGTTCCATGGGTATCCAATGACAAACTGAATCAATCCTCTATATGAACAAACTAGGAAGATGTTAAGAGATATTTAACGAGACTAATCCCAATTTAGTTCTATTAAGGTACTATCCATAATAGGCATTCTCAACCACACCAAAACTCTAGAAGAACCTGAACACTATCATTTCATACTAATGCCAACTAATCACTCGAGGACCATTATTCAATGGAACTTTTGAAAAACTAATGCTCCTTAAACATTGAAACCCATTCCTCAAGTAATTTTGGAACATATCTCTCAGAACACCAACTCTTATCACTTATCAAGACAATATTGTATGACACGGTATCTTCCACCCTAAAGAGAAAAAATAATCATAATCTCACCCTAAGTCCTTAATTTAGTTTTCAATCCAAACGAATAAGAAAGACCTCTATGATCCCTTTCATCGATTGAAAAAATGGTTTACCCCATAAACCACTATAGGTAGCATCATTCTAGTTACTGGACAATCTTATTTCCCAAAACTCAGTCTTAAGATTCTCTCAAGGTTCCAAAAAACTAGAATCTTAGTCTCATTAAAATTTAGAATCACCATACAAGGTATCCACCACCCATTTCACACACTACCATGAAATATTCTATATAAATTCCCCTCTTTATTTCCTCTCAACAAAATGAGAACAACCAACCCACACTAACCCTCAATGCCCATAAAACCCAACCATCATACTAATCAGTACAGAACTAATGGATGAAAAGGGTAACCATCTATCGTACAATGTTACTATCTAGAATCTCAAACCTAGAGCCATGTATTAAAAACATAAAGTGAAACCACACGACAACCCATATAACTCATGGGTATCAATTCAAAACAACACCCCACTAGACCAACCACTGGAAGGTCCACATCAAGCTCAGTGGCTCACATAAATACTTTGTATCCATAAAATATGTCTCTATCTACTCACTCTAGATATATCCACATAATTTCAACAAGGAAAAATCACATACCAACCATTTATTTTTTGAGTTTCCATCACTAACTAGGTCTCAAATCCAAATTGAACAAATATCTCTGAGACCATCCTATGAGTTTGGATATTCTTCAAATCACAAAACATAAATCATTCTCTTCAGTCTATGATCCACTTAAAACACTTCAAACAAGGGGATTATAGGGGGTTATCACATTCATATCATCAAATACCATCTTAAAATATCCCAACATGTTCACAAAAAACCCATCTCAATAAAAAAATCCATTCAAAAATTTGGAAATCTTAGTTACAAAACATATATTTAACCAAATAAATTGGAAAAAATATTCTAAAAAATTAAATATAAATTTTATTTTACTTAAAAAATTTGAGAAAAACCATGTATTTTCTCCATTTGAAAATATTCAATAATAATAAACACTAAACCTAATTCACATCCCAAATGGGTCTAAATACCATTTAAAATTTCCGAATTCCATTAAAAATAAGCCATTGAAATATTTCAAAAAAATTGGAATTCAAAGAACCCTTTAGAAAAAAAAAATCCATTATTAACCCCTATTAACACCATTTATGCTGAGTGAATTTAATTTTTTAAACATTTATAAAGATCAAATGATAATTGAAATTCCAATGAATGAAACATACACAATAATACTTACCACCTATTCAAGTCTCAAGTTTATACCATCAATACCTACATGTCATCCATACTCACATGAAAATTATCACAACATGATCATGTTAAATTAATTAAATGTCACCAATGATGTATTTTGGAAAACACAAAATATAATATTTCTTGTATTTAATTAATTTAAACATTTATCAATCACAACCAACCAAGTTCATGACATGTGAATTTACATGTCTATCCATGATGCATGAAATCACCCACTCTTGCCAATTGGTCCAAGATCAAATACCATAAACAAGAAAAAACAAAATAATATGTCTCACCAATGGTGAATTAGTTTAATGGTAAAATAAAAAACACAAATTGAAATTCAATACCTATAAATATAGACATTCCTCATATGTGTGTTAGCTACTCCAAGAAATTATTTCTATACCAAGTATTGAAAATTTCTTATCTCTTATGCACAAAGCCTCAAAAAGTTATACAAATGAAAAAAGTCTCAGATACAACTTTTTAGCACCCCATCCTGAATCACCCAGTTTGGGATGAGGTCACAATGTGACCTCATGCACATATACTCATACTCAAGAGGCATCCAACTAATGGGGAGGGCCTTTGTAGAAAAGTGGGGAGACAATACCCTTAGTAAAATATTTCCATTATAGTATGAATACAATAAAAGAGTCAATAATCAATGTAAATAAGAGAATGCACTGAAACATCAATATCAACATGAAATCAAGGCATGGTACATAAAATTTGACATATATACTCCATTAAAAGAGTCAAATAAATATCACAACATGTAACATATCTATATATAATAATCAAAAGGAAAAATAAATTATTATGAATCCCCATAAATGGAATTGGATATTGTTGAGGCACCACCTCAACTAACCCAATCATCTTATATGATTACCCTAAGCATGTCCCTTTTCCTCACCTAAATCCATGGAAATAAGTTATGCATTGTCACCATGCCTAATGTGAGTATAGGACCAATAGGACACAAAAAATATGTCCTTATAATATGTATAACTGTTATATAAAACTATATGAAATTATGGAAAATAAATACATCAATTAACATACAACCCCCAATGTCATCATGCGCTAACCAAACCACTAAAAAAAATCAATCCTACCTACTTTGGATCATTACCAGAAGGAATGTATATTAGAACTATTAATCACTCACAACATAATGACAAAAAATTATCATAAAGGGGATTGAATCATCATGTATCCCAAACCATCCTGGAGCATTCAAATAGGTCACATGCATTCCAAAACATCCCTATAAGGTTTAGGTAGGTTATGATCAATCACATCAACCTAACTCAATGGAAAATATGGAGGTCATAGTCAATCACACCACCTCATTCCAATATACTATGTGGAGGTCAAAATCATGTAATATTGAATCATACCCATAAACTCTAGGGAGGTCCAATCCACAACTAACCCATCCTTATATAATTCACGGAGCTCATATATAATCAAGAAGAACAACCATCAAAAAGCATCAAAATCCATCACACAACCATAACCTCAGTCAACGACTCACTCATGATGAACCTAATAATCACAGAAGGACCCAAATATATATCTCAAAGGAAAACCTAATATCACATGTCAATGTAATCCAAAACACTCATGACTAGCCTATATTACTATATGAACCCCAGAATCATCCTAAAACACTAATACAAACCTTTATATGCCCGAAGAAAATTATTATGATAAGAAGTATAAGCATAAAATATGACCTCAATCCAATGTATAAGGATTTAATTTATTGATTTCATGGTACTCAACCAAGGGGATTCACTACCTAAACCCCTATGTCACTTATCCCAACAACACTATCCCCAACCATGCCAAAATTGGTCAATCCAAGCCCAATATCTTGGGTTGAAATACCAACATTCATAATTAGTACATGGTCTTCATTAATCAATTTGAAGGAACAAGATTCATACTCCCCCACTAAGGACCTACCACATATATACAGACCACAACCACTCACTTTGACACCAAAAGTATAGGACTAAAATGAAATACAAATAGTCACATAAAAATCATGGCATACCAATTTGAATAAAAAATGTAAAATGGAATGAACTTGTTACCCAAATATTTAAAAAGACTAATTACCATGAATTGTGTCCCAATTAAATACATGTGATTTCAATCCTAATATCAACCCTAAATTAATCACATTAGGTTTATTGAAGAAGGAAATAATGATTAAAATTAATTTAAGGTTAATATTATATTATACTTACTCAAATGAACTAATAACAATTAATGATACTTTAACTAGCTATGAAATAAGAATCATGGAGTCTAAATAACTAAGGAAGGATCCCTATGGCTACTTGGATTGTTTGGGGGACAATGGGGAAGAAAGATGAGGATAAATAGGGTTCTAAGTAAAATTACAACATTAATCTTTATAAAAACTTTCCTATAATTATTTCAAATTTGGATCATAAATTTCATATCATGGAATTCTGAAAATAGAAACCATGAAATCATAGTTCTACACTTTAATGGTGTAACACCATATTCATCATTGTGAAAGTTTCTCTACTCCAAATTTTTTGCTATGGGTGTGTCAAAATCCCATAAACCCATCCCTATGCTACCCCTGAAACCTTTAACATCCAAAAATAAAAAATATACACATGACCATGGGAATATAATAACATAGAAAACACCTCAAAATTTTAGGAGAGTTATAATCACCATCATAGAATAATTATAATAATTATTCCACTTTATGATCTTCCACATTTCATATGAAAATTAATTAAAAAATATAATGATTTCTCTCCCTTTGTTGACTATAATATCTTATCATCCCTTCACAATCTTCTAATTATCAACCAAGAATAATCCCACTCCTCCTTGAGTATAAAGTAATTATTTAACATAATTATCCATATTCTGTATTTCTTCACCAAAATATATTAAAAAATTATAGAAATTAAATATTTAGGAATTATCATCCCAAAATACTTTTATTGATTAATAATAAAACAATATCTCATAAAATTCATAAGGTAGTTTGAAACCCCTATTTTAGTGATTTAGATGGTTAAATTTATGCTTATCCCCTTTATTAAGTAAACATTTAGTGATTGGGAGTTTTTCATTCATATCATCACACAGTTGCACCATTACTGAATTATTATTACTTTAATACTAATAATTTTTATAAATTGATCTAATTTTTTTAGTTTAATAAACTCATTAAATATTTGAAAAATTATTCAAAAAATGTTTCACTAGTTCTGGGGCACTGAGAGGAGTTCAATTAAATTTCAATAGCTGAAATACCATTATCAGCATTCCATAAAAAACCTTGAGTGTATTATACTAATGAGGGGGATTATGAACAGTATGCCTACATGAATCTACTTGTTGAAACTATCACATTTTCCTCTACTAACATCCAGAAAATTTGATGAAATGATATAATAGGCTCGACACATGCAGATCATGCCCCCAATAAATGCCCGGTCTATCTTCCTCATGATCATTTAATCAATTCATCATATAATCCTATTCTATTTGAGTAAAATCCTCACATAATGGAAGGGACCAATGAACCTTCCCATACTGTGCAATAATAAATTAGATTAATTTCAGGACTTCACCATCCATTTGAAACTACTTCAAGAGTTGACATCCTTACTTTTTATGATTTAAAAACGTTTTCTAAAATGTGTTTTATTTCCACCAAACATCACTTTTAGGATGTCCTTGATCTAGGTAATTTTTAATATGGACTTAGTTTTTATAAATGGATATATTTTCTATAAAAAAATGAAAATATAATGCATAATTGAATAAAAATTCACTATTCTAATATGGGGATATCCCCATGGAGCTGTACTCAATGTTTAATAAAACTTTGTGTATAGATTTCATGGAGACTGTCTATACCCACAGTTTATATAAACCATGGGTATAAATCATCTATCCCAACAATTTTTTAAGAACCATTAGGATATATTCCTATATTTGTAACCTTACCAAACTCCACCACACTCATCCTGATACATATCCCCCATCCTAGGTTGATCTATGTTTCCCTCACCGAAGCAATGATCGACGCCTCTCCTCCTATGATATTCTCCTCTAATTTAGTTATTTTATGATTCTGATCTTCTTTGACAGTGAGTTCCAAATACATATTCTGTTCTTCATAATTATGTTTTCATTTTTATCTATATATGAAAAAATAATCAAGATATAGTTAGATTATTATTTTTCTTGATTATGTGAAATAATGTTCTTTGTGGGTGATGTTTTATTTTTGGGGCTTTTCTTTACTGATTGTAATTTGGATGAGCCTTTAGTATTCAAATATTTTATATTTATTGGTGATCATTTATTATTAATTTTATATCTGATAGAGAAAATATTTTCAATTATTTTTTTTGAATTTAAATGTTTTTAATCCCACCAATGTTTCATTTCATGGTGAATTTTCTAATTTTATTTTTTTATGTCTTTTTGAGTTTAACTTTAAAAATAACTTATTTTATATTTTAACAGTTTTAATTTATTTCAATGATTCAGACATAACTTTTTATTCACTGATATAAACTGAAAAATAATTCTTTCATAGGTTTATCAATTCTATGTGATTCACTTTATCCATTAGGACCCAAATCTCAATCAACCATTTCATGACTAAAATCTAACTCACAATCAGGGCCTCGAAAACTATGCATAGATTTGGTGATTTTCTCTTGATCCCAATTATAATACAATACTGAACCAAATGAGCTAAAAATCAACATATAGTAAGATTACATACACATTAACAACTATTATTAAGTAGTAAACACTATATTCCTTCATTTTCAAGGTTATTAATGCATAGTAAATCTAATAAGTTTGAATATAAAGAGACACTTGTTTAGAATAAATACCTGGAGTAAATAGGATATATCTATCTATAAATGTGGAAAATGAACTTGATATTATGTTCATAGATAGAAGATAATTATCCTAACAACATTATAGAAGGAAGATTTTGTTAATTTAGTCATTTAATTGGGACTCCACGCACATACATTTGGTTAAATTATTTGGTGACAAAACATTTTATCCTTTGCCTATAAAAATGTACTACTTCTTATCAATGTGTTCGAAACATAGGTGTAAATTTTGATGTCCATTTTCTAAAGTTTGGTATTTTTTACTTTTGTAATACTAGTAATAATTTTTAGTGTATTATAGTCTTCTTCTTCCTTTTATTTTTTTATATTTTTAACTTTTTTGTTTCCACCTCTCTTTCTTCTCCATTGTGGCCTCTTATACTCATGATCCTGAGTTACTAAACTGAAGAAGTTCCCAAGGGATAAACTTAGTGTGTGAAGAAAAGACATTAAATATTCATTAATACTATTTATTATTTTCATAGAGTTAGGCTAAGGGGGATCTTAGTGGGCAATACACCTTTGTGTCCCTACTTGCCACCCGAGACTTAGCTTTCACTTATATAATATTCTCCCTTGATTGAGGAGGTGGATGTGTGGTCTCTCGATGATCGTTGAGTGCACTATATCTCACAACCATAGGTATATGGGGATATTCATGTATATTATGGATCATGTTCATTATGTAAATTCGGAACTAATTATGAGATGATGAAGAGACACTTTGGGTGTCCTCTTAGGAGGATCTTCTTTCTTCCTAACATCAGTTTGTTTTCATTCATTCTGTTTTCATTGATTATGCATGTTTAATTTTAGTTTTGAATATTCAATTATCAATCTCATTTTTTGGTAATTATATTTCATACATATAGAAAATATAAAAAAATTTAATTAGAAGTAGTGAGTGCTTGATCTCAAAGGCACCTCAAGAGATCGTCATAGGTTATCCCCTATACTGCAATTAATTATAAATATTTTTGAGAGAACGCATGACAAAACATCAAAAAATTGGCACCATTTATGGGGATTCAAGTGGTCTTTACTCACTATTTTTATTCAAATTTTGTAAATAATTTCTCTCATTTAAAAAAACAAATAAAAATTATAAATTCCAAATAAAACTAATTTTTTTATCCACGATGTATTCAAATTTTGAATATTATATATGGAATGACTACTCTCAGGTTAGACAAGATAATGAAATTCAAAAATCTGAGATGAAAGAACATAAATAATGCATAAAAAATCAAAGAACTAAGGTGAGAGGGTTAAATAATATATTACTTTAATGGTGCATCAATCCAAACCTGAGCCGGAACCTAAACCTGAATGAGTGGTGGAAGAGATTTCACAATCATTTTTTATATTAAAGAACTTGAGGTAGGTGAGAAGGAGATACTAATGGAGCTAATAACATCATCCCTAACTCAAAAATTCCTTGAGTATGTCCATGAATAAAATATTCCAACTGATATAATTATGGGAGAACAACATTTTTTGGAGAATCCTAGAATAGTTTTGTTGAAGATAACTTGTAAATGGATCTTTCCATCCCTGATAATGAAAAAACAACACCTTTCTACATATATATTTTTTAGAAGACAATAATTAATATGCACATGATGATATGGACTTTCCAATGGTCTTTCTTAAAGAGATAATTTTCCAAGACAAATTACTTGAAAGTGAAGATTTCTTGATTGATTCTCGTGTTTTAATCTTATTCAAACTGAATTGTTTTTTGACATATCATTACCTGAAATTTACGATCTAGTATAAATGGATCCGGAAATAGATGTTAAGGAATATACCACCCATATTGTGGTGATCTATGAAGAATAGAAGGATAATAATGTGGTGCAACTACCTCTTTTATAACAACTTTCATATCATATGGAGGAGGAGGGCACAAAAGTTCAAAGGGATAACCCCTATATTTTATTCCATCCCACTCTATATCTCAAATTTTATATTTCATATTTCATGAGGGATGGGAACATAAAAACCTTATTTATAGTTCTAAAATATTTTAGTTTACTCACAGATACTGGAAAAAGTCACATGTGGTGGTTTATCTCAAAGAAGCCACACCCACCATTTGATGGGGGATAGTCTACTGTAACTACTAGACTAGGGGAAGTAAAAACCTAACACATTATTAGGAGTATAAACCAACAATTATCCCTTTATATCCACTTTATCATTATTTTTATTTATTTATATTATTTATTTTCATTTAATTCTTGTATTTTTAATGTTGTATAAACTAGGAACATAACTCAAGGATTCCAAAGAAAAATAAATCAGGTTTTTTCTTTCATTTTTATATTTTATTTTCTACCCAACATAGATCTTGTGTAAAAATCCTTCTTGATATTATTTGAGCTAAAAATAGTGTACTGAATGGAATTTGCATTGTGGAGGGATTTAAACCTCTTTTAGGAATTTTTAGTGTGCTTCTATTTTTGTATCGTGTTTGTTTTTCTAAATTTTTCCTGTTTTACTTTTTTCATTTTTACTGTATTTTTATGATTCTTGAGTTGAATCAAATACTTTGGAAAATTCAAACCATAATTTTATTTTCGGAACATTTAATGGTTTCAATATTTTAGGATTTAAATTATTTTTTAATGTATTTTGTTTCTTTATTTCTAATCTTTTTATTTGAGGAAGTTTGACTAATTGTGATACTCAAGTACACTAGTACTGTCCAAATTAAAAATATTGATCAAAATGAGAGGTTTCTAAATATTTTTATATATTATTACATTGATATTTTTATTGAGAGACCATAAACATGTTTTTTGATCGATAACTTGATGTTTTTATATTTTCCAAAATTGTTAGACTTCATGGATTGTGTTAAGTATGATTGAGGAACCACATTGAAACATCATTTTTGTATTCAACTCTAATTTTGGACTACCTTTTCATCTGAACTTTTTTAGGCCACTAGTATCCAAGAAATACCATGTTAGGTAGCCACATTACAAGATATTTATCCCTTACCATCCTTCTCTATAAGTTAAATTCATGATTATTGTTGAACTCAAGTGTGTGGGGGGGGGGAGCTGAGCTCTATTTTTCTTTCTTGAATATCCTATTTGAGCTGAATTGAAAGTGTTTACATATTTATTACTTATTGGGTGGAATATATTTCATATCTTAAAGTTATATGGGTGGCTGAAATTTCATTACACATTTGGGAAGGGTTTTCCCCAATTATTGAAGATTAAAAGTTTCATCTCTTTTCAAAAAGATATGATTCTGAAGATAAATCTATATCTCAAGTCAAGCTAAATGAATGCTAAAATTTGTGAAATAGGGATAAAAATTATAATTGATGCTGAAATTACAAATTATAACGTAGAAAATAAATAGGTTTTTTTGAGGTGATTCATTTTTGAGATGATTTAGGAGAACAATATTCTTGAGCTAAACTGTTTTCCTTCATTTACATCGCTTTAGAGCTTAACCCTCCTCATTCTACCTCCGATGTTTTTACATTTAAAATATAAAAACCATAAACCTCAGAAAAACCCATGAAAAATAACTCATGATTGAAACATTTTTGATTCAGTGAAGTGGATATACTAGGAGGATAACAAGCCTTTGGAGATCACACATGTTCTTAAGAAAGAGAGAAACTCCACCTAAAATATCCCTGAGCGAAGAGAGAAATATTTTTCTAAGGATGTAGTTATGACATATATGTGTGTATTAACATGATATTTAATGGATTCCTATTATTTTTATGAGTTCTTAAATTTTTATCCATGTAAGAGGTATTATATTTTCTTTTATAGGATAATTGGATTGTGTTGTCATTTATGCTTGGAGAAGTTTGTTTTAGCCTTTGTATAAGATGATTTTCGAGGAGTGAAATGTTTAAGTGAAGGGGAATTGATATAGAAAATATTTTAAATTATTTTATTCTGAATTTAAATGTTTTAAATCCCATCAATGTGTTATTTCAAGGTCAATTGTCACATTTTATAGTTTTTGAAGTATTTTCAAGCTTAATTACAAAAATGACTTATTTTGGATTTTAATAGTTTTAATTTATTTAAATGTTTTGGCCATAAAATTTTATCAACTGATCTAAATTAAAAAATTATACTTTTATAGGTTTTTATGTTTGATTGAGTTAATTTAATCCTTTATGATTCAAAGCTCAATGAACCATTTGAGGACCCAAATCCAACTCACAATATGGGCCTCAAAAACTATGCATAGATCTGGTGAATTTTATTTTTGGTCCCATAAGTAATAATGGACCAATCAAAATGATCCCAACATCAACATATATAAATAGTGCATTAAAAGGAAAATCTTTTAATAATTAGGTAAGGCGATATTCATTAATCTTCAAGGCCATTAATGTAGAGGAAGACAGATAAGTTGGAATACGAAGAGTCACATGAATAGAATAAATACAAGGAGTAAATTAGCTATCTCTCTCTCTCTCTCTCCAAATTTAGTAAATGAAGTTGAATTTTTTTGGTAGCTATAATAAAATTATCTAAACAAAGTTTAATAAGGTTGATTTTACTAATTTGGTTATTTAATGGGGAATCCATTCACATACATTCCATTGAAAGATTTGGATCCAATAATTTCTCCCCTTTTCCAATAAAAATGTACTACTTCTTCTCAAGGTGTTGGAAACATAGGGTAGCCTTTTTTGGAAATTTGATCTATATTTTTAGTATCATTTATTTTGTAATAGTAGTAAGAATTTATAGTGTATGATAATCTTCTTATTCTTTTCATTTTATCATATATTTATCTTTTCTTTCTCCACCTCTCTTTCTTCTCTATCATTATCTTTTATACTCATGATCATGAGTAACTAACCTGAGGTAGACCACGGGGGTTCAATTCAGTGGTGAACCCAATTAATTTCACATTCATTCATTTTTTTTATTTTCTTAGAGTTAGGGTAAGTTTTATCTTTGCGGGAAAGACTCTTTTGTGTCTTTACTTTCCACCAGGGGCTTAGCTTTCACTTCTGTCATATTCTCCCTCGATCAAGGAGGTGGATGCGCAGTATCTTAGAGATCATTAAGTGAAAAGTATATTAAAAAAACATAGGTATAAGGGAATTTTCATTAATATTATGAATAATGTTCATTATGTAAAATCTAAAATAATTAACAGGCGATGAAGTTTCACTTTGGGTGTTCCCTTGGGAGGACCTCTTTTATTCCTAAAATCATTTTGTTTGAATTCATTCTGTTTGCATTTCATTTTCATGTTTAACATTAGTTTTTTATTTTAAATTATAAATATCCATTTCTTGTAATTTTATGTCATATATATAGAAAATATAAAAAATGTGAATTATAAGTTGTGAGTGCTTGATCGTAAAGGCTCTTCAAGAGATCGACCTAGGTCAGCCCATATTCTGTACTTAGTTATTAATATATTGGATAGTGCACATGAAAAAGATTCATCAATATCCCTAATAGATGTACCAGTATATTCATACAAATGGTTGGAATTTTTTTTAATAAATTATTCTAACGATTTATTTAATATGGGTTGAAATCATGCACTTCTTCAGTAGAGAAAATTATGGGTTTTGTTAAATTTGATGTATAGAGGTAATTAGAAGTTATTTTAAGGGTTTTCATTTGGGTATTTGTTATTATTATTTTCTATATATGAATCATTTAGAATTAATTGGTTATAGAAATTAATTTATAAAATATAGTAGGTTGATTTATTCTTACAGAAGATTGAAGAGATCATCGATAGATTGTATTGTTAGGTAGTCTCTTCCAGACATGTAATTTTTCAAAATATTCCTATAATGCGACTACACATGATTTATATTAGAAAAAAATAGTTAAATGATTATATTTGAAAATATTCCCATGGTGTTTTTATAGGTATTTTTTATATTAAAGAAAATGTTTTTAATGGTATGGTATATTGAAATAAAAAATATTTTAATTTTTTTCATTATTTTTCTTACTCATTGTTATGTAGTTTTGTGACCCTTGCCTTTTTTTAAATAATGTTTTCAATGTTTAATTTTGTGTCATTAGATAATCTATTTAAATGGTTTATTTTTTGTATTAAAATGAACAAAATAATATATAAGTATTTTCATTGGACATGTTCTTTCAATTATAAATGTAATATTGTTATAGAATTTATTCCTTTAATGAAATCTTTTTAAGATTATAATTACATTTGGAATTAGAAATGAATATATCCCAATTATATATGAGTAATTTTTTCTAACAAAAATTTTATTTCATTTCATATATCATAAAACTTTTGGATTCACCATCCTTTATTAAAATTTAGTTAAATTTTTGTTATTTTAAACATATAAGTTTCTTTGATGACTTTTATATTGAAATAGGTTGTATTGAAGTTTGTAATTTTTTTATCTTTTTTGTGGGAACATAACTTCTTCCCTATAATAGATTGATATAATATATATGTATCATATAGATCATATTTCAACTAAGTTTCAAAATTATTTGTAATTTTTTTCTTCAGATTGTTCTTTCATAATGCTTCAGATGGAGGTCATATATAGTTTTGATGATATAATTTTGTTGGAATACCATAGTTAATCTGGGAAGAAGTTATCTACCATATAAAAAAAGATATATTTCAAAAAATATATTATGTTTGGTATCACAATGGAGATACTATACAATCATATACGATTCATAAATAGAATGAAAGAAGTTGTATAGGGAATTATATATTTGATCGGTTTCTATTTTTGCATCATCAAGAGAGAGATAGAATTCTTGTGAAAGAAGTAAATGGTATCATTATAAATTAGGAAAATACTGAAGATGATTATTTTGAGAGAGTGAGAAAATTAATGGATAATGATAGAACTTATTTATATCAAGAATGTAATAAAATGATCATGTTGGAATTTTTAATATTGTTATATCATAAAAAACAATGTATAGAATTTATAATACCACCATTGATTATATTCATAAAATTTTTAATTACTTGGATTTTGATAGTGTATATATTCCCTCAAATAATTATAATCATGTAAGTTAATTAAGATGTTTGTATTTATTAGTAATAAAATCTTGCTTCTCTAAAATATTATATTTTATTTTAGGAGGAAACAAATGAACATAGAAAATGTAAACAATGTGTATCTTATTCATATAAGGAAATTGTAGATGGAACACCATCTAACGTGCCATAGAAATTCATGTGGAACTTTCCATCGATTACTAGGCTTCAAAATCTATCCATGTGTATAGATATCATATCCATTATGAGAAGGCATGATGCTAAGAGAATTAATGGTAATGATGAGTTGGTTTGTCCTACTGATGGATTATTATGGTGTTCATTTGATGCAAAACATACCAATTTTGTAGCTAAGGTGTGTAATGTCAGGTTGATTCTATCTTGTAATGGTTTTATACTGTTTGGTTAGATTCTTAATGCTCACAACACGTCACCAATGTTTATTCGAATTTATAATATTCCTCTATGGATGTGTATGGAAAAACCATTCACTTTCATTAGTATAGTAATATATAGACTTTTTGATCCTGGAAATGATATATTCATATACTTGAAACCTTTAATAAGAGAGTTAAAGTGACTTTGAGTGATGGTTTTGTGAACATTCTATGCTTCTTTAAAGAATATATTATTGATGCGTGCTACCCTTCTATGGACTATAAATTATTTACCTATATATACAATGATGTTTGGTTGGAGCATGAAGGGAAAACTATCATGTCATATTTCTGTGAATAATACATGATCGTGAAGGATTAAATATCATTTTAGTTTCTATTTCATGGGGAATCTATGATTCTTTCCAATAGATAATCAATATAGGAAGAATCACTGGTTGTTTGATAATATTGTTGAAACTGAATATCCACTTCAACAAATGTCCAAAACCGATGTTCTTAATGAATTGAAAGATTTTAGTTTTTCATTTGGGAAATCTCAGATTAAATCTAAATCGAGGAATATTTTTGACATTGAAGCCACTTACAATTGAAAAAAGAGAAGTATATTTTTTGAGTTTCCATATGGATCTAAAAATTTGTTGGGTCACTATTTATAAACAATGCATATTAAAAAAAATATATGTGAAATTTTTGTTTCAATTCGTATAAATATCAAGGGGAAGAACAAATATGACTTATGATTTCTCTAAGACTTGTTGGATAGGGGTATTTGACCAGAACTGTATCCTGTGTGTATCAGTGAAAACAAATGGAATGTTACTTGTGCTTATTATGTGAGGAAACCTTTAGAGAAAAATAAATTTATAGATGTATTGAATAATATCCACGTTCTTTATGGCTATTCCAACAACATATATAAATGAGTCAATAGATGTTATTTGAAATTAAAATCCGTAAAAACGTAATATTATCATATCCTTCTTCATGAATTGATTCCAATTGCAATATAACATTTTCTATCCAATAATATAAGGGTGATAGTGATTCTCTTATTCCATTTTTAAGGACCATTGTTATGAAATGTTATGAATGTATTTCTTGATAAAAATGAAATAAGTGGCACCATTAATTTTCTGTAGGTTGGAAGAAAATTTCCCTTATTATTTTAAATGGAATGATGCATTTAATAGTTCATCATCCAAATGAAACACATATTAGGGGACCCATTAAATTTAAATGGATGTATCTTACTAAAAAAAATATGTGCACAATAAAATCTTTTTCCCAAAATAGGAATCATCATAAAGTTTCTTTTGTGGGAGGTTATCTAGCTCAAGAATGTATGTATTTTTTCTATGTATTTGTATGATGTGAACACAACACATAATAGGCTAATGATAAATAAATATTATAAGTACAAGGAAATTTAGCCTTGATTTCCAAATACTCCCTAAATAGGAGGAATTAATAGATCATATACATTGGCTAAATTGAGCCTTGATGTGCATGATGTGGTACATCACATAGTCTTGTTTAGCTGTGGTTTATTTGATGACTATATCTAGTATGTAATTTTAATATTTACATGTTATCTCATACTATTTAATTTCACATATACCTTAAATTTTATTATCATTTTGTGTAGGGAAAAATATATATATATATATGTAGAGTTCATCGATATTTTCCTTTGAGAAGAAGAGGGGCTTTACATAGCCAATAATTTCTTTCTAGGTTGAAATCAATGGTATCTCCATTAATTTAATTCACTTAAAATATAGATATCATTTAATTATATTATTCTTATATATTTTAGGTATTGTGTTTACCTATGGGCTCCATTTATCAAGAATTAAGAGTGTTGGATTTTGGTCCCAATTCATTGGTTAGTGAATGGAAAATTTAAAAGTGAAAATGATAACACAACATGATGGTGTTATGTTAACTTGTATAATAGACTATTATGCTAGTATATCAGAGTGTCATCCTCAATATGGAAATGTGTCTTATTATTGACTTGTTGAGAAAATATTGTTATAGGATTACTAATCTATTGGTCAAGTAACTATAATTAAATGTGAATGTTTTGATTCAAAGATGCGACATGATGAATTTATTAATTATTATGGATTTATATTTATTGACATCAGTTGATTCCTAGATACTGATGAACCATACTTTTTGAATCAAGGTCAAAAATAGTTTTTTATATGAAAGATCATATGAGACCATATTACGGTGTCATTAATAAATTAATCCCAAGACATATTTTTCACGATGTTGGGGATGAAATTGACACCATTGATTCTTCCATTGGTGTTGACTAAAATATTTTATTGATGACGCAAATTTTCCTAGTGTGAGAGTTGATTTTGAACCTGATGTAGTGGTGGGTAATATATGAAAGAAACAATATATGTCCATAGTTCATTTAGTTTACCTCGATATGGGTTTCTTAGGTTATTATTAATAGAATTAATTTAATTTAGTTTTAGTTTGGAATGATATGCTTGTTTTATTATTTTTTTGTTTTGTTGAATTTAATTATATTTGTTTCAATTCAGGAAACCATGTTTAAAAAAAATGTGTAACATGATTTTAAATTATTATATCTAAACCATGTTATGAAATTTTTCATGAATTATGTGAACTATAATTTGTATTCATGATTTTTAAAACTATTTCGAAAATATATACATTTTATTCTTATAAATATTATGAATGATACTAAAAATGTTCGAAGGAAGCGATTATTTGATACTGATTGATAGATGCATGAGAACTAGTTTTCTCCCCTTATTACCTTTGTGAGTGTAATAATTGTAATATTTTACATTTCAATTTGATATAATATCATGTTCATATTCCTTATTAATTTTTGGGGACATTAATTTGAACCAAAGTGGACTCCTACTCACCATACGAGCATGGGTATAAGCGGGGGTACTTCTAGATCTCAACAGAGTACCTTTCATACCCATTCCCACCCTGACCCACCAGTAGACACCCTATCTACCGTAGATTTCCTTCCTCAAAATTTTCCTCTTGGGATGTTCCCACCCATGACTCCATCATCATCTCATTTATCCTCTTCTTCTCATAACATATCTATGCTGCCTCCAAGGATTTCCCCCCTCAACCATATCCATATCCATTGATGTATCCCCAATGCTACTAACTATATCCAACCATGTCTATTCCACCTAAATTTCTTAATATTCATCAAGGATTTGACGATTTTGTACCTTCAATATCCACTCCTATTCATTTAGATCACACAAAGCATGTATTGAAATCGACACATCCTTCAGACCCCACTGATTCAGGACCGCCCACAGATCCATCAGCACCTAATGAGCAGCCTGCATCTTGTTTATTTTTATTATAAGTGTGTGAAATTATATCACATTTTTTTTCCTATTGTACCATTACATAATTCTACTTATTTTTTCTATGATCTTATTCAATAGAATCTTTTAGTAGGAAATATGGGTTCACCCGTATGCGGGAAGCCGGGAATTTCCAAAAACAGATAATGGAGAATTACAGTGAATAAAATAATATGATAGGTAAAAATTCTAGGAACTGTATAGGTTTTATGGGAACTTTAGCCATGTACAATAATATCATTCTATTGAAACCAATCTCATTGGGGCATATAGGTGATGAAATCATGGAGAAAGAATGGGTGGAAATATGGGTATGAAAATTCATTAAATTAATATATATATTATTATTGTGATTATATGAATTAACATGTTTGTTGAAAAATTTGTTTAACCTTCCTTAAGGTTAAGGTTCTAAGGTTGTATGGTTGATAGATCTTAGGGAGTTCTGGATATCATATAAGAATGAGTTATATGTTGGTTGGAAGAGTAGAGTTAGTTCTGATTTAGATGGTTTTCTAATATTCCATGCCTTCCCAACAATACAATATCAAAAAATGATAACATATTAGAAGAGTGATGGATTTATTGAATTCATATTCTTAAATGGTTTTCACTGAAAACATAATTCTTATTACTTGTATTGAATATTTATTTTTAGGATGCATCCGGAAAAAACACAAAAAACAATGATTCAATGAATTTTTTTCACACTTTCATGTGAACTATAATGCCTGAGTATGAGAAGAACTAGGTACTTTAATATGAATAAAAGTAATATCTTGAATTTTATTGTTACTTAATTAGTATTTCATGTTGAAACCTATGTTTTATTTTCATTAATCCCTTTAAAATAAGGCTATAAACACCCCTTTCAAATTTTCTATCGGCCAATTGGTCAATTATCCTAATATTTTTTTTAAAAGGTTGGGGCCGAAGCCTCATTTATTATTAAAGGAAAGCAAAGACCTCTTTTAACTGGGTAGAGGGAGACCCATTACATAGCCCGAAGGCCTAGTGGGCATTTAGCCCATTACATGGCCCGTAGACCCATTTTTTTGGCCCGAAGCCCATTCTGTGAATAGTTCTGCTACAGTACCTGCACTGCTACAGTACTACACAGTACCCGCCACCGCTACAGTACTCTGCCGCCGCTACAGTGCCCTGCAGCCGCTATAGTGCTCACTGTTGCTACAGTATACCGATGCTACAGTACGCTACAGTACTGCTACAGTACCTGCGCCCAATGGGTTTTGAACCCCCATTTTTCATGTAGATTTAAGGGGTGCTTACCACTAAGCCAAACCCCAACTACATCAATTATCCTAATAGCCAATTAAGAAAATGGCCTAATGGTATAATGAACTATTTTCCTAATTAGCCTAAAGACTAATGGGCTAGTTAGTCTAATTGACTATCTGAAAATTTTACAATAGACCTAATGACCTAATAGTCAATTGTCCTAATGTCCTAATGGCCAATTGGCCAAATGTCCAATTGGCATAATGTCCAATTATACAATTATCCAAATGGTTTAATTGTATAATGGCCTAATGTCTAATTAGACTAAAGGTATAATTTCATAATGGCCAATCAGAATAATGTTTTAATGGGAAATTGGAACAATGGACTAATGAACTAACTTGAAAATTGGACTAATGGCCTAATGGCTTAATGACCAATTGACCTAATAACATAATGTCCAATTATAAAATTCTACTAATAGACTAATTTTCCAATTTTACTAATGACCAAATGGAATAATATCCAATTGGCACAATTTCCTAATGACCAATTTTAAAATTAGCATAATGGACTAATGGAAAATCATCCTAATGTCCTAATTTCCTAATGGGAAATTGGAATAATTGGCCTAATGACCAAATGGACTAATGGAAGTTTTTTAATGACCTAGTGAAACAATGTACTAATAAAACAATTTAGACTTTCCCTAATGGACTAATGTCTAATTGGTCTAACAACAAATTTCCCTAATGACCAATTGGCCTAACAACCAATTGGCATAATAGCCCAATATCCAATTGGTCTAATGGAACAATGTCCAATTGGCCTAATGGCTGAACATCCTAATTTTCCAATTAGCCTAATAGCCTCACTAGCCAATAGTCCTAATTTCCCAATGACCTAATAGAAAAATGGACAATTGGTTAATTGTCCTAATGGCCTAATTTCCCAATTATAGTAATTGACCAATGGTCTAATTATCATATTAAACTAATAAAATAACATTCTAATGTCCAATTAGAATAATGGAGTAATGGTCAATTGGTAAATTGTCCAAATGACTTAATTGGCCAATTGGCCTAATTGGCTAATGGCCTAATGGCTTAATTGCCTAATTGCCAATTGATGTCATGGAATAATGGAAAATTGGCCTAATGGATTAATTTTATAATGTCCAATTGGCCTAATGGCTAATGGTCTAATGGCTTAATGGCCTAATGGACAATTGGAATAATTTGTCTAATGTCCTAATGGCCTAATTTTCATAATGGACTTATGGACAATTGGGAAAATGACATAATATCCTAATTAAAAATTTCACTAAATTTCCTAATGGATAATTTAACAATTGTAATAATTGAATAATGCACAATTATAAAATTGACCTAATGAAAAAGGCCATTTAGCCCAATGGACTAATGAAAAATTATCATAATGACCTAATGGCCTAATGTCCAACTAGCCTAATGGCCTAATGTCCAATTGGCCTAGTGGCCTCATTGCCCAATTGGTCTAATTGTCTAATGGACTAATGGATAACTGTCCTAATGGAAAATTGGATTAATTGTCTAATTATCACAATTCTGTAATGGCATAAAAGATTCATGGCCAATTGGCATAATGAACTAATGAAATAAAGGCCAATTGGTATAATTTCCTAATGGCCTAATTGGACAATTAGCCTAATGTACTAATGGATAATTATCCAAATGGCCTAAAGTATTAATTTCATAGTTGACATAATGGCCTAATGACCAAATGGCTAATTTTTCCTAACAGTGTAATGACCAATTGGCCCAATTTACTAATGAAAATTGGCCTAATTTCCTAATATCATAATACCTAATTGTCCTAAGTGTCCTAATTGTTCTAATTTCCTAATGGCTAGTTGGGAAATTAGCCTAATAGACTAACAACCTAATGTCCTAACCTTCAATTGGAATAATGTCCTAATAGGCAACTGTCATGTTGGCCTAATCGACCTATTGGCCTAATAGCCAAATGGCATAATAGTTAATTGGCCTAATTGAAAAATGGACAAACAGACTATTGGCCTATTAGCCTAATGGAATATTGGCCAATTGGAATATTTTCCTTATTTTCATATTAGAATACTGGCCAATTGGTCTCATGGCCTAATGGATAATTGGCCAATTGGAATAATATCCTAATTACCAATTGGACAAATGTCTTAATGGCCATTTGGCATGATGAGATATTTTCCAATTGTACTAAAGGCCTAATGGTCAATTAGCCTAATGGCCGATTTTTCAATTTTCCTAATTTCATAATGGCTAAACGACCAATTAGCCTAATGTTATAGTGTCCTAACGTCCAATTGTCCTAAGGCCAATTGGGCTGAATTGGATTGAATAGTCCTGAATTGTTTTAAATGGGTAAATTGCCCCAAATTGGCTAAATAAAGGGATAAATTGTCCTTAATTGGTCTAAATGGCATAAATGGCCTAAATTAGATGAAATTGAATAATTGTCAAAAATTCACCATAATGGACTAATATTCCAAATAAATATTCCAATTCTCATAATCAGAATTAATGTCCTAAATTGGTTGAAATTGATGAAATGACCTAATTGGCCAAGTTGGCCTAAATGGTCCAAATTTCCATGAATTGACATGAATTTCTATAAATAGGCCTAAATTTTCATAAATGGATAAATTAGACTAAATTTGAAAAATAAAAGGTATAATTTTCCTAAATTAGTCTAAATGAACTAATTGGAATAAATTGGCCAAATAACAATTAGCCTAAATTGACCAAAATTGGTGAAATGACCTAATTGGACTTAATCTTCAAATTAGCCTAATTGGCCTCAATGGATTAAATGTAATAATTTTCCCAATTCATCTAAATGACCTAAAAGTAATAAATGACCTAATTAACATGAAAGGACTAATTGGAAAATATGCCCTAAATGACTTAATTGTCCTAAATGGCCTAAATGGCCTAATTGGTCTAATTGTCCCAATTGGACTAAATGGCCTAAATGTCCTAAATGAAATAATTAGACTAAATAGACTAATTGAAATATATAGACTAAATAGACTAAATAGACTAATTTATATAATTATCCCAATTTTCCTATTTGGCCTACATTTCATAATTTTATTAGTTGGAGAATTGGCCAAATGGTGAAATATCCAAATGGGAAAATGACCAGCCAGACAATTACAAAACAACCTAAAAAAAATTAACATAATTGGAAAACAATAAAAATTGACAAGTGACCAAAAAATGAATAAAATTGGACTAAAATGAACATAAAATACGAATCAATATCATGCCCATCATTAGCATTCTAGTTAGGATGTATTGATTATGTGATGATGCTAGTATTAAATTTCTAATTAAATTTATATTTAGATGCTTCTTCATTTTATGGATTTCATAAAAAACTATATTTGTAATTCATTATAGGTTTATCACATTAATATTATTCAACAATTTAGTATTAAAGTAATCAATTCCATTTACAGCAAGCAACTTTGGGAATCGACGGTCGAGTTCCTCAAGAAAAATTATTTTGCTTATGTAGGAAGAAGAAGGATGAAAGAATAGTAAATGCACAAGAACAAGAATGAATTGTATGTTTATATTTTTATTTAAAATATTTATATGAAATTTATAATTAAATATATTTTTTATATTTTCAATAGTCTTCCTTGGAGGCCCTCGATGAGAAAGAAGGTGGAAACTTTTGGGAAAATGATCATCTGAGTATAGTATTGGGTGAGGAGAACCATATGAGAGAATGATATGCACCCAAGAGAAACATTATTACAATTTACTATTGGTCCTCATCATGATCCTCTCAAACCTCTCATACCATCAAGATAGAAAAACTCATGCAGAAGCAGTTGAGGCCAAAAAATAGCTTTACATGTGTGTGAAAGTAGTAAACAGATCACTAAACACTTCATAAGTGTTTTATTAGTTATGATCCCATCACATACATTAAATGATATTACTAATTTTTATTCATGTATGGAATCAGTATGATATTTATATGATGCCCTGAGTGATATCAGTGAGGGTCTTAGTAGTAGTCAATCTAATGCTGGCGATGACAATGGTGGTGGTGATGATTACGATGGTGGTGGTGGGGGGGGGGGGGGGGGTGGTCCAAATTATACTGTTGTTGATGGGGATATTATCAATGGTTATGAGTATGAAGATGTTAGTGAATGGAGATATATTTATCCCCTTTATTTTTAACTTATAGTGAAGAGACATGTGGATGTTTTTAATGACTTTAATTGATTGGTTTTTTGAATATGTATGTTATATTATTTTATATGGTTTAAAAATTATTAAAATAAGTTGTTTGAATGATTAATATACAATATATATAATTCAGTAAATTTATAACATGGTTTTTTATTTTATTTAGAAGATTAGGATGGAATGTATGGTCTGTTACTATCAAATGTGGACATGTACTTATACCAATGGTTCAATGAACTATGGGTATATATTTTCTTCTTAGAGAATCTACACCCATGGTTATCCAAATCATAGGTATAGATAAATACCCATGGTTTAAACAAAACTGTGGGTATGATAAAATCTCATATCCTATACTACTAGTTTTTATAAAATCCATGGGTATAGATCTATACTGAAGGCTTTGTCATCCATGGATCATAAAACCATTGGTATAGCCTATACCGACTGTTTTAAGGGCTATTCCAACAAATATAAACTATGGGTATATGATATGATTTAATAAGTGGTTATCCCTATATTTTATGTCAATCTACAACTGAAATTAATGTGTTCTCTAGTCTATTAGGTTCATCTCTTTAATATTAATCCAAATATAAGTTGTTTGAATTTTGATTTATCCGTATGTCAAAGTTATTGTAAAATTATAAAAATTCAAAAAATTATTTCTTAAATTTTATTAAATATATCCATTTAATTTAAAAGGTAAAAATTGATTGGATTATTTTAATTTTATAGAATATGTGTATAATAGTATTTGGAAAAGTAAAACATTAAGTTGATGAATTGAATATATAATTTTATAAATCTAAAAATCTCTTTGAAACCATATAATATTTGTTTTGAATTTTAATGATTCATGAGTAATTGTTATATTCTAAACTAAAATATTCAATATTTAAGATGGGCCAATGAGCCCATACCTGATTGGTAAGGGATCCTGCTTGGCATCCAAGTGACCTATGTTCAAAACCAGTTGGAGGTGAATTTATGGGTTACTATAGTATCATTGTAGTAGTTACTATTCGGTAATATATTAGCCAAAACTATTCACCAGATTTGGGCCATTGGGCCACTGGTTTGGGCCTACGGGTCTCAAGGGCCTTCAAGTCATCAATGCCCATCGGGATACAGGTCCTTCGGCCCATAGAGACCATTGAGTAGCCCAGTTCACACAGAAAAAGGCTTAGATGAGGATCATAGCAACAAGAGTAGCATCCACCATAAGAAGAGCTTACCATATTGGAAGAATGAGAGGGTATCACAAATACCATCGGGACTAGGCAACGTGCATCTTTGTATGGGGAAATACGAGCCGATCAGTAATGCAAGGTGGGGAGCTAGGTGATTAATGACACAGATGCTGTGAAGGGTCAGTTCTATTGGTTTGAGCCTACGAGTCTTGTAATGGGCATGGTATTCCTCTGGGCCTTCGAGTCATATATTCTGGTTCAATCGGGCCTCGTACCTTGGGCCTACAGGTCATGTACGAGTTCCTTTTCCACTATTAAAAGGGGGATTATCCATAATAAAATAAAAAAGAAGGCCTTCAGGCCATTCGGGAAACATTTAAGATGGTTCAACTGAATTAAATTAATAATACATTCAAATAGAAGAGAAAACTCTTGAATCCTAAAATTTCATTCATCATTATCTCACAATACATGTGTCAAATTTATGGGTTTATTGATACATTAGAACTTATTTAATGATATCGTTAAGCATATGTATATGAGTTTTCCAATATTCAATAAATAAATAATTTATATTTAAGAGATTTTTTTCCAAATCTAACTTCTCTCCAAGGTATCTCATCATTCGATAGTATTATTCCTAATATTTTTATATTAATGAATTCATATAATTGATATTTACACGATTATATATGATAAACATACAAATTATTTAAAAATATTGATTAATATATTTCACAAATTTTATCACATTTTAATTTTTAAAAAGTCAATCTAGTGATGTCTAAATAAAATAACCATCTTGAATTTTTCATTTCTCTTCAAAGTGAACCACCATCACCTCCAGTCAACTACTCCACCACTAGAGCTCCAAATAATTTCCATGGTTTATTAAATAACATAAAATATAAATATATAAGTTTATTTAGGATAAAAATATTTATTAAATGTATTTAACTAATCATCAATGATAATTAAAATATCAATGATATTAGGTCAAACCCAATATCTCAACTAGAATGAAAAACATTTTTTTATACTCAGTGTCGGTGTTCATTTTAATATTTTATACTTTATTTAAGATAAAATTATTAATTTATCATAGTGCTATTGAGATCTCGATTAACTTTATTTACTTCCCCAATATCTTTTAATAATAAAAAATCCATTAATATGTCCCACTTAATATTATATTACCATAATATATCTAATTTAATATAAAATAACTATGTTATGAATTATTGAGAAGTAATTCTTGGTAGATAAACTTAGGACGTTACAAACATAAACAATAAAGGTGAATGAATTGTCACTAAACATAATATCTTATAAATTGAATGGTTTATCCCCAAAACTATAACAATAATTATAGTTGAATGGGTTACCACCATTAATATAAAAATAAAATTTTATAAATAAGTAATAACCATATGAATAACAATAAATATTAGTCAATAGGTAATCACTAAAATATAGAAATAAACATGTGTGAATGTGTTATTAACCTAAGAATTGACTCAACTAGTCCATCTTACTCACTAGGCCACCCCACTTATCAGGGTGTATCCCTAGTTATATTTAAACTAGGAATACCCTCCCCTGGATTGAATTAACATCGCTTATAAGAACACAAAACATAATGGTCATGAGAAATTGAGAATTAAAAATACCAGTTCCCCACAACAAGGATAATTCATCCATCAAAAATTCCATATGTAAACATCCCATTAACATGGAACACTTAATAATGACTTATAAGACTCACTACAACAATTCACAATCATGTACACACCATATAAATTCCATTTAATAAGTATATTTCAACTTTATCAAGTTGACATGACCATTAATGAGTGAATATCTATAAAATAAGGCTTAGGGGGCCTATTGTAAGATAAATAGTCTATAATCACCACTCATCAAAATAAGTAACAAATTTAGTTTCATTTTAAGCCATTCAAACACACCCTAAAACAACCACATATCTTATGATGCATAAAACTAAAATAAAACAATGGGAATATATAAGGAACACTGACCTCATAGTTTTAGGACCCTTTTTATCTAATATCATAGGATATGTTGAACTCAATTGATATAAATTTCTAATGTATATTAAAATACCTTATTTATGGATTTATAATGAACTAAAAAGATTTACTAATAGTAATTAGGTATTTAGGGTCAAATGAGGTTAGTAATACAATTTATTGGCCAACTAAACATACATTAAGTAATTCTAGTAAGAATTAAAGAGAAGGAACCAAAATTTTCCAAAAATTGAAAGAGGATCGATTAATCTACATGGGAAATATAGTGTTTAAATAGGTCTATTAAAATATAGAAAACAGGTAAAAAAATAAAAATCACCCCAATTTGTATGGGGGGTTAAGGTTCCTACAAAAACATTATTGGAACCAACCAAACTTTTTGTGGAACACATGGGTATCCGTGTTATCCATTAAACTTTTTATAGTGGGGATAAGACCCACTACCAAGGATAAATGAACTCTAGTGTCCTCCCATTAGTCTTTTAGTGGACATATAATCTTTGGGAATATTTTATTCACTTTAACCCTTCACTCATTTTCTTATCTCAATCCTCCTCCACCCACATACACACCCATTATAACTTAATATAAACAATAACTAACAATATTTAACTCAAATACATACATCAGTATATTTTGGTCATTACAAAAATTATTTAAATAAGGGAAAATGATAGAATAAAAGAAACATTCATTTCAAGTGTTTCAACTATGCGAAGGATGAATATTTATAAATAAATCATTTAATGAAAAACTATGATGATGATGATAAACCATGAAATAAGTTTTTTAATAATATGTAAAAAATTTATATTTTCATGAATAAAGGATGTTACTTAAATAAGGGAATTCCCTGATAAATAGAATCAAATAAAATTCACTATGTCAGTAGCTTGAAAGAAAGAGTGGGATTTATAATGACTGGTGAAATGAGGGAGAGTAATGATTTTTTTAGTACAATGTGATAAAATATCACACCATTAATAGTATATAGCCAGTGTGAATGAATGAAATATTCAAATTTTCTTACTATTATCATTATTTAAGACAAAATATAATACATAAATGGCCATGTCCCTTGGTTTCTTGAATTTTAAATCTCAATCCATATATATAGTATAAAAAATCATAATTAGGAAGGATAAATCTAAATCCAATAGGCAATAAAATTAATTTCAGGACCTACAATTTTGGATCCATGTGAAAAAAATTCTTGAAATAAAAATACATGTTCTAATTTTTAAGAAATGCATCACTAAAAATTATATTTTTACATTAAGGGGACATGTATGGTTGATCTTTTTTTTAATAATTAGATCATTGACTGTTTAGTCACCCATTGTATATAAATATACAGTGCCATAATTTTTATATTTTATGTTATATTAATAATAGTAAAATTATTTTAGTTGTTCTCCCTCCATTATGAGGAATGTAGTTATCTTTTTTGTTACTCTTGTGAATTCATGGCTTCTTAATATATGAGTTATATTAGTGATCACAGATCCGATATATCTCAATTCATGACTCAACCCAAGTGTATCATTTTATCATTAACATTACTCATTGATTTCTAAATACATTATTATGATTGGTTGTTAATTATCTTATATAGAATTGGTTCAGTACATTCTTCCACAAATACTTGAATCTAATGCCTCATCCATCATCTTGCACTAGAAATATTGGTTCACACTATGTGTCTTGCATGAAATGGTATCAGGGATATGATTAACATAGAAGGAATATTTCCTTTATAAATTATATTATCCCTGATCATTATTACCATTCAATATTATCCACCCATTTAAAAATACCATTATTTTTGAAAACCACTAGAATTGTCCCATATTGGGAAATAATTAATTATTTCAAAATGATCAAATTATTTTTGAATCCTAATTTGAATATTTTAATATATATATTTAATATATATCCTTAATGAAACTAAATTCTGTCAACTCATCATATTATGTTTCATAATAATAAGTGCCTATATTTTTGACTGATTTCAAAAAAATGAAAAAGAGAGAGGATATACTATTTCATTGATTTATTCTCTAAATTTATTTTTAATTCCATTTCTTATCATATTATAAAATTATTATCATTTATTATTATTCACCTTTATATATCCTATATTTAACTCATGTTGACATAAATTTTTTATCATCTATATTTATTGGTAAAATCCCATATATCATAAAAATATAGTCTTTTATAAAGGGTTTACCCATATTGGTACCCCTCTTACAACCCAAACGATATGTTTATTTTCATTCACGAACATATTCTTGGTTCAGTAATTTTTAGTGGTGTGTGAAAAAATGAAACAAAGTTTGAGCATTTATCCTTTCATGAATTTGTTTCTTCACGTTTGTGTGGGAATGTCTATCCTAACATTAATGTGTGTATCTTTGAGTGCATGTTTGTGAGAGTGTGTGTATCATTTCATATATTTTTCATTGAAGTGTTCTATTATGATATTTTCATGTGTGTGTGTGTGTGTTTATCACTTATGTTGATAAAAGACCATTATAAGGAAATTTCTTAAAAAATTATTGTAGAAAATAAAACTACATCTCATATAATAGAATCAACATACTTACAAATTTATTTTTTTTGATTAATTTTGATAAAAATATTAATAGAATGTTTTAGGAGTTTTATGAGTTGATGGGAAACATATAGAACCAAACAAGCCAAATAATAATCCATGGAAACACATGGTATATTCAACTCGTATGTCATCCCTAAATAATACTGGAGGAAATTAATGATGAATTTGAGGATGTTACTCAATAAATATGGATATTATAACAACCTAGAGAATAAAAAATGAAATTTCAATATGATAGTGTTTATTGTGGTTTAAAATAAAAGGAAACTTCACTCTAAGAGAGGTGATAACCTGAAGCATAATTTGAGTGGGAGATGTATATTGAGAAATATTTTATCTTCCACGTATATTATAAAGATAAAAGGCGAAACATTCATTCCACTCTTTTTTTATTATTTTAATTTTTAGTCCCAATGTAAAATATAGGGCTCTAGGTGATGGTTGATCTATCAATATATGGTAAGGTTTGATTATTTTCATAAGGAAGCGGTTTATCCCCTCATTCTAACACATAGACATCCACAAAAAACATAAATAGCTATAAAGAGTATTAAGATTGTTGATGATTACTACAGGGATATATAGATTTCAACAATTGAATAAAATGTGGATGAGGAACCTAAGGAAACCATGACATGGTTTCTATATGTCCTTAACCTATAAATATATAGTCAAGTGGTGATTCCCCCCCTGAGTCAAACTATAAGATATGATACACCATGGAATGAATATTTTGGAACAAATTAAATTGGATTGAAACATAAGAAATCATACTAATCATTTCACTAGATGGTTAAATATGAATGAGATAAGAGAACCATCCCATCCAAAAGAGAAAATTGATTTTAGGAGAGATATTATAAGTCTACCACACAAGAAATCTAATACTAATACTAACCAATCAAGTTAAATGGATATTAGTCATTTTAAATGTAAATGAAGGGTATACATAACTAGTGAGTTCCCAACCTAATTTACCATGGTCATAAAGAAGTTTAGAGAATGGGTTACCGATGGAATGAAATTTATTATAGGAGAAGAGTATACCATGAAAATAGTTAATGGTAAATTTTATATAAAACACGACTTTTTTCACTAAAATACTTCTTATTGAAAATCTTTAGACTATAAAAAATGTGTAAAGTTAAAAAATATTTGAAATACATGGTAAAAATACATGGAAAGGTGTTCAGAGTAATCATTAATGAGGGTAGTTATAGAAATGTGGAAAAAATCATGTAGGTTTATAAATTTTCATTTAAAAATTTGAATCCCCAATATTCTTATAGACTCAATTCATTTTATGGTTATAAGTAAAATAATGTCACAAAATATGTGAATGTTTCCTTTACCATCGATAAGTGTAAGTATGAGGTATTATGTGATGTTGTACCAATGAATGCATGTCATTTTTTACTTGGTTATCCATGTTATTATGATCTATATCACTCATGAATGTTTTCTAAATGTCATTATTTTTACTCTGAGTAGATAATATAACCCTAATCCCTATATCCCCTAAATAAATTATGGAACATAAAATATTGAGATAAATTATAATAATGAATGATTATAAAAATTTTAGTATAAAATGAATTATTAGATGGTTAGAAAATATAAGAGAATTAGAAAATAAAATAAAAATCACTAAAGGAAAAATTATAAGGTATGATGAAATTTGTTGAGAAAAAATACAATGGTGGAAAATGAGCGATATTATGGATTCCTTGATTTAATAAAAAAACCACATAATTCTTTCAAATAAAGTAAAACACCAATGACTTAACATCTCATTTTACACATGTTGTTGAGTCTTTATTACAAGTGTATGATGGTTTTTTTATAGAATAGGTTGCATCCATTTTAGCAACCATTAGAGATAACAATAATAATACTTATCTAATATTTAGACTTCCCATCTGTATCATGCTACCTATCACACCAACCTGGATAAAAAAATAAAATTAAAAGAAAATTACAAATTTTTTTGGACATGTGTAATGTCAGAGAGAGAATCAACCACTATATAGTACCACATATACTAATTTTTACAAGGAAAATTGTATATAGAGAATGTATATATAGTGTCGATCCATCTATAATATCATAGAAAGAATAAATATTTATAAAATTTCAATGCATTATGGGTTACATCAGGCCCCAAATTTTCAAAATTACATATAAAAAAAATTAGAGTATTTTGGGGAAACATTACAATTCTCTACTATAAGTCAACCATAATATTTTTTATAAATAAATTTTTGGTTAATACACTTTCTTTAATCTAATGATTGATTTTTAATAATAATATCATGGATGTAATGAAGTTTTTAGTACATGTGAAATCTAAATAAAAAAGGTATAAACCCTTAATTTCTCAATTTTATCTATTTGGGATTATTTAAATATTTAATCTCTTTCCCATTATTGATTTATTTTATATAGTTTTTTAGGAAACTACTAAAAAATTAGATAAGGTTTTTGAAATTTTTTCTAATTTACAGTATGAAAATTCAAAGAATAAAATTGAATAAAAGACCCAATAGTACTTGAGTCAGGAAAATATACGCCATAAGAAAGTGTTATTTGAGTTTCATGAACATACATGGATTTACTCAAAAAATAATTATTTCTAGATAAATGATAATAAATTCTTATACAATTATTATATTGGCCTTTCTAATTACATGATGAAATAAATAAAAATTATTAATACATTTATTTTCAATGTGAGTACACTTTTAGTTCCATTTTTTTTTGTTTCTATTTTTTTACTTGAGTGCAAAGGATGTTGAATCAAAGATAAATCCTTTTCAAGAGACTAGGATATTGAGAATATGTCAAATTTACTAGGTTATTTTATTATTAGTATGATTAAGATTTTCCATTTTTGATGATATAGGATATATTGAGGAATATTCATGTTACAATGAGATCCTATCTTGTTGTATTAAAATACCCAACCAATAACTCATGTAGGTAAGATATATATTATCCTATTTATCAATTTTATTTAATACCAAATATTATATATGAATCCCAAATCTCATGGTTAGATGTATTTGGAATCCAAATTCCCATGTAAAATCAATAGATCCATCCTTTGCAATAAATAATGTAAATTCAATTGGTTATGGAATTGAAGTCAAGATCTATAATTTTGAAACCTTTTATTACACATCCTTTATGTTAAAATACATTGGATACTTTTATAGATATTCCTCATTAAATGTTCTTTTAAAATACATATACATATACATTTAAGATTTTTTTATTTTATATGATTAGATCTTTGACCACTATATCACTCCTTGATTTAAATAACTACTTATATAACACTTGTATACCATTAAAGAATATATTATAAAAAATATTCATTTTATTTTATCTCCATTATAAATAATGGTGTTATCTTATCATTTGATTTTATGTATTTCACATCTTATTCAATATGGTATATCGGTGATCTAAAACAACAAAGCACCAAATTCTTTCCTTGACCCAAGTATATCATTTTATTAATCATTTTAATCATTCATTGAAAGATGTGATATTCTATGTGGTAGGTTTCAAACATTATGTAGCATTAGTGTAATAAATTATTTAATGGGATAAACTAATATTGATGAAAAATATAACATATAAGGGATAGGGTTCAAGGGTTTTTGGGAGAAATTATCCAACCAACGATTTAAACGAGCAAGACCTTTTAATGACAACAACACACCTAGAAATGAACTTATACACAAATCACCACAGTGATTTACTTTGTTTAAGGAATTGAGTTGGAAATTTACAATATTTAATTAATTATATTACTTATATATTGATAAATAAGAATTAAAATGATCATGATAGAAGATAAAAATATTCCTCACAAGAAGATAAAACAACACAAAGAGTTTCATTAATACAGACATGAGTGAAATATAATTTCTAGTGGAGTTAATATTTATAGATAAGGGGTGATATAATACTCAAATATTTAATTCATAAATATCTTAGATATAAAATAAAATTTTCCCATTAATATAAAAAATATTATGTTTAACTAACAATTTTCATAAAATTATCCCATTGAATTTGACTTCAAGTTTCTATAACACATGACTCTAGAAGTTTAAGCCTTGAATTTGGTTCCATAAAAAAACTGAATTTGACCTTTTTATCCCCATAGATAATTTTTTTTTGTTATCTATGTGGATTATTCTTCCAAATTCATTAAATCATGAGTATTTTAAATTATGTATTATATTTATACTTAAATAACAATAGTAATATACCCATTTCCTCTTCCATGATTTCACAATGTCCATAGTATTCTAATGGAACCGGATATGGTCCATTATTATCACGAACCATCTTTAATATTCCACATATCATTAGGCCTTTCAAATATCACTCATCATCAAGGAATCTAGCTCAGTTACTTCTATATAGTTCTCATCACCCCACTTAAAATTGAGTTATCTTCTATTCCTTACCATTTTAAAATAAAAAAAATAGAATTATAAAATATAAAAAAGTATTATTATTATAGTACTAACCTAGAAAAATTATTATTGTATGATTTACATGAAATTTAAACCCAATCATGCCATGATATTTTAATTGTGTTTTTTATGGAACCATTTATTTCATAGGTGAAGTCATGATAAGTCACAAAACATGAATATCATTTTCATGAGACCCTTTTTTACATTATCAATGTATTTATCATAAATTCAGACAATTGTTTTACGAATTTTCAAGGAGTTTTTTATGGATTCTTCATTCCTTTTCATACAAAAACACACACACATATATATGTATATATAGATATTAGGGATTCCCTATAAAGGATATGGAACTAGATCAATAGGGGAAGGTGATCTAAATCTATAATAAATTTAAAATGGATCAAAATAATTGGTAAATTTTTTAAACATTTTATTTTTGAAACCCATATGTAGATGAAAATCCTCCCAATTATTTATATTTTCCTTAATGATCAACCATATGAGAAAAATTGTGTCTTATTTACCACAAATGTTTAACCATCTATTGGGGGTGAAAAGTGAAGTAAAATAATAAAATTATTCCAATAATTATCTATTTTAAAAGTATTTATGAAATTTAGTGTCATGATAAATTACAATTGACTTGGGTATCCTATAAATTTTGATAAATAATTAAAATAAATTATTAATAATGTAAGTGACATCAGTGGTGTTGTTGATATGGAACAAAATGAATCATTTTAGAAAATATATCCACTATAATAAAGATACAGTCACTCTTCATATTAGTCATTAGTAACCCAATAATGTAATCACGGAGATGCCATCTCATGGGTAATTAGGGATAAAAATACTATGAAAAAATCATTGAGGTTTTAGTTTATATTTATATATGTGGGCAAAAATACATTCTACCACAAATTTCTCTCTATCCTTACACACCCACAGATAATAAAAGTGTTCACATAGAATAGATAATGTTTTTATATGAAAATGTACCATATTAACTTCTATAATATAAATATTTTTGTAAAAGTAAATATATACTACAATAGGGAATGTAAATATTGTAAATACTAAATAATAATAAATCATGAATATAAGAATTTTCCTAATATGATTCTAATTTATAATATAAAAAAGGATCAAAAATAAAATTACCATTAACAAATAATTATATATTCATTTCAAACCTAGTAAATATATAATCCAAATGGGTTAAAATGCAATATATTCTGGAAAAATCATAAAAACTTATCCTATCGTATTATATTAATGACGAAATATGTAATTGATTCGATTGATCCAAAATATTTAGAATTTATTTTATTAAAATTTTGTTGAAAAATAATGTGTTTAAGAGCCTCATAATAAGAATGGATAAAATATTATTTTAGATAAATTTTATGTTTTTATTTTTTTAATATTTTCAATAATTCATGAAAATTTTTACCAACTGTATAATAATTTAGATTTTGGGAATTTGTCTTTTTATTAAAATATAAAATTTGGTAACCTTTTTTCATTATTACTCCACCTATTACAATTTTTTTACATCACATTCAATTTAAAAATTCATCCTTAAATATAGATGTGAAAATAGAGTGTGGGTGAGTCACTATTCGAGAATATAAAAATCCTTTTCTTTGGTCATTCCCCACTTAAAGGGAATGTTATTATTTATCAACTCATTCAAGGGTTTTTCAAATGCACTTAAGTATTTTATAATTCCATTTAAAAAACAATAAATTGTATGAAATTTTCTTACTTGTTGAATGAAGGTTGGGTATGACCACTATTGTAGGGATTTTATCATCTCTCTATATATCAAAACTCCATAAAAACTCAAGAAATATCCAAGGGGAACAAGTTTATACATAAAAATATAGCCCTAATAAAATTTTGAAAAAAATTTCCTCTTATAAAACATTCAAAAATTTTCTTAAGTGTTCCAAATATTTTTGAGATATACTGTTACACTCATAAATTTCATCAAATGATAACATAGAAAATTATTTTATTGAAGATGAAAAGTCATTATTCATTAATCTCATTAATGTGCTAGGTAAATTAGGGAGAAAAAAGGACACAAATAGCCATTAATAAAGACCATGATTCGTATTGAAATAAATTTTCTACTAATATCCCCTTTTATTATCATATGGTGGAAACTCCTGATTAAATAAAATTTAGAGTAAATATATGAACAATTTTACTCATTAATAATTTCATCAAACTTAAGGGTAAAATTATGATAACACATATTGATTTTATTAGAGGATCTTCAATCCTTGAACATTATCCATGTTCCATCCTTTTCATGGAACTTATAGAACTAATATAATACATAATATCTTAATTTATTTTACATACTACATATCCAAAAATTGTTTCCCATATATTTAAATTTACTTCAACTTGTCTAGGATTGTGTGATAAATAGGGTGATTTGATAGGGATTTTCCATGCCAAAATTCATTTTAAATCCTTGTGCATATAATGAGTTTTAAACTTGTTGAAACCTCATATGGATATACAAAATCACACTCCTAAAATAAGAATTCAAACCAACATACAAAAGGGAATATTATGTGGTCAAAATTAATCCTAAACTATTTATATATAATTATTGTGAAGTTTTATTATGAAATGAAACATTCCATAACCAAAAATATATTTTCATCATGATACTTTTCCTGGTTTCCATATTTCCTTTCCAACATGAGTTTTATTTAATTTCTTATTATTTTATTCTTTTATTGTCTATTATCCCTCTATTTTAACCTTTCTATTTTTTCATAATTTATTTTCACCCATTTTTGTCTTTTTTCCTTTTAATATTGTCTTTGAGAATTCATTAAAGGGATATTATGATATGATATATGGGCTCCCCTCAGTTTAAAATAGTGTTATGGCGTATAAAAATATCATTAGTGACATGTTGATAATACATCCATGGAGAAACTACTACATAATAACACACCTTAGCCAATAAAACATTTCACAATACATCATATTTTGACTTATTGATGGTGAATAAAACATTCAACTATTTGATGAAATTAATTTCTCCATAATCATTTATCCACTAAAGTATGTATGGAAGATGGTGGTTTAAATATATAAGTACTAGTTTCTTTGAAAAATTTTATACAATACATTATTTTAACTCCCTCTATCAATAAAAACAATGTATACCTTTCTAGGAATCTAGAATCATGTATAGTGAAGGTTATCACACTCAAAATTTTCCTTGGAAATCATTTTTATATAAAACACTTTTTTTCATGACATTAAAATAAATTTCTTTATAGACTTTAATGTTATTAATTTATTAATAAGAATAATCTTTTTTATTTGAGGTATCTCCACCAATAGACAATTTATAGAACTTATTTTTGATTATATTTCATCAATTTGAGAAATAACTATTGTTTTTCCCTATTATATTATATTTTAATAAAAATATCTCAATTTCACGTTAAGATTACCCAAAAAAAAACGTTCTATTAGGTGTAAGAGATTCCTTTTCACTCTTTTGACCAACAACATCATTTTGTTTTTATATTTCTCGAGCCTTCATATTTTTATTTCTCAATAGGGTTAAAGGAATGATGGGTTTCTTTAATTTAATCATTTTATTTTGATAAACATTATTTATAGATTTGTGGAGCATGTACTATTTTTATAAATGGTGATAAATCTTCACTAGATTGAAAATATCTAGATTGAGACCTAGTATGAACCATTTCATGATTGTCTGAAGTTTATACACTACATTGGATTAAATCATATCCATACCCATATATTTATAATAGTCTTCAACACTTTTACTCTATTATATAAGGTATTGATGGTTTTTACAAAGATAAAAATTGATATATGATGGAATAAAAAAATTTATCAAATATAACATTATATGTTCTCAATTATGGAATGGGAATTCACAAATTAATCTCTCATTTCACCCAATCTCACCAAATAAGATCATAATTATAAGACTAAATAGAAGTATGTTTAAATGTTTTCTACTTGAAAAATCATTGTTGGAAAATTTATTATCGATTCATATCTCCAACATCAAGTATGCTTTAGTGTCACACACCCCTTGAAATAAGTGACCTTTATCTTGATACCTCTAAGAATATAATCATCTTGAGAAAATTGTAACAACCATATAAATTTACAAACTTCCTCAAAAATATAGTTCACAGTCTCGTCTATGATGTGGTGATAATTTAAGGCTTTAACACTTCATGGGATACCATGTATATTTATTTTTCTTGGATGATTATCTATAATTTAAATCCACTCATCAAATTCCTCTAACATCCAATCACAACACTTCTAAAAATGGACATAAAAGAATGAATTTATAGTCATGAGGATTATAGTGTTTAATATTTACTTCGACATTCACCATCACATAAAGGAGTGATTATTTTACCTTGATCTTCATCCATGATAAGTGAAGAAACACACATGAACTGATTAAAAAATACACCAATATATAACAACACTCACAAATACACATGATGAGAAGCACATAAACACCCTCACTCTCACAAGGATATATTCTGTCTCTCCCCCCCACACACTCTCTTTCTCTCATACACAATGTAACTTCCCAAAAACTATAGTGGCTAGTTATGATATCTTGTTTTACACATAATACTGAAAAAAACAATATTATAATTAATATATAACTATTATAACATAAAATTGAAACAGTTTGTATAAATATATGTAATGATATTATTAAATCAAGACACTAACATGGATGAAATGATATAAAGTAGTGTAATTATTCCTTATAAATCACATTTATACATTATTTTATGGGAGATATATTCTCTTTGAATTTAAATATCCCAAGGATATGATGAAATATAATAAGTACTGCATGATTGAATTTTTTTTTCATAGATGTTCAAAATCATGGAAAATAGTAGAAGATCAATTCAACCTAAATTTCTACCCACGAAAACCACCACTACTTATCATATCATTAAGTTTTATGCGGTGATCTTTAAGGGTTATATATATAAATGTTATGATGATAAAAATATTTAATTATCGACATAAAAAATTATATATATATATATTATAAATTTTAATGTTACACTTTTAATGAAAAATAATGGTCATTTTTTATATTAATGCATTTATAAAATTCAATTAGTGTGGCCAAATAAATAAGATTATTTTATTCCTAAAAATATATTTTACAGAAAATATCTTTTTATAAGCTACGAATCATTATTTTATGAAAAAAAATATATTAAAAAATATATTATTGACATAAATAATATAATAAAACTAATTTAATTAGTAATATATATGGAATAAGAATAAGAACAAGTTACATTTTTAAATTCATTTTTCTATATATCATATGTTTTAAATTGAAATTTAATTTTATCATATTTAGAAATTTAATAAGAATAAATGGATTCAAAATTTTTTGTTTTCACATCGAAATTAGGTAGGATGGGTTATATTATAATTTCATTAAAAAACCAGTTACCAAGGTAAATATTTAATCAATGTTAGTAAGTGTAAATATGGATTACATAAAGTGGCTTGAATTTCAATAAATTAACTGGTCACATATACATACTTGAATAACTTTGATAGGTTTTAAATTCCTACCCACATGTCTTACCATCATTTCCTCACCCACTCACCTAACTCTCATGTGATTCCATCTTTACACAACACCTAACATATGTTCCCAAGGAAATTCCCCTCATTTAACTTATAAAAGGAGATTATTTACACCATCTTCAAAACATAATATCCCTTCAATATTTCATTGAACCTATACCATTTTTTACTCCCATAGACATCTCTTCCAAGGTTGGGAGTCCATTGTTTTATGAATGTTTCCCAAGTTCTAAATTTCCAATAAATATTTCAAAAGAAGATTAAAATCCTCAATGTGAGCACTATCAAATCTCTATCCTTTTAATATTTATATTACTCTTTCAAAAATATCATAGAAATTATAATATAATAAAATAAGTATAATTATTATATTTAAATGTGATTATGTTAATGAAACAACCATTATCTATCTCCCTCTCATCTATAGGGAATTGAAGATATCGCTTCTATTATGTCTGTACCACCACCTAAAAAAAATGAAATTTTTATCACCTCATTATATGGATGGATATAAGAATGTATTTAATGAATAAAAATTATATTTATTCGATTATTAATATTATATAATGGTAATATTAAAATTTAAAATTTTTATTAATATACCACCTTTTTATTGAAAATTACCTAAATAAAATAAGCATCAATTTCATATTCATGAATCATAACTAAAAATCTATTATATTTTTCATAAAGGTGATGCAACCATGTCACTATTGTTATTAATTTAATTTAATTATATTCCATTTTTTAATACTTTATATTTTTTTCCCTTTTATTATAATTTTAAATATTTTAGTCTATTTCACAACTATAGTAAGGTTATTAGAAACAATGTGATTACCATGATACCCATGCTACAAACTTGATAATGTAATTTTTCATGGTTGACACATAGTTCACCAATATTTTCAGCTTATTCTATGAAACATTATGACCCATTGTATTCTTATGTGAGACTGACATGGTTTTTTTCATGTTAAGGAGTATCTATGTGGACTAACCTTTCAAGTTACCCAATATTTTCTTATATAAACCGTACAATTGGAATACTATTTATAAATTCAATGTTCAAAACCCTACGACCTTCCCAGTTTCTCTTAAAAAGTTAAAATATTTTTTTTGTAAGAAATTACCTCCCCCACACTTTCATCTTCCTCCCATTTCATATGATCATCCCTCTTGAATGTCAAGTGAGAGATACATTTTCTTATCCAATGATTTCTTATTCTCCATCTTTATTTTCAAGTGGATTTCAAACATAATTAATCCTATTTCCCCTTCTCTTATCCTTTCATCCATATTCCATTTATTTAAAGTTTTAACATTATCATATAAACCTAATAATTATGATACATGTATTTAAAGTTTGGTTTGGTTATAACCTAGTGATTTGTTTTTTGGGCTTGTAGATGGTGGCTCATCAATTAGATTAACTTCAACCATCACAGGTGATTTTCACTCAATTAAATGTATGTGTTTATATATGATTATTTTTCTAGAAATTCATGTTGTGATTGAGTTCTAAAAAGTTATATTTAATTAGTGTATGTGTGATAACCACATGTCACTATGTCATTTTATTTTATTTTATTTTGGGGAATTTTAAAGTTTCTTGGATACTTAGGTTTGACTTCTCTAAATTATTTACTTTTCCTTCTATAACATGCTTTTAGTGGAAATCCCGGTATAAAACATTAGGTTATAGAGAAAATATTCTCTCCCAATTTATTTTGAATATTCATGGTAATCAATTCAAAGTTAGTATATGGTTCAGATTAAATAATGTGAATTCTAGGAGAAACTATGAATGATGCTGCAATTATTAATTGAGTTGTTTTGCATGGTTGGTTAATGGTTAATAAAATATATGAAATAATTATGTAAAATAATTTTTTCAACATATTCCATCTATATAGTTTGTGTAAAGTTTGGTAAACCATGTGACCAAACCATGAAGGCTACTGATGTTTTATTTAATTTAGTAAAATGACCATTTTCCTCCTTACCTTTTAGGGATTTACTATTTTCTCCTCTCCTTGATCATGAAAACCATGAATATGAGGGAGAATCCCTCCCTTCTTAGTACATATAATATGGTGGGTTATCCCTCCAATTTAAACTGATTTTTTCAAGGTATTCCCTATATTTTTCTTATCCTTCTTCCCATATATCTTATTCTCTCATTTCAACTTAGCTCTACCATCCTCCTATAAACTCAAGGGTTTTTTATAGGTGGATAGGGTTAAATTTGGTTTCTAATTTAATGTTTTAATTTATATGGCTTATTGGTAGAATTTGCTTTCTTGGTTGGGAATTTTCTATCATAGGTGACACATTTTAGTATTGTTTTATAATGATTATACATGTTTAATTGAATAATTTTTTGGGAATTTAATTTAAAATCCACATCACTCTACACTTGATTGTTTATTTACACATATGTATAACTAAATTATTATTTTTGTTTCATGTGAAGGTGTAGAAGGTGAGTTGTGAGTTAAATTTAAATTCTTCATACTTTTTGTATGCGACTCTTGATTTCTCATATAATTTTGAGGCTTTTTATGGGAAGTATTAGTATACTAATAAGGATATAGATAATTAAAATCCATAGTGTAGATAATGTGGAGAATATATTAACGTACATGGTTAGACTGGGGGAGATAATAAGATAGTTTATATGGCCCTATGATTGTTTAGAATGGACTAGGGTTTCTATTGAGTACCCAAATAAAGATGGTTCCCAATTTGTTTTATAAGACTACCGTGAAATGATTGGTTCATTATTTTCAACCAAGGTCTTTATTTTATAGTCTATGATCTAGATAATTAAGTTTTAGGTTGATACACATGAATATTAGATCCCCTTTATGATTAATAAAGGGATTTCATTTTATATTTGATTGTATCATCTACCCATTGATTGTTTATTGGATCCTTTCTCTATTTGGGCCTCATTAGAATTTTTTTAATGTGTGGGTGCCTACTATGACTTGATTAATTTTGGTTTTTTTCATGGTTTACATTTTAAGTTGATTAATGGAATGATTTGGAATGTTTGGTTTTGTAAAAAATAAAAAATATGATGTTTTGAAAAAGGAAATTGATAATTATTTTGTGGGAAATATGAATAAATGTTGTGTTTTGAATATAAATTTTTATTTTAATATTTTTAAAGGTAAATAAGTGATTTAGAATAAAAACATGATTTTATTATTTTGGATGAAATATAAGGCTTTAGGTTATTTTACTCTCTTTTATTTCCAAAAGGTCTTACCCTAGTTTGGAAACAAGTTTTTGTTCCACCGTTATTTTGCCTCATTAAAAAGGTGGTTTTAAAAATGTATTTGTGGAATGATATTTTGTATTTATAAATTAAATATGAAAATTATATTTTCAATATAAATTCAAACCAACATTATAAAAATTCTATTTTTAATGGAAATGATTTGAAATATGGTGAAATCTTGCTGAAAATGTTTTTCACACATGATACATGCACCATTTAATGAATGAAAATCCTATTTTTTATTTCAAATGATATAGTTATGGTTTGGTATTTATGGGATCTTGGTTTGATATGGACTATGATGGTCAATTTGGGACTTGTTGAGAGACAATGGGTCATAAAGAGATGGGTTTCAATGGTTCAGGATGTTTGATTTTATTTTGGGACCATTCATGCATCGACCATATTAGACCAAATAGTTCTTCTAGTTTATGGTATATAAAGATGTTTCCCTTTAATTTGTTTATGTATTGACATCATTCATGATATATATATTTTTTATTTATGTTGTGAGTAACTATGATTTATTTAACATATTTATATTGTATTTTTGTAATTCACAATATTAAAATTTTTGATATTGATGGGTAATAATGGATTTTGGTGGTGGAATCCTTGGTTAGATTATTATTTTTAGAGGGTGAAATATTTCTCAATGTATTCATTCTTGACACACATGAACTACTTACCAGCCCATGGGGATTGGGAATTCTCTTCAAGCCTTGTGTTAAGATGGGTCATGTGACATATTAGGTTAACCTAGTTTTGGTTGTTACAAACTTGCATTAGAGCCTAGGTTCTTTAACTTCCTAAGATCTAGAGGGATTATCATATTATTTTGGGTATTTAAAAGTAAAATTAATAATTAGGAATGTTTTTGGATCCCAATAGGTAAGTGGATGAAAAACATAATAAACACTTTCTCACCCTAAACCTTGAGTTTCCAAGGGTTGTTTAGATTTTGATATTGAATTTGAGGTTTTTTGGTTATTCATGATTGTTTTTGATATGATATTTTCATATTTTGTTCCACATTTATTGTACTAGTTATTTTAGAGGTCTCTTGAGGCTTTTGGCATGAATATGGGAGGAGAACAAAGGCTACACTATTATATCGCATGTTCTTAAAAACCACATAAATCCTATGAAGACGAGTCTATAATAATGATAATACACATTTTCAGGGTTATCACATCATTATCAAACCTATATGGATAAACCATTCACAATTATACTTTCACCTTAAATTTTTTGGATCCATTTCTCTTTGAATTTAATCAAATAGATCCAATTATTTGATTAAGGATAATTAACAGATTTTTAGTTGGTTTATGTAATTGAATAAATTTTTTCATGGGTTCTTTTTCCATTATTGTCCGATTTTTTTAAAAAAGGATTGTTTTTAGATTTTAAAAAATTGAATTTTGAATAGAAAATTGAAATTTTAGGAGTGTGTTAATTTCTAAAAAATTTAGGATGATAATATAATTTTTGTGGTTATGAAATGTTTTAAAAGAGTCAAGTATTATATTTTAGTTGTTTCCAAGAATTCAGTTTTGAAATTAAATATGGTTTTTTGTGAAATGTATTTATTTTGGAAAACGTGTAATATTTTATGATTTAAAGAATAACATGGTTTAATTTGAAACACTTTGATGCTATTAATTCCATTTTGGATTTTTGGTTAAATTTTTTAAATCAATGGGAATTACTTGAAATGAAAATTGGGTTTTTCTAATGAGTCGTATGTTTCGAAAGGGATAAGGGTGTGTTTTTGAATCCTTTGTGAAGTGTGGTAGATTTAAGAAAAATGGTTTAATTTAATTTTTAATTTGAAATGGTTTTAAAATAGAAATTTATTTAAAGTATTTTAGTATTTGAATATTGATTTCAAACTCCTTGAGATGGGATAGTGAACTAGAAGGTAATTGGAGTTCTTTTTAAACAATTCATGTCATTAAAAATTATTTAGGACCCCTTGATAAGGTGATGGGATATATAAATATTTCGAATAGTTTTGGTTATTTATTTTTTCCTGGTGGCCTATGTATATAAATTTGTAGCCTTAGTACGCACCGAGACCCATTTCGGTTTGGTTGGGAAACATGAGTGGGATAAGATAATTTTTTAGGTTTCATGTTAGTGCCTCATAGAGTTTACTGAGATAAGGTAATAATAATTTTCTTAGGATGATCCTTTAGATAAATACACTGGTTATATATGTGTTTCTATTCTGATAGTTAGATTTACTAGACTTTAGAGGTAGTGGTAGAATCAGAATCTATCTGTAATTTAGAACCTCTTGAGTCGCTCTCATATTCTCTATATTGGTCAATGTTATTAAAAGGTTATGATGAATAAAACACATGTATAATTCAGATAATTTAGAATTTATTAAGTGTTTTAAAAATGGTTTACACTTTTTGGTTTCTTATTATTAGGACTAGAATGAATTGAGGTTTTTGTGGTTATTTTTCTAATAAATGCATTAGGTTCTTTTGTGGTTCCTCATTTGTGAGGAGTTGTTTCTATTGGTATTCTCTCTTTATATTCAAGGTTACTCTTATGTGAGGTGTTGTTAATTGTTATTGTTTTTCTTATTGAACTATGTAATATTTTTTTATAGGATTTGTGTGTGGCACTTTATATAGTTGGACATGAGTGAGTCTTGGGAGCATGTTTTGGGTATCTATGATGGACATGGAATTGGTTGATATTTTTCTCTGATCGATGTCATTTTGGATCTTTTCAGGTTATACATGGAATTTTGACTAGGGTATAAGGTCTTAGGTTTCCCTAGATATTTATTCTATCACCCAAGTCCTAGAACCATTTTGTTTCATATTGAGGAATGTTTTATTTGAGGTGTTTCTCTATTATTGGTAGTGTGGGACATAATAAGTTTAGGTGATATATTTTTGTTAAATTTTTAGATGTTATTTGGGTTGGGATACTCTTGATTTTGTGGGATGGTTTCTTGGTATGTCATTTTTGTTAAAGTAGATTTGTGTTTCACATTGAAATATTGTAATGAATTTTGTTTGTTTGGAAGCAACTCTCTTTTATGGTTTATTTGAGATCATATTGGTTGTTTAAAATAGTTTGGAATTATAATAAATGGTAGTGAGGCCTATAATAGTTCTATATCATCTGATAGCATTTATTTTTATTGGTGACATGTTAGTTTTTGTTTCGATATTCTTGATTTGTTTAAGGATTTTGACCTATTATTTGAGGAATTGAGCGTGATAGGTTTTCCTTGCCATATGATCCTTATGAGTTTTCCCCTAATATCATAAATCTTTTTTTAGTTTCCATTTAATTATTCCATCATTAATACAATTCTATGGTCAAAAGTGGCATAATAGGGAGAATTGTGATACGCACATATAACTGTAGTTATTTATTTTATTTTATTTTAGGGTAATTTTATTTTTTGTGGAGCTTAAGGCTTGAGTTCCCCAAATTATGGAATTTTACTTATGTATCACAGTTTGAGTGCATGAGATAGTATATACATTGTAGGGTATGAAAAAATGGACCTTCTTCATTCATTTTGGACAGACAAGGTTAGTCCTTCATGGGTAGCACACAGTTTAGATCAAACCATGTGAGTCCGATAAGAAAACAAGTGATGTGATTCAATCCCTAACAAAGCTATTTTGCACAATTGGCACATAGACAGAAAACCACATGGCTGAACTATGTGGGAGATTATTTTGTGGATACTTTCATCTATATAGTTAGTACAGAGTTTGGTAAACTGTGTAACCAAATAGTAGAGACTAACCAAATTTCATTTAATTTAGTAAAATGACCATTTTTTCTTTCCAATTCATTTAGGGGTTTTCTTATTTATCACATCTTCATTATAATATAAACCAAGTAAATTTGGAACACTCTCCCTCCTCATTCCTTCTATTTTATGGATTTCCCCTAGTTTCAAGGGATTTCCCCCAACGTAGGCCTTCTGTTTTTCTTTTATTACCTTCCCCCTCATTTATTCTCTCATTTAACCATTTCTTGGAACTCCTTACATGAAAACTAGGGTTGTTTAGATGGGGATGGTGTTCAACGTGTGTTTTAATGATATTTTTTTTGTATATAGGGAATATGAGGATAATATTATTCTTGGTTGGGCATTCATCGTCCTAAGTGATCCATTCCAGAATGGTTTTGGAATGATTACTCTTATTTCATGGTAGGGGTTTTGTTCATTTACATTAAAATATATATCACTATATATTAGACTATTAAAATACCCTATTTTGAAAAATTAATGATATATGTGATAACTATTCAGATTTTCATAAATTTATTAAGGGTTCAATCACTTGGTATAATGATATATAAGTGTTTTTATATGGGTTTTTAAATATTGTTTGTTTACAAGTCTTCTAAATATTTCATGTGGATTACTTACAATGGGTTAAATATTTTCAATGGATTTGACCCCATTAAGGTGTTTAAAGGGGTGAAAACATAATCTTCATTTGGTAATGTTTAAATGGAAGGAATTGGATTATTTTCCCAAATTTTTTTAATAAATATGATTTTCATGGAAATACCTAGCCTCTAAAAAGGTCTTAAAATGGTTAAAATGGATCGTTTTAAAGAATGTTTGAAATGATATTTCAAATGGATAACAAATGTTGATAAAATGGTCTGTAATTCCAATCATTGCAGTTTAAATTCATTTTTTTCACATTAAGTAGTTTTTAAAAGTATGTGAGAACCATAAGAAAGTCCTTTTTATTTTATTGGTTTTGATGAGTTGAGACCCCCTTGGGGAATTTTTATATCAATTTGGGTTTATTTATAATTATTCATAGATTAATGGAAATGGTATTATTTAATTAAAGATTGTAAAAGGGTGATGATTTGGTTATTTTAAAATTATTTATACATGTTTTATGTAATTGTTTTACTGCTAACCTCTATTTTATAGTTACCATGGGATGTCCTAGTGGTCTAGTAGGGATCTAGATAACTGAAATACGTAGTATAGTGAGTGTACTAACTAGGGTAAGCTACCTTGTTTGAAAAATTGAGATAATTATATGGTTTCCATGGCCTCAAGACAGTTTTTATGTTCCCAAGGATACTATTGACATCCTATATCAGGATAGAGGCCGATTAGATTTACTTGACTACTGAGATATAAAATGTTCATTAGTGCCAACCTAGGTTCCTCTTCACTAATCCAGGATCTTGATAATTTAATCTTATTATGATTCTCATGAATATTAGATCCATGTTAGGATAAATTATATAATTTTATATAAAATTTTGATTACATACACTACAAATTGATTATTTTTTAGAACATTTTCCATGTTTGGGCTTCTTGAGAATGTTTTGTTTATTTGTGGGTTTTTATTGTTACTTGTTTCATTTTTATTATGGTTTTGGTGTAATTTTTGACATTATTTATTGAATTATTTTTCAACGGTGGGTTTTCAAAAAAGTAATTTCACGATGTCTTAAAAAACTAAATTTATAAATAATTTAGGGAAAAGAGAATGGAAATGTGTATTTTTAATATCAATTTTTGTTTTCTTATTTTCATGGTCAAAAATAGTTTTAAAAGAAAAATATCAATTCATTGGTTTGATTGAAAAATATTATTTTAAAATGATGATCCCCCTTTGTTTTCAAAAGTTATTACTCGAGTTTTGGAAAGGGATTTGGTTATTCCAATCTTTTATATTTTCAAATAAGGGAGATATTTTTCAAAAACGAATTATGTCATGATATTTGGTTTTATCTAAATTATATATAAAAAATATATTTTATTCAAATATTAAAAATAGAATTAATAAAATGGTATTTTTATAGGAAATGGAATGAACTATTTGGTAAAATACCATTGGGAATATTTTTATCACACCATGTACACAAAATTCAGTTTAAATAGCTCCTATGTTTTATTTAAGGTGCTCTGGTTATGGTTTGATATTAATGAGAATTTGGTTCAGTTTGGAACATGATGGTTGTTTTGGGACTTGGTGAGTGTTGGTAGGTCATAAAAATTTGGTTTATAGTAGTTTGGTATTTTTGTTTATATTTTGGAATCATTATGTAGTGGCCTTTTAGGACCATAATATTCATCAGGTTTATGTTTTATATGGATTTCTTCTTATATTTAGTTTATATTTTGGTTTAATATATTTGTTTTATTTTTTATATTAATTTTGTGAGATTATTTAATTTATTTCTTCTGTCAATATTATATTTTTTCTTAATAGGGTAAACATACGTGATCTAGATGGGTTATGAAATATTTTCTCATTGGTATCTTGGTTTTAATAATTGATTTTATAGGGTGAAATAATTATAAAGGTATAAATTCTTGATGCCCAAGTACATGTTTCAAACCAGTGGGTATAATTATTTCCCTTTCAGGATTTATAAAGAGACAGGTCAGGTGAGTTGTTTGGTTAGCCTAGGTCAGATCGTTATGGTATGACTATGTATGTTAACCTTGACGAGTTTTCAAAAAAAAAATTCATGAATATATTATTTTTATGTAGAGGATTTATTTATGAATTTCAAATATATCTTCAAAATATTTTTCTATGCTAAAAATCATTAGAAAATTTTTATTGGAATTTTTAAAATGGTTTTTGATGAAAGATATAATACATGGGTTTTGTTTTGGATTTTAAAACAAAGTTGACATGGTTTTAAAGAATCGTATTCCATTAAAATGGGGGTTGTGTTCTTGGGATTTTTAAATTTTTCAAATAGTGATATTTTAATAGAAGGGAAATTGCATGGAAATAAGAGTTGGATTCATTTCAGAAGGCCTATTTAGAACTTTTTAAACAAATAGTTCGTCAATAAAGGGACCCTCATTTTCTGACCCTATACTCTAATCACAAATTATGGTTTATTAATTATATTGTGTTAGATGTATGATGTTTAAAGGGGTAGTTTTGTATAAGGCTATAGGATAATAAATTTGAGTAATTTATTATGATTTTTAATGTAATTATTTCGATTGGGATTTCGTATCTATATTAGATTAGTCATGGGAACCTAAGAATATAAGTGACAGATATTTATTCATGATATCCTATTTATCTTACATTCTATAAGGGTCCCCTACTTGTATTTTGGACAAGTCTTGTAGGGATGAACTATTCTAATGAGGACCATGTGGGATAATCTATTGTCTTGTGTGGTTGTTTGACATAACATAAGTTTAATGTTAGTCTATGTTTTCGTAGCACTACTTGAATCATATCATTATAGAAAATATAAAGTTTCCAATGATTTTTTCCTTAATTAGTGGTTTATATAATGGATTTACCTCTTTGTATCTATGTATTGATATTTTTTTATTGTTCAACCATGTTATCATTTTACATTTTTATATTCCTTTGACATAGTAGTGTCTGTTAAATTTCTTAAATAATATTCAAAAGTTATTTTTAAAAAGTGTTTTCAAATAAAGGATAAATGATTGGTTTTGTGATTTGAATTTTTATAAATGGTTGAGTTTGTTTTAAATCAAAGAACCTCATATTATGTTAACAATGATATATAACTATGTTGGAATTACACTTGTTTTTAGGAGGGTTTTATTATTTATAGTGGGAGTATGTGGTTTTGGATTCCCTATTTCCTTATTAAAATGGAAAAGTATATTTCTACTATATTTAAAACTATTATTTTTGAATTTTTTATTTAATGTAATTACATATCCTCCCTATTAAAATCTTATTTGGATAGTTAGGTTACACCAAGTATACAAAATCATGTCCATATATGCATCTATTTTATATCAAAAAAGTTAAATGATTAATTTCAGTTTGGTTATCAATATTTAGAATAATGGGTGAATTAGGATGTGGAGTGAAACTTTGGTTACATAGAGGTACCTAGGTAGTTTGGTTTGGGTTACCTTTTATTTTTTTATGGTATGTATCATAAAGAACATTATTTTATTTTGTATAAGATTTATATTCATTAGTCCTTATTTTGAATTTATATTATATGATGTTTTCATATTGGTATAAATCATATGAATTATATTTATTGATTAAGACTCATTTAGTTTGGTTGTTAGCTATTTCTACATAATTAGTGCTTCTTGGATGCACAATGTATGAATGATCCATTTTGGATTTTTGTTATAGAATAAAATATGTTATTAACTCTAGTTTGAGGGGAAAAATATTCTCAATGTGATTCTTGCTTCCAAGGAACTATTTTATAGCTAGTGGGTATTGAGAATTACCATTCATCCTATTTGTGATCCAAATCAAATAACATGTTGGGTTCTCCTATGATGGTTTGTTAGAAATGGTATCAGAGCCTATGTTCTTAAAAATAATGAGGTTATTAATAGTTTCCTATTTTATTTGGATATTTTGTTTATTATGGATAAAAGGTTGTTGGGGCACGATAGGTGGTTGAGGAGAGAGTGTTTAATGTTATTTCTTGTTGGAAACATTGATTTTCCATGGCTATTAGGTACATGAGTCTTCTATTTTTATTCCATTATTGTCTAACATTTATGGATTTTTATGTAAAAAGATGATATTTGAATCCCAATAAATTATATAGGTGATCTAGGATTTTTTATGCGATTTGGGGAGAAATTGAATAAAGAATTGAATTGTTGTGGTTAGCTCACAGGACCCAGTAAACCATGTGGATCCCATAAATAATGTTTTTGAGGACTTTAAAAATCCCATTACATGGTCGAAAAATTGAAAACCAAAACGTGCATCCAAATCATTCAAAACTTTTCACCCCAATCATATTAATTGTTATGACTCACCTTGAATATGATTTTTCTTGAAGTTGATATCAATAGTTTGAGATTAATCAAGGAAGGTTTTTATGTTTTTTTAATACCATGGAAGTTAATTTTTCATTATTTATTGAGTTATGTTGTTCTTTTTTCTAATGTTTTAAAGGGTTTTTTTAATTTGGAGATGGAGAATTAGATAAAGTGTGTGGATTCAAAATAATTATGGAGGGTGGTTTGAAATGAAATTCCTTATTTCTTATAAGGTATTTTATAAAGAAGTTGAAATAATTATTATATTTTTGGAATATATTTAAAATGAAATTGGTATTTTAGGTTAATGCCTCCAAAATTTTTAAATCGATTTTTGAATTATTTCACTTTATAATAATTTTGTTAATGGACTTAATCTATTTTCAAATTGGGTAAACAATTCTTCCACATTTTGGTTATTTTCTAAAGTAAGGATGTTCTTTTTTCTTTCAATGGTTTTAATTGGAAAAAAGGGTTTTTAAATTTTATTTTTTATGGAGGAGATTTTAAAGTAATAGATGTTTTTTTAATGTGTGATAGGTTTATTTTATGTGGAAGGGTTTGCATTTTTTATATATACATAGTTTATAGTGGAAAAATTCTGTGTAAATTACGAGGAACTAATTTGATGTGTTAATGTGTTGTTTTATTTAGAGAACTCCTCCTATAATTTTCAATAAAGAAAGTAACATGGTCTGATCCTTAATAATATCCTCTCAGTGAATTTTTTATTTACTAGAAATGATCTTTTTTTTCTGGACTCTACCCAGACATTGAATGTTTTTGTGGACACAAAACCATACATATTATTGGACCATATTTAAGAAATTTCTAATCGGCATTTTACTTTATTATATGAGGATCAGAGTTCTCTTGAATCATTTGAGTGGTTGGAAAGGATTGATGGAAACACAAATTCTTAATAGACACCTAATGCGTCATGGGTGATATCATCTTTGAGATTTATTATTAGAACGATTTTAGTTTAATAGGGGTTTATGATTCCTTCTCAGTTTCATGGGAACACATCATGGGTATTATTAAATATTTTTTTAATTGAGAGGTTTTTTTTCATGAAGTTATATAAATATCTAGATTTTTAGAGTTTTTATTAGGACGAGACCTTAATGAAGGATTGTTTTGATCACTTTTTAAGGCAATTGATCATATCTACTCAATTGTAATATAAATAATAAAATAAATATTATTTATTTAATATTGATCATTGCCTATATATCATATTATATTTTCTTGGATATAGAATTTCATCATTCAGGAGGCAGTCAAGAGTGCCATGTTAGTTGAATATGATCAGTCCAGAAAACTTCTGATAGGTGGAACCTTATTTCTTTCAAGCACAACAAAAGGAAACCCATAAGGTGTAGAGAATAATTTGGATAATTCTAATTTATAAGTAACAATGTGTGAGGTTTAGTCTTCTTTGGTATTTACCAATCCTTATTATAAGAAGAGATATCATGTGCACTTTCAGTGTAGGGGACTATATAATTATAAGAATATTATCAGAAAGATCTAAGAAACTATCTTAATTGTGACCATTCAAATCATTTTCAGATGTTAGTAAGTTGTATTTTCATAAGAAGTATTAGGTGTGGTTTTAATCGATGTGTTTATTCAAATTTTTGGTTACCCTTTGTATAATTTTCTATTATAGATTTGAATTTAATTAAGGATTTGAGGTTCTTATTGGATTCTATATTCAGTGTTTCTTTGAAAATTTCTTATACATATTAGTTGTTTTTCATATATGACCTTATCTATTTTTTGGAACCCCTTTTAATGAGGATTTGTCTTGTACTTTATTATAATGTTGATCAATAATTAATGAGATGTAGGAGACCCTTTGGTTCATACTCATCTGACTATGATTAGTGTTGTTCTTGTTGTTGATACCTGATGTTGTTAGCTTTATTTCATGAGATTGTTTTGAGATTATTTCCCAAAGTTGGGAACCAAATTTATCCATGAGGATATTTTTTATCCAGTTCTAGATACTTTTTTTGTTTCATTGAGGGTTTCTTGAGGGTTGTTACATTTTCTTAGATGTTTCATATGGGATTATGTTTATTTTTATTGTTTTTTTGTTTTAGTTTTAGCAGTAATTTCCCTTTTTATCAACCATTTTGAAGAATTATTAATGCTTTGGAAATGTATATTAGTTCTTGATTTCATTATATATTCACGTTGGATGGACATGATGGAGTAATTCTTAGAGATATTAGTGTTGTTGAATAATTTGGTTCCCATTATTTAGAAGATTTTAGAAAGACAGTTTTGATGATGGTTCATGATAAGAGATTCTCTAAATTTTTGAGTCACCTAAATATTCCCCCAACCCACCCAACTGTTATGTTAAGGTGTGGAGGTATTAGTGTTTTATCACATTTTTTTGGGCCACTAAATTTCTAGGGATATAATTTTTCATGTTAGGGAGAATAATGACACCAATGAGTCACTATTATTCTTAATTATATATAATTTTAGTATATTTTTGAATCCTTTATAATTTTTGGTAGTTTTAACCCATATAATAACTTGAATAAAGTTTTAAGGTGTTTGGTTGTTAGGTAAAAGTTAGTAGAAACCATGTGGTGAATGTGAACCACATGCATCAAACTCAACAATGTGATTTTGTATGGTTGGAGCATGGTTGATAAAGGCATGTGAGGTCCTCCAGGTATATGTGTGACCCATTTTGTTCTTGGGGGTGGATTCAAACAGTTGGAACATAGTTAGAAAAAATTGTGATGACTAACCATGTGGGTGCCTGAATCTTGTATAGTTGAATCCATGTGATTGTTTAAATGTATTATCTAGAAAATAATCTATAAATAGTATTGATTTTGATGCTAACAAATAAACATATTTTTTACTAATGAAATTAATATATGTCTCTTATATAATGGGTTAGGGTATTTTTTAAAGTATTGTGAACATGTTTTAAAAGTATTTTGAAAGAACTATTCATACCCTACATCTTTAATCCTAAAATATAGTTTGGAGACCCTACGTTTGAGACAATACATATGGATCATGTACCCAATGCTGTTAGAAAATAATGGATTATAAATCCTATTTTTATAAAGAACCATACATTTAAATAAACAATAATATGGTACATCAACCCTAATTTTGTGGAAAACTATACATTTTAACTCTCCATTTGTAGATTTTTCATCACATGAAGGAACACTACATTTGACTATTCAATGATGGAGTTTTAAATTAAATATATTTTCAGTGATTGATGAAATGGACTCAGTGGGAGTAAATATTATTTCAAATCTATTTTACGACTGATTCTAAGACCCATATTAAATATAAGAAATTATTACTTTTTCTAATGGAATTTATAACTCCTTTGAATGATGTATATTTGAATGATTATGATCTATCAGGAGATATTATTGGATATACTCAATCAAATGAAAGAAAATATTTCTATATAATATCAAAAGTATTTTATCTTTTAAAACACACATTAATATAACTCTGTATTCTACAATATCATTTTGAAATAAATAAAAATTGGAATGGAAAAAATATTGAGCAACTATATTAACTTTTTAAGAGGCTACACATCAGTGATATACATACTTCAAACTCATTATGCTCTTCAATTGCTGTTATTTTTTCATTGCTACTATTATTGAAGATAATATTCAATGATTATCTCTTAAAAGGTATACTTACTTGAAGACATTAATATTTTACGGATAAGATCCATATTCTATTAGTTGTTACAATAACTATCATCAATAATATAAAAATTAAAAAAATCTAACTCTTTGTATTTATTAATTTCTCAAAAACTCACTCTCATTCATAGAAGAGTATCATCTTCATCGGCTATGTTGTGGAAAAAATGGTTCTATGTAAAAGAACCAAATGGATATATTTATCCTTATTCTAAAAGGTTTCAACTACCTACACTTTTTTTTAATGTCTTGCGATCAGAGGACTATTCTAGTGAAATTCATCAAGATGTCATATAGATCATTGGTGGAGTGGACTAGGGGATCCTTATGCTCAAAACCACTAAAAAATAATTGTGTTCTTCTTTAATGTTTATCCAGTAGTAAAATTACTTAAAGAATATAACACTACATATCATCATAAATCATAAAGAATGTTAAAATACAGAATCTGTCAATATTATTTAAGTGACACAATTCACCCCCTCTTGTTTATATTTGTATTATTTTGACCTAACAGTGACTACTTCATGGTTTAGAAGACCATGTTGCTAAACTGGGCATTCTACCCAATTTCACCTAAAATGAAAAAGTTACTTTTTACACATTAAAATTTACTCCCCCACACCATCGTCTTCCTCCCATTCCACATGAGTATCCCTTTTAGAGGCCAACAGAGATCTCTATCCACTTCTCCCTTTACTTTTGGCTTCTATTTCATGATTTCCATGCATATTTACAAGTTAATCCTTCCTCTTCCCCCACAATCATTCTATTTTCCTCTATTAAATCTTCAATATAACCTAGGTCTTAGAATTATCCTTGAGCCCTAATCATTTTATAAGTGGGATTAGGTTTTGGGTTGGTTCTAGCCAATGTATTTAGTCCTTTAAAATTTAAATGGAGTGGTTCCTTGCATGGTTTCACTTAATCTATCAAAGCCAATTTTTTTCTTATTCATTCAAGGTAGGTGTTTTAATGAAATTATTTTATTTATCAATTGATGAGTCTCTTGGGTGTTAAATTTTCATCTTTAAATAGTGTATTGATATGTATAAGACAATTTATGAATTTTAGAAAATTTTTCTTGAATATACTCTCTCAACATACAAGGTTTATTGATGAATTTAGAATTTATTTTTTAACTTAAAATATTAGGTATGTTAATCCTCTTTGTGAAATTACCATGGGACATCATTAAATGGGTTTAGATGAAATATGTATTCCTTGGGCCTTGTTTTCTATTATCAAAGGATGTTTCAATGTTTTAAAGAAATGATTCTAGATTATAAATGGGTGTGTTTTGTAGTTATTTCTAAATTGTTGAAGTAATAAGATTTCAAAATAATGGAAATGACTTGATAATCTGAGTAAGATTGATTTTATAAGGACCATTTGTAACTTTTTAAACAAATGGTTCATCCCCCATGAGACCATCATTGTTTTCCCCGTTACATGCTTCATCGATTGTGGTTCGTTTATTATTTATGTTGGATGAATGATGTGAAAATGGGTTGTTTTATATGGGAGTGTTAGAGGTGATATGTGATATAATCCTTATTATTTATTTATTTATTTATTTTGTTTTTTTACTCAACTCTATATTAGAATGGTCACGAGAACCCAAGTATCTAGGCAGGATGTCTTGATACCTTCCACCCCAACTGGTAAAAACATTACTAAGGTACCCATAATTATTAATATGTCATGGAAATTGGGGAGGTTCTATTATAATGAAGCCAATGTGTGCTAATCAGACGTATAACATCATTTTTGGACACAATTTATGTTATCTAGTGGTATATTTTGTGATAAAATTGTTAGTTTTGTCTCACTTTAGACCACATGGATTTTCTCATGAAACCTGTTCCTTGATTGGTGGTTCTTTTTGGGGGTTTACATATTTTTATGCATCCCCATGATATTTTTTTCTTTTATAACCTCATACTTTAACATTTTTCTTTTTTATCTACTATTGATATATTGTTTCTGACAGAATTTCTTTAATAGTTTTCAAAAATATGTTTCGAAAGCTTATGTTCACGTAAAATTTAAATAGTTTGTTTTGTGTTTTGGATTTATAAAAAAGGTTTGGAATGATGGGAAACAACTTAAACTATTTTGTATTTTAAATTTAATTCCCTTATGATAGTTTTAAAGTGATTTATGACTATGTGGGTATTCCACTTATTTTGTTTTAAATGAAAAGTTTTTCTCATTATAGTGGTATATGGTTTTTCCCTATTTTCATGTTGAAATTAATAAATCTATTTCCTCATGTATTTCAAAATAGCATTTATGAACTATTTATTTAAATGAATATCATAGAATCCTTTATTAGTTCAAACTAGTATTATTAACTCAAACCATTAATACACACTCATGTGTGTGTATGCACCTTTTATATTTGATATATGTTATAGGTTCCATTTTAGTTTTTTTTCATTATATTGGATGATGGATGTGTTGGGATGTGAAGTGAAATCATGGTTGTATGGTGGTACTCAGGCAGTTTAGATCAGGTTCTATTGTATTTTGGGATGTGATGTATCCACAAAAATAACGTTTATTTTTTTTATTCTTATATTCTTTTTTATTAGTCATTATCTTATATTTATTTTAGAAGATTATTTTATGGGTTCATAAATTATTTTAATCATATTTATTAGTTATGACTAATCTTGTTTAATGGTTATCTATTTCTACTTAATTGGTGTTTATTTTATATCCAATGTATGGGCAGTCATTCTTAGATGATTAACATATGATCCTTTATGTTAATAACATTTATTTGAGGAGAAAATATTCCCAATGTGCTACCTTTGTTCCTAGAAAAAAGTTTTATGAACATGGAGATTTGGAACACCCTTTGGACTTAGTTTTTATTTTGAATAGGGGATGTGTTTGGATAGTTTAGGTTGGTTCCTTGCAATAAAGGAAAGGATTTCTATTAACTCAATTTCAATTTATTGAGTTATAGTCACTCTTCAAGAACATTATTCTTATATGTTGTGTAAATTCTACCTTATTATTGAATTATATTTTACTTTATATTATATTTATGAGGATTTAAATTACTTCATCATGAACATCTTTTAAAAGTATTTTTATATCGATTTTTATTTTTTTGATAGAATAATTTCATCAAAAAATGAAACATTATTAATAATAATCCTCATCCACATTGATTAATATTTCTCCTCCATGACTATATTATTTATTTACACAATTTGTTTTATTTATTATTTTGAAACAGAAATATGTACTATCTCATGTGATCTTCTTATAACTATTTATCAATTTTCCAAGATAGATATTTTTATCCATTTTATGACATGGATTTTAATAATATTATTTAAATAAATTAAAAAATTATTTTCCTTTAATGATCATATATTTTATCATCCAATTCACACTTCATTTATAATATCTTTATGTATTCTTCTAGGATCTATTATTGTTATTTATTTTAATGTGGTGTTTAAAGTTTTTTCTATGTAACTTATTTAAATATATTCTTAAAAGTGGCTTCTAAATTCATTTAATATGAAAATGGTAGGATTTTTTTTCTTCTAAAAAATAATTTTGGTTTCATTTACATGTTTCTATTTACCTTCAAAAATAACTATCCCCTTTAGAGTAATGTTTCATGAATGTACAACTAAATTCCCTTATGAAATACTTATTTTGGGTTATTTGAATGTTAGTATCAATAGATCTAACTTTTTTTTGTCATTTTATGTGATAAATTTATAAAAGTGATATGAAACCCATTTTCCTTCCTTAGGGGTTTTATGACATGTTGTATGAATGATTTCATGTAGAACACATGTATATATTTTCATTATATAATAGGCGGGTCCTATATATCTCCCCTAATTCATTTGTTAAATTTTCATATCTCTTGATATAATAATGACAAATGAGTGGTGATGAACTTTTTAGAATAAGAAATATGGGGTTGATACATAATTCTATATGGTAAATAGGATATAATTCCTAATCCACTAAGGAAAATATGAAGTGATTATGGATCCACTATGTTGTATTTTATATTCTTATGTTATACCACATTTTTGTGTTATGTACCTATGATATGCCCTGCATATCTTTATTAATGCCTCATGTATCCACATTTCTACTACATGGTATTTGTTAAATTATTTAGTTTTACATGTCTATCAATCATGTTTATATACATATCTTATTGTTATATATTCCTTTAATAATATATTTCTTATACGATCAAATTTTATAAAATTATTATGATCTGAAACCTCTATGACTCATTGATATATTTTTCTCTAACTTATCATTTGAGATCATGCATTTCTTATGTAATCAATTACTTAGGTTATGAATATAATTATAACATATGAGATGTATAAAAGGAGGTATAATATGTTTCAATTATAGATAAATGATCTCAATTATGTGAAATAAGATTTTCATTTTGTTAATCACTAAATACAATGGACCTTTGATTCTTGAGGTTAAGAGATTATTTTTGAAATTAAATCTTTAAACTCTAAAAATATCTAGAAATATATGATATCTTATCTTGTGTTATCGAACATGGAATCAAAACTGGTATTTAAAGTAAGTGTTTCTAGCATTAAACCAAAGAGTGTGGATTAAGGGTATCTCAGTTAGTATCTGATTAGGGTTTAACTTTTTTGGGGATTTTTTTAATGGATTAATATTAGAATAAAATAGTAAAAACCCTAGGTTTAATATTCCTAATACCCTTCTATAGTATGTGAACACCATATCCAAAACTATCACACAACGTGTGCTCTAATGTTTTTTATTCTTGAACATTTCTAAAAGATTGATTTTTTAATTTTAAATTGACTAAAACTGATTTATTTTTGAATTCATCATATCAAAACTAGTTTCGTTTTAATTTTTTTTCTGAAAAGGTTTATTTTGAGTAAAAAAATATGGTTTTAACAAAACTTGTAATTTGTATGACTTTATCTTCACATAAGAATGACCAAAAAAATTACAAAAACCATGTAAAAAATCATATATGAATTTAATAAATAAGAATATTTATTTTAATTTTTTTGAACATATCAATCTTATGTCCAATATTTTTTGAACTAATTATAATGTTACTTTAATAAAATAACTACTTTTGATCATTTCGTTGATCAAGTATTTTCATGGGTGATTTGGTTTTAGCTTTACTTTAAAGGCTCAGATCCTTTTTTTATTATAAACCAATTTATGTCATTAAAATCTACATCAAATATAATTTTATATTATGTGTGAAATTAATGCCTAAAATGATATTTTTCCCAAAAAAAACAATTTTTACGTGATTTAGTGTGTTTGTTTTTAAATTAACATTTCAAATATTTTGAAACTTTGTTTCAAAATGATATTAAAATTTTAAAATATAAGTCTAATATTTGTTAAAAGGTTAAATTTTAATATTTTCATGGAAATTAGATTCTATGGTAGGAAATTAATTATCAAGGTAAACGTAAATTAGGGTAAAAGCTAAATGTTAAAACAAGAAGCCATAAAAAAATAAATTTTTCATCCAAAAGGATTTTTCAAGGTGATTTTAGATGAAAAATCGGTATCTCAATATAATTTTTACATTTTATTCCCATTTTCCATTAAATAGTAACCATATATTAATGAAAATATAAGTGCTACTATAAAAAACACCACACCCTTCAATTATAAATGGGTTACAATACCATCACTTCATGGCTCATCTATCATCTAAATATATCCTAAAAACATTGAAATCATCCCTACCCTATATTCATCTCCCTTTTTAAAAATCTTCTTGTCATAATTATTTTAGATAAGGCCTTAATTTCTAAAGAGACTTTCAAGTAAAATTCATGTATTCAATGAGTAATTTCAACTACTTAGTTTTTAATCTTAATTATATTCAATAAAAATTATTATATACAAAATAATATAAATATATTAGTGTAATTTATATAATTTAATACTACTATATTAATGGTAATATAATTTAATACTCATATACCTCATCTATTAAGAAAAAAATGTTGTTCTTGTGTGGTGCGAACTACCACATCCATAACGCAACATGTTTTTTCCATATACACCTTAAAATTATAGATATAAAGATGGTATTAATGATTAATATGATTTTTATATTTTCATTAATGTTTTGGTAAGAAACAATATAGGACCTACTAATTATATGATCCAAAAAAGAGATCATCATTAATTTAATCATTTTAAATATGCGTACTAAGAGGATAACATTTTATTCAAATTGTGTAATATTTTAATATTAAATAAATATTATTATAATTAATTAAAATTATTATATATCAATTAAATAAAGACTAAATAAGCTCATTAATATATTTTTTAATAATATTCGAACAAATCCACATCATATTCATTGATTAAATCAGCATATGCTCGTGTTTGGGTAAGTTTAACCACCTACTTGAAAAATACTATGAATTTAATTTAATAATTAATATGGGAATAAAATTACTAGTATAATATAATATAATTTTTTTAAATATAATTTTTATTATGGATACATGAAATCTATATTTAATTCATTAATTAATAAAAAATCGTTGATTATTAAGAATCATCAAAACATGTTTTTATTAAATTCAACTTTAAGGATAAAGGATAAAACACACATTAATGTAATATTAGACATCATAAAAATTATAAATCAAACCTCATATAACTTTAATGACGTAGTAATAATGAAATTTTGAAATATAATGAATATGAACACAATTATTATGAATCTCGTACAAATGATCAACCCGATGAAAAAGTAGGTAGAATTCATATCGATAACAAATAATTATGAAGAGAATAAATAAAATTGGTATGAGTAAGGATAATAATTAAGTTATTAATATATATATATATATATATATTCATATGTGTATAAATATGTTTTTAATATTGGTGGTTATAATATTTTTGTGGAATTTAGGGGAGGAGGTAAGGGTTTTCAATTTCGAGTTGCTCACATTGAGACATGTTTGATATTATAAAACAAATTTCCTTTATTTAGTGTATATAATAACTATTTGATATGTAATATTATGATATTAATTTATTTATGGAATTTAAATATCAATTTTAATCACTCTATTTCAATGGGTTTTGATTGAATTGTTATAGAAACCTTATGTGCTGGTTTCCCATCCAAATTTTTTTATATGGGACTCCAGTTATATTAACCACATATTTCATTTGGTGTGTTCAAAACATTTCCATGGGATAATTTTACCATATTATGCAAGGAATTTAAGGGATTTACAAGTCTATATTATTATCCTTACATCATATTTTTTTCAATAGTTACCAAAACCATTATAAAACTCAATATTTTCCATGGTGGAATCACCATCCAATGTTTTGGTAATGTAAAGTGTTGTAATTTCCCATAATATACATCTATTTCTAGATAATATCATGTAGATGTAGCTATGAAAAAGATACAACTACTATTAATCACTATAAAAAGGGATGGTTTATCTTTGACTTTTCTATTACCCTAATGCATGATAAGTGGACCCAAGACCCCAAACATGATGAGTCAATCCTGGAGGAAACACTTTATAATATTAATATGATCTTAACGAACTAAGATGACTGATTATTCTAACCATTTTCTTGGTCTCCTTCCAATGAAAACCATTGATCTCAAATACCATCTTTCATGTATAACCCATCATATTGAAATTATCCTGACCCCTTTATTTCTTTGACAAGGGTACTAAATGTTACATTTATGTTACCACAAAGATTCAAAGTTGATTAAGGAATTTTATCCTAGAAATCCAAATTTTTCTATTGAATGGAATGTATTTTATTTCCATATTATTCACTATATAGATAGACATGTTTTATTATATATGAGGTTCCTTGGGGAATAATAATAATGGTATTTTTGAATTTAATTGTAATGAATTAGACTTAATCAATTGACATGTGGGGCCAAAAATTATATAGTACCTCGTTTTATCAAGAAGTATCATGAGACAAAATTGATTATGTTTTTTTTATACCTCTTCTCATGATTGGATGATGTTTTGGAACAAGGCCCCCATAAAAATTCTTGATGTCTCTAATTATACATTCCATTGGTATGAGATTAATGATTATTTTTATCCATGTTTTTAATTATTATCATGTATATAAAATTAACTCAATTTTAGTGAATTATGAATTCTTGTTGTTTTATTTATTCATTCATGATGCACGCCTGTCGTAGGGCGTGGAAAAAGAAAATTTACATTCCTAATGTAGTACCAAGTCTGACTTGGGTCATCTCACATAATAAGAGTTGTAGTAGATTCAGTCACTGATTCTAGTTCACCTATTCTACTTATTTTTGGGTTTTATATTATTTATAAAAATATAGGTTTTGGAGGTTTTGGAAAAGATGAAATTAAAATAATAAAATTCAGAATTTAAATCAAAATGTAGATGAAAACAAAATTAAATTATTGAAGAAAGGTCTTGGTCAAGGGTTTGATAACATGGGTTTATTTTTTTTTATTTTTTTTTGTTTAAATTCAATTTTATCTTTTATTTTGTAAAATAATATTAATTAATTACATTCCACTAATTTATTGAGTGTGTGATTTTAGAATTCCTTTGGAACACCAAACTGTACCTCCTCTAATAGTCAAATAGGGTAAAACCTCAACTGAAAATGTTATTTCTCAAATACTCAGCTCTACCATATGTTGATTCATACCTTAAGGTGATCCTAACTTCATCATAAAATGTTTTTTCCAAATATAACATCGGAAAAATTAATGAATCATAGAAAATAATGTATTTGAAAATAGTGTCATGGTGGATGGTTTACACACTCATGAAATATTCCCACATCCACCATAAATAGATTTAAAACATTTAGAATTGGAGAACAATAATAAATAACATTGTGAAACCGCCCCTTGGAAAAAGCCATGGTTTAGTCAATTTCCATGACAATGTGAATAAAGATCATGATGGAAAGGTGGAATAGAGAGAATGAGATTAGGGTTGGAAGAAAAAGAGAGATAGAAGAAGAAAAGGAAACACATTAAAAATTATAAATACATGTTACATGGTAAAATAAAAATAAAATGAAAATAAAAGAAAATATAAATCCTAAATAATCAAAATGTACTTTGTCCTTCTCTTCTTGGTACCCGAGATGGAATGTGATGGATTGGAATGAAATGATTTGGGAAGGAGGATCTATTGTCCTTTTATAGTCCTGACTCTCTCCACTAAAATATTGTGTTTTTTTGTCCTATAAATATAAGATTCACATATTTTATCCTTCATAATAGTTATTTATAACTACATTTTTAGTTCATACTCATAATCTTAGTTTAATTAGCAATGGTACAAATGAGTTATGGATTTTTCATTGACTATGCATTTTTTAGATGATATTTCCTTGATGTTTCCTTCAATTTATATCATTTAATTTAAAAAATAATGGATTCAAACATTCAATTAATTTTATTCAAGAATATTTATTAGAGATCTATTTCATATCCATGTGGAATCACTTCTATTAGAGGTGTGTATCTAGAATTATGCTTCTGTTATGGAGGTGGGGTCCAAGATTTTTTCCTTGAATATTTTCAAACATAAATAATTTTTTTGGGACTCTAGATGTTCGAATTAGATCTCAATACTAAAGAAAATATTGAAGAAAATAAATCAAGGAATCATATAAAAAACTATCACTCAAATTGGATTAATTTTTTAAAGGTAATACCAAAAATAACCTTGTGATAAAATTCTATCAAAATTATTGATTTAAGAAATATTCATATTCTTTCCCATTTTCATTCTAAAATTAAAATTTCACATTATTTTAATTAAAAATTTAAATTAATGGGTTTTATCATTGAAAAAAAATCAAAAAAATATTCTTTATTTTAATTAAAATATGCACATAAGCTTTCCTTATCAATTCCACATCACTCATTTCACTTTTGAGTTATGAAATGTTCCACTATATTAAACTCCTTATTGAGAATCTGATATCACCCTTATTTTTTTCCATTCCTATGAAACCTAGAGGATGGATATATATAATTTTTATTTATATGAGGTAAGGTATAATAATGTTCTCACAATATTTTCATGTTGTATCTTATGTCATGAAATGTAATGTATATATGTATATATTGTTCCAAGATTACTCACCATTAGTAACTTTGAGAACTCTTCAATTATATACCAATAATTTAATATAATTAATAAATATTGGTTTATATATAATGGTATTCTATATTTGGTATTAGATAATGTCTTGTAGGAACCTAGGGGATAATGTTTATTGGAACCAAGTGAGATAGCACACTAAAAATTAAAAATCATGAAGGTTTATAGGCAGACTATAAAAAACATAATAAGAATTATATTTTTCATTCTAATGTCATGAGATAATAATGTGTATGAAATTTTATAAATATATGGATTAATTGGAGGAATGGGAACTATATCAATTCCCTTTGTCAATAAAGGATACCCCCCTGAAAAATTTATTTAATCTAGAATTGAGGTTCACTAGTTCTTAACCATATTAGGGTACTTGACCCATCTAACGAAAAATAATATCTCTTATATAAGGAGACATACTAATTAAAAAAATTATAACTTTTTCAGATCATTTCATGTGATAAAATCCCCAAAATTTTGTGGAACTTCTAATATATTGGTAACTAAAATATATATATTGCCAATAGATAAATTATTTCTTACTTTTGTAAGTAGTGAAAAGGGAATATTTATCATGGTTACTTATTATATAAAAGGTGATGTTGATTAATGGTTTTTAATAATTAAAAAAACTAATGAATAAGATGAGGTAAATTGCATGGAATGTAAGGCTTTTAAATTGATATTCTATGAAAAATAATTTAATCTTGAGAAAAGATCTGAAATGGAAAGGTAGTTTCTTAATATTAAACAAAATTGGGAAGAATACAATGGTGAGTCTGAATCAAACATTTCAAGGTTATCTAAATAGGATGAAGACTATATATATAGGCCAAAAATTTTGATCATTTATTTTATGGATAATATCCCTAAATTTTAAGGTATTTATTCTATAATTCCCTTTTATTTTATAGGTATATAGTCTCAAGAGGTATTAGGATAGAAACATATTTCTCTAAGACATATAGTTTCCCAAAAATTCTGGAATGATCATTCTCCAGATGCTTGGTTGTGAGGGGGGTTGAAAGTTTTGCACAACTCTTTACATTATGTTTTACTATGTTTTTCTTTAACGAAAACTCATAATGGTTCCCACATCCATAACTGGTTATGGACCTACATTCCAAAGGTAGGTGTTCCTTTGGGTTTTAGACCAAATGAACCTTATGAACTCACATTGGTCAAGAGGATGGGAGGTCGGGCTTATCACACCCTTTTAAGGGGAAATCAATGGCTACGATGGGACTTTCCTAAATATTTATGATATTATTATAAATCTCTTACTGATCCCAATATGAAATAGGATACCCTAACAAAGTGACCATAGGTTAAATATCTTTTATAAGTGAAGGGGAATCTTTTTTGTGAGGTAATATGTATGTATCTAAGGTTCTCCATCCATTCCACCAAATGGGTAGCTACTTATATTTTGAATTCTTATCTCTAATAACTTAGGAATATGTTTTCATATAGGGAGGAGGTCCATATGTCAACGATGGGATTGACCCATTATGAGACATCCTATATATCATTAATATAGAATGAATCAAAACCCACATAGTTCATTAAGCTGGTGCACCTTAACATCATCCATAAATGATATATGTATGAGGGAAGATAGTCATAGGTTATTTGAGCTCCATATTTAAGGATATATCCTAGGTAACCAAGTTACAGAAGGAATCAGAGTCATCTTAGTTCATTCACAACCTTGGGACTAGCCATAAGGTGGATGCCTTGAATTAAGGTAGTCATATCATGTCACTCATCAGGGATTACAAGCCGAGGATTCTCTAGATAGTTGAGATTCATGATAAAATTTTCATGGCCATTATAACTCGTTAATTACACATGATCCATTCTCGGTGTGGGAAGATTGGTATAAAAATTTATCAATCTCATTGAATATGGATGAAGGACTTACGTACTAGGAAAACTATATGGAAGTTTAATATTGAGTTTGGGCCTCAGGAAAGAAATCATAAGTATCCTTGTTATGGAAGGTATAAAAGTCATCATAGTTCAATTGGCTCCTCAGTACACTTATAGATGAGGTTGAATGATCAATCCATGGGAATTATTGTGTCTTAATGGTTCAAAAGGTAGAGATATAGGGTAATTACACCGATGTTTAAAGATGGTGTCCTATGTATCATGGATATTATAGGAATCCATGTTCCCAAATTTATGTTGATCGGGGCTTACACACTGGGGATTCCCTTTGGGTTCTTATCATGGAGCTCAAGTCTTAGGAAGACATCCTACATGTCCTTGTTATGGTAGGAATCAAAGTTCTCATAGTTTTTCTGATTGGGGCTTACACACTAAGGTTAACCTATGAAAATGATATGATTATTGTAACTCCCGAAGTTCACATAAGCTATGATCATTGTGAGAGACAAGGTATATCAAGTAGTCAGTCTGTTTACATATGGATGTGGGACTTATATACTGATACAACCATTATAATGATTAAATATGGAGATTGGGTTATAAGAAGGTATTCTATGTATCATGGAGATCACAAGAATTAGAGTTCTCATAGTTTAGTATGATCAGTTCTTACACAGTGAGGTTTACCTTGAAGTGAGGCTGGACAAGGTTATCATATCCTAGGATGCCTGCTGAACGTGGCTCGATTTTCCGCCTAACATGCCTTGATTTTCATCTTGACATGTAAATGGATGTATGGACAAGCCTGGTTGTATTGTAGACATGTCCAAAAAGAATTACCTGATCTAGTTGTCTTGTCTGAGGGACATCGCATAATCTAAATGATATGTTTGCAGGAAATCACATGTCCATGTATGAATTTTTCTAGAATATATCTTAATTTCTGATTAGATCATTCTAGAAGCTACCAATAGATCGTAGATTCCATGATTAGAGGGTGTCAAATGATCCCATTGACATGCCCTGGTGCATCTTGATTGCTGGATGACATGATTGGTGTGTATCATGAGAGTTAGTTTGACATGTTTTGTGGGTGCTACATGGTATGGATGACTAGTATTGAGGATGTATCATGATCTGAATGGGTTTTTTAAAGGTCATCACATGATCAAGGACGACTTGTTCGGAGGACCTCACACAAGCCTTTTGACATGATATAGTGTCATTGCGAGACCTAGATGATATTCATCGGTGTAACAGTATTATTTAGGAGACATGTCTAGAGGACATCACAAAACCAAGATGGTGAGCCTAGAGGGTTTCATGAGACTTGGGGTGGAATTCTCAAGGTGTTCCATGTGACTTGATATGATATGTCTAGGGGTTTTCACATGATCCAAATATAATACCAAAGCAGTGTAGCATGATATGGGTGACCAATCCTGGTGATGTCACATGACCTGTGTGGTCAGGAAAAGTGAATGAGGATCAATTTCTATGTTCTTTACACATGTATCTTCTCTTTTTGGTCTTTTTTCCTGATTTTTTATTTCATATACCTTATATTATTTCAGTTTTATTTTTTTAACTCTCACAAGATTTAAAATATATATGGTATTTTCCTTACATAACCTGTCTAAAGTCATTCATGTAATCTATTATTGATCACATGATGTTTCTATGCATATTTCATGATCTCTTAGGTGGTTCCATGAATGTTTCCTAACAGAAAACCTTTTCGATCATGATATTGGATCCTCCATGAAATCCAATCAGATGTCTGAGTGTTCGAGTGAGAGGATCCAAGGATTAATTTTCTTTATGATTGGGTGGGGGATTTATATGCTTCTACACACAAGTTATAATCCTCTTTTTATGGAACATCTTTTGAAAATATAGGCTAGAGTTGGTGGAGGGATTTAGTGTCACACATTTTCTATTAGTCTCACGATATGTTATTCTAGGGGCTTCACATGATTTTCAGTGACATCAAGACCATCCCATCAACACCGTATTTATTATATTATAGACAATTATTGAGTTATTTACTAATCTTGTGGAAATTATAAGGGTAATTCACATTTTTAGGCTAACAAGTCTAAGCACCTTTGTGAGATCAGGACACCTATTGAAAGAATTTCATGTGATCTCAAGTGACTCATCTGGGACCTTTCACAAGACAAGGATGGATTTCTAGGGGACCTTTGCGAGATCAATATGAAATTACCTAGGCACTTGTCAGAACATACTATATTGAGAAGGTGGGTTCCATGATGAATAGAGATAGGTGTATGTTCCCATCATAAGAAGTGCCCGTTATTTCCCTTTTTTGTTTCCATATTTATTTTACAAAGGCTAGGGATCTTGCAGGTTTGTATGAGTGTTTTCAATGAATAACACTCTACCCATTAGTGATGTTCCACATGACCAAATTTTTTTATGGTGATGCATGAGAATTTCATGAAAAAACCCTTGTGTTTTCCTATAGTGCTAGAGGGGGAGCACAAGGCCACATGGACATGTCTGAATCCCTTCCTGTGATGAGGGTGACAAGCCAGTGAACTATTGCATGATAAGAAGGGCATGTCAAAAAGACTTTTGTGGTGTCTCTTGGACCACATGGGGCACATATCATGATTTTTATGACCATAATTGGATCCCTCATTTTTTATATTTTTCACTTTATTTTATGAGGATTTTTGGATGGTCTTCAAAAAAAATGATAGATGATAAGTACTATGACCTGAGGATCTTAACTTGTTATCACCACATGATCAGGAAGTTCCTTAAATTCCTTCATGGGAGAAGAATTATTTTTTAAATGAGATCTTTGTGATATTACATTATTTCTACGCTATGAATCACCATCTTCATGGACTTCTGAATATCATGAGATCACGTGTCATCTGGACATTCACATAATCCTAGTGATGTTGGACACATTATTATTATTATTTTTATTGAAAAAATAATAATAATATTTAGTTATTCCTTCTTTGTGGATTTTTTGAATCTCGTTTGGAAGGATTCAACAAATTTCCCCCAAGATTGACATCTATAGGGACAAGGGATTGGTTCTGAGGAAAGTAAATTCCATCATGAGTCTTTGGTGCTCTCATTAATTAATTTATGAGGAAAAAATTGGTATTTCAGGTGATATTTGGTATTAAAAATAATTACATATAAATAAGTGAGTGTATTGGACATCACTCACTAAATAACAAAATATTCATAGCTCTTGGGATCTAACTTCATTGTATGAACCTCCCACTAAAACTGATCATGAGATTATTATGAAATACTGTTTCACAAGAACTAATTCTCAAGACTACTTTTTCTGAATACCTTTCTGAATCAACCATGAATTTATCATTGGTAATTGCTTGTACTTTTGATCTAGTAACAACAAGGGTATATTGAAGATTTCATAAGATCTTCTGGATTGATCACATGACCAGTCAACTATTATGATGATCATGTGACCATGTTTGGGTATCACAATTATGAGTCTTGTAGATGATCATGAGATCACATGATGTTCTATAGTTCTATGTGGTCCATGATATATTTTATGACCTAGGTGACTGATGGATATTTTTTGTGACCACAAATCCCATGATGAGTAGTGTGATGCACATGAGGCTACCATAGTTGTTAATTTTATTTGACTTGATTTTGTTTGAATCTATCTAACATATTTTACATAATTGTGTTCAAGTGGATTTCAGACCTCGTCAAAATTACTTATCCACACCTAACCAAAGTGTTATGATTTTTTATAATTGTAATCCCGAACCTATGTTTCTTGTGTGTTCTGAAAACAAGGTTCTAAAATAGATTCTCCCATTAGATCTCCAGAATTATTCATTATCACATTTACTGTCTCTATATGGGTTTGTCCCATGATATGAAATTTTCATCCCTTCCCCATACGTTAATCTTCCATCATTCAAGGTGTCAAATTCTTTTGACTGCATTTAGATGACGGTGTATGGAGATGGAAAACTGGTTGTAGCATGGTCCCAAAGGAATTATTATATACTAGATAACTCTATTATGTGTTTTGATGGATGAAATTTTTTTCATCAACCCATCACTCAATTCTACTTGACTATATTTATCTCTTCTTTTAGAAACTCAAGAAATGATTGGAGTTCTGAGTGGGATTTTCTCCATGGTGGAAAATTTTCCAATGAATCGGAATGGAAATTCTACTTCAGGGAAATATTCTTAGTGTTTTCTGACCAACTATATATTGTCCATCAATAAAAATAGTATGGGTTTCCCAATTCAATGTTTATCACTCATCTGATCATCCCTGATAACTAATCAACTTTTTGTGTCTTGGAACCAACTCCTTCCATTCTTCCCATGTTGAGATAGGAATGATCCTCTAGGATATCTATCAACTGGAAGGGATACTCTTATTAGAGAGATATATGGTAAATTGCTCCTTATCTTAGATGCTTGGGATGACCCTTTGTAAACTATAGTCTTAGAGAGGGAAATTCTCATCATCATGATGGAATAGTTAATAAAGGAGATGTGTCACTAACCGAATCTGGTAACCATAAAAATCATAAATAAACCATCCCATGGAAAGGCCCAAATGGATTTTCCTATCCTAATGGGTAGGAACAAGTTCCCGAGTATCATAAATATTGGTTTGGGAATGATTTTCCAGAGTATGGATACCTAAAACAACCTAAAACAATCAATAAATCGCATCTAAAAATTCATGAAAAACAAAACTTAAATAAAATTATGAACCGAATATATGAATATAAAAAAATGAAAAAAGAGTTCTAAAGATACATAAAATTAGTATCAAAACATCCCATGGATCTCCACGTGATAAGGGTTCATAACCCACAAGCCATCTCCACAACACCGCACCATGGAAGGGAACAAACAACCCGAACCACCATCACCCAAGACCTTTCCTTTACCTTTGTCAAAAATGATCAAGTCTACTTACACCTAAGGGGTGTATGTAGGGTGTGATCATAATACCAATAGGATACCACAAAAAAGATTCCATATAGTAAGAAATAGAAGATAAAAGGGATGAATGTTTTAATAAACCAGAAATAGTGGCAATAATTTATAATGAACATACCTTATAAAAGTAAATATTTTTCAAAGGGAAATTCCAAAGAGTAAACACATTTTAATAAATCATGTATGCTACTGAATTTTCTAGAAGAACACACCATAATCCAATTATAAAGAACAAATATTCAATGATCACTAATCATGGGAACACCCCTAGGAATTTGATAGTTTTGAGCCCCATGTATTTTATATCTCTACGTAAAGTAACCATAACCTTATTTGTTCTAGTGCACGTTACACTAGTAGGGAACATACCCATAACATAGTGGTACCCAATCATCATCATTTTATTGTTATTATTGTTGTCAATGTCTAACTTTCTATGTGAAATAGGGGAAAACCCACTACGGATCACTAGCGTACTAGTACATATCCACCCACCCCGATAGTCAGGATTCCCCCTTGTTCTCAAACAATTTCAACATGTTACCAAAAGCCATTTTCAAATAGAAACATCAGTTATGGTCCCACACATTCAAAATAGTAGCTACACATTCTTTTCACGCTTTATATAACTCAATAAACCACTTAGAATTTTCATAAAACAATTTCATGGCATGTAACCAAACTTTACACATAAAATTCATCTAAAATCCATATTTGAAAACCCAATTCCCACCAATTTTAAAACAAAAAATAACTGTTAGTTGAAATTCATTTTTAATAAAAACCATCTATGAGTTATAAAATATCCCCATGTGGTACAACATGAAACACACATTTAAAATACCCATTTTCACACAAAATGAAATTTAAAATTTAATTTTTTTTATCAAATTCCATAATTTTTTTTGTAGCAAGCACAATGAAGGAGGAGTATCCGAAAACTATAAATAATGCAAGGATAACCCATCACGTAGTGCTTACACATAGAATCACCAACCAAAAGTGTTAAAAACACCAAATCCTTGTGTGAATGTTCAACCACAACATCGCCACAACGCAAGGGTGTTAAGTCAAGCATAAAACCACAAGATTAGACCAATAAACCCAAGATAAAACCCCAGGTTCGAAGAATTACTTTCTAGACATAAAAAAACTCTAGTAAAATGGAACAAGTCCTATGAAAATTTGAGCATAAAGGAAAGAAACCCACTTATTTGAAATATCTTGAAGAAATTGCCACAAATACACTAATATGTGAATATTAAAGAAGGAAAAATAGATAGGGAGGTTTGAATAAGTATGAGGAGGTCATGTGGGGACTAAAATGAGGGAAAAGTGCAATCAATTGAGAGATTTATGAAGGAGAAAAATTATCTTTTCAAAAATAATTATTTGTTTTAAACTAGAAATTGGATCATGGGTTGGCCCAATACGTTAATAAATAACCCAAATCCCCCATGATTATGGATTTTTAAGGGGTTAAAATGGATATGTAAGTTTTAATTGGCCAGGGGAGGCCATGTGATATGTGTAATGGGTAAAAATGTTTAAAAATGAGTAATAAATGAAACACAATTTATTTTTAAATCTAAAAATTGGCTGACGGTTTGGCCCAAATCTTGAAAACCCACCCAATCTTCCAAAAATGCATGGGAAACCCCTGCAATAAAGGAATAATAGAAATTACATGAAAAATAAATTTAAAATAAGTCACGTATGTGACAATTCTCCCCAACATGAAAGGCTTTCTACCCCGAAAAGTCAACCTAAAGCTTGATCAGAAAACAAGAATTGGTACTCTTTATCAACCCACAAATTCCATTCCAACGTTTCATGGACATAGTCCCCATGCTTAAAAATGACTCAAACTAATGAAATCGAATTTCCACAAATCATATTCTCTTGAGAATCAACTATTCGCACCAGCCACTCAAAAACAGAAAATCGGGCTCTATATCCAAATATTCCAAATTCAGCACATGGGACAGATCCGAGTTGTACTTATTCAGTTGAGATACATGTAAGATGTCATGGAAGGATTTCAACTAAGAAGTCAAATCCAACCTATATTCCACCTTTCTAATATGCTATATGATTTCAAAAGGTATGACATACTGCGACATCAACTTCCCTTACTTTCCCAAATGACAATGGCCCTAATAAGGGTCCACTTTAAAGAATACTCGACCACCCAAATTACATTCTACATCTAGACACCTCTGATCCGCATATGATTTATGGAAACTCTGAGCTATCAATATGTGCTTCCTAATCAACTTGACCTTCTCAGACATCTTTTGGAATAAGGCACATCCCCAACAGTGAATTCTCACATACCTCAGCCCAACACAGGGGGGACCGACAAGGCTGACCATCGGGAGCCTCAAAAGAAGTCATTTGAATCAAGGATTGGTAACTATTATTATATGTTCAACCAATCCCAAATGGCTATCTAAAGAAGCCCCAAATTCCAAGACACATGCACATAGCATGTCCTCCAGAATCTAAATTTCCCGCTTTATCAGACCATCCGCTTGATGATGGTATGTCGTGCTCTTCTTAATTTATATCCTCGGGGCCTTTTAAAGGCCTTCCCAAAACCGAAAATACAAATCAGGGTATCTATTTTTGAAAACTAATGATGGAACACCATGAAGCCGTACCACCTCTTGAAGATACAAATGGGCTAACTCATCCTCTTTAGCTATATATTTTATCGGAATGAAGTGGGCAGATTTGTTCAGATGATCAATAACTACCCATATGAAATTCTTACCCCATGGTGTAAGACGCAAGACAATAACGATATCCATGGAGACCTCATCACACTTCTATGTTGGAATGGGTAATGGATGGAGGAAACTGAAAGGCCTTTGGTGCTTCTCTTTCACCTACGGACATATGTAGCATCTCGACATGAAGTTAGAAATGTATCATCTCATACCTAGACACCAAAACTAGAAACACACATCATAATACATCTTGGTGGAACTAGGATGGATAACCCCATGAGACTGGTGGCTATCCTGCATCACCACATTCTGTAGAAATGATGGAACTACTAATCGGCCCTTGAATCAAAAGATTCCCTCGGGAGATGATGACTAATCAGAAGAAATCTCCCCACCATGAAGAAAGTTCCTTGACCACTGAAAAATATCATCACTAGTTTTTTCTCACTGAATCAACTCCAATAGGGAATGATTGACCTAAATTCTCATCAAGAATTCACCTCCACTATGCTCCTTGGTCTCCACAAGCATCTGAGTAAAGAGCCCCATCAGAGTACACTCATCACTAGACTACCTCAAGTCTTGCACTATTAATTTTTTACTAAAAGAATATTCCACCACATTTCCCTTTCCTGGGGTATAGACAATGTCAATGTCAAACCCCTTCAAGTACTTGATCCAGTGGCCCTTCCTTAGATTGAGATCCTTCTGTGAGAAGATGCAGGCCAAGATTTTGTGAATATATTAGACCAAAAACATCTCCCCAAATTGGTAGGGATGCCAAGTAATCAAAGATTGCATCACAACTACTAACTCAAAGTCATGGTCGGATAATTCATTTTGTGTAGTAAGAGTTGGAGAAAACCATACACTACCACATGATCCCCTTGCATAAGCACACACTGAAGACCCATACCTGAAGCATCACAACAAAACACATACCCATTTTCCATCTTCTAGATAAATCAGAATGGGGGTGGTATTCAACCACCTATTAAGTTACTTGAAGGATTCCAGACACTCTTGTCTCTATATAAACTTCACCCCTTCCTGGGTGAGTGTGTTCATGGGTGAAGTAAGATGAGAGAAATCCTGAACAAACCGCATGTAGTGACTAACTAGTCTAAGTAAACTCTTGATCTTGAACATGTTATTCAGATGATCCCATGAAGTATCCACACAAATCATCTCAATGTCCACCAAAAACCCTTGCTCTAAGATCAAATTCCCTAGAAACTTCACCGTCCTGATCTATAAAGTTCACTTGGACAACATTTCAAAAAGGAGACTCTCTCACAAGGTTCCCAACACAATCCCAAAATGATGTTTGTGTTCCTCCTTGGATACAAAGTAAACTATGATGTATTCTAGGAATACCATGACAAAAGAATCGAGATAATAGTGGATAAACTTGTTCACGAGTGCCATAAATACATATGGATCATAGGTCAATCTGAAGGGATGAACAAGTACTTAATGTGATCGTACCTACTTCAGAAGGTTGTATTTGTTATATCTGACTCATTCACTCTGAGTTGATGGTAACCCGAATAGAAATATAATTTTGAGAACCCCTTTTCTCCCTTAAATTAGTCTAACCAGTCATCTATTAGGGGAGAAGGGTATTTGTTTTTGATGGTTACCTTATTCATCTTTCAGTAATCAATACACAATCAGAGGGATCCATCGACCATCTTTAAAAAAAGAATATAAGTGGCCCAAGTAGAGACATTCGAGAAAATGAATCCATTGGATTCTAAATTATCCTGCTATATATTTAATTCTCTTAGATCTTCGGGGGCCATACGATTAATGGGAATATATATTGTCTGTGTTCTTGGTGCCAAATTGATCGAGAACTCCACACCCTTCTTTGGAGGTAATCATGAAAAATCATCTGGGAATAACTCCGGAAAATCATCCACTACATTAGGTAGTCCAACTTTAAGAGCATGATCATATTCATTTAGTTTGAATGATGATAACTAGAAGACAATATTACCTAACTCTATGAGTGGAGGTCCTGTGTGACCCGACTGAGGATCCCAATCCCAAAGAAAAACCTGATGACTCCCATCAGGTGCCGTGAAACTAACCCATATCTTATTGAAATCGATGTGCACTTGAAAGTTTACCACCTAATACATTACATGTATCACATAAAATATATCCATATATATGACTAGAATGTCCCACTCAATAACAAACCCTTACACAGAAAGTACACACAACAGGTACATGAGATCCTTCTCCTTCTTATTTCCTAGTGGAGTCACCAACTCCATCAAAAAAGTCAAATGTGCAGTTGGAAAATTCAGTTTGTTCACAAAATGGGAAGAGATGAATGAAACAATGTCAGCAGTATAAAAAATAGTAGTAGCTATAGAATATGAAATCAAAATGATATCTCAAACTGTCAACAGTCCCACCTCTAATTCCTGTGGTGCCTGATCCACCAGATGAAGATGTCTAGTCAATGCTGGAGAACAACCACTCACCTATGTCTCGACCTTGAATTGGCTCTTCCTAGATGATGAGATGACCCTACCACTATGGACACTAAACCTAGATCCCATCGTTCTAGATGGATATGACTGAGTTGACACCCCTGTGGAATCCACAGATCCTACCCCACTCTATATTGGAAGTTCCATCCTAAAAAATTACTCAAAGTGTCCCATACCTCCACACCGATAACATGTATTTGGAAGAAATGTGCATGTTCTTCGGATGTTCCCTGGATTCCCACTCTAGTGTAACATGACGAACCTCACCTCAAAATACACCAAAGAAAAATACTTAGAAGGTTAGCCTGATCTTCCACCTCCCATCTTCTCCTGCTCCTCTTGATTTTCTTTCTTCTTTGAAGAACTACCACTACCTATTCCTGATACAGTCCCAGAGAAACTATCCCTCCCCTTGAGGTTTATCTCCACCATGAAAGATCTATCAACCAATTCAGTATAGGTTTTCACCTTGAACATAATGACCTAGGAATAGATATTTGGATATAAACGCCTCTCAAACATTGGGGCCTTAATCTGATCAATGGAATCCATTTCATAAGCATACCAGAATAACTCAAAAAAATAGTTGGAAAACTCCATAACTGAAATATCCCCCTAAAGAAGTTGCATAAAATCTCATGATCTAGAATATACCAAAACATCATGGTAGAAATGTTTGTTGAAGATAACCTTGATTTCCTTCAAGATCATCCACTCGTGCTTCCCAGCTTGAAGCACTGATTCCCACCACCTGTGACTAGGACCCTATAATAGTAAAGAGTCACATTTCACCCTGAACTCCTCAGGTGTGTCCATGAAATCAAACTTGTGCTCGATTTTTTTACTCACTCCTCTGCTTCTTGGGGTACTGTTCTACCTCAGAAAGTAAGAGGTTGGTTTATCATAAAGTCATGGGATTTTTCCTTCCTAGTATTAGTTTTATCTTCTTTAAAAGGATATAGAATAAATGAAAATCCTTGTCCACAAGCTTGTACATCCAGAACCATAGCCTCTAATATCCTCTGATTAAGAAGTGAGGGAGAACTCTCTCTAGCTTCCTCCAGTGGGTGCATGAGAGCTTTCTGTAGAGGGATGTTTCTACAAAAGGAAATATTTGTAAGGGAAAACATCAGTAAATAATTTCTAAAAAGTTTCATCAATAACGTCAAATATAAATAATACTAAAAAATTATAATAATAAAATAAACAACTACTTCACCCCCGTCTGATGTCCACGTGCGGTCTGCAGCCCACACGTCTTACCTGGAAGTGAATTCAAACAAACAATTACAACATCACATGGTGACTCAAGGACTATCATGAGAGGTGCAGTCCAAGAACCCTACTCTCGACCAAAAATATGAACCCCAATAGTCCTATCTCTTATCTAGACCAAATCATCCCAAAATAATAATATAACCCAAAAACATTAACCACCTATGCTACCATTTTGTCACAAAATAAATCAAGTTTTAATAAAAACCAGAACCAGAATCAGACCATAGAAAGGATCGAAGTGCGTTCCTTATCCTCATGGGATGGAACAAGTTCCCAGGTATCTTAAATATTAGTTTGGGAATGATTTACCTGAGTATGGAAACATAAAACAACAAAAAATAATCAATAAACTGAATTTGAAAATTCATGCCAAAAAAGACTTAATAAAATTTAGAACTGAATATATAGGTATAAACATGACAAAAGAGGTCCAAAGATACATAAAATTTGAATAAAAACATCCCCTGTAACTCCACATGACAAGGGGTTATCACCCACAAGCCATCTCTACAACAATACACCATGGAAGGAAACAAACAACCCGAACCTCCATCACCCAAGGCCTTACCACTACATATATCAACCATGATCAAGTATAATTACACCCAAGGGTTGTAAATAGGGTTTGAGCCTAATCCTCTTATGATACCACCCAAAACAATAAATATAGTATGAAATACATGATAAAATTATGCAAGTTTTAATATTAATGAAATGGTGGAAATAATTTCAAAAAAATGAAACTTTTTTAAGTAAACATTTTTCAAAGGAAAATTCCAAAGAGCAAAAAATTTTTGATAAAACATGTATTCTGATGAATTTTCCAGCAAAACACACCATAAGAAAATGATAAATACCAAATAGTAAATGATCACTAATCTCAGGAACACCCCAAGGCACTAGTTAGTTTTGCGCCACATGTACCTCGTATATTGGTGTAAAGTAATCATAACCATATCCTCTCTAAAGTATGATATACTAGTATGGAACATACCCATAACCTAGTGCTCCATAATCATCATAATTATATTTTGTTAGATTTGTCAATGTCTAACATTCTATGTGAAATAGGGACAAAACCACCCCGGATAACTAGCGTAATAGTACACGTCCACCTACACAGATACCCAAGATTCCCCCTTTGGGGTCAAAAAATTTACACATGTTACCAAAATCCATTCTAAAAAAAACATCAGTTCTGGTCACACTAAGTTAAAACATTATCTAATCATTCTTTTAACCCATTTAATCACTCAATAAACCACTTAGATTTTCCATAAAAGTATTTCAAGGACTGTAACCAAAATTTGAACATAAAATTCAACTAAAACCCCTATTAGAAAACCCAATTCCCACCAATGTTACCCCAAACCAAAATCGTTAGTATAAAATCATTTAATAAAACCCTTCCATGAATTATAAAACATCCCCAATTGGTACAATATGGAACACACATTTAAAACAACAATTTTCACACAAAAATGGAATTTAAAAATCAATTATATAAAAAATGCAACCAAAAATATTTTTTTCAAGAAATAAAAATGAAGGAGGAGTATGTTAAAATACATATGAAGTAGGGCTAACTCATATAGTAGTGCTTACTCAGGGAATCACCTACCATAACTGTCAAAAACAAAAAATCCTTTTGAGAAAGTTCAACTGCATCACAATAGTACCTCAAGGGTGTTAAATAAAACCTAAAACCACAATATTAGACCAATAAACCCAATATCAAACCCATGGTTTAAATCCCTACTTTCTGTACATTAGAAACTTCCTAAAAAATGGAAGAAACCCTATGCAAATGGGAGGAGGAAGGATGTAAACCCACTTACTTGAGATATGTTGAAGAAATCGCCCAAAATACACATATATGTGAATCTACAACCATCCAAAACTGATAGGCAGGTTAGAATAAGGATAAGGAGGTCACGTGGGGACTAAAATGGGGGAAAGAGTAAAAAATTATGGTGTTATAATAGAATCAAATTACCATTTCAAATATGGATTATTTGAGAAATCCTGAGAAATATTTTCCTAATATCTGATGAAGCTGAGCTCCAAAAAGGTAGAAACAAACATTGGGGTGTGCCTAGGGTCTAAGGGATTGAGTGAGATGTAGAATGACGGAGAAATATTAAAAAATGAATAATATATAAAAGAAGGAAATGGGCACACGGGCTGGACCAATATGTTAATAAATAACCAAAATCCACCATGATATGGATTCCTAAGGGATCCAAATGGATATGGTAGTTTTTATAGGCCAGGGAGCCCATGTTGTAAGTTCAATGAGTGAAAAATGCTGGAAGCTGGAGTAATATAAGAAACAAAATTTATTTTTAAATGTAGAAATGGGCCCACGACTTGGACTAAATCTTGAAAACCAACCCAATCCTCCAAAAATGCATGAGAAACCCCCAAAAAAAAAGCAAGAATGGAAATTACATGAAAAATAACTTTAAAATAAGTCATTTATGTGACAAGATTGAAATGTTATCATTTTTATCATTCAAATAATGGATCAATATTTTACTTCATCTCAGTAGAGCTAGCTTAACTAATATATGCACCATCAATTCCCTTCCCAAAAAGTTCATGATAGTGTTGGTTCATATTGGGACTTTTTGTAAGCCATGGATCCTAACTCATGGAGATAAAAATTGAATTTAATGATATCAAAAATACTTATATTGGTTGTATTCAAGGAAATGTTTCTGAATATGTGTCTTTTCCAATCATGGGATGCACACTTAGAAATCATGGTAAGTATGATGGTGGTGGAAGCATGGCTAGAAGAGGGATGGAATCTCAATATGGTGGTGATTAATCTTTTGGGCCTTTATCAGCTTATGGTCTATATTCAATTTGTAATCATCTCATATAGGATCTAGGGTCCTTTACATTTTTTACTTTTCTAGATAGGGGAGTATTTTCAATGTTATAGATACTATTATACTACTAGTATCACTAATGCCTTATTTTGTCCCAGGTTTCTGATCATATATGGGGTTAAGGCCCTGTCATTAGGCCCTAAAGATGATTCCAATTTGTTTATCTGACTCGATATCTTTTACTTCACCCATTATTTTGTAATGAATAAGAAAATTATTAACAATGGTGGTGGCACTATTGATGAATGGTCCTATAAGATCTCCCCTCAGGATGGGGTTCTTATAGTTTGGGTGAAAAAACTAATCATTTATGATAAAAACACCCTTTATTGGTACACTCTCCAATTCATTTGCACCTAAAGGGTCTCCCCACTTCCAATGACTGGTGTGTTGGGAGAGCGACATTGTAGGATCATTTGCTAGTTTTGGATAATAGTAGCACGTGAAGATACCAATATCGAGACCATTCTTCCTCCTTTTATTCCTCTTATATATTTTTTCACATGATTAGGCCCATGCATGTATAGAATCCTACTTAGGTGGTGCGCCTAATTGACTTCTACACCATGTAGATAATTCATTTTCCTCACTAACCCCTCTATTAGTAACAACGATGGAGCTGATTCAGAACATAGGTGAGGATTTGAGGAAGATCCCTCTTCCATGAAATGTCCATCCCATCGATGGGGTATAATTAATTGAGGATGCTGCCCATTTGGAACAAGAAATTTATGATTTACCTATTGATGGAAAAATATATGGGGCTTCCTCCCCTTCTTCATCCTTAGATCATCCAACTATATATTCTTCTAACATACCCACTTCAGAAGACACATAACCTTAGACACAATGTAGGCTGATCTGGAAGAAAATTTATGCCTTTATTACTGAGACTCATCTAGGAATGTTTCTTGACTAGGTGGAATGTCTTCGTAACCTATTTCATGATTTTGGGGTGGGAGGGTTGGGCTGCCAATAATTATATGAACCCATGAGAAAATTCATTCTAATGTGATAAGAGTTAGCTACCAGTGAGAGGATATTAGATGGTCTTGATGGTGAGACTTCCTTGGTATAATTTATGAGGGAAGCTTCTGAAGTGTTGGAATAGAGATGTCATTGTATATTTATTATGTGTTCCCAAATTGATATTTTGACCATGTAGATATGGAGATTTGAGGAGATCATGGATCACTCATGGTCTGGTATTTTAGTGTCATCATCTGGAATAGAGACCACTCAAGAAAGAGTTGATGACCAATTTACTATGATCAAGATGCTCTGCCCCAGGGAAAAGTAGAAGAAGTGGCCCAATCAGCACTTCACCATTCAATCGATTCTTCTGTATAGGTTGTTTCTAAATTGTCCATTTTAGTTGATCAGATCCAATTATTGTTAAATTGATGATGCGTATTTTTTTTTACTGAAACCTCATAGAGGCTCCAGAATGTAGAGATTTTTCCATCTATATGATATCAATGAATGGATATACTAAACCTTATTTGTTATCATCTAATTTTATTTTATTCATGATATTCATAAAATTTCACTAATATTTTGTTGGATGTATCATCAATAATACCCATCCTTTTCATAATATCATGAAAACCTAAATTTATATATTGGAATGTTATAATTATAATATATTGTTCTTGAAAAATGCTCATGAATTCCCATAAAACATGATATTTTCACCTGATATATCTTCTCTATCTATTTTGAAGTTATAAGATTCACAAAAGGATAATTTGGGCAGAATAAATGTCTCAGAGGAAGAGTAATCTATCCCTTTTTTTTGAACTCATGGGACTTAGAGAGCATAAATTTATTTTTCTAAGGTCGTATGGTGGAACTCATAAACTTTTTATCATTTTAATTCTTTCTAGTATGAATTTTTATTATTCTATAGTTTAAGGTCTTTAATATCAAAAAATCGATGGAAATAGTTTAGGGTTCTTTTAGCTAAGACCTCATATTTCTCTAGTTTAGTGGTTTTAAATCAAACCTTCTATCACTATAGATTACAACCGTTTAGCTTAGTCCTTCTATCATAACAAATTTGGATCTTTTAGCTCAAAAATTCTATCACTATAGTTGATGGTATTTGAGATCATAAATTATATCACTGTATTTTGTTTTATTTTAGCTTGGACCATCTATCACTGTAGTTTATGGTATTTTAGCTTAGATCATATATCATTTTACTTTATGGACTTTTAGATCGGACCTTCTATTTCGGTATTTTAAAGTATTTTAGATTAGACCATGTATAACTATAGTTTCATGTCTTTTATCATGGAACTTTTATCACTATAGTTTATGGTCTTTTTAATTAAACCTTTTATCTCTAACCTTAAATAACTATAGTTTAACCTCTTTTAGATTAGACCTCCTATCATTTTAGTTTTTGGTATTTTATATGAAACCTTATACAATTGTAGATTAAGGTCTTTTATCTTATACCTTATGTTATTATTCATTTTAAATTCTTATTTCTAGGACATTATTGATGAATATTGAATATGGGAGAGACAAACCAAGGATGATTCAAGACACTCTAAGGTTATAAGTTCTGCATTGGTGTTTTTAGAACTCATGGGGATTTTAGTTCCTTTCTTTTAATGAGTAGATTCCACTAATTAGTCGGTCAAATTTCTAATAAATTAGTACAATTTCCAAATAGAGGTGTATCCACTCTATTCCATGGGCCATGGAAGATATATGGGGGTGATATTATTTTAGTGAGAAATACTAGGGAAGCTTGGCCGAACCAGATAGTTGGAATGTGGATAATATAAATCATAACCCCAACATTCGAGTTATTTAATATAGGATGGGGTGGACATGGAACGAATTTACAATAAAACCTCGAGGCATTGGGTTCTTCCACGATGTTACTAGGGATCACAAAGATTGAGGATTCTTTCCTACAAGGAGGGTACACCACTGTTTGGTATTTCTAAGCCTTTATATGTCAATATCATGGTCAAATAAAGCTTTAATCACCCTTTTAAAAGGGATATGAAATATTTTTTTATGAATAATGAATCTGAATGATATTTTTGGGAATGAAAGAGAAGCTATCCGACATGTTTTCTGGCATGTTAGGTATGTTTAGATCTTAAATTATGGAGATCGATCCCTACACCCTATGGTTTTTGAATCATTATCTATGGACCATCAGTATGTTTCAGAATGCAGTTTCCCATTTTTACTTTGAGAAAGGGTACAAAAAATTTGAATTAATGTAGAGGATATCATATATAAATTAATAGTTTGGTTATAAGGATTGTAAATCATGGTTCAAATTGATAAAGTCATGATGACAGGGTCAGAAAATCATACCAGAAATGGCCCTGAACACACTGAGGTGTATATTTATTTCATGTTGATGTTAGGTCTCACAAGGATAAAAAATCCATTTTTCCAAAATTACTCATTTGGTTGACTACCATAGGTGAATATATAGTATTCATATGCATACATGTATAGGAAAAAAATGGTCCTTTGAATACGAGTATATTTTTCCAAGGGCCATGGATGGTTGTGGCAACCCAAGGCACTAAAATAATGAAGTACGATTTATGGAAAGTGTAATATCCAAGAAGGGTTTGAGAACACCCAAATTTTTGTCATTTCCCAACGAAAATGTTCTCCTGGCGATGAGAAACGATTAATGACTACTCTAACTTTTTTTTAAACATGTGATCCTGAGAGCATAGCTTGGATTTCATCAAGGCTACAAAATAGGCCCTATGATATTAATTCCATATTTATTTATGCCGAATTTTTTCATAAACCATGGATATGAAGTGTTTATTAGGAGAATACATGAATTTTTCTCAGGCCTCCCTTTGTTGGTTTTCAACCTAACAAGTTTGGTATCTCTTTCCGTAGTAGTTCAAGGAAATTCAATTTGGACAGTCCAACACTAGAGTTTACGGTTGTACATATTTTTACCAAAGTGTAGGTAGATTAAGGTCACAAAAAAACATGGACCTAATATGGTGGGAATGTTACACAATATCCAACTTTGGATACTTAAGGTCAAGAGTAATCTGATATCCATCTGAGCAGGAGATGAAAATGTTGTAAATTATGGCCCGATATTCTCAGGTTATGATTAATGACGTGGGACAATCATTCTATAGATGGAATATAACACAATGAGGTGATGAGTTTAACCACAAAAATGTTAGTATCACTTGGACCATAAATTCCATTTCATAGAGTTAAAAATATGGTTGATGACCATAGGAACATATGCAGGAGTGATGGAAATACATGCATAGTAAAAAAAGACCCCTTGAAGTTAGTTATCATCTTCTAAGGGACATGGAAGGATTATGGAAACTTGAAAAACTTGAGACATGAAGTGTGATTTATAGATTGAGGTGCTTAAAAGACGACGGAAGCACCCCATGATCTAGTTGATTAGGGTCAGAATCTTGTGGTCCATGGATAATGGATGAAAATGGGTGACACACAACACTGTTTTACATCATGTAGGGGGGATGTATTTTTCATGTAGTTTTAGTGTCATGAAACTAGGATTTTTCCTTTCAATGTAACATAATTTGGTATGTACGTATTTTTTCCTTATAGTTTAACATCATGTGGTAAGGGTGTGGGAACCGACGTGGAAAAATGAGAAACGTATATTATGTTCATAAGTAGGCCATATGTAGATGTGACTTATACATAGATAAAATGAGATTGTATGACTAATCCCCTATGTAGTTGGGGAAATTCTTTTATGTAGATATAAACCACATATAAGGTTGGGGGGTATATTTCGTTTTATCATGGTTGGACACTAGAATATAATATCTGGGTGTCACTACATATCATATGAGGGAGTTAATCAATCCAAAAATTGTTCTCAAATGGGAAACACTCTATGCAGATCTGGCCCTTATGCAGAGGGGGGAATTGTTCCCTTTGATTGTTGTATCTGAGCCTAGTATTTGAGATACATGTGTTATTATGTATCCTATGATGATAAGAATAAAGACACACATAGTTCTTAAGAAACTATGTAGTTTAGCATCATGAAAAAAGGATGTGGACTGATCAATGTGAAAAGAGAATATTATGGATACACCTAATACCTATGATCTAGGAATCAATACATATATTTTAATGATCGGACCCGAGCCATATGTTATTTTTTAAAGATATATTCTTGTGTAGGTCTGGATCATATGTAGAGAGGGGGGTATTTCAATTTTTATTTATTGTGATTAGACCCAATATTTGAGATATGGGTTTCACCACATATCTTGTGATAGAGGGAATCAAGTAACACACAATTATAGAAACCCCTGTAGTTTATTGTCATGAAGAAAGGACATAAATTGTTTAATTTAATGTAATGCAGAGAGGAATCAAGGTGTTCCTTTTAAGGTCTTGCATTCATGACCCGGGAAACCCAATCATGAAATTCCCTAATGAGGATTGACCTCACCAAAATTCATAAGCTCACATGAGCTATGCTCGATGTGATAAATAAGAAATGGAAAAGGTTCCTCATGACATGGAAGAAATTGGAAGATAGATTGTGTTATTTTATATAATGTGATGGATGGTCTAGTATATAGGATCAAGTCATCCTACTGTATCTCATTAGAATGAGAATCAAGTCATATCTTGTTCTAAAAACCCATGCAGTATAATTTCATGTGGGAAGAACATCAACCATGAAATTTATAGTTATTTGGTATGAAACTTGGTTACTCAAAATGAATTTAGTGGAATATTGGGGGTTCATGTATTTTTATATCATGCATTAAGGACCCATTTCATTTCGTTTAACATCATGTATTTAAGAAGAGGGTAACACATCATGGGAGGAATGGAATGTCACAGTTGGGCCCAATAATATAGTTTCGGGTGTAACTAGTTTTCTTGTGATGGAATGAATCAATCCAAAAATATGTCTTGGATGGAGATATTGTCTTTGTGGATATGAATCTCAAACTAGTATAAGTTCATTTCTTCCATGAAAATTTGGCTCATGTGTGGTGAATTTTCAGTGATATTTTGAATTCCATGCAGTTTTAACATCATGCAGTGAGGACTTCAGTCATCAAGTTTATCACCATATGGTATGAAAAAGGGTCACCTAATGTGGATAAAGACAAACATTTGGGATATATGTAGTTCAAAATCATGTGGTAAAGAGAAATGAAAATGTGTAACTTATTTTATTAATTATAGGATGGGTTCCATATAATTTAGTTGTGTATGTTTAAGACATACTTGTGTAGTTTAATATCATGCAATGAGGATGAGAGATCTCATACAGTTTAATGTATTACGTTTGGGATGAGATGAACATGATGGTAGCTAGGAAAAGTATTTCTTAAGGAACCTTTTATTTTTTCGGTGTTTGACACACTCTCCATCCGCCATTTATAGTGAGTAAGACTCATTATGATAGACCTTATGTATTATATAAGGCCCTTATCACTTGGGTTATAACTTCAGTGGAATCTTTTCTGGTATCATTGGGGTCTTGAGAGAAAACCCCAGTTCTCCTTAGAGGAACAAACATGGTAAATACATTTATTGAAGGCTCATATTATCCAATTCTGATGAATTTCAAGGTTGTATAGTGTGTGAAACTTGTTCTCATCAAGACTCTCCAATTCATCCTATGTAACACCCCGAGATTCCACGATACGCTTCTCATTCAATAATGCAATAGCTTGCATTGTACGCAACTTTGAGTTCTAAAACACCGCGACTAATCAAAGTAGCCGTTATGAATAGTAATAACCACTTTTTAAAATTATTGAAATTTTAAATTTCAAAATGGACTTCATTTTTGAATTCTTAATATCGAAATTATCCTAAGTTGAATTTTTTGTAACTTTCTGAGAACTTCCAATTTTTTTATGAATAGTGAAAAATACTTAAAACAACTTTTTTTAATAAAAATAATTTATTGTGATAAATTATAATATTTAGTGGTTTTAAAGTATAATTAGAATATATTTTTACCATTTTATCCAATGGTGGTCATTAGAATTAATTTAACATTGAAATTGGACATAAACAATTGCCAATCTTTTGATATAAATTGTTTCTTAAAAACACGCTATTTGTTGTGACAGTGGGAATTAATTATAAAATTAATTAATGCAACTTATATGTTTGGAATTTTGTAAAATAGTCATCATTTTTGAATTCAGAATATCAATTATATCTTAGGGTGAAATTTTGGCATTGTTCTAAAAAACTTCAATTTTTGATGAATAGTGAAACCACTAAGTGGTGGTTAAATAACTGATTTTTCGCTTAAAATGAAATACTACCACTTCTGTGAATTGATTTTCAAAAATCCGACATACATGGTTGTCATTAAGAAGTAAAATGTGGTTCAATGAGATTAAAATAATTTTTTGGTGAATAGTAACTTTTAAGTTCTTAATCACGATTAGAGGTAATTAGTGTAGTTTAAGGTAAAAATAATGTTTTAATAATATGAGATGAGCATGACACTTGTCCTACTACTATTGGATGAGTCATGGCCGACCAAGACAACCCATGGGTCAACTTGGGGACCCAATGGAGCCACTTTAGTTGTAAAATGACATTAATATATATTTATTTAATGTTAAAATTAAATTGACACAAACATGAGTTATTTTACTAAAACAGTTTTTAAGTGGGGTTACACATGTCCATATTTTAACTATAAATATTCATTAGAAATCTAAAAATATTTCCTACATCATAGTATTTTTTTTATAATTTTTAGACATTAAATAAAGTAAATTATTTATGACATCATTATGATGCAGCGATGACCTCATTATTTAACGATTTAAATAAAATGAGAAGATAATGCAAAATCCAAGGCTTACACTTGTCCAAAGCCTATTGGATGAGGATATTTAGAACCATTATCACCTTAGACACGAATTATATAAGTTTGGGACCTTTAGAATCCGAAAACCATTGTATAATAATGTAACATTTCAATATTTCCAAAAGAGCCCCTCCTCTCCACTTATAAAAGGCCCCCACCTATCCCACCTTATTCACACCTTCAAGCCATTTGGCTCGGCCAACCTCTTCCCAAATACTCTCCCAACTTACCCCTATTACTCCTAGAAGCCTCACATTGGGCAGAACCCTTCTCAAGGAAGCCTTTGGCTCAAATCAAAAAGAGTTACCCGATTTTGAGGTAATGTCTTCTCTAATGTTGTTTTGTTTTATTTTTCTTCTCTAACCACATAAAATATTTTTATTCATTTCTTTTGTAACAAAACCAGTATCCTCAATATACTAGGATGTCGTTATAATAAGGATTCGAGCTACACTTACACACACATACATCTAATGGTTAAAGAACATACGGTTTCTGTGGATGGCGAATTTCTGCCTCACGAAACGATGATTGTTCAACACTCATATAACACCTTCAAAGGTGGCCATTAAGATGTCACTATTTTTATATATGATATATAATATGTTTATGTTTTACTTATGCTTCTGTATTTCTCATTTATGTCATACTTTATGATTTCCATTATGGGTAAAATGCGATAATTTCATTTTAGGAAGTGCGGACTACCGCCCCCTCAAAGTGATGTGAATCGTTAATGCCATATGTGGGATGTATAAAGGATGGAGTAAATGATATTATATATGATATTATACTGGAACTATATTATACCTTTATATAATTATGATTTCATTACATTAAATACTAAATAGAAATGAAAGTAGCGTTAATGCGTACGTACGGCTTACTGTCTCCATAAACGGTGCATTTCATTTCTTACCTCTAAATGTTACGTGACATTATGAATGAATGTATATACTGTATATATATGATATATATGATATCTACATCATGGATATAATTCTGTATATAATGGATATTTCACCACATGAACAACTTGTAATTATAAGAAGTTTATTTTTGACTCAAGTACCAAAGATCGACAAAACGACCATTATTAACTTAAATAATTAAATAATGTTCATAACATTGTAATAAGTGATATAAAAAGGATAATGAAAATGAAAATGGTTCTTAATAAGGTAGATATTAACTCTATTTTATTATTCAGGAGGTTAAAGAACGGTTGAGTCAAGTCGGACATGAGGTAAGGGAACTTCTTAACCCAACTTCCATTCTTTGGGTTAATCTCCTACTTTCAAATTATGTCATGATATTATTATGTCCTATTTTGTATTTTTACATTCTTTATGTGTAACTATAGTGAATACACATAATAGATCTATTTTATTTTAAAAATGATCATTTTAAGGACTTTGTCTCAATCTCCTTTCATTGAGCCATATTTGGTTTTATACACAACTTTCTTTTATACGGTGTATAAAACCCTTTGACTTTTACGGTTATTAAAAAGGTTTTCTTTTATAATTATGTGATTTCTAAATGATTTCAAAAAAGAGATATTTCTCTCCAATATATGAAAATCCAGTGCAAATATATACGTACTTAACGCAAGCTTAAAAATGTTTTCAGAAAACCTGACTCTCGAGTGTGTTAGACAGGAAGGGATTGGGCGTGGACCCATCATGGCCTGTAATTAGTCGAGCAGTCTCAGAATTAGTTTTTTTTTTTTCAGAAGCTTGCATAATGTTTTCAGAAAAACACTGGAGTATATTTGAGAAATTTTAAACGTAAGTATCTTCTAAAAAAATTGCATCGGTAGGTCTCATGAGACAAACTAGTGTCTTGGCATGAGGCCTTGACAAAATCTTATTTGTGGTCTTGGCATGAGGCCTTGGCTACGTGGTTATGATAGTCTGGCATTATGCATTCCATCATTATGAAAGTGGTTATTGATATTGCATGTGATTATTCGACCAGTAGAATATCCATGTGAGGAAGTGAATGGCATTATCTCATTTTACTTTTGCCATATTATGTTGATGTTCAAGTTTAAAAGGCTTTTGTTTTAGTTATACATTGCCTTAAATTTTTATGTTTATTTATGAAAGCTTTCGCATTATTGTTATCCTTACTGAGCATCTGAGCTCACCCCTTTCAATGTTTTAATATTTTCCAGGATGTGAAGAAGTATTTTATGAATGACCTGCAGGGATAGTCAGAAGAGGATATGAGTGTGGTCTATGGAGACTTTGTTATTGTAGTTTTTTACTTTATGATGTAATGTAACGTTTATGAATGTATCTAGTGTTTCCAAGGCTACTAAACTAATCGGTCTTTTGAGACTTGATCTTTTGTGATCATGCCAATGTTACGAAGTAATGCACCGACTCTGGGTAGCTGGGGTCGGGGCGTTACAGTTGGTATCAGAGGCAGTTTAGTACTAACCTTGGAAGCTAGATGTAGATAAACTCTGATTAGAGCACATAGCCCAATGATAGACTTTGAGGATTAGTATAGAAGAACTTCCTAGAATTTTGGCATTATAGAGATGTTATGAGTTTTCTGAGCAATACATCCCTGTCTGGATACGAGCAGGTAGAGGTGGCTCTGGCACAGATGTACCTAGGGGTAAAACCCGAAAACACCGCTTTGAGCTAGACTCGAATGGGAACTGGTGCACGACAACGGGCCTTGCTGCACTCTTGGTTACGACACTCCGTGTAGGGATATGCTTAGGATAATTCTCATTTTATTTACAAACCACTATGAAGGGTTATGAGTATATACTTCCTCAAAGAAAACATTTCTTTTTATGATTATGAATTATATCCATAAATAGTTCAATTTATGTAAATTATTTTACAAATATGGAATTATGTATTTTATTTCATAAACTAATCTAGTTCATGCCATTGTTTAGAAATGGCGCCTAGTGGAAGGAATGGAAACCGTATCAATGAACGCACTCCGTGTAGGGATTTCCCTCCTGCTCAAGATAATTATGGTGGATCTAGTGATACAACTGGTGCTGATCAGCTTCTCACCGTACTGGGACAACTCACGCAGGTTATGAATAATAACCTTACTCGTATGGAGCACCCTGATCCGCAATGTGGAGGATCAATGCTAGACCGTTTCATGAGGCAACAACCACCAACCTTCAATGGGAGTAAAAATCCTATAGTAGCTGAGCAATGGATAAATTCCTTAGAGAAAATATTCCATGCCTTGGGGAGTAGTGAAAGGGAGAAGGTTGTCATGGCAGTTTACCGCCTCACTGGAGATGCCGATCAGTGGTGGTCGCTGATTCAAAACACAAAGGAAGATGGTGACGTATCAAATATGGAATGGAGGGAGTTCAAAGAGCTTTTCTTAGAAAAATACTTTCCTCGTGACCATCGAGCAGATATGGAAAGGCAATTTCTGAGTCTGAGGCAGAAGGAGGATGAGAATGTCGCAAAGTATGAGACTAACTTTACAAGGTTAGCGAGGCATGCTGCTGATTATATACGTAACCCAAGGAATAAGATTGATCGTTTCTTTGATTGGTTAAAACCATTTCTCCGTCGATCTTTAGTATCACAATCCTTCTCATCATACGAAGATATTGTCTCGTGTGCTATCAAGACAGAAAAGGAATTCTCTAAGTCTTATGAAAACAAAGTAAATCAAGAGAAGAAGAGAACGGTGGAACAAGAGACAGATAAAGGGAAAAAGGGAAAGAAGGATTTTCCATTATGTGATATTTTTGGGAAGAATCACCCTGATACGTGCCTAAAAGGAATGGGAGTTTGTTATAAATGTGGAGAAAAGGGTCACCAGGCTGTGATTGCAAGGGAAAAAAAGAGGCTGTCAAAGTTGAATGCTACAATTGTAGGGAAATGGGGCATTATGCAAATGAATGTCCTAAGCGTCAAGGAAACTTACCTTAGAAAATGCCAAGGGATCAAGGCCAATCTTATGTTGTGACTATAGTTGAAGAGGAATAATTAATGTATTGGTGCTTTTGGACTCAAGGATTATATTCTGGTTATAAGAATAATGTGATATATATATATAAGGATTGTACTGCAGTACTTGTTTATTTCAGTAAGGTTTTAATATGATGAAGGTAATTATATTTTTAGTATGTGACAATAAGAGAAACTTTACTTTGTTTGGGGAATCTGATAAATTTATTTTGGAATTAAGAGACCTTTTAGAGAAAGTCTGGACAGAGGTATTTTGGATAACTATAAAGGTTGGAGTGGATTAAGTTGATCTTTGGATAGTATTGTCTAAGGTTAAAAAATTTATGAAGATTATTTTTGGAATATTATGATACTCTAGTTTTAGGAAAAGGACAACCTGCAGGGTGGGCATAACCCGTCGCGTCGGACAAATCTGTAGGAATCGAACCCACAATCATGGTGCGACAGGCCTTTATTTCCTACCACTAGCCTACAGGAAGTCCCTGGTTATTACAAAATAATTTTACTAATCTAAATGGTATGTGTTAACATTTG